>JADMLD010000094.1:706386-1412773 GCA_017589585.1 Phylloscopus whistleri
AATGACACAGAAACCCATTCCCTGATGGCAGGGAATGATTTTCCTCATGCAGTCACCCCTCCCACGCTCCCGTGCAGTCCCACAATGGTGCGGCTCCACACGCGGGCAGCGAGGGGAGGACGCGGCCGCCTGCAAGGGCGTAGGTCGAGCAGGCAAAAGCATCCCGGAGGGAAGCCTCGGATGGGCTGGAGAGGCGGCCTGGCTTCCGCACGGCCATTGTTCTTTCCGGGAACGGGACGCCGCGTATCCCGCGTCCCTGTCCGCCGGGCGGGGCGCGCTCCCGCTCCAGGAGGGCTTCGCTCCTTCGAAAGGTCCCGCTGCTTTGCGGCTCTGGCGCCCGGGCCACAGCGGGGCGGGAGCACCGAGCCCGCTGCCTCCCGAGGAGCTTCGCTCACACGGCCTCGCACCCCGCCCCTCCCGCCGCCTTTCCGTGTCCCCAGGGAGTCGCAGGGAGCCCCGGGACGCCCGCTCAGGATCGCGGCCGGGATGGGGAGGGGATCCGAGGCGTGCCCCCTCGCAGGGCGGCCGGGAAGAGCGAGCAGCTGCTGCCGGGCGCCTCCCGGGGCGACGCGGGGAGCCCTGCAGGGATGGCGGGACCGACCCCGCCACCGCCGCCCGGCTACCTGCTCCCCCTTCCCCGGAGGGTCGGAGGTTGCCGTGGTGACGGATCAACACCATCCCCCGGGACAGGGCTCCGCGGGAGCCACCGGCACGGCGCGGTCCTCCCCCGCCTCCCTTGGGGAACCCCGTCCCGCCCCCTCCCGCGGCGACAGCGCGGCCGCCCCCGCGCAGCGACGTCAGCCCGGACGGGCTTTCCTGGCCCGGCGGCGCCCGCCCGCCGCCACCGGTCACCGCACCGGGGCCGCGCTCCGTGGGGGCCGCCGTGTGCGGTGCCCGCCGCCACCTCCGCGCCCCCCGTGCAGGCAAAGCTGCACCCGTTTAAGCTAAGCCCCCTGTAGACGTATTTATTTCGGTTTAATAGGTGTTTATGGTATGTTAGCCCGGACCTGTTCCTAATCAATCCGAGCTTAATCAAAATAACGCAGATTTATACCGGCCCCGGTGCCAACCGAGCAGGTGTTACCTCGCACCTGTGGCTAAGCCGGCGGTGGGGCGGCCGGGGAGCGACAGCCTCCGGTGCCCGAGGCAGCTGGACGGCGGAAGGGGGATGGCTCTGCCCGGCCAGAGCTGCTTTGCCCTCGCCCTCCCTCCCTTCCTTCCCGGCCGGACCGACCGCTGCCGCCACGGTCAGAGGCAAAGCACGCGAAGCTCTACAGCCGTCCCCGGCAGGATGGAGAAAGAGGAAGTTACGGCACAGGGATGTCGGGTAGGCTTTTTTCATTTTCTGTCCTGGCTCACGCTGGGAGCACGTGGTCGTGGTAACAATCCACAGCTCTGGGAGGAGGAATTACCTCATGGAATTGCAAGCACTTTCCAAGTGAAGGTGGAGTCTGAAGCAAACAGGAGATCCAGTTGATAGTGCTTGATAAGCCTGGGGAGTATCGCATTGCTGCTTTGCTTACCTCGGAGACGCCTCAGTCCTTGCGGAGCAGGAAGAAGAGACTCTCCAACACTCTGGCTCCCAGCACCCAGATAATGAGCCGTCTCCTTCCTGCAGCAAGCAAGCCGATGTCTTGGCTCACAAAGCAGCAGTTTCATGAGAGGCTTCTCCTCTAATGCATCCTCTTTTCGATTGGTTGAACAGCACAACTTTAGAATTTCAGAGCTCATTGAAGGAAACCTGCTTTTCATCTTGCATAGCAATTGAATTAAACTGGAAAGCCAGGACGAAATGAAGTTACACACACCTTCAAAATAAAGCCCAAACCAAACAAAACCCCACCACTCAGACGGTGCTGGCCAAAAATATGACTAATAGGCCACTGCATTTTTCTTCTGTGATCCTACTGAAGACTTCTACTCAGTACTGATGAATGATCCAGGAGCCGGGATTTAGCAGTTAAATACGTGCGTCTGTGACCAACTATGTTTCTAAATTTACACAGTAACATTGTTAAAAGCAATCATCACTTCATCCAGTAGATAAAAGTATTTTGTTTTACCAGTGATTGTTAATACAGGTCTTCCAGAAGAATAGGGAACTGTAAATATGCTACTCCTTCTTGAATAATTTCCCTTAAATAGATAACCAAACTTCAAGAAGGAAAGAAAAAAAAATAAAAATAGAAGTAACAAAAAGGAAGAGAAGTAAACTGGAAAGAAAATAGAATTGGACTTGGATAGGAACCCAGAGAAAAGCCAGAACACTTGATTTATGATGCACAGTGGTCAGTCCAGCACATGAGAATGCCTTTTTCTCTGGAGTTACAAGGCTTTTTAGAAAAACTTCCCAGACAGAATCACGATATTGCACATCAGTTCACAAACTTAGTTTCTGCTTCATAGCAGTAACTATGGGAGACACCACAAGTGCTTTTGTTTCTGTGCAGGAATGTTTTACTTCTGAGATGGGCAAGGAGGAGCAGCAGAGCCCTCCATGCACTGGATCTTTGTGCACCACTGATGGCTGACAGACCTTCACTGGTGACCAGCTGGCTTAGGTCAGCCAGTCACGTTTTGCTCAGAAGTGGCTGAATTGACTCTCAAGGGCACCAAACACAGGAATTCTTAAGACATTCTCTGTCTTAAGACTTTAGACATGACACTAACCAGCAACCCAAGGTCTAGTAAACTTCATAAATTAGAAGAGGATAAAAAAAAAAAACAAAAACAAACCCCATAAGGACAATCTGTTTCTAACTACATTCAAGACAAAGCTTTGCTGCATTTGTATACAACAATCACAGACAGGTGTTGTACATCGATTCAAGGTTTTTTTCTGAGCCAACAGCTGACAAGTAAATTTGCCCATCTCCTCTGCTGCTGTCTCTGTACCCGTCCCTCTTCCCAAAAACCATTCATTCACACGTGTCCTACAAATTCTGGAGACTTGTCTCAGCTCCAGCCTTAGTGCTGTCAAATGTGCACCTGTCAACAAAGTCCAAATTTAAAAATTCCTTCCTCACAGCTGGTCCAGTTCTCGAGTAGCAATGCCAGCCCAGGTGTGGCTGTCAGTGCCCAGGTGCTGGGCAATGCCTCAAACTGACAGCCTCTCCCTGCCTCATCTTGGGAGACAGCAAGCAACCCCATGGATTTCTGTCTTCCCAAGTATCCTTGCTATTTAACTGGTTTTTTTCAGCCACATTCCTTCAGACATTTCCTGTGTCTGAAAATGTTTTCCCATGCCATAATCAGAACATGCAGTGTTTACTTGACTGCTTTAATCCAGATAATGTTAAATTGACAATTGTTAGTGCAGTATACCTTGGTCTCTTCTGAACCTTCCTCACACCTAAGGATTTTCCTCCCTCCCAGTATTTAATGTCTAAATCTATGAAAAGTAAAGAAACTGGGCTTAAGAAAGGCTAATTAGATCCTGCTGTAATTTACAGCAAATGTACCATAGACCCAACCATCAACAAGAGTCTGCCCAATATAAACATTTATATCTCTGACTCTTTAATGAAGGAATTCTAAAAATCATAACTATGCTGGGGGGGGGGGGGACGGGACTCCAACAAGCATACTGATGCATCAATTCATCTACATTCATGCTGCCATAGACAATTTTAAAAGAACTGTAATTTGGGAGAGAAATACAAATGTGCAAACTTCCAAATAAAGTTTGAAATAGGTTTTTCCTATACCTTATTTCATCTCTATGTCACAGAGCCACGGGATGTTGCAGTTAAATCCCATGTCTAAATACCAGATGTGTTCCAGTTTATACATCGAGCCAAAGGCCTATCACCACAACACAGAGATTTGCAACCAAAAACAAGTTTTTAAAATTTATTTTTAAATGAACAGTATACCTGATGGTACAGAATAGCCAGTACTCTTGTACTCTTGTAACAGTGTGCTGTTTTAGGCTGGGGTATAACTGACTGTGGAGCATGCTTGGTTTGCCTTCTCCAGCTTGGATTGCCTGCGGTAAGATTGCTACAGCAACAATCTCTTTCCTCAAGCCACTGCTAAAGCAGCAACACTTCCCCCCGCCCCCCCCAGCTGCTAAGCAAAGAATAAACTTTTAGCTTTGCCCCTCCTTTATTGGAAGGGGAATAGGGTAATATGCTGTAATTGGTTTTCCATGTTTGCCAAGAGTCTGTTTCCTCTTATCATCCACAATATTTAACGTAAGTCTTGTAATAGTTCCAAAAATAATAAAATCTGTCCCAAGAATAAAAATGATAGATCCACAACATGCTGCTTTTTTTTGTCATGGTCTTGGTTTCGTAACATTCTGTTAGTAGTTTTTATTGCCTAATGTTGTGGTTTCTTTCATACTCGGCAGACCCAGTAAAGACATTTCATCAGCTACTTACACAGCAGCAGCCTGGATTATTTACAAATGGAGATTTCAGTAGTGTATTACAATAAATCACCACTGCATACTGTTAAAGTTACATTGCAGCAATGTGGCAGAGAACCCAGAGATTCTAGGGGGGAAGAACATTAGGTATACACAAATCATATATATGAGCTCAGCAAACAAATTTATTAAGATATCCAAATAAAACCTGTTGGTCTTCCTCTGTCTCCCCTATCTCTTCCCATGCAACACTGGAAGAGGACTAGGCAAATTATATCCCCCCACACATGCAAACCAGTACACACAGTAGGTGTAACAACAGAGCCTGTGCAATACTTCCTTCATGATTTTATATCATGCAGCCAGATAGCACACATATCCCTCTCTCCCTCTGCCCCACCCTTCCACCCCTAAAACAAATGCCCCATACTGGCCAAATTCCTGTAAGTGTGGGAGTTACGGATGTGGAGCAAGTAAAGACAGAGAACAACATTTTACTCATAGGATTTGTTTGAATGAAACAATATGAAAACAGAAAAGACAAAAAGGAGATAACACACAGGAGAAAGTGCATTTAGAAAAAAAAAAAAAAGAACCCCAAAACAAACCAAGTAAAAATCTAAGAAGAAAGTTGTAGGACACTCAGTAGTATTAAAAGAGCAGCCTGTTAAGAGGAATCACTACCTCAGGCCTCAGCATTTACAAAAGCAACAGCCCACTGGTAACAACTAAGAGAAAAATACAGGCACATCGGGGTACCCTCTTTAGGAAAGACCATTTAAAAGAAATAAATTATACTCAAAATTGTCTTCTGATATTTCCAAGTTAATTTAATATACTTTTTTTCATTCTGATTTAGTTTGACTGTACTTTTGAGCCTGAGAAAAGATTTCAGTTTCTTCCCAAGAACAGATTTAGTGCTCTAACAGCCACAGGTAAACTCTTACGGCAGAAATAACTTTCCCAGTTTAAATGCACGTCTTTTAGTGTGTGCTCTCCTAACCCAAACAACATATAAATGTTGCAGCTGAAGGCTCTTCAAAGGCTACCACAAGAAGCTAATAATCACAAAAAGTGGAACACAGAAAGGATACGAGTCTGGAGCAGGGGATGGAGCTCTCACTGCCTGCTAGGAGCTTCAGACACTTGTTACTTTAGCTTATCAGCAAGTGTTTTGGCAGTCATTTTACCTTAACTCACTGCTGACTCTGATCTGCACAAGAATAAATCAGAATGACTGAAGCCAAAAGAGACACACAGGTCTACTAAGACCGAGGGGGAGTTGTTAATCTTTCTTCAGTGACTGCCAAAATTGCAATTCCTGGAGCATTTCATTTTTAGTAGGAACGGGAGAGACAAGCTTTTCATCATGCTTAGAGGGCTTATCATCCCAATCTTTTTTTTTTTTTAAGTTAACTTTATATGAATATGGTATGCTTTAGACCATATTCTAAACTGGGATTAAGGGAAAAATTTCACCTTGGTATGATTTTTCAGTATCAACAGTTTCACATTACATGTAACAGCTGTAGATATTGCTGGAAAACAATTACATGTTTTGGTTCTTTGGTTGTGAAAATGTAACCAACAAAAGCAACTGGAATTCAACATGAAATCTCAGCAAGTTATCAGTCACTGAAGTACAAGTAAAACTGAAACCTGTGAAAGAATCATCTTGTTAAAGCATGTTTTAGAAGTAAATCCTCCTGCTAAGTTCTGTGCTATAAAATTTTCAAATTCTAATTGGATAAAATAGAATCAGGGATTCTCAAAAAGAACCCCTACAAAAATAGAGATTTCTGTAGCAACAAAATGTTTACATGTGCATAAAGTTTGTGACAAAAAGCCAGACAGAATGTGTGGAAAATTCACTTTTGTTCTAGCTACTCTTTGAAAGTACCACAGTCTTAACACAATGTACAGTCTAAGACTGGCATGTGAGCCAGGACCAAACCAACAGGATCAGCAATTGATTTATGACTTCAGTAAGTCACAGCATATTCCCCTTACTCCTCTCACCCCCCAAAAGGCAGCCCCAGTGGCTCTTTACTGTAGTAGCCCTGGATTCCTGGGCAATTCTATGCCTCTTCCATGTCTTCAGAAAATGAGACTGTCAAAAGCTTTCAGTTTTTCAAATCATCACCACTTAAAACAGCATGCATTTTTGTTCTTCTCAGAGCAGGGTACAAATCCCCCCGCCACTCTGCTCCCTTAATGGACAATTTTTACGACGAACTTTATTCCCCTCTGTAAAGAAGCTCAGGCTGACTTTTCTGTCATCTCAAGCAACTGAATTCTACGACTTTGCCAAGTGAAAAAAAATCCAAGTAGTTAACTCAAGTTAATAGTCTTGTTCATTCACTCCCTTGTAAACAGCTAGTTAGGACATGCCAGTTTTCCCTTGTCATCCATACAGTTCAGTCCTATGGTTTTACTCTCATGCAATTTTCAAACTTCAACTGAAACAATAAAGGCACGCTACAAATGCAAACTTTGTATAATAAACAGGTAACAGTTGAAAGTATGTAAATGGAGTGGCCTGTTAATAATTTAAAAGTTGAAAACAATTCTATTACATTGCCGAAAATGCTCCTAAGTGTGTAAAAAAGAATTGAAGTCAGCAACTAACATAAATGCCCCTTCCCCAATATACCAACAAAAGGTTCCACACCATTTTTTCAAATTTTATTTAATCTCAGAACCACTTCTATGTTACACCCGTCAGGCTGAAGTTTATTCACTCTGGATGTTCAAGTTCTGACAATTAGGATGGGTGACATGAGGATCCCTTTCCCCCAGTGTTGTGTTGCAGTCAATATTGATCCAGTAAGACAAAAGTTTTGCAGTCACTGCCTGACCCCACCCCTTTATTTCCCTCAGTACATGGAAGCATGGCCTAGCATTAGCGTCACCCTTTTGTCTGCAATTATTTAAATAGGATGAGATGGAAACTCAGTTGTTTGCACATTTGTATGAAAGGTGACATGAACATTCTGTATTTTAACAAATAAACACTTAAAACACAGGATTTTGTTTTGCAGTGTTGCAATCCTTTCATTTGAGGAAAAATAGCCCCCCCCAGCCATAATAAGTAACAAAACATTTGTAGTTTTGATTTTCATCAAGATTTCCAAACTGGCAGATTTTATTTTCACACCCTCTTCACAATAGACAAGATGCTTACCATATATTTAGGATTACAAGTTGTCACTAAAAGAAAACTTTACACAACCACTATACATTTAGGTTGAAAAACTGTCCTTGCATGAAAAATATACCTAGAAATCAAGTGGTAAACAAGAAAAAAACCATTGAGAAGATTAATGTTTTCAAAATGTGCCATTTTAAATTTATCAACTCCTCCTCTACTTTTCATTCATACTCTGTTTTCACCCATAGTATTTGTTAAGGCAAACAGCTAATCCATTTCTGAAGAGGTGTTGTGGAAATTGTGGATAAACAGCAAACATTTGGCATTAAAATAGATAGCACGTATGTAGCCTCTAGTAATATACATTAAGCATCTCTCTTGGACTTCAGGATAATGACAGGGGAGGATGAACATGCTAACAATGTCAAAAAGGCTTAAAATTTAGCATCCAAGCAATTCCTATTAATGCTTCTGTAGTTTTCAAGCTCTAAGTAGTATAGGTTTTATGCAAATGCATTTAAGAATTCTAGCTTGGCAAGTACACCCAAGCAGGTTATTAAACTATATATACAGAAAGTGATAAATACAGAATTAAAAGAGTCCTTCCGCTTCTCTTCATAGCCTTGAAAATTGACAAAAAACTTGAGGACAGCTCTACAATATTAAACATTAGGTAACCTCAGGAGCTGGGAAACCTAACTACACAAACTGATTAAAATACTCAGATGACTTTGTAGTGTTTAATACAATTCAGTTCGTAGTCAAGGGCACAAGACAACATTTAACAAAAATAATCACATCAATTGACCTAGAAATCAAATGTAAATAGATATGAATACAATCTCCAAAATCTGTCTTTAAGTGAACATTAACCATTTATTCAAAGTTATACAAGAATTTGAAGGATAAAGTCTTCTGCAACAGGAAACCAACTTACAAGTTTCATGTCTCAGTTGAATTGAAGTGGAGGCGAGCGGGGCTGGGGGAGGGAAGGGTGAACAAACAAGTAAGTAGGCCCCATCCAGGCAGCTAGAAAGTAAAAACAGGCTCAACAGCAGCCTCCTCCAGCTTGTTGTCCTCCCTGATTGCCTGCAAGTGTTGCGTTGGTGGCAGCATGCTGAGGGCCAATTTTTATGCCATTTGCCTGAAACGAAGTTCAATACACAGTGTAAATATTTTAGAATATACTTGAAAAGCTACTTTGTCTATTTAAAAGATCATATAACAAGTTCTCCCAACTGTACTGCTGTAATGAACACAGCAAAGTTTGTAATTTTTTCCCAGCATGTTCTTGGTGATTAAATATTATTTAAAGTAAGATGCCTTCCTTCTCATTTAAATTTTATCTCCATGTTACACTCTGTAGCTTAAATGCCTAAGAAAAAAAAAAACAAAAACAAACAACCACAGAGCAAGAACTGTACTTGAATACTGCTTGGCATATGGCTTAAAACTACACAGCATTTGCTAAGAATGTATAACCTCTCCCCTCTTGCCAAAATCTCCACTAGTTTAATAGTTTAATATAAAACTTTTCCTCTCTAGACAGCATTTCTTTCTGTGTTGAATCAGCTGTAGAGGCTAAGGGCATACGAGTGTTCTGTGTCATCAATAATTTCTGTGATCCCAAAAGACATGGCTACTTGCCAAGAACCCACACACAGCGTAGCTCTTTCATTCATCAAAATCACACTTATATCTTAACCCTCACTCCCTCAAGTGGATTTTACCTAAAAATACAGCACTTTGAGAAAAGTAATACAGTAGCTTCAGAAATTAAGCTCTTAAGGAAACTTTGCGTCACAGCAAATCTCAGATTTATAGTGCTTGGCAGTTGTTCTGCAGCAGTGGTAGCCTTCGGGTTTCTGGCACTCGCTCAGTATTGACAGCAGCTGATGTGGTTTCTTTTCGCTCTTTGACTCCTCTTTAATAAAAAGCATGCCCTATGGCTCATTGGTTTTGCCCCCTCTGGGCTGATAGCAACTTCTTGAGGAATCAAGGAGCCAGACTTGGCATAAAGCCAAATACGTAGCACGGACTGTTGGCTCTTGACAGCATATTGCAATCAAAGCTCCGTAAGGCACAGTAAAGCAGTCAGCTACTATATGAAACTCGACAGATACAACGAGCATGCTTTTTCAGATACTCTGATTGCTCTCCAATTTATACCACGCTACCAACTGCATTTTCTTCAGGAAAGATGTGAAAGATGATTTTAAATTTTTCATCAGTGAACTGAATTTAAGAAGTGTTTCACCAACATGCACACGCTTTCCAGTCAGAATTAGTTTAGAGGATTACTATTCAAGTCTAATTTAGCTACAAGTTTCCTGATGCATTACTTTGCATACTTCTGAAGTTTCTCATTTTTTCCTCTCTGAAGTAATGAGTAATATTTTCAATAGTCTAATTTTTCTCATGTTGAAATATATTGAGCAGAAAGAGATGAAACTACTTAATTTGAATTCCCTTCCTACTCTGAACAATCCTGCAAGGACTGCAATGTTTAAGAGAAGCACCACACTGACAGTCTGGACACACCTCTCCATAGAGCAGAAACAGAACAGAGTTGGAGATTTTCACATGTGGTTCACTAAGCACCTCAGCAACAATATTCAGGGACATGCAGGATAAAAAAACCCCAACTTTATCTTCAGAAAAGACTGATCACTTCACATTTCAATTTTTTTATGAAACCGTTAACAGAGAGCTTATACAACATCAACATTTCTATACAACACTTGTGTTACGAAGCAAGATTTTCAACAGCACAGTCATTTCAAAATTCAAGAGGCATTATACGTCTTTCTAGCTCTTGTTCCCGTTTCTCCAGCTCTCCATCCCCATCCTAAACAAGCAAAGGCACAGACCCCAATAATCTGTAATTTCAGTAATGTGCATAAGCAAAAAGGCTAATCTTTTATTCCCTCCAGTATCCAGCCACCTAAACCAGGAACATTTCAAAAGTCTTTTATGTAACTCTCAAAGCAATCCCTCCCCTCCACTGGACAGCTCATGGAGTGCATCTGGCATATCAACATGGTCTCCCATTTACATAGTGGAAAATTATCTTTGAAAACAGATGACACCATATGGAGAAGTGGATGAAAGTGGATTTTCTTCTCTTTTGGGGATTTATATTATTTTGCGATGCTTCATGGATGGATAGGGTCACTTATTTTAATCCATTTTTATCACAATGGCAGACAATTCTACATCCAAATGGAACAGACAAATCTTTTACTGTCCAGCCTTCCAGGGAAGGTGAATTTTGTACTTTTAAAAAGCAGAGAGTGTACAGAGTACTAGAAGTTACCTCATTATTAATGTCAAAAACTCCTTCCTGGATTTTCTCGTAGATCTCCTTTGCGGTGTTAATAAATGCCTAAAACAGAGGAAAAAAGACCAGAGACACAATGAATGCGATACCCTTTGGTGTAAGATGCACTAATTGGAATTCAATCTCATGTGCAGTTGCTTCAGTGAGACTTTCCATCCTGACCTCTGCAGAAACAGGTATGACAACAGCATCCTATAACCCACCCTGAAGCAGCAATGGATCACACGCTGTTTACAAAAACAGTGGCATTTTCATAACATCTGTATTCTACAATCTGTTGTCCAGTAATTACAGGGAAAAAGTGGTTTTTAAGATATATAAATTACTTTTAAATTATTTATTTCTGACCCTTATGGATAGATTGTGTGGCAGATGGTTTCCCCTACCCTTAATATCTTTGTAATAGGCCACTCTAGATTAGAGTGCTTAGCAACATAAAACCACAGGGTACTTACAATGATGATGTAAGGATGCTGTCTGCTGGATGAAACCTTACGCTATCATTTAATATTCACCTAATTTTAAGAACATATTCTCTTTAATTAATCTTGCACACAATGGGCAACCGACATCTTAATAGCAGAAAAGAGAGGCCCAGGTTTTATAATGACTTCTAAACATCTATTGTTTTAATTCAGAGAAAATACTTTGACACTCAGGTCTGAAAAGGTGACTGATATAAATGTTTTTGGTTAAAGTTTACAATCAATGATTCCATTCTTCATCTCTCATTTAGCTTTATAGGTCAAGTAATGCCTAAAATAATGTATAATTTAGCAGGTGATTAACAGCAGCTAGTAATTACAATAAACATACAGTTCTTTTTGTTTTAAAATACCAACACCATGCAGTCATACAAGACATGCTACCTTCTGCACAAGCCTATTACAGCAAGTACAGATCTAATTCAAATATAAAAAAGTAAACAGGGTACATGGAGAGGAACAAATCATACCTTTCCTCATTTCTACACTGGAAGCATTTGACTGCTGAACTTGCCACCAGAGCTTTGTTTCCTAATTAACAGGACTGATATGTTTTCACCTTTAAAGGCCTTACAGCTCCCCAGAGTAATCAATCTACTGCAGCTCAATTACTGCACCAAGCACACACCACAGCCAGTGAAGGAGACTTGAACGACTGCAGCAGGAACAGAGAGATATGAATATGCATAAACTCTAAGTGGGTGATCGAATCATCACAGAGGGTCATGAGAATTTGCAGCAAAATAATGAGAAGAATTAATCATTGCAGATTCACAAGGCACTTAGGAAGCAAGTTCGTTTTTCAAACACGTGTTAGAGTTGAGAAGAAAAATTGGCTTTCAGCCAACTACGAATTGATTCAAATTCCTGAGAAACTGAAGTTTTCTATGTAAGGAAAAAAATTCAAACTTATCTTTGTTCCTGATAACATACTAATTATTGTAATAGCCTCATACATGTGCCTAATGAAAGGTATAAGTCAACTTAGGAAATTCACACAGCTGGAATCTGTGACGCTCCTGACTTCTACTTCAGCAGAACATTAAACAGAACTTGAAGTCTTAAAAAAGCGTTATGATAACTTCATGTAAACAAGCACTTAACAACTGGCACTTCTAACTGTTCTAGAAGTTGCTGGCTAAGTACAACAAGACTCTTAGAATTAATTTCATGAGAACTACGTTAAATCTATAAAAATTACTTTAGAGTAACAAACTAGAATTTTAACAGACTCCAAACTACAACTGAGAATAAATTAACTTTTGGATACTACACTCAAAAGCAGTCACTGTAGCAATGCATCTATCTTCCAAAAACCAGTAAAATGCAGTGGAAAACAGCACTGCACAAACACAAAATTCCTTCTGTTACTACACATGTACTGTATAAAGCAAAAAAGCATACTGACCTCAGTACAGTATATTTTAATATTAAACATACTGGCCAAAAAACTATTGATCTGAAAAATCAAAATATTCCATTAATCTCAGTTCTATCATTTCAGTTCTCTTGGAAGTCATAATCTGACTACCCCATTCCCATCAGTGATTCTGGTGCACGACATATTTAGTGTTACAACACCACACACTGTTACTCGCATAGCAAAATGCCAGGTTGCATGGGGTGACAGAAATAATTCCTATTTGAAAACAAATCATAAGAACATAGCACACAGTAAGTCTACCTCACATTCTCTTCTTAGCATATATTCTAAAAAATTGTTATTAATCAGCCATGAAGAGACTTGAATCTCTTGACACTTCCAGTTGTTTCTCACATCCATGTATTTTAAGTTAACTTATGATTCCAAGTGTAAGCAGACTCAGTCACCTGAGAACATCACTAAAACAGCATTCTACCTGCTTTAAGAATATCAGATCAGATTTTGGCATTTCATGCTAGTGCCCCAATTAGCAAGGATAAGAAGGTGAACTTGGTATAATCAACTTCTTCCAAAAATCTCTCTTAATTCTGCATGTTCTAACTCTTATCTGGAACATGCAGCATACTATAAACTCTTATTTATGGACAGTTTATCCTATTTTCAGATTAACTGAGCCAGAGATGCAGAAAGAGCAATTTTCTCTCAAATCCAGTTTAGATTTATTAGACCACGTGCAGGGGACTGCAAGAACACAGCTGTAGCACCTCACACACCAACTTGGATCCAGGTGCAGTTTTAGCTACTTCCACACAAGACCTCACCAGCAAGCCCACAAGGGCTCAGCTGGCTGCCTACCAAGCCTACTGCAGTTACACTGTACTTTCCCATAATGCTGCTGCTATTAAAACACTAGACAAAGATACTCATGCCTTTCCAACCCAAATCAGGTCCAGGTTCATTTTCACCACTCCAGGGGAGGCAGTACCAAACTCAACCTGCATTTTTACATAATCACCTGAAAGATGGCCATGCCCTGCTACATAAAAGGAAGTGAGATACTTTTGCAAAATCAGTACATTAGACTTCCAAATATAAAAATCCTTGACTACATTTTGGGAAAACTCAAGAAAACAATGTACCTTCAGGAAAATGTCTACATTTTAATGCTAACCTCTTGGTCTTTTTCTAAACCAAAACTCACTGATGCTTTTATGCATGGGACTGCTGAATAGAACTCTACCACAGCATTAAAAAAAAGGTTATATCCAAGTTATTCAGTGATTTGTTTTAATGTAATGTGTTTTTCAATTGTGTGCTCATTATAACTAGCAATAGCTAATTATAACAAATAATTCTAACAAATAATAATAGCAATACCCCCTTGAGGAAAAGTGCATTACTGTACAATTGGGAAAGTGAGTCTTGCAAGATGTGATCTGCCTGTTGTGTCATGCCTGCATCTACTGCAAAGCCAATAAAAGAGGCTTTTAAATCACAATATATCAGTATAATTACTTGTATAAGGAGTTTCCCAGATCATATCGCAATATGAGAATCAAGAAGTCATGTCTCACAATGCTTGCCCAAAGAAACCTCCCAAACAACCCAAAACTGCAACTACCAAACACTACAGATACTGCATTTAATGTAAATGAATACAGAATTAAATCAACTTCAACATTCATACCACACAAATAAAAAAGTAATACAGTTTTACTTTCCTTGAGACAAATCCAGGAAGAATGAGTTCTATAACTGGTAAAAACAATGCAAGAAATAGGTAAGGGAATAAGTTCCTGATACCTCTGTCTCATGGAAGCTGTATACAGGAATAATAATAAGCTAGGGGCACCAGAATGTGAGTAGTCGATCAGCTACACTTAGTTTTCACTTGCAGATGTCAATAATGTCACTTGTCTTTCTCAGAAAGCTAATGGCAGGACAAGAATCTGAGCACTTTGCTATAAGCCGAACATAAGAGCAAAAACTTGTAAATGAATCACCGATACTTTTCAAAGCTCAAGATTTTACAAATTCATCTTCATCTAAAATCAGGTACGAGATCACGTTCAGCACAGCCAGCTCGTGGAACATGCTGCCCTCTGGTGGCAATGTTAAAATTAAATGTAATGCGTGGAAATAAAAATTGGGCAATCATTATTTCCTGGATTCCTTCTTACAATTGCATCAAGAATGCTTAAATGTTCAATATGCCACAAATTCAAAAGTGTGACCCAGCTAGTACCTAGAATTTCTTCCTCCTCTCTCCAATTTCCTATCTCATCTTTTAGCAGTAAGATATTATATAGTTAGATTAGTATTTAAGAATGCATTTGGAAACAGTAACACAGACAACAAATGGATTTATGCCTAAAGCATTCACCATCCCAGTGTGTAAGTGGCACTGGATGGCCACTTATAAAGTGAGATTCCAAAACTCTGTGCAGCTCTTTTATGCACACACAGTAAGGCAATGCTTTTTACAGCTAAATGATCCTTCAGCAAGAAACCTAGAACACTAAAAGGGATGCAGAGGGGTTAATTATAAGCAGTAGTAAGGTACTACACAGTGAACCCACACCCCAAAAAGCACCCCAACATATTTGTGACCTTATATTGGAAGTACAGGTGCAAAGACAAAAACCAGAACTTGATAGCAATTTCTTTATGTCCCTGTTGAGGCACAATCTTTCTGACAACAAACTTACTGAGCTGATGCACATTATCAGAGCTCAAACTGACTTAAAAAGCCCTGTAACTGTTGTTGAACAGTTACACAGGACAAAATACTTAAGGAAAAGATAACATCCCCCCAGAACTATGAATCCGTTTCTCCAGGAATCTACAGGTCAGGCAGGCAGTATCATACCTTTCATGCTCTTCCATAAAGCCTGAAACACTCAATTAACTGAGACCTTTTATTCTCATCATACCATGAGATGCCCAGAAGCCCCAAGAACCGTGGCAGAGTCAGAGATCCTTACTGCAAAGTTGGGGCACAACCCAAGGATTTGCCACACGCAGCTAAAAGCTGTGTATCTTCATTACAGCCAGGTGTCCTGCCCCTTCTCCCTTCCTCAGCTGAACTGACATGAGCTTCAACCCCATTTCCTCATGGGAGAAACCGGCTAAAATGTCAGCTTTGCACAGCTGAAAGGTCACAGAACTTTGATTCCAGGAACTTGAAGGAATACTGGTTTTGATACAAATTAAGATAAACCTAACTTTTGGGTGGGTGTTTTTTGGGATTTTTTTTTAAAGACTCATGACCTAGAAATCCTGCTCTTTTGCAAGTACTAGTCAGATTACCTCTTGTATGTCACTTTACCTTGCTATGAAAATTATTAACATCCTCTGACTTTCAAGTTCTATTACCTAAACCCCTGCTTGCTACATTACCGTGTCAAACAACTGTTTGTTTCCCAGCTATTAGTTGTGTTCAGGGAGGGTTTGAAGGGAAATAAAGCACACTCTAAAAATCAGTTCAACTTCAGTTGCCTCTAAGAATCTAATATTTCCATGAGATTTTCACTTTCACCCTTCAGAATATTACAAAAGGCCATTTCTCTCCTCTCATCTGTGCCACCGTTGAAGCTACAGGAGCTTTGAATATTTGTTATCCATTGAAGCAAAAATCTGAAAGAAGCTGCCTGAAGAGATGTAGCAGAAGTGCTCCATTGCTCAATCAAAACCATGAGTCTATTCAGATTTAATCCTAAATAATGAATTCATTTTTGCATTCTATTTCTGTGCAGGCATCTTGGAATAACACAAAAAATGCTCTTAAGTTTGGCATAGGCACCCCTCCATATGGGAAATAACTTATTAAAACCAACTCCCACACCAGGAGTCAGTGATACACTGGGCTCAACTCAAGTGAGAACGGCTTCTGAACAGTGATGTTGTCTAGCACTGCTCTGACCAGCATCCAGACAACTTTCTGGCTTAAGATTGGTCATATCATTAATCATTATTAAAAGTAGCAGTTTGGAATGAAATAATAATGCACAAAGTTACTGTAGTTTCCCAAATACAACTATATATCCTTACTTCTTGAGAATCAGTGCACATGAAAGGATTCAAACCATTGATATGCCAGGGATAAAGAGTTAAGCACCATGTGCTATAGGGAACTACATGGTCACCCTGAGTTCATGCAGGTGATTCTACTCTGCCCCTGCCCAAGCAGAAAGCTCTCAGCAAACTCTGTACTGCAGGTTGCAGGTAAGAGCACAATTAATAGTCACATACTACTGCTGCACTACCAATGAAAAAACTAACGTGATAAAATTGCTTATGTCTCTTGCAAATGAGACAAAAAAAATTCTTATGTATTATATGTTGGTTTAATGAGAAAGTAATGTAATGGTCAGAAAGTAATGGATGTTATGATTAAAACAAGTACAAACCTGCCTGGGGTTCAGATCCCAGACTTACGTGTGTACAAGTGAAGATAGACATCACAGTGTTTTCTTAGAAAAAGTAAATAAGCAACACTGAAGTCTGCAAACAGTATTTCAGAGTGCACATCACCCATCCACAATTCAACAAAGTAGAGCAAATATAATAATCAAGACTCTAAAAGTTAACAAGATTCTACCATGAGAAAGCCCATAGCCATGCAGGTTAGAGTGTACACTGCTCTAACTCCAAACACCTTAGAAATCTCTGAGAATAAAACAAAAGGACAAAAATTCAGTAATATTTTGATAGTTGGTTACCTTTACAGCTTCAGACAGAGGCTAAAAGGAAATCAATGACCTCCTGTTTAAATAAATATGATACTGCTGAAGAGACTAGCATTAACTGCCCTTGCAGTGCAGTCAAATTACAAGCCTGTGCCTAATCTCCCTCCAGTAATCATTCTATCCTCTCAGTGATGCAGAAACTCTTTTCACACAATCCCATTCCACATGAAATACATATGTGACATAAATTTATGACTAAAACGGCGCTGATAACACACCAATGTTTTAGCCACTGCTGAGCATCAAGGTCTTGTTTCTTACACTGCCCTCTCCTGACGCTGATTAGGCTTAGGGTGGGAAAAATCGTGGGGGACATGAACCAGCCAGGACAGCTGACCAGAACTGGCCTGATGGGTATTTCATATTATATGATATAATGCTCAAGAATGAAAACTAAAGGGTAGTCAAAGTTAGGGTTTCTCAGAGACTGGCTGAGATTCAATTTGTTTGTAGGAAGTTGTGAGTGACTGACTGCCTTTCTGTCACTCTTCGCCCATCTCTTTCCTGAATTTTTAAAAGTCTATTTCAGGGCCTGAGGTTTATCGTGCTTTGGCTCTTCTGGTTCTTCCCGCATCCTGCTGGACAGAGGCACTGAGTGAGCAACTTGGTGGATATTCAGCTGCAGCTGAGCTTAGCCCACCATGACCACCCTTCAAGAAAGGAATGCAGTAAGCCAAGGTGAGAAATGCAAGAACTCACATGTGTCCAGAAGTGTCGACTATAAGCCAACTTAAAAAGACCAAAGTTCTTTAAAGTAGCAAAAACTAAAAAACTTATTCAAATACACAGCAGACCACAGTAACCAAGACAATGACCTCTTCAGCATCTCTGCAGAGGACAGAAAATAGAAGCTGTGTGCAAACTGAAGAAGATTCCTACTAGGTAGCAGAGAGGAAAGATGATGACAGTACAAACACCAAATCACCGCGAGAGATTGCCCTGAAGAGCTCGTGATATACCAGGAGCCTTCAGAACAGGTTACAGTGACCTCTGCCAAGAATACTAATAGCTTGGCTTGCTTTGGACTAGCAAGTCTATTCTAGCCTTACTTCTTAGATTTCATGGCAGACAGAAGTTAGCCATTTCTCTGATCAAATACTTAAAAAAAACCCACAAGTAGATTAATGTGGAAGTCTCAACAATATAATTAGTGCTGTGTAATCAATTACAACATAGACATTGTCTTTCTCATAGTATAAAGAGTAATTCAAATTAAGGAACTCAAAATCTAGAGGAATAGTATCTATTAAAAATTTATAACATATACAAACAAGTGTAATTTAAATCAACTGTTTTAGTAAAAAAGCCAGTGTTGAGCAAAGTTACCTCCTCTACATTGGAAGCAGTTTTGGCAGATGTCTCCATAAAGATAAGTCCATGTTCTCGTGCAAATGCTTCACCCTCCTCTTTCTTAACTTCTCGTCTAGATTCTAAATCACTAAGACAGAATAAAAAAAAACCAAAAGTTAAATTACATGATCTAATATGTCCATATAAAGATTATTCTTCACAGACAGGATTATAAGCCTGAGAAGTCAAGAGCCCCCATCAGAACTTGGGTATATAACTTGTCAAGCCCTTAAATAAAGTAGAATTATTGTAAGCCCTGCATTTACAGCATATGGAATAGTCACAGGCATCACAGTTACTTGAGCTGTAAATCCTGGCTGACATAAATCTTATCAAAGACTTCATGAAATAGCTTTCGACAGGATCAGTGTGTATTTATCTATGTATTCCTTGAATACTGACTTTAGACATTGTATTTTCAGTACATATTACTCTCTTCTATAATACTATCTACCAATTCAATACGATAAAGCTGAGCTGATAAAGGAGCTTTGTAACTGATTTTTTAATATTAAACACAATTTAAAAAATAAAGTTCATTTTTTCTATTCAGTAGCAAAACTTCATACAGTCAATTTTTTTTTCTGATAAAAAACTTAAAAGCAGAAGTAAGTTCTTTTGAACTATGTCAGCTGCTCTCCCCCAGTAAGTTAGCATTTAGGTTGTGAAACTCTTGGCCCTCCAGCAGCAAAAGAAATTGAAGTGACTGTTAGGCAAGTTCTTGCTTCCTGCTCTCCAAGCAATTTAATTCAAAGTTAAATACTATCCAAAAAATACAGAAAAATCCCTCCTGGACTGGACAACTAGAGACAAATTCTCTAAGTCTTAGAGACACAAGTATTTTACCCTTACTTTTTAAAGATTCCTTAAGAACAAGGAATTCACAGTTTGTCCTTCTTTCTAAGTATATTACATTTTGAGCAATAAAAATGATGTATTTATTATTGATGTGTAAATGTAAGATATATATTTCAATGAATTTTCATCTATGTAGTACATGTATAAATATCTTCATAGATACAAATTTTTAATTAAACAGCATACAAATAAATACGTTTAATTTGCAGTCAGTATACAAATAAGAAGTATCATACTAGACTTCATTGTTTGCCAACTTTGTAATTATACATATATTAAAAATAAGCAATACTCACTGTGGCATTTATTTTGCAGCAAAGCAGGTTTTTGTAATTTTTAACTAAATGCTAGCTTAGATGAGTCAATATAATTCAGCACACTATTTAAATATTAAAAAAATGAAGACAAGGATACAAGAAGTATCTTAAATTTGGAGCTGATACTCATTATATTTATGCACTCCCAGTATTAGCTGACATTATCATTTTTTAACCTGAGCAATGTCTTTATTTGCTACTACCATGCTACTCTCAAAAACACCTTATTTAAAACCTTGATTCACTTCAGTGTTATCTCCATAACAGAACATAAACAAATAACTTTTTACTTGAAATAATGCAGTTGTATCAAAAACTGCAATGACAGCCCAATCGAAACTCAATACTGATACCTAAACATATTCTTAAAGATCTTTAACTGCTTCTACTAACCACAGTTGTCTTCCTCTCTCCATTCCAATAACTCGAAGCATTTGGTCTTACTAGATCAATATAGCTATGCTTTGTTCTGGAAAGAAGATTAAGTACAGTATTTGTAATGTTTTAAGACTAGTATTTGTAATGTTTTCAACAAACAGCCATTATATTTCAAATTAAATTCTCAACACTCTTCAAATCCAGCAATAAGTCAGTACTACAAACTTATGTTAAGTGCACTTTTGGGAGTCATTAGAGGAGTATTTATTCCTTCAAAACTACTATGTTAGCACACATGTTCTCCTTCCACCCGTCTCTAGTAGTACAACCTACCATAAGAACTCTTTCAGGATAATGCAATAAAATTAAAGGAGTTTTTTTCCTGCACTCCTTGAAAATAATATCCTTGAAAAAGCTTCAAACTTTTAAGTTTAACTCTTAATTTTAGTTCATGGGGCACCTTAACCTGTAACAATTTACAGTGCAAATTTTAAGTATATTTATTGTTAGAATAAAACCTAGTTGTAACTGGGCATAACTGGGCTAGCTGCAAGTAGCAAATCAGTCTGCATCAGTAGAACACAAGACATGAAAATTTAGTTTAACTGCTAAGAATAATCAGAAGGAATAATTACAGATGTCAATTAAGTATGCAAACTTATCTCAAGTAAACAGTACACTTTACTGTTTCTCTCAGTGCCATATTTTTACTCACACAAGTATAAAAACAGTTGGTCAGGGCCATCGCGGGTTTACCAAAGCTTCAATTAATAAAACAAGATTACATTTTTTATATTAATTTGTCAAGATACTGCTTGACACATTCCTCAATTAAAAAGAAAGTTGTTAGTTATTTATCAGATAATGTAAAAAAAAAAGTTGACAAGCTTCAAAATTACTTAATATGTACCATGGTTTTCAGGAGGAGGTAGAGGGTGGTGGAGCAGTGGGGAAAAATAGAAGGGAGAAGAAGGGGAAGAAGAAGAAAGTAGGAGTTGAACCGAATAGCAAACCCAGACTCACTATCACAAAGCTGCTTCTCAGTAGCATCTAAGAAATGCTCTGGCTGCTCATGAAATTTTCAGGGGCATGCATACACACCATTATTTCAACCGGCATCTTTACCATCAAGAATTGCTGAGGCATGGAGAAAAGTTCAAGTCAATTACACAAAGGCCCATAATTAATGGGTTATTAAATTCTGAGGTGATACTTTTGATATTTTGAAAAAATTCTGCATCCAGAAAAAAAAAGAATCTAGATATGATGCTATAATTCACTGGATCAAGAACTAGATACATATTCACGGGTAACATATTCACTGATGTGTTTTTATTAAGACTTTCACTACAAAGTCTCAGCATCAACAGGGAATAATTTTGGACAGTGTAGCTGATGAGAAGACCAAGTAAGGAATTGATTACAAATTGGTTAATACTTCCACAACTTTAGTTGTATTTTCATCACCCAGTGAATTTACCAGGAAACAGTGAAAAAGCATTCTCTGACCCCAATCCCAGCCAGAAGGTAAAGAATATGGAAGAGGCTTGTAAAACTGAAATGTCTGAATCACTGAGGTACGCACTTCTTGCATTTGAGAGAATTTTTTGATGTGAGTCCTGTACTATGAGATTTTTAAATGACATTTTCTCTGATGTGATACTTAACTAAAATCTAAAGCACTTTAGAACACCTCAAATTAGGAATCATATTCTCTTTATAAGAGAGAGAGCTAGATGTTTCTAATTGGTGATTCCAGAAACAAAAAAGCATAAGAAAATGTAATCCATTGCTTCACACATTTGCAATCAATCCTTTGGAATAAAATTACATCTAAAACAGATACTCAAAACATAATGTAGTTGATCCATGTGCTGCACATTGCATTAGTCAAAGAATAGGAAAGGTTTTAGGCTCACCACAGAACTATGCACAGTGACAGAAGGGAATTTAAAGTTAACACATTGCCTACAAATAAGAAAACCCAAAAGATGAAATACAGAGAAGTTAAATCTTCCTCTCTTACAAAATAACAGCGAATAAAATTTTACCTTTTGTTTCCAATAAGCATTATAACCATGTTGGAATTGGAATGCTGACGAGCATCTTCTAACCAAGTTGTCAAATGGTTGAAAGTGTCCCTCCTAAGTACAGATGAGAATGAACATTAAAAGCAGTATTTTAAGAAATCTTTTCCCTGTTAGTCCGCTTCTCTACTTGAATAACCAACTCATTTATTAGTGCACATGCTCTAGGGATAAAAGCCAATAATCCCCTTGTGAGAGGAAGAATCAACGAACAAAAATTTAGCAAACAAGGAGTGTTAATAAGCTCTGTCTAAAAAGTAATTGAAAACACATTTGCTACAAAGAGTAAAGAGGATTCTTAGAGCTGTAAAAATCTGTAATTTTATATACATATAAAAACTGAACAGAATTTTAAAAGTACCCATCAGCCTCAACCAAGGCAACAACAGCACAAATAAACACAGAGAAATATTTGTTTTACTGAAAACAGAAAATAGTTGATAATTTTTATGTGAGTTTATAAGCTCAATAATAAATTTAGCAATAAAATCTTTTAAAGTGAGGTACATGAATGTGACACATTACGGTTTTTACAGAAGGTGTAAACTGAGTAATAAATCCCATACTTGTAGAGCGGTTTTAAGATACTGTATTTTATTTATGAATCAAAGATTCATTTACTGGAAATCCAAAGGAAAGAATACGTTACTTCCTGATATTTAAACATAAAAAGGGAACAAAAGGAAAAAACATGTAGGAAATCTCTAGTACAAGTGGTTGCTCAATGCAACAAGAGCCAAGACTCAGAAAAAATGGCACACAATTTAATAGGACTTTGGAGCCTGAACATTTTCACAAACCAGACAGAGTACCCACAGTTTTACAGATAAACTGTCTATAAATACTTTATTTAATATAGCAGGGAAACTTTAGTAACTTCTGAACAGCTACTAAAAAGTATCAGATTAAAACCTGTATTTTCCAAACCTCATAAACACAGCAATGGTATAAGTTTCCTGGTATTTTTAACATAACCAAACTTCTATGTTTTACTATTTTACTCCTTTGCAGAACTGCACTTCAGTAAAAGTAATCTGCTACAATTAAAGAAAAAATCTCCCTCATTATAACAAAATACTAGAAAAGAACTAATGAAATATTTTTAGGTATTTCTCAATAAAGGTAATCCAGAGGTTGATGGTCAACAGCTTATAAAAATATTTTATTTCATTCTTCCTGAGATTTTATGCATGTGCTTTCTCAACTACTATACAGAGAAAACTGCAAGTATATAGGTTACATATGCCATATGTTGACTTAGAGCACTTAAAGTTGACATACTGTTGGATTACCAGTATTGATAAAAAAGCCAAGCTAGATGAGACACTTAGCACTACTGTACACCATAGCACAATTCTACAAAGACATTTCTTGTAATCCAGTTGGTATTCTCACCTTGTAATGTCATACACTAGCAAAGCCCCTGCGGCCCCTCTGTAGTATGATCTTGTGATGGAACGGAAGGACTCCTGCCCTGCCTGTAGAACACAAAGTTTCATTACTTCATATCTAATACTTGTTTTTTGTTCCTGAAAACCATGAACTTAGAATCACAGGATCATAGAATTCTACTTTTGAGAGATGGGGATAAGGAAGAGTATGGATAGGAAATCAGAAAGGGGACAACTGGGGACAAAGTCTCCAACAGTAGCAAGAGAAGGCACATAAGGAGAAGACACCAACTACAGCACAGTGCTGTTAAAAAAGAAAAAAAAATTGGAACAAGACCTCTAAACCTTTTTTGGCAATCCCTGACAACCCAATTTACTGAATGGCTTCACAATACATGAATCATTATTAGTGCACAGAATGGACTCCTAGCAACTAAGCTCTGAAGACAAATTTGAAAGGAAGCAAATAACCCAGAGCTTCACATTTGAATTCAATAACCCGCTCCCTGGGGCAGCTGTTGACACTAGAATAAATAAAGTCCATTGTAAATAAATGATGAATGACATCTTTACGCCCACCATCTGCTGGTGTAAAGGTTGTTCGAAGGCCAAGGATGCAGATTTTATCCGTTATATCATAAACTGCAGCCAGCTTTCAACAGTCTTCAGATGGAATTCTTTCACTAATCATTTTATTAAGAAAAAACAGAAGATGGTTGTGAATTCAATTTTACACAATTTTGCTCCACAGTTAATCAATTTCCTCTGTACTTGATAAATAATGCTTGTCAAAGCAGCTACAGGATGCAAGAGTCATCTTCACATACACTGTGAAAAACTTCAGAGTCAACATATATTAGACAGTTCTCACAGAACAGTATTCTGTAAAAATCTCAGCACTTAAAAGAACATGCTCTAAAGAATACAGTCCTGAAAAATAAATATTCATGGTTGCAGATCTTAAACTTCTCATGCTCATGTTTTTCAGAAGAGCTATCTAGCACTTGACACTTGCTAGAAGAAATATTTACTTCTAATATCTAGCAATAACAGATGCTTTAGCATAATTCAAAGATAACACAGATCATGTTTAAGAAATACTAATGCTGAAAAAACTCTATGTGCAGTAAGTCTGTAGAACTATAGGAAATTGCTGTGATTTAAAAACATTAAACACAAGAATGATATATTTATCAAATACAAGGTACCCTTCAGCCACGCCTACAAAATTAGTATATGGATAATGTTTTCTTCCCACAGTTATTGTACTTTTCTTAATACTACATCTTCTTGAATTCAAAGAGAACTTGATCTAGATACTGTCACTCAGCAAGAAGAGTGGCACAAGTTTAGACATGTTCAGTCTTCAGAAAGCACCCTTATCTTCCAGAATAAACAGTAACTTTTATTTAAGAAAACACTATCTTAGCCATTCCAGTGGAAACAGTTATAACATACAGTAGAACATACTTAATAGTTTCAACAGCATTAGAATACACTCACATATGCTCTTGGCCAAGAGTCCAAGTACAGCTTCATGTAAACTTTGGTAACATCTTTAGGTAAACATTGGTAATACAATACAGACAACCAGCAGAATACACCAAGAAATAGTAAAAAACAAACAACCAATAGTTTTCTTAGTGTAATAACCTGGTTTTCTACATAGAAATTCAAGTAAGATTTACCACTTTTTCTTGGTGTGGTGACTAGCTCAAGTGGATGACACATAAATGAAACATTTCCCTGATAAACAGACAACTTACTGCTACCAGGGTATTCCATACATTGGCTAAAATCATACATGACCTGGACTTCACCTAACACATTAAGACTGCCTGTTACACCTTCATAAATTCCACCCTGACATGTGAAATTGTTCATCTCCCTGAGTAAACTAATCATGGTCAAGCAACATTGTCAGAGGTTCTAGCAGACCTTATAAAAATGTATAAATTGTGAATTCTTGAAAGAACCACTTACAAAACTTCAGTATATAAATCCTGAAAGTACTGTAATAATTTTAATTGTGTCTCACTTGAAAATGGTGAAATTTAAATATCATTGCTTCCTTAAGGAAATGGTGGAAAATGGTACCTTCTTTGGTGAAGGGATCAAATTTTTCATATAGCAATAATTAATTTATGCTTACATATACCAATGGACAACACAACTGAGTTTCTGTTAAAGAAGCTCCATGATATAAATGCTTATCTATAATATAAAAATGTATTATATAACAAAACCACCTTGTATTTAAAATTTACTGGCTACTTTATCATTCTGAACGAGATCTAGAAGGTCAAACAGGGTGTAGACATGTACAATACATCCTACAGCCTTTTTTTTAAGCATCATCTGGAGGTCCCCTATTCCAACCTCCCTGGCTCAAGTAGGGCCATTCAGAGCAGACTGCTGAGTTCCACATGCAGATGGTGGGGGAGGCAGGGGGCTGTGGCGTCAGCAATAGTAGGGGCAACAGTCAGGAAACAAACATTAAACATGGTGCTTGCCAAGGCCATATTATGTCCAGTACAGGTGATGCAAACTTCTGCTCCGAGACAATCCAAGGTTAAACCCACCACCAGAGTTACACTGCAGTGGAAATGGGAAGATGGAGGATGTTTCTGGTAACAGCCAGACCTAACACACACAGAAACTCCAGCCCAGACGTGGCTGCCTGCAGGAACCTGTACCTGCACACTGAGCAGGCCTGAACATGTGTCCACTCTTCAGAAAAACAGGTGCTACAACTGACATGAGTAGTTCACTAATCATGAAAATATGTGAGCCTCTGATAATCAAGCAATGTTTTAAGTGCTAAGAAACATTCTTTTTTGGCTGTTTTTTACTCTAAGCTTTTACAATCCATAATGTAATGGTTCACAGGAACAAACAAACTTTCTGATAGGAGAGATTTGTCTATATAGACATAGTTCTAGAAGTGATAGGCCTTCAAGCAGGTACAAAAATCTTCATCCCTGCTTCAACTGCACAGACATCTATCCCATGTGCTTTTCAAAGCATACTTCAGACTTTGGTCATAGAGACCAAAACACGATTTGAAAATAACAGTGTAAGTAGAACATGAAGTCACCTCAGGTCACTTAAATACTGCACTAGAATTTTCAGGAACATTTAAGCTATGCAACTGTGTTATTATGGACACAGTACCTCTGGCATATTTAAAAAAAAAAAGACTCCAAGTGTTACTATTCCCACAGGAAATCTTGGTGTCATTTCAAGTATGCAGGGTAGTTGCATCAGTTGCAAAATATACAGGCAAGCCTTTGTTTTCAAAAAGAATTACTTGCAAGTCCCTTAACTGCATATTTCTGAATTTATAAAGTAAGGGGGAAAAAATGAAAAGAGCCATAATGCAGGACAAGAAAGTAGTTTAAAAACCAGCATCCACAACAGTGTATCTCCCTAGAAAACAGTTGATTATTTTTGCTGAATTCTCTATTCTCAATGCCAAAGAATTTGTAAAATTTCTTCAAGGACCAAGTTATCTGAGAATGTCCCAGTAGGCCTTCAGCATCCAAGCTGACCAGTAATTTTTATTAGGAGGGAATGTTACAGTACACATTCACATGCAATATGAGAACTACAACACACCTATCTAGTAAGCTCTAGATTCCCTCACTCTGAAAACAGGCATACACATGAATATACACATGTTGTATATTCAAAACTGGTGACAGAACATTTCATTGACATTGGGAATTATTATTTACCTGTTTACACTTTCCTAAGTTACAAAGAAGACTAAAAAGACATCTAAGAAATAACCAACTCACAAGTGTCACACCACCTGTGACAGCTGCCAGCTGGGAACAACTCCACAAAGTTGATCCCTGGAATAAAATGTTCCAGAAAGAAAGAGGAGCAACACATACCTTTAAATATAGTTTTGAAAGTTATAAATACATTAACAGCTTCTTAGTCACAGGTTGACTTGTTTATACATTAAATGCATTAATCTTTTTTGCAATCATGTATCCAATGGAGAAAAAAAAAATTAAGGTGGTTTACTAGCTTGTAGGAAAAATAGACACAGAAGCAGTGTAAAAATAAAAAACACCCCCTGCTGTTTCCAGCAAAGACAGAACTGTTCTGTTTCCCAAACAAAAACAGAACTAAAAATGCTAATGAAGAAGAATCTATCACAATATATGAAAGTCTCAATATTTATGTGACGGATTTAGTCAACATACTTGAGAATAACCCTGTCAGCATGCAGCAAGAACTGGAATTCCAAGAGGACTAAAGATCCCCAAGGATGAAACTGTACATATGTCTAAATACAGATAATTTGTACATCTGCCTTTTCTTCTGCTGGTGTTGAATAAACACCACTTAGATATCCAAAGCAATTCCCAACACATCACAGAAACAAAGCTTTAGCTTTCCATTATTAGAAATACACGTATAACTTGAAAGAAACTGAAACCTTTAGGTTTTAAGTAGCAACCCTTACTAAAATAGGAGTTCTACTGTGCAAACGAAGTGATTCATACTCCTATTTAAGGCCTTATCCTAAGCAAGAGCTTGCTCTTGTAGAAATAATGCAATTATTGTAGAAAGCAGGGACAAACTGCCAAGAAACCAAAAAACAATTCAGAAAATAACATGCCAATACAATAGTATTTCAATAACCAAATACACTGACATGACAAAGCATGACAAAGGTTTATGAACACTAAGCTAGAAGGTGTATCAAGTTGCCTTAGCTTTCTAAAGTGACATCATGGGTGTGAACAATAACTTAAGCTACTGGCACTGAAGTTCAGATGATGGTCATATTAAACAAACAGCAACAGGAATAACTATTAAACAGACAAATCTCCCTGCCTCACCCTACAATCCATGGATCCAGAAATAAGTTAATCCTCCCACGTGGCAGCAAACAGTCTGTGACTGATGATCAGACTAGTTTCAGAACCTAACGTAGATCCTCTGTAAGTTCTTCACGTAACTGCACAGAAGTGTAACAGAGGGCAACGAGATGCAGCCAATATGTGTGCAGGTACCACGGTTAAAAGTCAAATTAGTGAAAATGTAGCAAAAGAGTATGAGTATGCTCTGAATACCAAAGCAATTAGAAAATACCACAAAGTAAACAGTTAGTAAAGAGCTCTGGCGCGAGCCCTACATCCTAGCAATTGTCAAGAGTCACTAAGATGGATATTCATTTAATGAATGAACTTTATATGGTTCTAATAGATCCAAACCAATTGCAAACACAAGAAAAGTATCTTAATTTCCAAGAAGAATTAGTATATTGAGAATACCTGAAAGTGAAATATGCCTTTAACAATTACGCCTCCAGTCTTCCACACAAACATGCTATTCTATACAAGCTCTCAACTACTAGAAAACAGTATCAATTCAATTTGAAAGTACACTTGTATGGTAATCAAGAAACTACTTGAAATTAGTTTATAATTATTTCACATATTTAGTCTGTCTAAGCAGGACTGAGGTGCTATATAGAAACTTAATAATGAATTAATGTTTTTAAGTCATGGATTTCCATGAAAGAAAGCTGAAATACATACTAAAAATATAGTTTTCAAGTACACAGGAAAAGTTCGTTTTCATACCAATTTAGAGAACGTCAGCACTACTTAATGTCATCACAGATCTCTCCTACTTGTCTGACAGAAACATCCTCTTTCAATTACTGCTTATTCTTTCCTGATCAACAATAACTTGTTAGTAACAGGCAATGCAATACAGAACATCCCCCTCAACAACAAAACCAAGGCCACTGACTCAGCCCGGTAACAAGCCCAGTGATCTCTCTACAACAATGAACTTTCTCTGAGGAGAAGCAATTTTAATATTTCTTAGTGTTATGCTGCTGCTGCAAGACAACCAACCTTATCTACACAGCTTATTTAAACCCAAAAAGCTTAACAGCTTCTAGAACAGTCATTTTAATCCTTACTAGCTGCTGTAAAACCACTTCTAGAGTTCCCTAAAAGTTATGTGTGCAGCTGACACTAGCTCAAATGCCACACTTCCACAAAAGAGTTGCTTAACTTATCATAATAGGCAATTACCAACTAAGCAGTTTGGACAAAAGTATTTCTCAGTCCATCCAACTATTGGAAGCCATTACTAAGACTAAAGATGCAAGAAAAGAAATAATCTAGATACTAGAGACACACATACAAACAATTCGGTCCAATACCTCCATTTTACAGACCTAAAAACACCAAAAAGGAATAGTGAAACCCAAAGACTCACAGAGCTAAACACCTGGGCGTGCCACAGCACACACAGCAGTAAGCTTGCAGAGCCCAGCAGTGGGGAGATCCAGAACAGCCTGCAGCTGGGAGAGAACAACAGGACACTATTTGCTTGTGCAGACATGAACAGCAGTAGAGCTGAGACTGCAACACATAACATTAAGAATGCAAAGGCCACACTGAGTATCTTTCATGGAATATAGATTTTTGTTTGTGGGGTTTTTTGGGGGGAGGGGGTTGGGGCTAGGTGTGTTTTTGCATCAGACTAGTTTTACTAGACTACCAGCTCACAGGACCAAATACTGGACTACAATTTCTAATAGGCATACGTGCATTCCTTAAGCATATCTTCCAGTCTGGCCTCATCCAAAAGGAATTCAGTTTGTGTACTCTCACATGGAAAACAGACTGCAGTAAAGAGCACTAACTTACATAATACACTCTTAGCGCAAACTAGGATGATAATGAAAAAGTAAAATATTCTTGAGCTATCATACAAGAAGGACACATAAATGGATCTCAGACATGCAGCAGTGCTAGCTTCAGCTGTCCCTGTAAGGTGCAGCATACTCCTGCAGTGAGGTATGCTGCAGCTTCCATATGTTCCCATTACTACCACACGCCTTTCCTTGGGGCTGCAGTGATCTGCTGAAGACAACACAAAATGAGCACTGTTGCACACAAATATCTGGCCAGAAAAACCTGAATTTTAGAGTTTGAGTCTCTTAAGCAAACAAGTTCATTGTTAAGCAATCCAAACAAATTTTATCGAGTTCTCCACTTCTTATGGCTCTGCTGAGGATGCATCCTGTTCAGTGATGAATTAAAAGCAGGTGTATAAGGCTAGCACCAAATCAGAGAAGGGTTAGTGCCGTGACTCAGTAAGCACCTACTGAAAACATAAATAGTTCATGTGTTTCCTTAGCAACATGTGTAAAACAAACCTTCTCTCATTAAATAGAAGTTGTTACAGCTTAATAAATATAGAGATAGCACCAGTAACAGCTACCAGTTTTGGCTAACAGAAAAACAAAAAATGCTCAATGCAGACAGAGCACAGTAACCTTGGTCATTATGGACATTTGTGTACCTCAACACTCAGTAGTAAAGTATCTCTTGAGAATTACCTAAGCATGTTTCTTGGTTTTGCTATTCCTTCAACACCCTTGTACTCAAGATCACAAATGATACAGCAGAATTCTGATCTGCTGACAAACCAAGACTGGATTAAAATAGAAATATCCTGTGTTTTAAAAATCAGATTGCATACAGTTAAACTTTTAACTATGGCCAGTATACTATAATTCATTGCATACAATTTATAAATTATTAAGTACACCAGCATACAATCTACTCAGTGTACAAAAGCTTTCAATTAATACTTTTAATTTATGTATGATATACTTAAGAAGCCAGCCAGAAAAAAAAAATCCCTGTTTAAATAGAGTTTATAAATTATAGTCAAAAGCACTTGGGTTGCCATTTTGGCTGGACAATTTGTATGCATTCAAGACAACAAGCAGACTGCAAAGAGCCACTGAGTCAGAAGCACCAGGAAAACATGATCTACTGAAACATAGTTGAAGTTCATCCGTATCTAAGGAGATTAACAGAATCAGTTCCAAAGCTAATGAAAGACAGTAGTAAAATTAGTACTTTTGCCTACAGACAATCTGCCCCAATTTTAGAAAACAAGGACCAATGTAGGTATGTAGTCACATAGTCAGCCTATATGCCAAGGGTTTGATTATAAAGCTACATTTCATGCAGAGATTTCCGTGTTTATTGGATGTAAAAATGCTCAGCCACCTTGGTAGTCTGCAATCCACAATTATAATAGTAAAATAGTACTGCCCAGGGCAGAAAAAGTCTAAAATAAGCTGACCATATCACTCTATGCCTGTTTCTTAGAACTTCCAAGGAGGCACAGGTGTTACATGCCATTTCAAGTAAAGAACTTGTAAAATAAAGAAGGCCTTACCTAGGAAGTTCACCAAAATATTACATTTACTTACATTTTTACATACACATGCATGTATGTAGGCATACATATATGAATGTATGTCCCTTCACTGACTTGCTGTACCAAAAAGAGCACATAGATGAGGCTAGGGATCACGTACCTGTCAGTTTCTACAGGTACCTAAAATTCTTCTAGAAAAGGAAACAGGCAACTCTGTCTTAGGGAACAGTTAGATACATTTATACTAGTATGAACATCTTAAACCTGCCTCATTGTAAGGGTAGACAGTGATGCTGACTGCTTTATAGTAAAGTGACTGACAACACAAGAATAGCCAATATATGTTCTTATATGACAACACAAGAATAGCCAATGTATGTCCTTCTGAACCTCCTTGAACGTCAAAGTCTGAATTTTAGAAGGTGTTTTGAAACTTAAAGCATTTACCAGTCCCTTCTTGACTGAAATATTTACTGTCTTAAACTTGTGTTCTTCGGTCTTCTATGAAAAGTGAGCCATGTGTTTTCTTCTACCTTGGAAATGCAAAGGAAGTTACAGTGCAAATGCCAAAGAATACATCAGACAAAAAAAGGAAACATTAGAAAATTTTTAACTTTATAGAAACCAAAGAAAGCTGCAAGACAAAGTATGTAGTCTATGGATGCTGATGATAGAGAGCTTGGCCAGCATAAAGAAAAAGCTAGTGGAGCAACATGTTTGAATAATTTTTGTGATTCATTACTTACCGTATCCCATATCTGAAGCTTTATCTGTTTTCCATCAATAGTTATCATTCGAGCCCCAAATTCTACACCTGAACAGATTTTACAAAAGATTACATTATTAGCACATATCAGAAAGAAGAACGTCAAGTACTATGAAAGCAAGAACACAAGTTTAAGTTCAGTCAACGTTGTAGGAAAATAATCTCTTTCACAACCTGCTTTTAGCCAATTTTCCAGCTGCTTGAAAGAGCTTTCTAGAAGAAAGGTAATTGTTACTGTCTAAGTGTCTGGGAGGTATTTCCAACAAAGTTTTCCAAACCACTTAGCAGCTCTAGATTAGAGGGAGAAATACACCCCTTTGGATGTAAACAGGAAATTGAAGAGTCACAGTTATTTTAACACTCTAGCAACTACAGATTGCTGGGGCCAGTTAAGAAGAAATTAAATCTACAATTCTTTATCAATAAATAAACTATTAAGTGAGCATACAACAAATCACCTTTGACAAGACAAATTTTATTGTTGTATTAATTAAAATCCACCTGTCTTTATGAAAAAAACTACTTCCAAAATTCTAGCTAGTTAAAGATCAAGTTTTGTAACTGAGGAAAAAAAAATATGTTCCAAATAAACAAAAGTAACTTCTTCAGTGGAAAAATTCAGCCTTTTATACCATTTTAAAGCAATTTTGAGGTCATTAACAGTAAATCAGTATAAATTGAGGCTATTACTGCAGCAGTTAAAATCTAACAAATGGCTGGAGGTACTGGACATATTTAAAGGCTATCAAGTTTCTATTAATCTATAACCATTATTTAAAAAAACATACTGATCTGCTAGCTGAAGTTTTGCTAAAACTGGTCATTGTCTAGACCTGGACTCAAGACTCTCAATTACACAGCCCTGAGTTGAAATATTCCAAATGTCTCTTCAAAATTCGAAAGCTTACTTAGAATGTTGCTTCCTGTGGAATGGCTCTTGGGGAAAGGGGCAGAGTTCCCCAACTGGATATTGAAGCCAAATAAAAGCCATTGGCCAAAGACCACTGTGCTCCTTAGCAACCAAATAATTTGCAGCAACTGTATGCAAAGAAATTGAAAGAATGGAGGTAGAGAGGCAGCAAGGAGGAAGCAGGTGAATGACACTGCTCTTCCTGAAGTTGACTGCAAAGCCAGGGGCACGTCCTTGGACTACTATACATGTCAACACTGAAGGTTTTACCTGATCTCAAAATGTGGCCATAGAGCTGCTGATTTAAATCCAACAATCATCTTAAATGTTTAGTTTCTGCACATAACCCCAGAAAAAAATTAAAAGGATATTTATCCTATTCCATCAAAATACATGCCAGGAAAAAAATACTGAATTTGTAAAAACACAAACAGTTTGATGGCAAGCTTGTTCTCAAACAAGGAATAGAAGCTGATCAGGTTTACAATAAGGGCATGTCCTATGGGCAGTGGGCAAAACATCTAGAATGTTTACAATGGTTTATTTAATCTATACATTTTCATGATTTTTAACACAACCATTAGGGCACTTATTAGTTAAATTCAGCCCACCCCACCTCACCCCCAGAGGGGCATTCATACAACGACTTTGAATCCATGTTCTTTATCTGTCTTTCCAAATCTGTTTGGGTAATTGGGAGAACCTGGCCAAAATACACATAATGCCCTCACAGTTAAGGAGGCATTTCTAGCCTCTTCTGATGTTTTTAGGGACTATCTAAAAACACAGGCCAGACAAAATCAAGGGGAATAAAAAGCAGCTATACTTATTGAAGGACCTTCAGGCACATGTTGGGCAGACAAAGCCCCTCCCCAGGGGCTACACCCAGAAATGGATGACAAGTCAGGGGTTTCATACTTTTATAAATTTGGTCCATTTGCATATTGGGGGTTAATCTTCCAATTACAGCATCAGGTAATGAAGTAATTTACCCCAAGTTTGCTGCCTCCCCAAATCACTTCTGTTTACATTTTCAAGGCCTGAGACAGTAAGGTGTCCTTGATTCCCAGACCTAGAGAGGCATTGTTTTGTCTGAACAAAATGGGAAAACAGTAGCTAACACTCTATATGGAGTTTACAGTTATAGTCTAAAGATTTACAGGATTACAAATATATGAAAAATATAAAAGCTAAAATTCTTCTTCCCTCCTTTTCAAGCAGCTTCCCAGGCTCCATTACTCCATCCCTCATTATGTTGCTTCTAGGTTCACCTCCTCATCTTACTAGCTTCAATTTCTGCTCTGCTCCCAGATTTCAGCTAGCTGTATGCCAAGCAAAGAAGTGGCACTACAACCACCCTGCTGAGGTGAAGCTGTTTCCCAGAGCCTATCAGTCTGAGCTGACAGGGCTGCCAAATCCATGAGTGATATATAAGGTGTCATACATTTGGCAGGCCTAAGGAAGAAACGATGGTAATACGTCATGCCTCCCTAAAGTACTCAGGCTCTTTATTCAGTCAGCCTATCTGCTGCCAAGACCTCACAAATATCTGAAAACTGATGTTAGCCAAAGAATTGGAACTATATGACAGGCACACACAAGGTGTGGAAGGACTGTCAAGAGAAAGGGAATTCATAATCAAATCACCTGATACACTCTGTTACATGAAGAAAATCTGTTTATATTTCAAGCAGCTATTTCAGTACTCCCAAACATAGGGAGCCTACCTACTCCAGGGCACAAACTAAAAATAGAGACTAGGATACATTTTGTGCAAGGCTCATGATTAAAGCTGATAGGTTCCTCGAAAGAACATCAACAAGTTGAAAGGTTCTGCAACCTCCTCTGTGACTAGCATCTGTTATGCTTAACAGCAAAACTGATCTGCAGACTAAACCTGCCCTCAGAAGAATTTAGTGCCACACTACTGCTCTTATTTTGTGTGGAAAGATAAATAAAAGTTTGTATAATTTACTGCAGTTATATCAGAGGCAATGTGCCAACACGTATTCATTCCTCTGGTACCAAATCATACCTAACAGAAATAGTCCATATCCAGTTGAAGAGTTGGGAAAGAAAATCCCTATACTTTCCAAAAGCAAATACATTCACACTTCAGTCCTCTATTCAAAAATTAGTCTTCCTAAATATATTTTTTTTATTCATTCATCTTTAAGGTTAACTTTGCTATAGTTTATCTGTAACTGGCCTTCAAGGTTTTGTGGCTAGGCTAATATTATGTTCCCTAGGGAAACAATGCCACTTCCATCACTCACTGCATTTTGAGCTTGGACAATTCCTCTGTGCCCAGTTCTCAGCTTTTCTGAAGAAACAGTTTAGATGCTGCAGCTATGAACATTTTTAATTGTTTCAGATTGTACTCTCCCAATAAAAGACCCCCAACTGACTTTACGAGCTAACAAATATTCATTAGCTAGAGATTCACTGCCACCTTAATATAGCATAAATCCTGCATTTCTGCAGCACAACAAACTCATAAATGCATCCTGAGGTACCCCAACCCTTTAACTACTAACAGTGGGCAGCACAAAAAAGACCTACCAATAGTGAGATCGTGGACTGGTTGAAACCGCTTGTCTGTGAACTGTAACAATAAACATGATTTCCCAACACCTAAAAGAAAAAAAAAAAGAAAGAAGTGTTAAACAAATTTTAAAAAAAGCCTGTAAAGGACCAATAGAAATTAATTTAAGGAAATGTTACATGTTGCTTGAAATTAATTACTAGAACTGAAGGTATTGAATCTCAAATACTTTGAAGTATATGAAACTTTTAAATTACAGTTTTTAAAGTTCTAGAAACATTATAGTCAAAGCAGATATTTTCAATAATTGAATAAAAATTAATAACTCTTTTGAAAAAGTAGTTCTGTCTTTAAAATTAAGTGGAAAAGAAATTTTCTAACAGACCTTCAAAGTACCATTTTACATCCTCTCTCCACAACAACTATAGGGCTTGCTACTCCTCCCAACCCTTTAAAGATCTGCTTCTCCTTCAGTACTTTCAGCTTTCTTCCAAGCTAACTAGATTGTCAATATCATCAGCCTCCCAACTATCTCCTTATTTATCCCCTGAGGTAACCACAGCAGGTCTGTGGCTGCTTACAACCACTATATGCTGCTGCCCACTGGTCCCCCCTAGGCCAAAAAGCAGTCCAAGAAGAACTGGCAGCAGCTGAGTTTACATTACAGTCAGACAGGTAACACAAACATTGTCCTCCTCAGATAACCAACTTGTGTCAGAAATCAGTGTAACTACTTCCCATTACATAGACACTGGTCAGCAACTGGGCAATTTCTTCTATATGTCAAAGCACAGAACAGCATAACTTAATGCAGTCAGCAGGAGTACTCAAACCACCTAGGTTTGTAAACACACTATTTTTTACAGTTAATTTTTCCTTCTTTTACTTGGAGGGGTTATTCTTCCTGTTCTGAGCAAACTTCATCTTTTCAGCCTTTAAAATGTGATAGCAATATATTTGGTTTAAACTCTAAGCTATTATCACATAACATACTACACTGTAGCATCCATGTTCTTGCTGTATTTTGTTTTATCTGTCCAACAAGATAAAGCTATTCTAACCACATACTAGGGGTCAGCAACAGCTCATCATAAGAGACATATCTAGTAATAAAAGACAGCAAAAAGAGATAATGAAAGGAGCCACACTACTGACAAAAGATGCACATATCAGAGGTTTGCATAGGTCTTTCTAGTACCAAATTCAGCAAAGTTTTTTAGTATGGTTTAATGACAAAACAATGCCTACAGGAATGTAATCACCATCTATCTTGTTTTGGACTTTAATTCCAAGACCAGTAGCCAGTTTCAATGAAGTCTAACAGAAATAGGAAATCTGCATTTGGTTTTGTCACAAAATGAATTGTGGCCAACTGATGACACTCAGATTAATACCCCAAACAGTGCAGCAATTCCAACAGCCTAAGACCATTGCTGTCTCTACTCTCTTCTCTACAGTATGCTCCTGTCCATTTCTACACAGAGCTTAGATGAGTTCTGAAGCAATTTCAGTTGTCTGCTGGGTCAGCATGCTAACCTGACAAGGAGAGTGACAAAGCAAACAGAAATGGCTTAATGCAGGGTCAGACAAGCAGTAGAGTTAGTTCAAATGCAGCAGCCAGCAGATCAATAATGGACTGGCACACAACTGTAGTCCAAGGCAAAATTTGCAGCATCTGCCTTACTAGATCTCTTTAGCTTTCTGGCTTATGATGGCAAGCTGTCAGAACACAAGCAGCTTTAAAGAGGTATAGATTCTGTTCCTAAAAAATTAGTAAACATAAGAGAAGCAGAGGAGGAATGGGGAAAAGCACTGCAGGTAAGAAAGAAAGAAAGAGAGAAAGGCAGAGTATGGGAGCTGTAGGGGTAGAACACAAAACTGTACGGAATTTTAAAATATTACTATTTCTACTCTGAGAATAGCTCTTAGCACAGCTGGTGAGTGATCCTACCAGGGGAGGGGACTACACTAGACCTGCTGCTTGCAAACAGAAGCGGGCTGGTAGAAGATGTGGTGGCTGGAAGCTGTCTGGGGCACAGTTATCATGAAATTACAGAATTTTCAATATTTGGCGAAACAAGAAGGGGCATCAATAAAACTTCCACACTGGACTTCCAGAGGGCAGACTCTGGCCTACTCAAGAGACTTATTCCAAGAGTTCATTGAGAAGCAGCCCTTAAAAACAAAGGAGTCCAGGAAGGCTGGGCATGCTTTGAAAGAGAAATCTCAAAGGCACGGGAACAAACTGTCCCTATGTGCCAAAAGACAAGCTGACAAGGAAAATGACCAGCCTGGATGAGCAAAGAGCTCTTCAAGAAACTAAGGAAAAAAAAAGAGGGTGTATCACCTTTGGAAGGAGGGTCAGGTATCTCCAGAAATGCTTAAGGGAATTGCTAGGTCATGCAGGAAAAAAATTAGAAAGGCAAAAGCCCATTTAGAACTCAATCTGGCCACTTCTGTAAAGGACAATAAAAAATATTGTAATAAATACATTAATGGCAAAAGGAAGGGTAAGGACAACCTCCATTCTCTATTAGGTGTGAGAGGGAAATTTAGTAACTAAAGATGAGGAAAAGGCAGTACTTTGCCTCAGTTTTCAATAGAAAGACAGGTTGTCCTCAGGACAATTGGTCTCCTGGGCTGGTAGATGCTGTCAGGGAGCAGAATGGTCCCCCCATTATGCAGGACAAAGCAATCAAAGACCTGCTGAGCCACTAAGATGTTCACAAGTCTATGGGACCAGATGGGATTCATCCTATGGTGGTAAGGGAACTGGCAGATGAGCTTGCAAAGGTGCTCTCCATCATTTACCATCAGTCCTAGCTCAGCTGGGAAGTCCCAGCTGACTGGAACATGGCCAGTGTGACACCCATCCACAGGAAGGGCCAGAAGGAGGATCTAAGAAATTACAGACCAGTCAGTCTGACCTCCACAAGACGATGGAATAGGATCATCTTGTGTGTCACACAGCACTTACAGGATGGCCAGGGTATCAGGCCCAGCCAGCATGGCTTTAGGAGGGTAAGGTCATGTTTGACCAACCTGCTCTCCTTTTATGACCAGGTGACCTGCCTGGTGGTTGCAGGACAGGCTGTGGATGTTGTGTACCTGGACTTCAGCAAGGTCTTTGACACTGTCTTGCACAGCACACTCCTGGAAAATCTGGTAGCCTTCAGCTTTGACAGGTGCTCTTTTCACTGGGTAAGAACTGGCTGGATGGCTGGGTCTAGAGAGTCATGGCAAACGGTGCTGCATCCAGTCATTAGTGGTGCCCCCCAAAGATCAGTGCTGGAGCCAGTCCTGTTTAATATCTTCATTTATGAGCTGGATGGGGGATGATTACACCCCCAGTACATTTGCAGATGACACTAAGCTGGGAGCATGTGTCAGTCTGCTGGAGAGTAGGAGGACTCTGCAGACAGACCTGGAACAGCTGGATGGATGGGCAGAATCCAATAAGATGAAGTTTAATAAGTCCAAGTGCTGAGTCCTGCACTTTGGCCACAATAACCCCCTGCAATGCTACAGGCTGGGGATGGTGTGGCTGGACAGTACCCAGGCAGAAAGGGACCTGGGGGCACTGGTGACAGCAGCTGAACATGAGCCAGCAGTGTGCCCAGGTGGCCAAGAAGGTCAAGGGCATCCTGGCCTGGATCAGGAATGGTGTGGCCAGCAGGAGCAGGGAGGTCATTCTTCCCCTGTACTGGGCACTGGTGAGGCCACACCTTGAGAGCTGTGTCCAGCTCTGGCCCCTCAGTTCAGGAAGGACATTGAGTGCTGTGTCCAGCTCTGGCCCCTCAGTTCAGGAAGGACATTGAGTGCTGTGTCCAGCTCTGGCCCCTCAGTTCAGGAAGGACATTGAGTGCTGTGTCCAGCTCTGGCCCCTCAGTTCAGGAAGGACATTGAGACACTTGAGCGCGTCCAGAGGAGGCAACGAGGCTGGTGAGGGGCTTGGAACACAAACCCTGTGAGGAACGGCTGAGGGAGCTGGGGGTGTTTAGCCTGGAGAAAAGGAGACTCAGGGGAGACCATATGACTCCATAACCTCCTGAAAGGCGCTTGTAGCCAGGTGGAGGCTGGTCTCTTCTCCCAGGCAACTACTGACAGAGAGGACACAGTCTCAAGCTGTATCAGGGGAAGTCCAGGTTAGACACCTGAAAAAAAATTTTTCACTGAGTGATTAGGCAATGGAATGGAATTGTCTGCCCAGGCAGGTGGTGGAGTCACCATCCCTGGATATGTTTAAAAAAGGACTGGACACAGCACACTCAGTGCCATGGTTTAGTTGATCAGGAGGTGTTAGGTTAGGTCATAGGCTGGACTTGATGATCTCAAAGGTCTTTTCCAACCTAGTTCATTCTGTGAACAGTGTTTATAGACACAGATAACTTTTGTATCACCAATGAAATAAAACTACCCTATCAGAGAACATAAGCACAACCTCATTTACAGAAACCTGTAAGTCACACCAGAAATAGCTTTGCCATTAACCTTGCAAAGTGATTTCAGTATCGATGGATAAACCAAAACCTTAAACCAATCCAATATCCCTGCACAAATCTTACAAATGTTGGAACAGTATTTCAAAATCTAATCAACAAAATGAAATTTCATTAGGTATTCCAGCACTAGCTCTCAAGTGGCAATCTGGTATTTCTTCTTGTAAGTCTGCTGACCAAGTCAGTTGAAATGAGCACACAAACACCACCCTCAGCAGAGCGAAGATGACAGACAAGCACAGCCCCTTTGATGCAAGCCCTGTCTCAGACTGGCACTAGATGACGGCGCCTCTAGTCACTCCTCCACAGCAGGCCTTTTAGGAGCAGACTGCAGACTGATGGGCTCACACAGACAAACAGAAGAAATAACTAGTTTCTCTTTAATGCCATTCCTCCTACTTCAGAATCTTACAACAAAAAAAAAATCCCATCTGAAAGTGCCTGGGTTTTGTACTGCTGTTGACTGAAATAGAGGTTTCATTTTAATTTGATAGTTTTAAGATACTGCATGTTTGTATCACAAAGTTCTTATGAAAATAGTTTGTAGCCCAAATCACTTCCAGAGCTTGAGCAAACTCCCCTACCATAGACAGAAACATGTATCACTGCCAGGAACATGTATCAGAGACAGGAGCCTATATGAATGACTGAGTAGTTTACCACCTTGTGACATAAACAGATGCTGCAAAGATCAGTTAACAGCTACAGGCAGCTAATTTTATGGCATGCAGGTGGTTTAACGTAACTACACTGGTTAACTCTAAGAGTAGAGTGGCTGCTTACCAGTATCTTGTTCACTTAGCACTGTAATCTTACACCTGAAATGAGGCAGACACTGTGGAAAGTAGCTGAGCATGTCTTGATGATAGTTAATTGCAGAATGCAAAAGGGATAGATTCAGTTATTTATTAAGTCATTCTCCATTTTACTGCCACAATTATTTTAATATAGCTTCAGATAAACCACACCAGAAAAAAAAAAAATCTAGTATTTTCATATGAGAGCTTGGATACACTTCAACAACCACAGTAAACAAAAGCTCTTGCTTAGGAACAAATGGAAACAATGGATTACACGCTCAGAGGAGAGGCAGCTTGCTTTTTGCAAGTGCCTGTTTTAGGATCCCTTCATCGCTTCTTAGTACTCAAACAGTGATGGGAAGTAGAACTGGTGCTACACTAATTTGACCCTGGAAGCTCTAAATTCCAAACCAGCAGATTGAGTTGATTCTCCAAATTCCTCTGACTCCCTTAACAGCTTCCTCTTAATCTGGATGCAACTCTGCAATCAGTTTCCTTAGACAAGGCACTGCCAGAACTTTGCTGTTGTCCACTTTGGCCCAGCTTCAACACCACCCTCCCTTAGGTACTTGTGTTTATCCTTTTCACTCATATGCAACAAGCACTTAAAAAAAAAAAAAAAAACACGAAGAAAAAAAGAAGAAAAAAGCAGCTCTGGAACCACAGCACAGGTGATGATACAGCTGAGCCAATCTCTGGCTTAAAAGAGCTGACTTGCTTCCTTCTCCCATTCCTGACTCCCTGTGAATAGGGCAAGAAAAGTTCAGTTACTGGCTGCAAAGTCAGGTGTGTACTACTGAATACGAGGAAAACTTTCAGGCTTTTCTTACCTCTAGACAAAACTCATCAGTGCTCTTTCCACTGATGTTCACCTTGAAAAGCTGGCCTGGTTCAAAACTAAAAATGGGTCAAAAAAGAGGGTAGGGGGAGGTTAAGAATTTCCTTACTTCGTCACCTAAACACCACTATAGCCCAAGAAAGGTGACAGAGGAAAAGAACTGCAGTAGTCCTCCCAACTGTGGAATAAAAAGTGAATGCTAAAGAAATATCTCCTATGTTAATCTGCCTACTGTCTCTGGTGAGTAGACTCACTCCTTCCCACACAGCTCCACCTCCTTACCCAAAAGGGCTCTTACACTCTTCTGAGCATACCTACTATTTGTTTAGTTTTGTTTTTCAAATCATCTTTTTGAGCTGAGCTGGCTCTCTGAAGGATCACACAAGCAGTGATGCTGACAGCTAAGAAGCAGCAGAGCTCAAAATTGAGACAAGAAGTGGTAACAAGGTCTACTCATTTTGGCAGCAGACAAACTCTGGATTAATTCAACAGTCTCACAGAACTATTTTTCTTGTACTTGATGGTGATCAATCAGTCCACCACACACAGAGATGAAGACCTAGTTCCCTTTGATATCTTGCTCTCACTTATCTTCTTAGTTCTAGTTTCCTTCCTTGAAAGTACTCCAGACTGCGAAATGCACAGCCACAAAGCCAAATCACCTGATTCAGCCACTAAATAAAAAGTTAACCTGAAAAGAAGGTAGTTTTCTACAGCGTGAATGGGTGGATGCAGATCATGGCAGACTATCAGTCACCACAAGGTAAGGGGAGCAAGAACTCCTTTCACATGTAACCAACTATGGCAGCCTGGAAGTCCATGAAATCAGTGCCACAATACCAACTGAGCTGAAACAAGCTTCCTGCTTTCTTACCGTCCTTTAGAAAAACAAACAAAAATATCTTAAAGGCATGGTAACACAGTTTCAAATAATAGGCAAGATTATATATATGATTATTATATATATACATATTTTATATATAAATAGGTTATTATCTAGATGATACACATAAGAACTCAGATTTTAAAACTAGCTTTGATTTTAACCAGGTAATTACACATTACAAATGTCACAGGATCTATACCTCTAGCCAGGTTTATGAGATACTTTTAGTTCTTTCAAGTAGTCTGAAGAGCTTCCAGGTGTTTCATAAGCCCTTTTCACAGGCTGCAGTTCATTCCCTCTCCCCTCCCTTTCCAACCACAGCAACTTTATGCAACTCTGGAAAGTGCAGTATTACCTTTTCACAGGCCTAGGCATAATAAGACATGAACCTAAAGCAAAGATTTTTCTTAATCTCTTCTCAGTCAGTTACGTCTTAGTCAGAACTCTACCATCAAATGGCAAAGCTTTATTTAAATTTATAGGAAGGACAAGCTAAAAAATTCCAAACTGTCGTATACAGATCAAAGGGAGTTCACATACAAATATAAGCATGGAGAATAACAGAAGAAAAACAATCTCCAAAATCCTTCATGATACCTATGTAATTTTGAGAACAGTAATAAAAATGGCTCTTTTAAAGCTGATTCAGCTTCAACATTTAAACATTTTCAACAGCATACCTGAAGCTAATGATATAAATTTCTCCTTTCTCATAACAGTTAGCACAGGCCTACAAAGTTAAAGGAGCTGTTCAGCTTTACCATATTTCAGTTTGTATGGCACTGCTCCACTGCTAACTGTAGGTTGTAAAAGTAAGTAAAATTATTTCCAAATAAAATTAAGCTACATTTGAGTCTGTAAAAAAACTTCTTCATGTTCTGCATGGTCACAAACAACTTAGAAACTGCCAGCATTTCACAATAATACAGTTTTAGATTAAATTGGGGGTGGGGTTGAGTTAGATTTTTTTTTTTTGAGTGGCAAGGTGTCAGGGGTTTCTTAACAATTTGTTAATTCTAACAAATTGTTAGAATTAGTACAAGTGTGCACACTAGCAGTCTCATGAAACCATTTGTATGGACATATAGTTTGTTAATTATAGTTAACAACTTCTAAGAGGCTAAGAGGATGTTCTTATACAACACCTAATATCTGCTCTTTTGGGATTAAAGCATCATTGAAAGGGTCTCAAAGCAAGATGTAAGTAATATGGACCTGGTTTTCAGCACAAACAAGTTCTCAGTCTATCACAGGGTATTAACACCAGCTCTGGCAAGATGAAAACCAGTTTAGCAAAGAAATACTATTACATACTTAGAGAAAATAAGGGCAAAAGACTCTGGTCATACACATTACTAGCTAATAACAGCTGCTGTTCCAGAGCAAAGTGCAAATCACTAGAAACATTTCACAAAGAGGACTGAAAAAGAAAGTAAATTCAATTGCTTAATTTCAACATTTGAAAGTCTCCTAGATAAGCGAAATGGTTGACTAGACAGCTTACTTTACTCTAGAGAGAGGAGAATTAGATCACCAAGCAATTATATTTTCTTTCATCATTGCCTCCTAATAAGAATAACTTAGAGATACTCTTGGTCTAGGAGCAGCAACTACCTGCTGAAACTGAAAGGCAAGTGAGAGTCCATTATGCAAAAAGCTCAGAGAGTTGCTGCACACATTCAAGAAAAGCAGGTGGACCTGTTCATGGAAACTGCAGCAAAAGTGACCCTAAAAAGACATTAAGATAGGCTACAATTGACAAGTTATGTTGGTGGCAAGAAATCTGACCATTGCAGTACTAGTACTTGAGGTACCCTAAAGTTCAGGAACATTCTCTGGTGGAATCTAGCAAACATACCCTAACATAACAAAAATTTGGTTAATGTGCATTATTCTGAAAAAAATATTCCGGCTTTCAGCTTCACAGAAATCTTGTATATTTCCCAGTTTATTCCCACACAGTACATTGCTGGTAACAAACATGTAAATAAAGAAGATTTTAGCATCATACAGAAAAAGATTTAAAAGAGAAAAAATGACAGACTTCCAGTCACCAACTACACAGACAGTTCTCATACACCAGGAGTGGCATATCCTAGCTCAGATCAAAGTCCATCTCAACTTCAACTGGTGGCTTTTGGCCACCAATCGAAGCTGATGTATAGGGAAGAGTGGATGAAGACACCAACTCCTACTGGCAAAATGGAAGACACCATCAACCATAAAGGCAAAGGTCTCAGAGGTACAGCCCTAAGCAGCATACACCAGACATGCCTCTAAATGAATTTGCAAACTCCTATAATGCTTTGGAAATAGCCAGATCGAAGGACTTTTCCTGATAAACTCTCACAGTAGACAATATTCCATAATACTTGTAATTTTCTCTTAAACCCCACTGTGACAACATAAAAACCACACAGATTTATGGCAATGTTGTTTGAGTACCTGAAACACAGCCATACCATTTCAGGTCTCTCCCATAACAAAACTAACTAGATCCTAAACCAGTTCCAATTATACAGAAAACCATTTTTATATACTAAAAAACACAGTTAGAACCAGATTAGAAGCAATCCCATGTTCATAAAGCTACCATGACTGAAGTACCAGAAAAAGAAAAAAGGAAATGCCAATGACCAATGAAACAGGGAATGCAAAGGGACAAGAACCATTGAGCACAAGGCAGTCTTGAACAGTGAGCTCTGTGGCTGTCATTTTAAGAGACTGAGATCATCCTGAATTCCTGTGTTTAAGCAGATGAAAGCATGTGGAATCACAATTCAGAGAAGGCACACACAGGTGTCTTGTATAACTCCAGGGGTTTTTTGTTGGTTTGCTTATGGATCGCACAACCTACTTTGTTTTTCAGTGCTGAAAGAGGAGCTAAATGTTAACATCTGTCCTCAGCTGAGACTCTTAGTTTTCTCCTACAGGTTGTTTACAACTAATTGCTGAGTCACCAGGCAGCTGAGGCATTTCCAAAGCCTCTAAATCAAATGCCAGAAACAAATTTCTTTATCACTATGAAATCTACATGGTCTGCAAGGCCAGTGGCATATCTTCACTGGCTGGAACGCTGAGGGAAACCACCATGGGAAATGAAGAGGACAGTCACCATCCACTCTTAATTTCCATCATCAGAACTTCGAGTTCAATTGCATTCCTCCAAGGAAGAGCAGTAACACCCAGACCACCACCATCATCTTGGCAACTGTGCACAACATGAATTGGCTCCTCAGTATTAGAATACTTAAAAGGCTCACAGGAGATCTAAATAAAAGCAAAACCAACTTAGCACTACTGACACATTCAATTCACTTCAAGAATAATCATTGCAGTGGTTTTAATTAGCTTTCTGTAGCAACTCAAGAATACAAGCCATACGAATTAAAAAAAAAAAAAAAAACTAACCAAAAAGCCAATGGCACGCTTGTGAGCTGTTTTCCTCTCTGTGTTTCCTCTCTCTTACTCTTCCAATATTTGGCCCTTAAGCAGCTGCAACAACTTCACAAGTTTCACACATCTATTCCATATTTCACATTTCAAGCAACTCAAATGCAAGAGTGCAGAACAGACCATTAGACTGGGGATATCTCTTTGTGAAAATTTAATCAGTATACAATCAATGTACCAAAGCAACTGCAAACTGCTGTCTAGCACTTTAACGACTACAGGTTTTAGAGATGCACCAGAACTGGCCACCTGTTCTGACGCACTGTCATTCTGAACTGTGCACTACCATCTTGCATCACCCCGGCCTGACAAACCTCTTCTTACTTCTCCTGAACTTGCACAGGTGCAAATCCTGCCCTGAACTGTCACTCAAGTAAACACTCAACAAAAATCAGAATTTTCAGAATTATCATCTACATCCTAATGCTTCCAACATGGTCATTATGGCTGTGATACATTTCTAAAGATTCACTTGTACTACAACTGCTGCTGCAGAAGCCTAAAAAAGCTTTCAGAGTTTAAATGTACGTTTAAAAAGCAGACAAAAGTCACCCAGTAGTTGCATCCAGTGTAACAACCTCATGTGTAATGCAACTGTAATGTATAATTATAATCCACCAACAGATAATTTGGTTCATAGGTATGAAGTACAATTACGAAGGTGCACTCAGAATAGCAGCATCTAAAATAATAGGTGTGTCATCAAACTTATTAAGGAAGGCATTTAGACAGGTATGAGGAAAACAACAAGGAAAATGCACAATACATAGGCACAATGGTTAACTAAGTTAGCTACCCTGTCCTGACAACAGTTTGATCAAAGTATGCTACTCTCATCCATACTAGGCCGAGGAAGCATAAAACATATTGGCAAAGGGGCTTGAAGCAGCAATTCCTATCAGCATATGGCTATGCCAGCAGTGTCTATAGGCATTGTTATTTGTGGCACAGCAGCCAGTTACAAACAGAATGGAGTATCTTTTTAGGGAATGCTCAAGGCCTTGAGCAATGTGGTCTAGTGGGAAGTATCCCTGCCCACAGCAGAGGGTGTTGTAACTAGATCATCTTTAAGCCCCAGTCCAACCCCTTGACATTCTATGACTCAATACGTTTTTAAAAAGTGACAAGAAACATCTGGAAAAGCAGTGCTGTGTGTACATATTACACATAAAAAAAAGAAGTCCCTTTAAATTAGACTGGAAGAGCCAAGGCTTTTAATTTTCTTTTGACAGTGTCTCTTCACACAGTTTTCTACAGGAGCTCCAGCCGAGACTGGAAAGAGCATCCTTGCAGCCTGAGCTGAAGGTAACTCGCAGCAATGAGACAGAAACTTATCACAAAACTGCGGGGCAGAGTGTGGCCTGGCTGCCACAAGGCTGCAAACCACGGGCACTACCCAGGCGTAACTTTCGTTGTGACAGCGCCTTCTCCCTCTCCTCTGCCCCGCTCTGCCGCCGCAGCCCGGGCGGTGACACAGCCCTTGCTGCCCCGCGGCCCGTCAGCCAGGCCCGGAGGCTGCTGCCAGCGGCCCAAGGCCATCGGGAGACAAGGCCGAGGCCGCGGGCGGGGCCCGGCGCAGAGGCGGGGGGAGACACCGCCTCTTCCTCGCGCGGAGCCACCACGTCGGCGGCACTGCCAACACTGCGGAAATGGGCGCGGGGAGCCGGGCCTTCCTCTCCGCCCGCCGCTCCGGCCCGGCCCGGGCTCACCCACCTGTGTCTCCGATGATGATGTACTTGAAGAGGTACGCGTAGGCCATGGCCGCTCCCGGGCTGCCGCTCCCGGGCTGTCCCGCTTTCGCTCCGGCGTGACGCGCGCGCTCGCCGCCCGAGCTCGCGCTGCGGAGAGGCGGAAACGGGTTAACGGCCCCCGGGCGGCGCCTCCGCTCGCTTGCTCCCTCCTACCTCCGCCCCCGCGCCGCCGCTGGCGGAGGGGCTTTGCTCGCTCGGTCCTGCTGTCCGCCCTCCCTCCCGCCGCGGAGCCGCAGGCGCCGGGAAAGGCAGAGCGCGGCGGCGGAGAGAACAATAAACAGGCGCCGAGCGGCCCCCGGACCCTCCGGCGACGTCAGCGCCCACCCCTCGCGCCGCCCCGCCTCCGACCCGGAAATGCTGAGGCGCGAGGCCGCCTCCCGCCGCGCGCGGGGCGGAGCCTCGCCCCCCGCCCCGCCGGACTGAGGGCGGCGGCGGCTGCTCGGGGGGTTCCGGGAACTATCGTCCCTGAATCCAGAATCGGGCAGGCTGGGAAAGATCTCAGGGGTCATCGAGTCCCACCTATGACCAAACACCACCATGTCAACTAGACCGGGACACTGCATTCACACGTCCAGTCTTTCCCTACCAGGAACCGTGACTCCACCACCTCCCTTGGCAGCCCATCCCTGTGTCTAAGCAGCCTTTCCGTGAAAGAAAGCAGCCCTTTCCTAATCTCCAGCTGAAATCTCCCCTGGCACAGCTTGAGACTATGTCCTGTCATACTGTCGCTGGTTGCCTGGGAGAAGCAGCCGACCCTCACCTGGTTTTAACCTCCTTTCAGGGGTTGTAGAGTCATAAGATCACCCCCGAGCCTCTCTCTTTGTCCAGGCTAAACCTCAGCTGCTCCTCAGGTGATTGGTACTCCAGAATCGTTGCCCTTCTTTGGACCAGCTCCAGCACCTCAATGTCCTTCCTCAATTGGGGGGCCCAAAGCATAAGCTCTCTGAGAATAGCCAGCAATGAGCTATTTGGTACAAGTTCATCTTCATCACATGAGGTCTGAAGGGGGCTTTCCCCTTTCTTTTTCCGTCTTTCCTCACTGAATGGAAAGCAATGAGCCAGGAGAGTAACCTAAATTCACAGCTGGTGTTTAGGACTCTTACTTAGAGTTCACATGGGAACGGTGAGCTGGAAGAGGCTTCAAGGTCTTCCGTAGTCTAAGCTGCTTCATGAAGCATCTGGTGTACCCTGACCTTTGGACCTGGCAGTCAAAGGCAGCCAGGCTCACATATCACATCCACACTGAGGCTACATCAGATGCCTGGCAAGGGTAAATGTGGCAGCACACTCCAGTCAGATCATACTGATGATGCTTTGGGATTCCCTTCAGCTCAGACTGTGGGCTGTGGGGACTGTTCAAGAGCCATTGGCACATTCTTCATATAAACTCACATTTTACTCCCATTCTGGCTGTCTGGTAGAATGGGAGTAAAAGGTGTCTGCCTTTTAACTTTATAGAGGTTTTTATTTGTGGTCAACATCCTGCACAACATTGATCTACAAGGCTTCTAACAGGTGTGCATCCAACTAACTTGTAAAAATAAATAAAGCTGTAAATACAAAGCTGATTGTGCCAAATCCTGTTGTATTTTTTTCATAACCTGAAACCCAAAATGAAGCTTTTTATTAAAAAAAAATCCTATCTACCGTGGATGTGCAACCCCCCCTCCCCAACAACACTATAAAGTGGAAGGGGCTTTCTTTTATGTATTGTAAACATATCTACCTTTTCCACATGAAAAATTCACATTTTCAATGACCACTTGTCAGATGTTTGCTTCCTATTTTTTATTTTTTTTCTCCTCTGTACTTCTCCTAATTTCTCAACACTGTTTGTTAAGTGTGGAGCCCAAAACAGCAGTTCCCACATCTCTAACCAACCTCATCACCTCAAAACTGGCAAATGAGTATCTCTGAATGTGTTTGTCTTTTTTTTAATGACAACATCTGAATTAAATTTTTGACAATAGATCCCTGTTCTAGAGAATTACTACTCAAATGTATCCATACATTTAGTGTCTCCCTATTAGCAGTGTTTTTCCCCTTGCTAAATTCCAATAATTTTGATCATGGCCACTCAAGTTTAGCAAAAATATGTGATTTTTTTTTCTCTTTTCATATTATTTCTGCTGTTTCGTTACCCAGGCTGTTCATGACAATATTGAATCAGTCTTGCATGGACAGGACAGAGCATTGAAAAGTGTCATGTGAACTTCTAGTTTCAAAACCTTCTCCACACTGGAAAGAGCCATTTCTCTATTATTTTATTTGCAAGTAGTTTCGATATACATTTTTGTTAATGAACAGTTCCTAGCCAGAATGAGTTTTCTCCGAGAAGCAGATTTCTGCCTTGCTTCCCATGGAAGTTAGGCTTCTTTTTTCACATATCCCGTGTGTGTCTGTTTCCTGCCCTAATAATGAACATGAAATCTGGCATCTGGATGGAGCCAGGTACCTCAGCTGAAGGAAAGGCTGCAGCTGGGGTCAGCTGTCAAGCCCAATCAAGAATTCACACTAAAACAAGTCTTCTCAAGTGCTCCCTCAGCAGCTAAGCCCTTCAGCTGGCATTCGTGCTGTTGGTTGGCATGAGTTTGTGTGACCTCAACCACTGGAGACAAAGCTGTAGGAGATCAGGCCATAAGCAGATAAGATTTCATCCAGTATAAGTAAAGGTTGCTGCTGCTAGGGATGGGGTGGCTCTGCTCCTCCTAATCTGCTTGTGGACCCTCCCTTGTTCTGCCACTGTCAGAGTCATCTTCTGAATAGGACAAGTGGCTAAGCTTTCATTTTTTCTTATTAGCTTTTAGGCAAAATCATCCTGGGTCCCACAGCCACACCAACAAACTAAATAACCTCATCAGTTGGATCCCACCTCTGTCCAGCCATCCTCACTGCTCCCCAAAAGGGCCCTGTGGTTGTGAAGGCTAAAGCCCACTCTGTGAGATCAGTCATGCAGACAGGTATCAACTCTCAGGATGAGCTCTCTCCTTTAGCTGCCTCTCCTGTGACTGGCAGCATGAAGGAGAACTGTCTGGGCTTTCATGTCTTTTACCATTCCTCCAGAGTCCTGTTGTTGTTCATGACATGCTCCAAGTCTTCATTAGTATTGTTTGGGATTCCTACATGATTGAGGCACAAAGGATATTACTCTAAGAGCTGGTCAAGTCTTGACAATCTGTCCTCAACATCTCAGGGTGATAAGTTTCAAGTGTATTTGATGGTGACAGACTTTTTAACAGAGACTCTAGCAGTAGGATAAGGGGTAATGGTTTTAAACTAAGAGAAGGGAGATTTAGACTAGATATGTGGAAGAGTTTTTTTAGTGTGATATTGGTGAAGCACTGAAAAAGGTTGCCCAGAGAGGTGGTAGATGTCCCATCCCTGGAAACATTCAAGATCAGGTTGGACAGGGCTCTGAGCAACCTGATCAAGTTGAAGTTGTCCCTGCTTGTTGCAGGGGGTTTGGACTCAACGGCCTTTAAAGCCCCTTTCCAACCCAAACTATTTTATGTTTGTATGAATGCATGATTCCATGATTTTTTTTACATCACTGATGGGATTTGGTCTCTTAGTTCCCAAATTATGCGATCTTCAAGACTTCCAGACAAGCCAAGTTGGCCTGATGTGATTGAATGAGGTCTGGGAAGAAAAGGGAATTCTGTTTTGTAGAACTGAGGTTTGCTCGATGGGGAGAAAATACAGGCAATGCAGAATCCCTAGTGAAATGGAAGGTGCCTTTAACATCTCAGCTGAGCTGTCTGACAGCAGACAGGTGGGTCTGAGAGTTCAGAGGGAAGGCAGCCCTAGCTGTTTGTGCTTTGGCAGCCTGGAGAGGCAGGCAGGTAACCAGCTTGCAAGTGACTCACGTGGCAGGGCAGTGCCCCACTGACTTCAGTGGCTGCTCAGCTTGGGTCAACAGTGCACAGTGGACAGACAGCCAGGCCTCTGCTGGTTAGCCAGGCAGCCAAGCTGCTTTGTGGAGGATTTCAGTAATTTGTGGTGGTTAGGGATAGTTATTGAATCAGTGTTTGGTAGAGGCTTGCAAGGATAATATGCAAGGATTTGTTGCTTATGCTATCCCATGGTAAGTGAAAGATAACTTGCTGCTGGAAAAGGCTCTATTCCTAACTTATTGAATGTTATCAGCTGTTCTACAAATCTGAGATGCCTCCAACTAGAGATTAATGCAAAATTGATTTTCCTCCAAGTGAGGTTTACCATGTCATGTTAAGTACGAATAAGAGGCATGCAAATAGCTACAGTAAACCTTTTCATTTTTTTGCTTCTCGCCTGCTGACTTTACCTCTTCCAGAGAAATTATTATCTTCTTTTCTTAAGCATTAATACTTTGATAGAAAACTACCATGTAGTCAGACTCACTAAAAAAAAATATTAGCCAGTTGATATTAAAAAAATTGGTAATTAATTCAGTATTGAAGAATTGCAGAGAAATTTCTTTTTCTTTTTCTTTTTCTTTTTCTTTTTCTTTTTCTTTTTCTTTTTCTTTTTCTTTTTCTTTTCTTTTTTTTTTCTTTTTCTTTTGTTAATGTTATTGTGACTGCTCATCTGCTAATGATTTTACATCACGTGATGAAATATTTCACTATGATGACTATGTCAGGATTATATTCTAGCAAATTTGGGAAAGTTTCTGGATGCACTTTGGAAAACTATAACTTGTTGGGGTTTTTTGTGTCACTCAGTTTTTTCCTGAATTTTCCACTGAGCAAACTCGGGGTTTACAGAAGAGCCTTAGACTTTGCAGGATCCTTACGACTAAAAATACTATTTAGGAAAGAAGCTTTACATCATCCAAATCTTGACATTCTCTCCAGAGCAAAGCATTAGACCGGATTTTTTCAGTGGAAATTAAAACACAAAAGCAGAACTCCGTCATAACATTTGAATACAATCACTTTAATTATATTTTGTACAGTAGTATCATTAAACTGTTAGAAGTAAATCTCTACCCACACTTCAGTCTAGCTTAAAATTTTTAAATCATTCAGTTGTACAGTTAAATTTTCTATACAGATGCTGAGTAGAAAATGTTATTTTCTGGTGCTTGTCATTTAACTTGTCTGCATGTGCTTCTTCTGAGCATTAAATATATGCTATAATTTTTCTTATTTGTGAATTTTAAAATTATATTTGTGTTATATTTAAGAAACAAGACAATATACATTATAATTATAAACTTTGAGAATGGGACCCCACTTCATATAGAAATAAATATAGAGAGCAGATCCTACAAGAAAACAGTCAAATATATTGAAATGTCAATGAAAATCTGCCTTTGTAAAGAGAATTTATAAATACTTGTTAAGCTTATAAAGGTGAACTGGAGACAACTTCTGAGTCAAGTAGGTAGAAATCCATGTCTATGGGTGATGTGGCTTGGACTTTGCTGGTCCTAGACCAGGCAGCTTTGGATGAGATTTCAGCTAGCAACTGGATATGTGTGCAGAGTTTGCATTGTTATTTTTGATCTGGTGAAAAAAGAGGTTTGGAAATTAGTGGTTTTGTTTGTTTGGTTGGTTGGTTTGATTTGGGTTTTTTTTGTTTGTTTTGTTTTGTGGGTTTTTTGTGTTTTTTTTTTTTTTTTTTGTTGTTGTTGTTTTTTGTTTGTTTGTTTGTTTGTTTGTTTAATTCCTTTAGAATAGCATAGTATCTAACTAATAGCTTAAATTAAATGCTCTTGACTAAACATTAAAAATAAGACACCACATTTCTCCAGTCATTGTAATTAAAGAATGTTTTATTACAGTTCAATTACATTAATAAGTAATTTTTGGAAGCTGAAATTTCAGTTCTAATAGATTTTTTTGTTTTCAAAATATGATTTTGAGACTACATTTTTAAGGCAGTGCAACAGAAAGTATAGTTCTAGAGTTTCCAGCTGTATTCATATTTTAGGTTTTTGTTCCCCTGGAAATATTTGCATGACCTCTGCTTTATCCCTGTTGATTTACTAATGGCCTTTGCCACTGTTATAATTTCACCCTGTTTTTCCTCGCAAATAACCTTGTTTTTCACTGCCTTGATGTAATAATAAACACTTTGATAAGACAGTGTGTGATAAATTTTAATACACTTTTCCCATGAAAACAGGGAAAACAATAGGATCCTTGAAATAATCTTGAAATGCCTAAAAAACTAACTGAAAAGATATGTTGATTTTTTTTTTAATTATTCTCAGGAGCATTAGAAAATATGTGTTTGTGTAACAAGATCCACAAAGCATGGAGTAGTAGTGCTAAACAATGTCAGAGATCCATGCAGAAGCCTACTTAAACTGACATCAAGGTAAAATTTCAGTATTTTTTTTTAATTTTAGAGATATTTTTTTTTCTTCAGTTTTTAAGATGTCTTTTAAAAGTTGTTTTGGCAATGATTTCAGAAAGAGAAAGTGGAAGCTAAAGTTACCACACAGGCTCACAGAAGTGAAAATAATCGTAAAGACTTCCTGTCTTCAGCAGGAAGTGAGACAGCTTTAAGGGAACTGGTTTGCTTGAAAAGGAATGAGTAAGCAAGCTTGGTCACTTTTTTTTCCATTCAGATGTATTTTATGGTTAAAAAAATAACGTTTTAAATTTCTTTTCTTCTTCTCTTCTGGTAGTAATGACTTTTTTTCTTTTTCATAACCCCTATTGATATTTTTTGGTGGCTGTTGGAAGTATGGAACTGTCTAAGACTCTGGAAGTCAGCAGAGTTGATAAAGGATCTGAGTTGAGGATATCTTAGGGACTGTGTCACAGAAATTATCTTTTTGCACCAAGATATTAGCAGATAACCTACCCTACATTTTTGTCTAAAAGGTGTAATAGCCATTTCTGGTAATTCTAACAAAACTGTTTGTATCTAAACCATATCTAAAATTATGTTAAAGGCTTTAAGTTTCTATTGAAATTACTTAAAATTTACCAAAACAAAATAGCATGAAATTGGAGGTTTATTTCTATTTTAAGTACTTCTTCATTATGCATTCCACTCAATAAGCTTCATCATATATATTTTTAATCAGAAGATGTTTTACTTTAAAAACACATGTGTAGGTGCCTTTGATATTCAGCCACTGTTGATGTAGAGGGCAACCTGTGCTTCTGCATGTATTTTCCTTCATTTGATTGAATGCTTTTCAAAACACCAGCCATCTTAAGGTTATTTCAGCACAGTTTCCCTCACTTTTCTTCAGGCTGTGAAGGTCACACCAAAGCTGTTATTTCCCACATGAGCTGTGCCATCGTAGCCTTCTGTTGTAGGCTAGGGAGTCTTTAATTCTACGGATCAGAAAGTGGGTAAGTATTAATTTTTTTCTCTTAATTCAGATGCCTCTATCCATTCATACACTGTTTGAGAAAGGTAAACAGTACCTCCTAGAATGGGAAAAAAACCCAAGAGAATGAATTGCAATGGAGCATACCTCCCCACTCCCCAGCCATCAGCTTCCATTCATTTTAGATGCCAAATGGGTGTAGGTGTTCATTCCTACATGTTTATTCCTACATGTTTATTACATGTTGCTGTGGTCATGAGATGTAAAGGAATATGAAATTTTGGATGCTAAGTATTCTTTCTTATGTTTCATGGCAAAAAATGCAGCAGAAAAGCAACTTTCCTGGCTTCAAGGCCCAGTTGATTTTCATTAGGTTTCTCTTAGGCAGGCAGTCTCTTTTATAGTTCTATGCCACATTCAAAGGGGGATTTTTCAATTCTTTATTTCCAGTTCACAATGGAAGAAGAGTTGTAGCATGTCTTTACTTAAGGAAGCTCTTGTCTGCTAAAACTTAAACTCAGATTATGTCAATAATCACTGCAATTCCACCTTTTTTAACAGTGAAGCTTGTTTAGTTATCACAACCTTCATGTCATCATAATTACTTACCACAGAAAATGGCTGCAGTTTGTGGCAATGCCAAGCCCTCATCACCATAAAGCTTGTCCTGTGGTATGTTGACAGTCCTCCAAAGCCTATCCCTATTTACCGTTTTTTTCCCTGCTATGTGTCTTAATCCTATTTTCCTAATTTTCTTCAGAATCACTTTAATTTATGTTCTGTAGTCAAAAATTACATGAAAATTGACAAAATTGCTTTCTGGGTAACAATTTCAGTCATGGTATTTTCTTCCCATGTTTTCAAAAGGTAAGATGACCAGTCTTTTTCAGAACTTCTTGGTCCTGTAGGAAAGAAATGCACAGTATATAGTACTTTAGGAAGCATGAGCCCAGAGTAGTCTACAGATTATGAAAAGTAATCTAGTGTTTCAGAAATAAACCCCAAATTTCAACCTTTTAGGGAATCAGTCATTTAACAACTGGCTAAGGCCAAAAACAATGGACTCAGCATGCTACCTTCTGTCCTGTAGGGATTGGGTGCCTACTTCTAGTACTCCTTGTAGTGGTTTTCTTTGATAGAGACAATAGAGGCATACAGACAAGAGCCTAAATTATTTTTTCCATGAGCAGCAGTTATGTGGAAATTTTCCATAGTTCTTCTTGCCATGCACATGAACCCAGCCACATGAAGGGAAAAAGCAGAGCTGTCCCTGACAAAAAGAACGACCATGACCATACTTGATAAATTCTTTTGGCAGTAGCAGTCAGGCCATAGCCATCCTCTCATCCTCTCTCATGTGTATACTCTGTGTTACACAGAGTTAATTGGTCTTTATCTCCTCAGTAAATGGGGTGCTGCCATGTTGCATCAGGCTTACCATGCTGAACGAATGCAATAAAATTCTGCCATGTCTTGGGAATGCAACTTGTCTTGGCACAGGAAGAAATGAAACAGCCAACCTCTCCAGAAAGATATGGCAGCACTAATCTAGTTTGTATGACTTAGACTAAGTAGAAATCAAAATATTTGTATCCTGATGACTCAAATAAAGGTATTAAAGCTGTTGCCTCAAATGAAAGCAATGAAAATACTCTAGTTTCCTCTAGTATAATGTCAGGTGAAGCAGAGAAAATGCATAGAAAGACTTAAGACAATTATAATATTTATGGCAAATGTAAATGGAGAAAGTGATGCAATACTCAGTTTAAGTAGTATAATGAATGTCATGTATAAAATAAACACAACTGTTTTGGAAAAAAAATGTTGATTAGCCTAGACATTGAAAGGAAGAAGAGAAAAAAAGGAAAGATAACTACAGATCAATTACACAAATGGACCAGTTTCCAAAACAAAGGGACAATACAGAGATTCACAGTCTTATTACCATTTTCCAGTAAATTATTCCCTAATTTGTCTGAATTAAACCTGCTTCTTGTTCCACTTTTATTGGGAATGTAAATGCAATTGGGATCTTTTTGAACATTAACTGGATGCCTTACTGAATATTCCATTCATTCTGCGGCTCCTTCTTTCAGGTTTCATCTTAATAAGTTGATTTTTCTGTCAGTAATTTGCATTTAAATGATGAAAAAATAATGAAGATTTTATCTGCATGTACTTTCTTAGATGAAAATTTTGCTGTAATAACAACAGGAAATACTTATTTTGCGTGAGACAGTTTGGAACATGGATTTGTCTCGTTGTTTGGAATAGTTCAGTAATTCAGCTTTACAAGTGCTAAGTTTGTGAGTGTCTCTTAAAACAGGCAAACATTTTATCCTACATCTCAGATAAAGATCAAATAGGTTTAAATACCAGACTTGCAGTAAGCAGATATTTGACCATATGTTCTGAGGTGAGTAAAGTCCATACATTTATGTCTTAATAAATTGGACTCTGCCTTTTCTGTAAAAGAGAATCACTTGTCTAACTGATTTTTAGGAATGTGTATGATCTAGCTGAGTTTTGGAGAAAAATAGACTTGAAGTAACAAACTGACCAGTAAGAAAGAGTACTTTGCTGAGCCTTATTTTAAAATAATTACCCACAACTTCTCTGGGCAACCTGTTCTGTATATATATGTATATATATAAATGCAGCTGTTTGCAATAAAGTATCTATGACATAACTTTTTCATGTTTATTATCTTTATTTATGGGAAAACCTTTTCTTCTGTCAGAAAAAAAATAAATAAATTCCTTATCCCACTCTTTTGAAAATATCCAGTTTTCTGTATTTCCATTCATCCTGAATCTAATTTTCAAACTATTTAATAACAGCTACTTTCATTACTCTTTGCAATGTGTAATATTTATACAATACTTTTTACAAACTGCTGCCTCGTGGAGGAAATAGTAGGTACTGCAATAAAGATAAACAGCATGCCAGTGAGTACATTGAGGAGACCAAGGTGCACATTGTGAATTAAATGCCTTAAAAAGTAACGGAGGAGCATCAGCCTAAGGACTTCAGATTTCAGTTACAGGTGATGAGCATGGATCAGAGTGTATTTAGTGTGTCTTGAACTTAGGCTACTGAGTAAGCATCTAAATCTGTCAAAAGTAAATCAGGTAAGCCCCTGGCAAATTTCCCCAGATGCTGAAGCAAGACCAGATTTTAGACTTGAGTAGAGCTGTTTAAATTCTTCAGCAAACAATAATGGTCATTACATCTGTCTTTGACTAGGGTTCCATTGCTGAAAGGAAGGAGATACAAGGGCAAACATAATCCCACATCAGAGCAGGCTAGTTTGTGGAAGTGCTGGATTAAAGGGGGGAGTTAGTTCTCCAGAGACCTCCTCCAGTGGTGGAACAAGGTCAGTGAGAGCTTCTCAGTCTTTTTTCCTCAAGACAGAACTGTGGAAGGGGAATGGAAGCTTGGTACAATACTTCTTGTTATGACTGAGAAATGAAAAATAGGGAAGTAAGGAGACTGTAAGAATCACTTAAATTCATAAGAAATTTCAAATCTGAGAAAGAGCCCTTTTCTAGAGAGTTACTAGTAACCACAGGGAAGGGGAGCTGCTGGAACCAGAGTGCAAAGGTCTGTTTTAGAGAATCTGCTTCTTAAGTAGCAGACTTTGACAAGATTTGAATATGGAAAAGATACTTCACTGAATAATTTAGCTCCTTTAACCACATGGATTGTGGCAGCATGCAAACGTTTCCTAGAGCCACAGTTACTCCTGGAAGGTTAAGAATAGGCTGTGGAGTAGTTTGCATATAGCAGCCTCCATTGAGAAACAGAGGAAAAAAACCAATTTAAAATTTACTAATAGCTCTTTTTTTTTAAATGCACTGAATATAGCCTCGAGACTTCACTGATCCTGAAGGTTTACATGTCTTCTGTAATGACAGAACCAAAAATTCTAAATGTTGGAACAGTCAACTGTTCAGGGCAGCGTAACACCTCCCTGAAGACGCATTTTGGCTCATGTACTTTTCCTGGCGTGTTAAGTGATCCTGGAGCTGGGAAGGAGGAATTGCTGAGAGCTTAAATGGCAATAAACCTATCTCTGAACATCAAGGGAAAAAACAGGCTTGTTTTTGCACGTACTAAAGAGTGATGTCTGTCTCCCAACTAACAGCTTCCTCTATGTATTGTTTTTTCCATTTGCAGTATCTTCTTTTTCGGTTAAATAATTTAAAAAATATCTGTATAGAAGCACACATATATTCCCATAATTGTACTACCAGGGATTTGAATTAAAAGAGATGAGAAATAGATAGTTTAGATTTATATAACTAACTCAGGGATAAGCATTGCAACTTCCAACACTGTTCAGGAAACCTGAATGTTTGAGAAGATCGATATGTGAATAATAGCTACATAAAATCTTTTCAGACTTTGTCTCTGTAAGTAGCAACTATAGTAACCTCTGTCATTTAGTCTTCTGTGGAGCTTATTCCAGCTTTACTGTAATTATTTTATTGCCAGTGAAAGTGATCTGAATAACATGATTGGCTTTTAAAACCTAACTTCACTGTTTCCTACAAGCTACCATTTCAGTCTTTGGATGCTCTTGCTAGTGGCAAAAAGAAATTCTGAGATAACCATTAACAACCTCCCCAACACCACTACAGTTAATTAACTATGGTGATTTGGTACTTCAGAAACAGATCTGCTTTCCCCAAACCATGATTTACAGTTAATATTGACAATACCTCAGATATGAAATCTTAAACCTGAAACGATTGATGTTTCATTTAACACAGTATTGGGTTTTCATTGTTTTCATGGACCAACACTAACTGCTGAGTACTGATTTTAAGTAGCTGTATGTTTGTGTCCTCCTTCCCAAATCCATAGAAATTATCAAGGTTACTTTGGTGCAGTTCCCTCTATAAATATAAGGACTGTTACACATTTCAGAGCAACAATGTTTAATCTTTGGTGCAGGTTAATTTAATTTAGTCATACATGTTGACAGTTATTCTGAAGAACACTGTTTTGACATTGCATTTCTTCTAGATATTTGGAGAATTTGCTTTGACTTATTTAGAAAAAACCTTGAGGAAGGTCAGCAGTCATGGCTGAACCATCATTTTCTTGAGTGACTGTCAAAATAAACATTACACTAGCATAGGTTATTGAAGTCAGTGTTTCTTTTGCAATATTCTGTGCTCATTGAGAGGCCTACATTACAAAATCTACTTCTATTATACAGAAGTGTCAAGATCGTTCTTACCATACCCCCAGTCACATCTTCTGGTTAAATAATGTGAAAACAGTAAAGAAGCTTACAACTACCAGCTTCTCTCTCTCCAAAACTTCACTTAAAAGTGGACTTATATTTTTAGGATGGAGAGTTTAAATTCACTTAACCCATCATGGAAAGTTGTTTTAAGACCTGGGACATTAGCTTGTGACTTGAATTTACTGCTGTAACAGATTGTTTGTTTCCTTGGTAAAAACTATGGTTAGTATCTTTTTGAGTACTTTCTCAAATATTGTCAAGATTATAGAAAGCTGAGATATCATAACAGGGGCAATGCAGGCATGGTAGCAACTTTAACCTCTTGCACCAGTATATGCCAATGAACCCCAAACCCCTTACATAACGGTGGATTTCAGGCCAGTTTCTGTTAAGCAGAGATTTCTTTGAAGTGCCACCAAGTTCCAGATATTCTCATGATGGTTGTAACATTTTTCTGACATGCATCACATAATCATCAGTAAGGACAGAACAACAATAAAGCTCTTCCACACTGAAATACCTATCTCAACCTGAAGTTTTGCGTGATATTTTTACCCACTGTTAGAATCTTCATGTATGTTTACTCAACCAAACAGGACTTTTGTGCCTAAAGAAGGTGGTGCTTTGTTCAACTATTAACCCATACTGGTAGACTTTTTCTAGGTCTAAGGATAAGAACCAAGATTTACCTGCTGAAACACCTGGATCTGAGACATCTGTTGCATGCCATTATGTTTTTCTGCAGCTTCTCAGAATTTTGGTATGCTTTATCATCCTTTTTTGTTTTCCCTGATAATTTCATATATTAGGTAAGACATTATGAAGTCTCCTCTACAGGCTGCTGGTCACATTTCTCACATGCAAACTAGGGATCCATTTTAAACCTTCAAAGATGTTTGAATACTCCCCTTTGACTATTTTGTAAGCTATTTTCCTGGACATCTATAGTAAGTCTTCACTTCAAAGCAGCTATTCTCTGTGTTGATAATCCAAGATACAAATTCTTTTTCCAGATAGATTCAACCTATATATGCCAAGTGTCCTCTACAATTTCATATCTGTACATTTACCAGCAGTATAGCCTTTTTTAAAGTAACAACCATATAATATTTACAATCTTTAAGTTACTATGTTTAATTTTCTCTTCTTGAGTCACTTAGCAGTAGCATTCCTCCAAAAAAAAAAATTCAATAACCACTGTCCCCTGCCACACTAGGGACATTTTCTGGGATAACACTTCTCTTTCTTTTTTAGTCTGCCTAAATTATCAGAATGTAATGATGTTCATAAGTGCTAGACTGGTGAAAAATATGCTCCACACTCTTAGCAAACTCAATTTTGATACCAAACTAGTGAACGACAGTCATAGTACTTGCTGTTCTTTACTGTACTGTGTTTATAATTTCAGGAACATTGTAGCTATTGATCTAGTGCCAAGCCCAGTTGGGAACAATTAGTTACTAGCTCAGTAGCCATGGTGCTTAATTAAAATAAGATTTCCTTTTATACTTTTTTTGATATATTTATGTCCACTGACAATCTGACAGTTTCTTTACTCTCTAAACTTTCTAAGCATATCCATATAAAATCATCTTCCCATGGGCTCCAGTATTCCACAAACCCTCATCCTTCTCTCTTGTATTTTCAACTAAATTAGTAATCCTAATTTATTCATAGTATTTATGTGTCAATGTTTCTGCTTTTCTGTGTCTGTTCACATGTTATTCTTCTGCTTGGCATTTGGGACTATACTACTCTGTAACCCTGTATCTCAGTCACTGGTCCCAAATCTACCTTTCACAGAATTAAAACTCACATTTTTCAGTTATCCAGGATACCCTGGTCAAATCCAACCTTTATTATGATAAACCAAACTGATTTAAACTGACTTATCTGTTCATTTACAGGGAGCTGTAATTTTACACTGATTTATTTTATTTGATCTGGTTTTGGTTGCTGACAGGCTTTCTTGGAACACTATGTCAATTTTAGTTTTTCATTACTCTGTTTCTGAATTCTACCTTCTCTTTTTTACTCATATTGTAGTTAATGCCATTTTCTAGCTCTTCTTTAATTAATTTAATATTTGATCCTGTGAAAATGGATTTTTGCTGTAATTCTATGCCATTTCCTCTCAGACTTTTCTAAATATTCTTTCTTTAGCTAATATAAGAGTTCTCCTATCCTTATGCAAAAATCTTTCAAGTATTAATTAGATTATACTTGTGAGTAACTTCTGTAACTTCTTAAGTCTTCTGTAGTAACTTCTCCTGGAGCAATTTGCATCAGGTAAATGGGACTCTTCATAGTTCAGCTTCTCCTGTCAGGCCTGTTAAATGTTACAAGTGTCAACTTTAAAAATAGAGGTGTGTAAAACTCATACCATTGCTTGCATGGGTACCTGTCTTGCCTGTCACATTTCCAAAAAACAAATAAACCATGACTGCTTGCTCCCCTTTATCTCAGTTCAAATCCTGAATAAAATAGAATATTTGTAAATATAATTTGGTTTCCCCTTGGAACAGACAAGAATAGACTGGACTTCTTTAGTTGAAAGAGACCTACAATGATCATCTAGTCCAATTGTCTGAACAATTCAGGGCTGACCAAAACTTAAGGCATGCTGTCCAAATGCCTCTTACACGCTGGCAGGCGGGGGGCATTGACCACCTCTCTAGGAAGCCTCTTCTGGGGCTTGACCACCCTCTCAGTAAAGAAATATCTCCTCATGTTCAGTCTAAACTTCTTCCAGCACACCTTTGAACCATTCCCACATGTCTTATCACTGGATACCAAAACTGGAGGAAATCAGCACCTCCTGCTCCACTTCCCACCCTCAGGAAGCTGGAGAGAATAATGAGGTCACCCCTCAGCCTGCTTCTCTACAGACTAGAGAAGCTCAAAGTGCTCAGCTGCTCCTCACAGGAGGTGCCTTCCAACCCTCTCACCAGCTTTGCTGCCCTCCTCTGGATGCATCCAAAGACCTTCCACATCTTTCTTAGGATGAGAGGAGGCTCAGAACTGCACACGACACTCAAGCTGAAGCCACATCAACACTGAATACAGCAGAATAATGACCTCTTTTGACTGTCTGGTGATGCTGTTTTTGATGCATCCCAGAAGGGCTTGGCTGCCAGGGCACACACACACTGCTGGCTTCAGGTGAGCATCCTGCCAGTCTGCACCCCCAGACCCCTTTCTGCAGGGCTGATTCCAGCCACTCATCTCTCAATTTATGCTTGTGCCCAGTGTTACTCTGTTTTAGGTGCAGAATCCAGCATTCCAACTTGTTAAATTTAATCCCATTAATCAGTGCCCAATGCTCTAATCTATCCAGATGCATCTGTAAGGCCTCTTATTCCTCAACAGAGCCAGCAGCATTTTCCAGACTGGTATCATCAGCAAACTTGCTAATGCTGCATGCAACTCCTGGCTCCAGGCTGTTGGTAAGTGTATTAAACAGACCTGGCCCTAAAATTGAGCTCTGAGGAGCACCACTGGTGAGCAGTCACCAGCCAGATGTAGCCCCATTCACCACACCACCCTGAGCTCTGCCTTTCAGCCAATTCTTCATCCTGTGAACCTTTCATCCAACAGTTGGACAACTCGTCCAGAAGGATGTTGTGAAGGCCTGTAGCTATCTCACTAGCCTCTTACAGCACGGAACCTTTAAAATATATTTACATGGGAATGACTGAGGGAGCTGAGGTTGATTAGCCTGGGGAAAAGGAGAATCAGAGGCGACCTTATCACTCCCTACAACTCCCTGGAAGGTGGTTGTAGCCAGGTGGGTGTTGGTCTCTTTCTCCAGGCAGCAACTGACACAATGAGAGGACACAGTCTCAAGCTTCATCAAGGGAAATATAGGTTGGATATTAGGAAAAAGTTTTTTCTGAAAGAATGATAAAGTACTGGAATGGTCTGCCCCGGTTGCTGGTGGAGTCTCCATCCCTGGATGTGTTAAAAAAAAAGATTGGATGTGGCACTCTGTGCCATGGTTTAGTTGTTAGGGCTGGGATGGACTCGATGATCTTAAAGGTCTCTTCCAACCTAGAGATTATGTGATTCTGTGGTACTGGCCTTTCAAAAATGCTTATTCTAAATTGGTCAGCACTTCACAATGAGCCTTCTGGCCAGGGACTTGACCCCAAAGGGCCAAATTAAGGACCAGTAGTTTGCTGCAATTGTAGTTCAGACATTGAAAATATAAATCAATTAGAAATTTCTCTCCAAATGGCATCCTCCTTTTCCTGCTTGCTATAATTCCGTGTACTATAAAAAGGCCATGTTTAAAAGGGAAGGACTGAATCAGGCTTTGTGCTAGTTTCTGGAAAGATACCCAAGACTGACTGAGTTATGTGGGGCAAAGTGACAGCAACAGTGACATCTGCAGAGCTAGTGCTGTCACTATCAGCAGCACAAATGTGTTCCTGCATCTTTTATGAGTTTAATTCATCAGAGGATAGAATGGATCTTTTGACAAATTCTATGCTACAATTACAAGTCTGTTGCTCAAAGAAAAGACTTTCTCAACTGAGAAATCAGAGACTTTGGTCATCTGTAGGCTGAATTGCTACAGTAATTCAACACAGAAGCAAGAAACATATAATCCAATTATGGGGAGTAATATCTAAATCACTCCTATTTCTTTTTTTAATGGTTTGCTTTGGAATCCATTAGGACAAAAGGGTCTTTATGTATTTAAAATATTAATAAAGTGAAAAATTGAAGTGATCATACTTAGTTGGAAGTGAACAAAGTAAATTCGTGTTCCCTCTAAGTCCTGTCATTCTTCTGCAGAATATGTTGTCATGGTATCCAATATGGCCATGTCAAAAAGTAGTAATAACAAACGATGATGGTTAGTGACATGTGGCAGATTACTTTTCCTGTTTGGTACCTAGTGTGGGATTGAATGGGCAAAGATAAAGGTCTATTTCAGATTCAGAGATAGCAGCATTCTGAGGCTAAACTCTGAAAAAGTGAGACCTAGCAATGTTGAACATATAAGATGTAGAACAAATGTTAGAGAGGATTTGGAGTATTTTTTTTAGAAATGAAGAGGCTTTGACTTATTATTTAACTTCTCCTGTATCTCAGCTTCTATAAACCAGGTTGAAATCTTTAAATTAATAAAAGCTATTTAGTCAGATTATACAAGGCAAGATTCTGACTCCCTCTCAATTAAGAAGGCCTTCAGATAAGACCTTTGTTGTGTTTGAGGTCAAAAGGAACCCCTTTGCAGCCTTTGACCAAAAACAGGCTGCTGTCCCAAGTTTGCCAACATGCAAAAGTACACTGATTTAATTTCAAATGTTACATTAAATTGGTTTAGTTAAGACTATGATAAAGGAAATGTTTATCAGAGCCTCCCAGTCTTTGCCTGGCTTGAGACTCACGACCAAACATTCTAGCCAATATTAAGGGTGTAGAAGTGCTTTCATATAAATGACATGAATGGAGAGATTAGTTGTCTCGAAAGAATTATTTTCCTGTCCCAGACCTTTAGAAATGTTTTCTAGGGTGCTGGGAAATCAGTGGCTAGTCCAAAAGCAAGACAAAGGAACAGTTATAAATATCCCTCTCCTTCCAAATCTGGCAGAAAAGATGGCAAGATTAACATATATGTGGCTGCATAATTTTTTTCTGCTGTCAGTCACCCTTAATCCCTTCCTATCTTAGGGAGGCAGGAAAACACAAGGATTTGAAGGGCCAATTCAAAGGGCAGGATGGCAATCCATTTTGCTTAACTGTAAGACTGCAACTGTGAATGGATAGAATATTCCAAAAATCTGCATATCACAATCTTAACATCATGCCAATAGCAACCACCCCCTTGCCCAACTAACCTCCTTGCTGTTTTCATAAGAAAGATAATCTCTGCCTTGCATATAAAAATGTTTAGCTGTTGTTGCTCCAATAACAAACTCAGATTTTAGCATAGTTACCTTGAGGCTATCCTAATTTACATAAAATTCTTCCCCAAAACACGGAACTTTTTCTTATGTAGGTTTAGCCATCAGCCCCTCTAACTTCCCTCCCTAGTCAAAATGACATCTTCAGAAAGCAAATCAGAGAGCACCTTCAGATAGCAGTTTGACCTGTCATGCTCTGTAAACTACATAGAAAGCCACAATTTTTAATTTGGGCAGTGTGAAATCGATATCTTTGTGTCTAGGACTTTGTTTTAGCAGGTAATAAGCAAATAATGGATCTGTGGTACTATCCAATAAAAGCTGAAAGTTTAATTTTTCGAAAACTTCTCTTGTAAATCTTCAATTATGGATTATGTTACAGATGAGAGGAAAGAACCAAGTCATATAAACATAAATAGGCTGCATGTCTCCAACAATATCCACAATCATAACTCTGAATATAATCCTTGCCAACAAACAACGTCTGTCTGTGAAAGGCATTTTAGAATTTATGAAGTAAATGGTCAATTCATAAAAGAACAATGTGATGGATTTTCTCCATGTACCCTAGATAAAAAAGGAACAACAGCTACTTAAAATGTTTTGCATTTATCACTTTCAGGAAGAAAAAAAATAGAATTTGGAATCACTGTCCAATCCCAAGGGATACTTATTCTATGTCTAGTATGGCCCTAATTATAATGATAACATAATGAAGAAATGTTCCCTCTCTTCCTGTAGCTACACAGTGGTAATCTGCAGAAAATTGCCATCAGCTGTAGATATATGAATAAATATTTTCTAATAGCAAGCTATGTTCTATGTTTTTGTAATAGCACTTTATTTTTTAAGGGATCACCTCATGAGCTGCAATTAAGAAAGGAGAATCTGTCATGTTATTTAAAAAGTACCGGGTAGCCCAAAGTCAAAACCAGATGACAGCTTAATTTAATATAGCTGAATAAAAAAACCCCACCAAATACAAGAAGGCACCAACATGGGTAAAAGTGTGAATTACAGAGAATTATGACTTTATTCCAAAGTAAAGTATATAGCAAGCTTGCATATGCCAGTACAGCAGTTGCAAGTCTGACTAACAATGCTAATTATTTTCTTTGCTAGAAATATTTCCATGTATTAATAATTTCTAGAAACTTCCATTTGCTCCAGTTGAATTTTCTGATTCATAGGGTTTGGGGTGTGTGGGTTTTTTTTGTTTTGTTGTGTTTTTTTGGTTTTTTTTTTTTCACAAATTTCACAGAAGACTTCAGCTTTTTAAATTTTTTTTTAAGTCATGGCCAGTAGGAGAATTTTCTTCTCATAATAAAATATTATAAGATTGTCTTGGTTTGACAAGACAGGTGTCTGCCAGGGAAACTGGGGTTTCCCTTAGAATAGAGAATGCAAACCCCCCACCCCTGCCAAATTATAAATTTTCAATTAAGGGCTCTCAGGCAAAGATTTGGGAATAGGAATAACAGTTCTTTACTAGGAATATCAATAATACAAATGTGGTAGGAAACAAAACTACCCCACCAAACCAGCAAACAAACAACAACAATTTGGGAAAGCCCTGACAGAATCAGAGCTGCCACCTGGCACCCTGTTAGTCAGGGTGTTGGAAGCAGTCCAGAAGTGAGTCCTGGGATGACAGACGTGGCTCTGTTGGAGCAGGGACGATCCTGTAGCCAAAAAGGGTCTAGGAGTGATGAGGAGGAGTCCAGGGGTGATGAGGAGGGGTCCAGGGGTGAGGTGATGGTGAGATGGGGTCCGGCGATGATGAGATGGGGTCTGGCGAAGATGAGATGGGGTGCCGTCTTCCTCCCAGGAATCGGGGTGAAGCAAGTGAAGTCTGTCCCCGGCCGGCTCAGTTTTCCCGGCAGCAATTGTAGACTCCCCCCACTGGGTGGGGCATCCCACAATAGGACCATGCATGCAAATGGGGCTTCTGGGGCTCTGGGGGGAGCGGGTATAGTCCGGGGGTATAGTCTGTTGATGGCCCATTACCCAAAAGGCACCCGCCCCTCCCCCCCGTCCCCCTCCTTCCAAAGTTACAAGAAATAAAGAACAATTCCCCAACTGCTTTCAGCAGATGAAAATAGAATACACATTTTTGATTCCATAACCCAGGACATTATCCACCCCTTATTCTATTATCATCTGCATCATACCTAAAGCAATGAACTACTATGCAAAATGAACCCCTACACTCAGTTCTTACTTAGGATTAGGTTTTCTTGGGGTACACAACTGGTTTTTCCATCTTTCTGCATTACCCACCAAGTGTAACCAGGTCCTTGAGCAAAAACAATCCCACGGATGGGTTCGCCTTTGCCTGAGGTGGGGTTAATCCAGACAGTCTTTCCTAAAATACCTCTCATGTGCACCACAGGGACTTTATCTCCATCTACTGTGTGCAAAGGGGTAGACTGGGCAGGACCAGCTCGATTGATGGAGCCTCGGGTGTTGACCATCCAGGTGGCTTTTGCTAAGTTCACTTCCCAGTTCTTAAAGGTCCCTCTGCCAAGTGCCTTTAGAGTGGTCTTAAGTAGTCCATTGCACCGTTCCACTTTCCCGGCAGCTGGTGCATGATAAGGGATGTGATAGATCCATTCAATGCCGTGTTCTTTAGCCCAGGTGTTTATAAGGCTGTTCTTGAAATGGGTCCCGTTGTCTGACTCGATTCTCTCAGGGGTGCCGTGTCTCCACAGGACTTGTCTTTCAAGGCCCAGGATGGTGTTCCAGGCGGTGGCATGAGGCACAGGATAGGTCTCCAGCCACCCAGTGGTGGCTTCCACCATGGTCAGCACGTAGCGCTTGCCTTGGCGGGTTTGGGGCAGGGTGATGTAATCAATCTGCCAGGCCTCCCCATACTTATACTTGGACCACCGTCCACCGTACCAGAGGGGCTTCACCCGCTTGGCCTGCTTGATGGCAGCACACGTCTCACAGTCATGGATAACCTGAGAGATACTGTCCATGGTTAGATCCACCCCTCGGTCTCGTGCCCACTTATAGGTGGCATCTCTGCCCTGATGACCTGAGGCATCATGGGCCCACCGAGCTAGAAACAACTCTCCCTTATGTTGCCAATCCAAGTCTATCTTAGACACTTCTATCTTCGCGGCCTGATCTACCTGTTCGTTGTTCCGGTGCTCCTCATTAGCCCGACTCTTGGGAACATGGGCATCCACATGACGGACTTTCACAGGTAGTTTCCCTACTCTGGTGGCGATGTCCTTCCACTCATCAGCAGCCCAGATTGGTTTTCCCCTACGCTGCCAGCTGACCTTTTTCCACCTTTCCAGCCAGCCCCACAGAGCATTAGCTACCATCCACGAATCGGTGTAGAGGTAGAGCTTTGGCCACTTCTCTCTTTCAGCAATGTCCAGGGCCAATTGAACAGCTTTGAGTTCGGCAAGCTGGCTTGACCCACCTTCTCCTTCAGTGGCTTGTGCAACCTGTCTTGTGGGGCTCCACACAGCTGCTTTCCACTTCCGGTTCATCCCTACGATGCGACAGGAACCGTCAGTGAAAAGAGCATAGCGTGCTTCTTCTGCTGGCAGTTGGTTATATGGTGGAGCTTCTTCAGCCCGGGTTACCTGCTCTTGTTCTTCTTCCTCGGTGAGACTGAAGTTCTCAGCTTCCGGCCAGTTGGTGATCACTTCCAGAATCCCAGGGCGATTCGGGTTTCCAATACGGGCGCGCTGAGTGATGAGGGCAATCCATTTGCTCCAGGTGGCATCAGTGGCGTGATGGGTGGAGGGAACCTTTCCTTTAAACATCCACCCCAGCACTGGTAGTCGGGGTGCCAGGAGGAGCTGTGCTTCCGTGCCAATCACCTCTGAGGCAGCTTGAACTCCTTCATAGGCAGCCAAGATCTCCTTCTCCGTGGGAGTGTAATTGGCTTCAGACCCTCTGTAGCTTCGGCTCCAGAATCCCAGTGGCCGGCCTCGAGTCTCACCAGGCACCTTCTGCCAAAGGCTCCAGGACAGACCATGGCTCCCGGCTGCGGAGTAGAGCACGTTCTTTACCTCTGGTCCCGTCCTGACTGGGCCAAGGGCCACCGCATGAGCGATTTCCTGCTTGATCTGGGCAAAGGCGTGTTGCTGCTCTGGGCCCCAGTGGAAATCGTTCTTTTTGCGGGTAACCAGGTACAGAGGGCTCACAATCTGACTGTACTCAGGGATGTGCATCCTCCAGAAACCTATGGCACCTAGGAAAGCTTGTGTTTCCTTCTTGCTGGTCGGTGGAGACATCGCGGTGATCTTATTAATGACCTCTGTGGGGATCTGACGCCGTCCATCTTGCCACTTCACTCCCAGGAACTGGATCTCTCGGGCAGGTCCCTTGACTTTACTCTTCTTGATGGCAAAGCCAGCTTCCAGGAGAATCTGGATGATCTTTTCTCCTTTCTCGAAAACTTCCACTGCCGTGTTTCCCCACACAATGATGTCATCGATGTACTGTAGATGTTCTGGAGCCTCACCCTTCTCCAGTGCAGCCTGGATCAGTCCATGGCAGATGGTGGGACTGTGCTTCCACCCCTGGGGCAGTCGGTTCCAGGTGTACTGAACGCCCCTCCAGGTGAAAGCAAACTGGGGCCTGCACTCTGCTGCCAAAGGAATGGAGAAGAAGGCATTGGCAATATCGATGGTCGCATACCACTTTGCTGCCTTGGACTCCAGCTCATACTGGAGCTCCAGCATGTCCGGCACGGCAGCGCTCAGTGGTGGAGTCACTTCATTCAATGCACGATAGTCCACAGTCAATCTCCATTCCCCTTCAGACTTACGCACAGGCCAAATGGGACTGTTGAAGGGTGAGTGGGTTTTGCTGACCACCCCTTGGCTCTCCAGTTTCCGAATCATCTCATGGATCGGAGTCACAGAGTCTCTGTCAGTACGGTATTGCCGACGGTGCACTGTTGCTGTGGCGATTGGCACCTGTTGTTCTTCAACTCTCAGCAGTCCCACAGCAGAGGGGTCGTCGGAGAGACCAGGCAGGGTATTTAGTTGTCTGATTGCTTCCGTCTCTACAGCAGCTACTCCAAAAGCCCAACGATATCCTTTTGGGTCTTTGAAATGTCCATTTTTGAGATAGTCTATGCCAAGGATGCACGGGGCCTCTGGACCAGTCACAATGGGGTGTTTCTGCCACCCATTCCCAGTCAAACTCACTTCGGCCTCCAATACAGTCAGCTGCTGGGACCCCCCTGTCACTCCAGAAATAGAGATGGGTTCTCCTCCCACATACCCCGACGGCATCAGGGTACATTGGGAGCCAGTGTCAACCAAAGCCGTGTATTTCTGTGGGTCAGATGTGCCAGGCCATCGGATCCACACAGTCCAATAGATCCGATTGTCCCTCTCCTCTACCTGGCTAGAGGCAGGGCCCCTCTAGCACTGGTTATTCCCTCCCTGAGCATACATACTAGAGGTTCCAGCATCCTGACTACTGACAGCCTGGGCATAGGAGGTTGAGGATACTTTCATTTTAGTGGCACCCCTTTGGTGAGTGTTCCTCTCCTTGAGCTCACGCACCCGGGCTGCCAGGACATAGGTGGGTTTCCCATCCCACAGTCCCATGTCTTCCCCATGGTCACGCAGGTAAAACCACAGGTCAGCTCTCGGGGTGTACACTCTCTCTCTGGCTGGGGGTCGTTGGGCTCTGACTCTGGGGCCTGTGACTCGCACCGGTGCCACATTGGAGCTGCTCTTCCTCATCTCCTCCCTCACCTCCCTCATTTCCTCTTTGAGCTCTTTCACCATGGCAGAGATATGAGCCTGCAGCGGGCCATTGATCATGCTCTCATAATTCCTAAGCTTAGTGGCAACAGCCCCCACTGTCACTTGGTTGTCCTCAGCATTAATGGTTGCAATGAATGTAGTATACTGAGATGGCCCCAGATTTGCCAGGTTCCATAACATCTGCGCTGTGCATCTAACCTTGTCAGGATCATTATCATGCTGTCCACTCCTCCCAAAAAGTACCTCTAGTACTGCCACTTCCCTCAGCTGTTGGATTCCCTCCTCCAGAGTTTTCCAGCGCATTCTATGGTGGTGCTCCTGCATTCTTTCTCTGTGGACAAATCTTTCTCTCACACTCGTTAAAAGCCGCTGCCAGAGGGAAAGAGGTCCAGGCTCCCTTACAAATACCTGATTTATACCTGAGTCCTGGGTCAAGGGTCCCAAATTCCTGGCCTCCCCACCATCTAGTTGGACACCTGTGCCCATAAGATCCCAAACCCGAAGTAGCCAGGCAGTGTAAGCCTCACGTCCCCGCCGTACAATATCTTTTTGCAAATTACGGAGACTTTCATATGACAGGGACTCAGTGATGATCTGAACATGTGATTCCCTTGTGTCTTGTGAGGGCCCTCCCTTCTTATCTTTACTCTCTGGGTTTGCTGTTTTCACTTTAGATTTCCTTGTTTCCACAGGGGCAACTGCTGCTGGCTGTGACTGCCCCTGTGTGTCAGCTGGAACCTGGACAGTTGTAATGTCTGCGGGTTCTGTATCAGATTCTCTTTTGTCAGGGCAGGGCGAAGGTTTCTCACCAGCTGGGGAAATGTACTCTTTCAGCATCTGGTTCATCTCATGCATTTCTTTTATCAGAGCCTTCACCCAAACCGGGTGGTTTATGCCTGAGGCTGGCTGTGGGACAGGGGTGGGCTCTTGGGCAGCATCATTATTCTTTGGGGTAGTTATCAGAGTGCTTACCCAGGCCAGTCTCCCTTTATCTCTGAATACCAAATAGAATAGGCCTATAAGCAGCACCAACCACTGTATGACGTCATTAGCATTCAGAGGGAAATTTAACCCTTGAAAAGCTGGTGGAGTAGACCCAAAAAACTGAGTGAAGGATTGGGAGAAAATTTCCCCAGGTGCCATTTCCTCACAATATGTACCATTATTAAAGTAACCCCAGAAACACAGAGTTAGTCTATGATAGCCCTGAATCCATGTGCCTGCTTTCCAAAGGAAGTTAAAAATCCACGAATTCCTCACCTTATTAACCCACAAAATAAACTGGATGCCAGCCACAGTAGCCTTGGTTATAGGGCCCATGTTTAGATAAGGGCCAGCAAATGGCAGAAATACAGCCACAACCACGTGCCAGCCAAACCAGGGAAAGCTGGACCACATGATTTTGAGCAGTAGACTTCTATCTAGTACACAAGAACTGTTATTCCTCTGTCTCAATGCCCTTGTGCCCCACGTTGGGCGCCAAAATCTGTCTTGGTTTGACAAGACAGGTGTCTGCCAGGGAAACTGGGGTTTCCCTTAGAATAGAGAATGCAAACCCCCCACCCCTGCCAAATTATAAATTTTCAATTAAGGGCTCTCAGGCAAAGATTTGGGAATAGGAATAACAGTTCTTTACTAGGAATATCAATAATACAAATGTGGTAGGAAACAAAACTACCCCACCAAACCAGCAAACAAACAACAACAATTTGGGAAAGCCCTGACAGAATCAGAGCTGCCACCTGGCACCCTGTTAGTCAGGGTGTTGGAAGCAGTCCAGAAGTGAGTCCTGGGATGACAGACGTGGCTCTGTTGGAGCAGGGACGATCCTGTAGCCAAAAAGGGTCTAGGAGTGATGAGGAGGAGTCCAGGGGTGATGAGGAGGGGTCCAGGGGTGAGGTGATGGTGAGATGGGGTCCGGCGATGATGAGATGGGGTCTGGCGAAGATGAGATGGGGTGCCGTCTTCCTCCCAGGAATCGGGGTGAAGCAAGTGAAGTCTGTCCCCGGCCGGCTCAGTTTTCCCGGCAGCAATTGTAGACTCCCCCCACTGGGTGGGGCATCCCACAATAGGACCATGCATGCAAATGGGGCTTCTGGGGCTCTGGGGGGAGCGGGTATAGTCCGGGGGTATAGTCTGTTGATGGCCCATTACCCAAAAGGCACCCGCCCCTCCCCCCCGTCCCCCTCCTTCCAAAGTTACAAGAAATAAAGAACAATTCCCCAACTGCTTTCAGCAGATGAAAATAGAATACACATTTTTGATTCCATAACCCAGGACATTATATGTTACAATCCTAGCACCAAAGCAGTAGGTAGTAAACAAGATGAAATTTGGCAAGGTAGGGGCTCTGTGCCCTCAAACGTCATTTTGATTCCTTTGGCTTGCCTTTCTGTATATTGAAAACATCACACAATTCTGTAAGGGAATTTGAAAAAAACATCCCAGAGCCATGGAATTATATTAGGTCTTACTCTTGAAGAAGTGCTTTGTAGCCACAACCTTATAAATGACTAACTGCTCATCCTGATGAGATTTCTTAGCAACCCTTGTGTGAACAAGTATAAAAGCATGGCATGCTCCTCAATTAAAGGTATTTTTTCAAATGTCTGAGAATATATTTTTCTCTTCCTGGTTATTCACATTTTAACAAAGAACATCAGGTCAGTTTTCATTCAGGTAACAAGCTCATTTTGTTTGGAGTACAGAAGTTTAGGACCCAATTGAATTTAAGCATATAGCACATGAAGTCCCTCCTTTGTGGACAGCAGAATGGAAGAGTATTGCAGATGTTTTCTTGCTCGTTACCAGAAGCCTTGTTGTCACAGTCTCAGTGAAAGGAACCTGGCAAGCAAGGAAAATCATTATGCAGTCTATCTTCCTGTCTCTGAAGGACAACAATATTTATTGATTCTCAGGAAGAAATAAAGGCAATGTATAAGCAGGAGTAGCAAATGAGATCAGTAGACTATTGTCACTGAAGAATAAAAACTGGAAAGCAGTATGTTGGCACAAGGCCTGCATAGCTACAACTAAAGAGCAGAAGACACAGGAAGAAGAACAAGGAAGAGGGATTATAAATTTTGCCCTCCTGTTTCAGCCACATTCATATGTCTAAATCTCACGCTCCCTTGTCATTGTGCTTGGGGTATTTGCACGCCAGTATTTGTTATACAATATTCTTTGACTTCAGCCATGCAAATGACAGCTGGAATGCACCAAGAGCCAGCAGATTGGCTTAGGGTACACACACTGGCTGAGCATGCTGTCAGGCAGCCCCAAAATTCACCCCTTATTCACTGAAAAACAAGTGAAGGGTGTCCAGTGTAGGCTTCTGAGGAGGTGAGGTCCTTTCATAGGGCAGCCATTGGGGGCCTGTTAGCTCCGCTCCTAGCCTTTGCTGCATACTTTTATTCCTTATGGCTCTAGCTGGGGAGCTGTTGGTAGATTCTGCAATTTCACAGAAGCACTGAATGAGCCAGGTGGGAAGGGTCCACATCTAATCCAACCTTCCTGTTCAAGCAGGGCTGTTCCAGTGCACTTGGCAGAGAGTTCTGTTCAGACAGTTCTTGAATATCTGCAGAGAGGGAGACTCCACAACCTCTCCGGACAATCTGTTCCAGTGTTTGGTCACCAGCACAGTAAAGAAGTTTTTCCTCAGATTCCCGTAGATCTTCCCATGCACCCTTCCTGCTCATTGCCTCTTGTCCTATTGCTTGGTACCACCAAGAAGAACCAGGATCCTCCCTTCAGACACTTACAGATATTGGGAATGTTCCCTTTCAGGCATCTTTTCTTGAGGCTGAAGATGCCCAGCTCCTTCAGCCTTTCCTCATAAGAGAAATGCTCCTGGCCTTAAATAATCTTTGTAGCCCTCTACTGGAACCAGTCCAGGACTCCATGTCTCTCTTGTCCTGAGGAGCCCAGAACTGCACACAGCACTCTGGATGAAGCCTCACCAGGGCTGAGGAGAGGGACCTGCTGGCAATGCCCTTCCTGGCAGGGACACCACTGGTCTTCTTGGCCCTGAGGGCACACTGCAGGCTCATGGACAGATGTTGTTCACCAGCACCCCCAGGTCCTTCTCTGCAGAGCTGCTTTCCAGCAGGTCAGCCCCCAGCCTGTGCTCGTGCAGGGGGTTATTCTTCCCCAGGTGCAGGACCCTGCATTTGCCTTTTCTGAACTTCAGACAGTTCTTCTCTGCCCTTCTCTCCAAATGGTTGAGGTTCTTCTGAAGGGCTGGACAGCACTATGGAGTAATTTAACCCCTTTCTTTCCAGTCAGGAGCTGCTGGACTGTAAAAGCTTGCACTCTGATCTCCAGAAATGAGGAAGAGTGATTTGCTCTTGATGATGGATCATAAACTAGAATCAGAGTAATAAGTGTACTAAAGTTGCTGTGAATGTTCCATGCTTCTGGCTGGCCAAAATTTGATGGGAGCTCAGGGACGTCAGTAACATAAAAAGAAAATAATAATAATAGCGCTACAATTCCATAAGTTATGTAATTTGCCTGTATTTTAGGTTTTTTGTAAGGAAGAAGAAATACAACAAAATTCATGTGCTAAGGTTTGTGCCACAGTTGAAACTCAGGCACTTAAGAAGACAGTATTGCATATATATATATGTGTGTGTGTGTGTGTGTGTGTATGTGTGTGTGTGTGTGTGTCCCACAATCACAGGAAACTGTTTGGTCTTTTCTTGCCTTGTGTCCTACCCTGCAGGATACTGTGTTTAGGTTGCCTAATCCAGCATTAAGAAATCTTCTGTGCTGGATTAAGTACTATCTTTCTGCTTGGAAGTATAATGCACAGCTTTTGAGGCTGTATGTTATCAGCGTACAGGAAAAGATCTCAGTTAAGTCTCTTTCCTCCACTGCTGCTTGTTTGCGGTCTGTTTAAGATAAGTCTTAGCCTCCTGCTGCTGTCCCTCTGTGCAGCAGGGACATCTCCCTGCTGCTGCTGTGCAGGCAGCGTAGTGTGCACGTGAGATGGTGTGCTGACTCAGAGACAGGGTACCCAAGGATGTACCTGCGTCTGCAAGGCTGGGTGCTGTGGGGGAGTCAGCCGGGACAGTGGGAAGATGCTGGAACTTCATCAGCAAAAGGGAAAGTGATCTCCAATACTGGCAAATTGAGTTCTGGTAAGTGCACTGAACAAGTCAAGGCACCGTTTCGATGGTAATGTTATATGAGACCATGTTTATAATGGTGATCTCTATCGAGTCAGGACGTGTGACCTCATTTTTTTGATGTGGGCTCTCAACTATAATCTATACCTTCATTATCTCAAGTGCAGGATAACTGTAACCCACTCTAGCTGTCAAGTCACAACTAAAAACTACTGTGAACTGAAGGTGACTTGAAATGCAGCCGTGCAATTATTAAGTAATGTGTCATGCAAGGAGCACAGTGCATTATACCAATTGCTTTGGAAGTGCACTTGTCGCCAGCAAGAACAGAGGTGAAATTCATACCCTCTGTTTTGACCTTTGTCTCCTGAAGAGGCTCAGGACCAGCCTACCTGAAGAGACTTTAAATTCTTTGTGCTGTGTCCTACAGTTGTGATTACAGGCACTGGAGCTGTGGGCCAGAGCTGGTCTCAGTAGGTCTGAGATGTGAACAGTGTATTTTGTATAAGCACTTATTTTGTGGGTTTGTGTGTTTTGTTTTGTTTTTCTTCTTCTAGGAGCCTGTTCTTTGTAAGCACAGGGAGGAGTATTATCATGATCCAGGCATTTAAGCAAGCTGGATGATTATATTCATCTGGTTAGACTTTCTGCATGGCAATGTTCCTTTCTGCTTTCCCACAGAATTCTTGCATGATGTACATACATGTGTTACATACATGGTAACATCAGAATATGTATTTTATAGTTTCATCCAGCCACAAAATAAGAACTTCAAGTGATTTGGAATTATTTGAAATTTCCTGTGCCCCATGATAAGCTGTTCAAATTGCTATTTTTTACTCTGGCACCTGGATGTGGTTGTTTTGTCAATGCTATATGAGCAGTTACATTGCCTGCTCTAAAATTTTCTTTTAAATGTGGTTGTTATTAATATTTGTGTAGGGTATAGGATTTTCTAAAAATAGAACTTCACTCAACTACCAGAACCTAGACGAATAAAATATCTGAGGTTGTTTTGTTCAAATGATTTTGTGGGTACAGGTTGATTATTGTAACTGGTTTTACTTTCATAGTTCTCTTGGTCTTTATGTTTTCCAAAGCTATTGTAAATATTTCAGTCACAGTGACTGAAATAAATGAGGCTCTATTTTGAAAAAAACACTTATTATATAGCTTAAATATTTATAAAATCTTATGTGAGGAACTGTTTCTATTACTCCTTAAATGAATCAGAAGTAAAAATGATGACATGAAAGGAATTATGATCCTTTGGAGCATTAAAAATGACTCCACTAGGTGGAGAACTTGCATCAAGTATGCAACTAAAAATGTTGGCACTAACTGAAATCATAGCAGTGCTGCAAAAATTAAACTCCTTATAACAGAATTCTTTATGTATCATACTCTCTGTCTATAATTCCTGGTGAAGAGCACTTCTAATTTTGTGGTGTAGAAATTCTGTGGGGTTGTAGAACACTATATAAATTTATGTTTAAAAATTAATAAAGGGGTGAACATATATTGCTTGATACATGAGCTGAAGAAGTTGCTGTCCATAGTTATCAACTTCTCTGTGAAAAGTACTCATTTGGAACATTTTTCTTCACCATCCAGCTCATTCTTATGACTTGCTGACAATGCAGACTGTCCAGAGTTAGAAAGAATGAAAAAAATTGGCGAAAACCAGATATTTAATTTTTAAAAGTCCTATTTAACTGGATCCCAACTAAAATTAAACTACAGAAATATTATATTTTATTAGTTCCTCTGGCTCTGTCAACATGACCAAGATTAAGATCCTTGGATCTAGGAAGAGGACAAATGCTGACAAAAGAGAATATTTTAATGTGTGATTTTTGTGTTGGCAATAGGCCCCAACCAGAATTAGAACTGGAGCTGTCTTTGAAATTTTTGCAGATTCAGAATTCTGCAACATTGCAGTAGGTCCTATATGGCTGGGAGGAGAATAAAGGGACTGATTTTCTTAATCTGCTGGGACCAATCCGTGGAGACAAATCTGCTGGGAATTTGCAATCTGCACATTTGTCTGCTGAAAATGATTCAAGTGATATATGGTTTGTATAAGAGTCAGAATATAAAGCTTCTAGGACCCACATGTTCAGAAGGGGACAATTTTGAAAGGATGATTGCTTGCTTGGGTGTGCAAACCAACACCAGGCTTCAAGGTAGATTTTGAATTGGATTTTGGGAGTGTAAGAGAGAATTGCAGAGACTTTTGGTTTTCTCAGGGGGTGAAGGATCAAGAAGACTGCAGAAAAGGATAAATGCTCTATATCCTTTACTATTTACATATCTTTGATTAATATAAGTATTGTAACTGGGATTTGGGGATTCAGATCTTCAGGATATTTGTTCATGTCTTTATGCTGGTGGTCTGACAGAGTTACGAAGAGGGCAGGTGATGACAGGGTAGGAAATTGGATGCACTCTGTCATTATGCTCCAAGCCTTGCAAATAATTAAGAGCAGACATAGAGTTTGGAATTGGATTTTCAAGACTCCAGTTGACCCTCTGTGGCTTACAAAGTTCAGAAGACAAGATAGCTGCTGATAAAGGCAGATACTGTGTAATTTGGAGTCTGAATGCATACCAGGTTATAACTAAGTTAAGGCTAGTGGTGGTATTAGGTTAAGGCTCTAACTTGCTTTAAATTTAGGGCTGAGGTTAGATTTCAGGATAAGAGGTGTTCTCTCCTATTGATGTGTTCCTTCTTAAGAACCCAGATCTTTGCTGCATCCTATTATTACTGAAGAGTTGGAAATGGGCAGGTTTTGGAAATGATGAATGTTCTGTGTCGTCTTGTAGAGGTGAGATTTGCACCGATGCCGTGGCTAGGGTAGTGTTAGGAAGAGGGAATCCAAACTCTATTTTTATCAATTTATGGGTGGACATTCCAGGGACTAGGGAAACAGGAAGGTGATGTATTTCTCTATGGGAATGTGCTTTTCTTTCACTTTCACTGATGTGATCACTGTTGGTGTTGATATTAATATTGGAGTTAGGTTTAAAGTTTGGGTTTGGTACTGAAAGAGAACTTTATTTCATTCTAGAGGGTCTAGATAAATACTGATTGAGAAAACTACTTCTGGTCTTCTTTCAATTCATTAATATAATTAGATTTTGCGTTAGGATTTGCACTTTGTGTGATATACAAAGACAGATAGAATTCATATTTATTTATAGTAAAAATTAGTATAAAATAATAGTTTTCAAGAGTTATTACATAATATAGGGGAGACCAGTAGAAAGGACTCCGGCTAGTAATTTGGTTTAGATTCAGAGTTGGAAGTAAATTTAAAGCTTAGGAATCTAAAGCTAAAACTACAGTATATTTGCCTCTTATGTTTACCTGTGTCTATTTGAGGTTAGGAAGGGCAATTTCTTAAAGAAATTACCGGCATTAGAGGCCATATCTAATTAAAGATAATTAAGATTGAATGTAGGGCTGGAGTTAGCATTTGAAAACTCAATAGTTGAAGATGTTTGTTATGGCCTTTTGTTGGGCTCTTTGGGGTGGAAAGAGGGAATAGGTCATTAGGGGGAACACATTGGTTTCTTCCCACTCATGAAAGGAAATTCCTGCCAAGAATGAGCCCATGTCTGCTCCTGGCTGGGGTGGTGGAACGGGATGGGACAGCCTGCTAGTCTCTGCCCTTCTTCCCCAGGGGTGTCCTGGGATTTCACCAGTCTCTGCGAGGGCTGCACGAATTGATCTGAGGGAGAAGATGTGTGACAGCAGTAGTGAAGACTACTTAGGTTTTCACATAGAGTATGAATTTTCATCGTGGGTATGATGAAGGCTCTGATTAGTGTTGGGGAACACAAAATTATTCTCACCCTCTCTATCTTGCTCATTCCTTGTTTCCATTTCTGGCCCTCATTTTCCTTGATGAGCCATCATGTCCGCCTCCATTCAGAAGATGGCAATTATTTCACCCAAATTTAAACCCAAGCTCAGTTGATAATTTGCTTTAGGGTATCTCCCAGAAAGTTTGGCAGAGGGTTGCACTGAATCTGCCTTTGTCTGCCAGGACATGTGTCTTGTACCTGCTTACAATCTCATTGTATCATTCTGTAGGACACACTGCATAACACTGGTATTATACTGGTGGCCAGTGAGAAGGACACTTTGAACTGAAAATAACCCCAAATACAGTAATTAGGTCATTGTGTTGAGTGGCAGCACTCATTGGAGGATGCAGGCCAAACAGTGATAAGGGTAATAGACTAAAGAAAGGTGGACAAAAAGTTGGTCTGCTCTGATTGTGCTGGTAGTCAGAGATTTCCTGCTGGTGGATCCACAGTGCTGGTGCAGAGAGAGCAAAGGCTGCTGACCAAAGGCTTCGCTTTTTTTAGAAGAAACAATCAAAACTGTGTAGATCAACAAGACTGATGCAAACATAAACCTTGATGCATGTGCTGGACAGTGGGGTGACAGCCTTTTCTTCACTTGATCTGCAATTCTCACAATATAAAAGATACTGCAAAAATTAGGGAGGGTGGCATCTGTCCTTTGTCATGTATATGAATGGATATCTCCAGCCATTTAATACTGTTTTCAGTTTGTAACAACTTTGAGTGATTTGTATTATTTTCAGTAATTATTTTCTCTCTTTTCCTTGGACAAGTTGAAAAATATTAACAGATTTTTATGGACAGAATCTGTCTGGTTTGTTGTTACCTTGGGAAAAGGTAAAAGGCTGACCTACAACTGCTATGAGGTGTGTTTTTGTCTTTTCTCCCAAGTAACAAGTGATAGGACAAGAGAAAATGGCCTCAAATGATGCCAGAGGAGAATTAGATAGGCTATTAGGAAAAATTTCTTCACTGAAATTGTTGTTAAGTACTGGAACAGGCTGCCCAGGGAAGTGGCAGAGTCACCATCCCTGGAGGTATTTACAAGTTGTGTGGGTGTGGCACTTAGGGACATGGTCTAGAGGTGGACTTAGAAGTATTGGGTTCACAGATGGATTAAGTTATCCTAAAAGTCTTTTCCAAACTAAATGATTTTATGATTTCATGGAATTCACAAGAGACTGTGCAGTTCTCTTCAGTTCTGAAGGCCACTGAGGTGCCTGTCACAAAGGCAGGACACAAAAAGACCTCTCTTTAAGGTACAGAAGGCAAATGGAATATTTTATACTTCTTAAAATTTCCTTTTTGCCTGGTTGAATCAGTTTGAGTTTCCTGGTAATACACCCAAAGGATTCAGTTTTCTAAGGAAAGCTGACATCTTTGAATATAAAAGTGTTTTTGTTCTTTTGGGGAGGGGGGTGTGTGTCATCACTACAGGAAAAAGATCTAGCTCAACCCATTGCTGTATCTGGTAAGTGCAGATTGCTTCTCAGAAACCTAGATCACAGCAACTCTTCTGACTTCTGCATTGTACCAGTTTTGCACCTTCTGGTTTAGTGATAATGAAATACAGTCTTTCAGCCTTTCCTTTTTGCTTTCTGAAAAAAAAATCCTGTTTGTTTTCATATGTGCTTCAAAGTGTTCAGAAGTGTTTAACTGAGGCACATGCCAGCATACCAAATTAACATGTTAGCCATAAGGAATGCTATTGTATTTATATCTTACAAATCATCTTCACCCCCTTATTTGCTTTTTGGAAAAATAGTCTGTCCAAAGTTATAATTTAGTGAAATAGTAGCTGACAATTGACCTTTTTCTTTTCTTTTTAAAGATGCAACATTGAAAAGGATTAGTTGATTAGGAGAGCAAAATATTGTATAATTTCAACACAGGTAGGGAGGGTTTGATGATGTATTTGCTATGTCCATGTTTGTGGTGCCTTGTTCATGACAATGTTTTTTAGCCCTGTTCCATGTCATAGAATCATAGAATCTTAGAATGGTTTAGGTTGGACAAGACCTTAAAAACCACTTAGTTCTAACTCCTGGCCAAGGACAGGGACACCTTCCACTAGACCAGGTTGCTCAGGATCCCCTCCAACCTGGCACTGAACACTTCCAGGTATGGTGCAACTTCTCAGGGCAGCTTGTTCCTGTGCCTCACCACGCTCACAGTAAAGAGTTTCTTCCTAATGTCTAATCTAAACCCACCCTCTTTCAGTTTAAAGCCACTCCTCCCTGTCCTTCCACTACATGCCCCTGTAAAACCTCCCTCTCTTGACTATTTTTCACTGTAAATTTTGCTCTGCCACCTCAAGTAACCATTGAAACAGCCTCTGTGTGCCAGTACAGTAAGGCTACAGGAGACTGACATGCTCTCAAATATTATGTGATGGACAGACAACAGAAAATAATTTATCTATGTTGTACTTCAAAGCAAGAGAAGTGAGAGCCAGCTTGAGAAAAAACCCTTCTGTTTCCAAATCTCTGTATGGAAACATTCCAGATTGCTGGCTACTCTGAGTGATTGTTTTCCACTTAATTAAAGTAGAAAGAAGAGATCATGAGCCAAGATGTCCAGAGTCAGAGATAAAATCACAGGACATGAAGTTCAGGTGTGATGATCGAGCTTTTTTTTTAAAGTGTGACATCCTTAGAAAAATTAAAAACTCACAGGGGTGAAGGTTGGGAACTCCCTCCTTTCAGCAACAACAATGCACAACATAATAAAATATGTAAGAAAAATCACTGTCTTTTGGAAAGTGAAAACTTTATTTTGTGTTCAGAAGACAGCAGATGTAAGCAACTTTTACCACAACCTGTCAATTCAAGTGTTTTCAAGCTGATATTTTTTGCTTATTTTGCAATTTTTAGGAGAGTCTGCATGACTTATCATTTATAAGGGAAATACTGATTTTCAATCCAGAAGTGCTTCATTGGCTCCATGTTTTCATGAATTAAAGAACATTTCTACAAGTTCCAAAAGTATTACTTCCCCAGGAAAATATTTTAACAGGCCAGTTTCACACTGGCATTATTATATCCCATTTAATCAGTAAGATTAGTAACCTGGAGCTGCTGAGCGACAGGGACGAATTCTGATTCCTCTTATTCTCTATGTCTATGTTCTCCATCAGTTAAAGAATTTCCAGGGATCAGCTTTTCAGGGTGGAGAAATCTACCATTAAAAATTCATAATATATGTATGGAGAATGAAGTGTGCAACAGTGGGGTCTATGGGAGCACAAAATCACAATTAGAAATCTCAAGGAATCTTGAGCCTCACTCCCTAAAAAAGTTAAGGCTCTCGATCTCCCTCCTGACAGGCTTAGATGCCCTTGCTCAGAAATCCCTAAAGCAGGAGTTCAACAGATCCAATACAATTTATTCAGTTTTGTGAAACACTCACTGTCACATTCAGTCTCATTCTTCTGTCTTTGTAGGTGGCAATGCAGGGAGTTGAGTGTGGGTTTTATAAATTCTTCTAATGAAACTTTTTCATGCTTTGTGAAGTAATTGATAGACTTAGATATTTTAAATCTCTACAGTCTCTGTACTCCTCTAGAATTGCTGTATGTAGTGTGAGACAGTTTAATAGGACTAATTGAGATAATTTCACTCTAGCTTATTTGAGACACAGTGAGAATATGCTCCCTTGGGAAGTGGGTGAGGTAGTTCAAGTCCTCCTGAGAGTTAACCTGGAGTGTCATAGACATATGAGGACAATAAAAGCTAAGGACAAAAGATACAGTACATTTTTTTCCTTAATTTTTTAAAAGAAAAAGTTTGAGGATTATTTTTGTCTAAGAACACCAATCATGTATGGCCTCGCAGAGGAGAAAGAAATGGTACTTCTATCATTTGGGAATTCCTTGGAGGATGTAAGTATTCTGGGTGTGCTCCAGACCAAAATTTTATTTCATTTTTTTTAGATAGCTGTAAACTTCAGACTTTTCTGGTGCAATAACCTGCTGAAAAGCTCCAGGTAGGTGAATTTTAGATTCCGTGTGTAGCTTCTGGGCTCTAATCTCTTTGTGAATCTAGCCTTACATTCCTGTCCTTGCTCTCGAGCTTCTGATGGCTGAACGAGAAAAGCCCTAAAGAGTGAGAACACTCCCTTTTTATAATTGCAGGGTGAAATCCAAACAAATGTCACAGCACCCACTGACTTCAGGTCATGCCAGAAATTCACATGTGGTTTTGGTTTTATTGTATGTCTTTCTCCTTTGTTCATGAGCATTGGTAGTGAACCTAACATAATGAGACTTACAGAGCTTCTCCAGACAATATTATTAAAAAGGAAAAAGGAAGCTGTCTAATATATCTAATAATAGCTAAATGATAGCAAACTATTCACATGGTTGTCTTTGCCAGCAGGGAATGTATTTAGAAGCTACATGTGAGGGAGGACATTCAATCTTATATTCCTATGAAACTTGCAAAGCACTGAGCAACAAAGGATGACAGAAAATATGCATGTCCAAATCAAACAACAAAAGTGACCTTTCCTTAAAAACATTTTGAAATAGCTAACTACAGTTCCAAGTTATCACTTGGTAAGCAATTGATGAGGTAGCATACAGACTTATTTTCCAGCCATTACAAATCAGTCTGCATTTACACACAAAAACCATGTTACGATAAAAAACATAAATCAGATGTTTTTATAGCCTAAGAATATTGTACTTAATCCAGCTCAGTCTAAACTTTTTTCTGTCCTTCTGTCTGCAAAAAGACTTGTGTTGCTTGATCAGAAAAAAAATATTTGTGCATTACTCAGCTTTGTTCTCACTCCTTCGAATATTTCAAAATGAAGTGTTGTGGCTACTATGATTAATAGTTTTATGTTTTCTACTTGTTCCTTTTCAGACTGTGGTGCCAGGATTTCTGTTCTTACTTGTCATTATGTCTTTCACATTACCTCCTTGTTTTGTAATTAAATGTCTATTACTAAATATCATTACTAAAATGTAATTGTTATGACCAAATTGTTCCTGCCAGTTAGGACACAGAGCATACAGCAAAAGTTCTACCACCTACATGTCTCATGGGGTATTTTAAACTATAGTTTTACTTCAAATTAAATGATTATTAATTGATTGTAGATTAACTCATTGTAGTCATTGATTTTGTTCAGTTGTTATACATATGGTGTGCATTTTTGTTTGCCTACAGGCAGTTATCTGCTTTTAAACCCAAATTAGTTGTTTTGAGCAAACGTTTGTATAATGTCCAAAGTGTTCCTCATAACAATGTTAACAAGAAAGTAATTGAGTTACAAATTATCCTAAAATCTGAGTTTATAATGCAGAATAGTACAAATGAGGTCCTTTAATAGAGACTGCCTTGACTATGGAGTTGGACTCTGTTTTGTATTCTTTTTCTTTTGCTTATTCTCTCATTTAATAATACACATGCAGGAAATACAAAAAAAGGCATTTTAGTCTGCGTTGTCACAATGGCCAAGATTTTGTTGCTGGTTTATTCTGAGTCCTCTCTTTATGGAATAGATACACTTGCTTATAAAATCTGCTTAAAAATATTTTTGCTTTTTTGTTTGCTTCTTTGTTTTCAGTGAACACAGTATCTGCTTGTATCTTCAACAACACTACTAAATTTCTTTCTTTGCATCCCTCCATTGCTTTTAGTTGAATGTTCATGCCTCTCTGGTTTTACTAGAGTAATGTAATATGTTTCATCATTGAGTCACACTTAACTTGCATGCTACTTACATTTAACATTTCCTTTTTCTCTGCAATTGCATATATTTCAATCAGATGTGTTAAAACCCCCATCTATTGCAAAGCACTCCATTTTGTCCATGTGCTGGTAGGTCTGGCAGGCACTACTTTTGCAATCCCATGTGTCGTCCTTCGCCAGTGTCATTTCAGCCATGAGCAGGGCTTTCCTGAGGTCAGGAGAGGAAAAGGGTGTGCTTCTACAGACCTTTCTGCCTTCCTGCAGAGGTCACCTCCTGGAAGGTGATAAGAGCTTCTGGCTCTTGCTATTGTTACTCAGGACAGTTCTTATTCTGAGCAGAAAAGTGTCTCGGCAAGACAGAGGATGTGGTGGCCTTTGTGCTGTTCCCCCCGCTCTGAGCCACTGCGTGCCAAAGCCTCTCCTCAGCACATGCTGGCAGCTTTTGCATGGATACAATTATATGTAAATGTGTGGGACTCAGTTTTATAAACTGGATTCCAAACTGCTGCTAAAACCTTGCATGCTGAAATGTTAGTATTTCATAATTAAGGATATTACACAGAAATTATGTTTTTGTTATGTGCAGTTTTTCCCGCTCGTCAAATTTTAGATTGTATTTTACGTTATTGTTTTGATGCATTTAAGCTTTTTTGCATCCAACTTTGTTGAATAATAACTTATCTGTCATCTGTTAATGTCTGCTTGATTGCTAAACAGCCAGGTCCTGGCATCACAGCTCGAGATATTTGCTGGTTTAGTGCTGTTGCTTTGATATTCATTGTTTGTTCTGTAATGGCCCTTAAACATTTCCCATGCATATTTGAGCTAGAATTATTCTTTACATAATGCCTTAGAGGAAAACAAGGTTCTTCTAACAGCAATTAAAATTAGCAATGTTATTAGGCTAAGAATTTAAAATTACATTTCACTTCTGTGCCAATTCCCCTTTATCATTAAAAAAAAAAATCAATTTTCAACAATGTTATATACCTCATACATTATACACAACTTCAGTGATTTACTTCTTGTTTTGGCACAGGCTCAGTTGAATGATATAAGAGCTAATTTTGTTTTTCTGCTATAACAGCTTGTATTGTCTCCATAATGAATCCTTCCTGAGTTTCATCAGAAGAGGTATGATGTTCATACGCTTCTGTTAGTGAAAAATTTTGTGCTTGTTCTCCAAGAAGTTTATCTTACCTGTAATCTGAAAGAAGCATTCATGCAGGTATCAGCTATCATACACCATTCACAGCCATTCACTCAGGAAGAGACAAATCTAGAGATGGGTTTTCTTGTTAGGATGGTGGATATTTCCAAGTGAATGCAGGAAACAGAAGTGTGAAAGAAAACACTGAAAGAAGTTCCCAGCTATGCTGCACACTTTGATAAATGACACTGAGATGTTTCCATTGAATCATATAAGAAATGATGGCATACTTGGAGAGATGGGTAAAGAAGAGGCTTTTTGTAGCCAGAGAATGGCAAAGAAATAACAGTGAGGACTAGCAGATCAAGAATTTGAGATATCTGAATTTTTGCAAGTTTGGAAATATTCCAGAAACTGAGCTCCTTTCCTTTTCCTCCGTAAACAGCTCAAATCAATGAATGAGAGGGGATGCTGGGAAAGAAGCTTTTAACCTACACTCTCAACATTCATTATAAAGTAAATCAGGCAAATCAGAATAAAACAAGGCTTACTAATAAAGATAAAGGAGTACCAAATATTCTAGAAGAAAGAACAAGTGCTAGAAGGGTAGCTGACAGCTGAAAGGCCACAGAGCCACTGGAAGGCAGCAGAGGTAGGGAAAAGATCCTGTTGAGGATCAGGCACTAGGCAGTGAAGAATGGTGGAAGTGTTTGTGTGTTAACTCAGGCCAACATACAGTGATTTATTTTTATTTTTCTGAGACGGAGGCTAGTATGTTTTTGTTTGCAAGTTATCTTAAGCTGTGTAAGATTTATAATAGATGTTTATGATAAATCATTATATGTTAAGTGGATAAAATCTAGCTTAGAAATAAATGTCTTTTAATTTAGAATGTCTTTGTAAGAATATTAAGTGGATTAAGATGTAGCAATTTTTTATTTTTTCTGGGTAGTAATAAATATGTCTCTGTCCTCCTGGATTTAAACTGTTTGAATCATATATTTACTGTGAAAGACAGTTCCAGAGGATAAACAACGTCAACACTGAACACGTGCTTTGCTTCACTTGAAATTTGTCATCTGGGCTATATAGGTAGAAAAAACAAGTTATAAGTCTCATTTCACTCTTACAGATGGGATTCTTAGAAGCTAGATTGCAGTGAACATCAACTGGAAATCAGTGAATAAAACAAGAAAAAGTGTTCTCTGGGTTATGACATAGACACTTAAACAGGGCTTGTAAAAGCTGAAGCCCATCTTTAGCACTCACATAAAGCAAAGTTTCTACTCTTTTTGAAATATTTCAAGAAAATTGATATCAACTGTGATGCCATATAATGTTTAGGCATTTTCTGTAAATCCCTAACAACTGTATCTATCTAAGCAGATTCCAGCTATGAGACTTAGGAGAACAAAGCAGCATGAGGTGAAAGGAAAACTGGCTGATGATATTCTTGATTTTCATGCTCTTCTGGTTAGAGTCATTCACAGGTCTCCATCTCAAACATTCTGTGAGAATAAACAGTGACCAGATATACTCTGGAGAATTTTTTGTAGGCACTGACAGTGTTGATGCTGTTTTCTGCAGAGATATCTTGATGAGAGGGTAGATGAAATACAGCAGGACTAAGTTCCAGCATGAAAAATCCAATAATCTAAGCTTAGTACCTTGCTATCAGCAAGTAATTTTTTTCTATCTATAATAGCAGTTTTTCACTAATGTTCTGAGGGTATGTAGCAAAGATGGAGCAGTTCAGGTTCAGAGGACAAACCTGGATGAACCAGAGGGGTTTTGCTTGCATGAATACTATGTGAAAAGTACTTTTTGCATTAGCTGAAGATATAAAAACAATAAAAAAGCATAAGACTACAAACAAATAGTGCAAGTAAGTAATAGTAAGGTTGTGATAATTCCTCCTTTAGAGTTTGCATATTTCTTAGCCTGGTGAGAAATAGAAATATCACAGAAACGCAATTATTCAGATGACCTGGCCAATCTAAAAAAACCATGCCTCCTAAAGGAACATTTGGCTTGAAGAAATAGATGGGTTGTGCTTTACTCAGGACATTGTATCTCAGTGCCCACTGTGGAAGACTCGAAATTGCAGATATACATCTGCAAATTCTGGGGTTGGAGGAAAATGGATTTTACATGCCCTCAATCTTAGAAGTTACTCCTGGCCTCGGTCTAGCCTCATTTTCTTCCTTGGGGTGTGCTGGAAAAATCTCTGTCCTCCTTTTGAGGAATTGAAAGAATTGATGGAAAGCAGGAATGAAATATTGGTCCATGTGTGGTGATTACTGAGCATGGGATGAAGAAAATGTTAAGAATTATGTTGCTTTAAATATCTGAAGTTATTGACTGGGTTCATATTAATTTCTACAAATAAGAACAAAAGGTATACACTGAAATAAATATTTTAAAGGAAATGACACCACTTTGAATATATTTCCTTGACTAAAGTTTCAGTGAGGTTGTGGCAAATGCTGCTGCCTCACGCTGAACTTTAGTGTGGAAATGTTTCCAGTGTAGAAACACAATGACAAAAGAGATCTCTTTTCCCAGATCTTACCAAAATTGCACAGGAACAATGCAGTTTTCTCTGCTTTAGCAAGATAGAGCTTGTTTGTACTGCGTGATCCTTCGAGGTACATTGGCTAAAGGCAGTACAGCAACTAAAACGTGAGTCTTGGCAGCCTGTGCTAATAAAATCATGGAATCATGGAATAGTTTGGGTTGGAACCTTAAAGAACTTCTTGTTCCAATCCCCCTGCCATGGGCAGGGACACTTTCCACTAGACCAGGTTGCTCAAAGCCCCATCCAGCCTGGCCTTGAACAACTCTGGAATGGGGCATTCACAACCTCTCCAGGCAACCTCTTCTGGTGCCTCACCATGCTCTAATCTAAATCTACCCTCCTTAAGCTTAAAATCATTATCCATGGTCTTATCACAACATGCCCTTGTAAAAAAACCCTCTCCAGCTCTCTTGTAGGTCTCTTTTTGGCATTGGAAGGCTGCTATAAGAGAGACTTCATGAGAGATTGTATGAGACTCTATGTTGTGTTACTACTGGGTGATGTGGAAAAGAAGTGCTGAAACTGTGGCTTCTGTTTAGTGTTTATCATGCTTAGCTGGTATGCAAAGTTGGTAGGTCATAAAGCAAATTGACACTCTTTGGTAGAAATACAATTAAGTTCTGATATTACAGAGTTACTATCTGTCCAGTCTTGCAAAAAACAAACATTCTGTATTATTAGTTGAATATATATTTGGGATATGCTGTTTTTCTTTTTGTGATAGAATCACTGTCATACCTCTTGGAAAGACTTAAGAAGGAAGTGTTGTCTTTATGTACTGGGAATTCCCCAGTATAATGGTTTAATAAACAGGCTCTGGAAAAATCCTGTAAATATTCCTATTCATTTCATGAAAAAACAAATGAACCTTATGGACAGACAAGAAGAAAAGTATGTCAAGTATTGTGTTAGAAATAACATGTACTTTTGAAAGTTGTTTGAGGGATTGTAATAAATCTAGGACCACTTTCAAATAGCTTAAACTGCAGTTAAATTTTACGAGCAGTAGTAGTCTCTGTTAACAAGGCATCTATGAAGGTCTAGGGTTGGCCAATAGGAAACAACAGGCCCAGGGATTCAGGTAAAATTTATGTCTATAAAGCAGATTTCAGAAAATGTTCTAAGAAGCCAATCCAATTGCAGTGCAAGCTACAACTCAACAGATTGTATGCCCTGTGCTTCAGTATAAGAAAGTTATCTGAAGAGCAAACACCTCTGGTGAGAGCAGGAGTTAAATGAATGATACATATATATACATATATATACATACACACACACACATATAAATGTATGCTAAGGCTTTTGGGAAGCACATTTTGGATCCTTTTTTTTTTTTCCTTTAAAGATCAAATGCTGTTTTAAGATCTTGGACTAGGACTTTTTGATTATCTTATTAAAATAAAAATAATTAAAAGTGTTGTTTTAAAAAATGATGTCAAATGTTTTGTTTAAAACGTATCATAAAAAAAAATATTCCCTGCCTTCAAATAAGGAATTTCATTAAACAAAGAAATATGAAACTAAAGTATTATGAACTTTTTAATTCTCCCTAGCCAGTCCCCATTTCTGGCTGAATTTATTAGTTAATTTGATTCAAAGTTCCCTAGTTCCAGTTCCCCCATAGTTCATTTACTCTACACCAAAGCTTATTTGCCCAATTCTGAAGCCAGCCTTAAATCCCACCTCTTTTGTAACTACTCCTTGGAAACAGACTAAATTTCTGAAAGTTCCAAGACCCAGAGAAGGTAGTTTGGTAAAAGACTGTGTTCTCAAGACCTGTATTTTTCCTTTTAGAAGAAAAAATATTAATGTTGTGATGCCTAGTCAGTGTTGTATAGGCAGTGGTAGTCAGTGGGTACAGTTAATATCTTGTAATAATATTTCATATCCTGACCTTTGAAAATTGCTGTCATATATATCCTACACATGGTAAATCAGTTTCACAAAGGCTGGAAGAGTTCCTGAAACATTTTGTTCAATATTAATATGTGTTTGAGCAAAACAGAGAGAGATATTTTGTGGAAAAGAATGACATTTTCTAGGAACACTTAATTATTTTTTCTGGCTTTGATATTAAAAATATAATGTTTAAAGGGGCCTAAGTTTTTTTCCATTCCAAGAAGTGAAAAGCATTAAGGGACTGGAGCATCTTTTCCATGAGGAAAAGCTGAGGGAGCTGAGCCTGTTCAGCCTCAAGAAGAGATGACTGAGAGCAGACATCATCAATCTCTGTCAGAATCTGAAGAGAGGTTGTTGAGAAGATGGATCCAGCCCCTTCTCTGTGGTGCCAAGCAATAGGACAAGAGGCAATGGGCAGAAACTGATGCACAGAAAGTCCCACCTGAACATGAGGAAGAGCTTTACTGTGCTGGTGACTGAGCACTGGAACAGATTGCCCAGAGTGGTTGTGGAGTCTCCCTGACTGGAAATATTCAAGAACCATCTGGACACAATCCTGTGCCTTGTGCTCTAGGAATGACCCTACTTGAGCAGGGAGCTTGGACCAGATAACCCACTGTGGTCCCTTCCCTGGGAGCAGGGCATTACCCATTTTGTATGTCTGTGAATCATAGAATTCACAAAATCTCTGAATCTACATCTCATCAAAGTGTTTTCACACTCTGAGACTCAAAAAAACAAAGATAGATTTTACAGAGTATTACAGACCATAATAACCCTAGACATAATTTCCCCATAATGTTGCAGCATTTGGGTTCAATTTAATCAAATGCACAACATTTGTTGGTCTTAGAACCATCATCCCTTTGCTGCATGGCACTGAGCATGGGTATTGTGCTTTACACACACAACAAGGTCTCTGCCTGTGACCTGTAGCCCAGTCTGGAGTGGTTCAGTCCAGAAAGTCTCCTCTGGTGTTAGGCAGGTCTTGGCTCAGTTTCCCTGTACACACCTGGTCATTTCTTTGCAGCTGATACATGCAGGGGAAGCCAGGTAATCTCAATGCCATCTTAATGCCATTCTTTCATTCTGATTCCTGAAAACAGAGAGGAGGCAAAGCAAAAGGTGTTGTTGAAATGAGTTTTCAGGGATATATTCTATCAGTTCGTCCCTGAGGTGCCTTAGATCATCACTCTGCACTTTGCTTTCAACAAATGTAGCTGAATTATTATTTGTATTAATTAATGACACTATTAATATTTATTATTATTTTGGCTGTATGTGCAGAATGCATTACGTTTTATGATTAAAAATTTATTTTACCATTTATTTCAGACTGATAAAAATAATGTTTGATTACAAAATAACTGAAATTGAGTTAGTGGCAGAGGTACTACATGGAAATGTCACTGCAACAATCCTCACAGAGGAGAATTAATAATCAAATGATTTTCAAACACTAGGATCCAAGACTCACAGTTGCTTAGTTGAAATGCTGCACCTCCTGAAGCACACTATGAAGTATTTATAGGATAGAGACTGAAAGGCAGTTAAACTAAGCACTGACAGTCTAAAGTAAATGAAAATAATTAAAGGAAGCAGTATGGTGCATAGTACAATTTAAAGAAATTCAGGATAAAAATAGGTGAGGATCAATAAATACATGAAATTACATACATTGGTGACTATTTAACGTCTTGTGTCTGTCATGTATTTGCTTTATTTACTGTGAAAGCTGGAAAGAAAAATGATCATAAAATATTTAAGAGTCAATGTACATGGAAAGAATGCTTTCCCAAGGTAATGGACTCCTCCAGCTATTAGGCAATGAAGCAAAGTAGAAACATTTATTTTCCAGGCAGAAGGCAGTGCCTCTGAGATAAATTTCTATGATAATGAACATAAGGCAGACATTCACTCTAATGAATCCAGAGGTATCTGGTTTTACCCAGAGAGCTCTGAATGAGCAGGGATGGCTGTTCTGCACAGCCTGGCTGTGGTGCCCAAGCCCCATTCCCCACACCAGTCCTGCCAGGGCTCTGTGTGCTCAGTGTCCATATCCAGCAGCGTGTTGGCTCCTGGAGGCTGTTGCTGGCTGAGAACATATGTTTCCTTTCTGACAGGAGTGATGTTTGTAGCGTGAGGGACAGGCTCTGGCAGACTGCTTTTTACCACACAAATGTCCTTTATTTGCTTCCTATGAATGAAACCCCTTGCAACGGAAGAAACTCTAACCCTCTTTATCAATGATTTTTGTAGGTGACATTGCTTTTCCCCCCAGTTTTTCTTTTTATGCAGCTGCTGCCCACCTGCCCATTTGCTTCAGAACAGTGTTTCCCCTCAACCTTCCAAACATCCCTTCAGACAGGCTTTTAATCTCCCTTCCTTGGGCATATCTTGTGCGTTACTCTGGGCACAATCAGCACTTTGTTTTCCTGCTGACTTCTCACAGTTTAATTCTCAATATCTTACAGTCTAAAATTTAATATATATTTGATGGTACAGAGCATTTGAAAACTTCCCTGACTTCCCTACCTTTCTTAGCACTTCCTCTTTTTTTAATATTTGTTCAACATTTTAACATTACTTTTATGGATTATCATATTTAAACATCATCTTTGGCTAGGTTTTAATTTTTTTTAAACATCTGAACATGTATTTCTTCATCACGTTAAAAAATATTTGCCTTTTCCTTAGTAGTAATTCCTTTCTAATCCTTTGGGCAAACAGTCACTAGCCTGAAAATGTAAATTGGTATATGCATTTTTGATTTTTAAAATAAATATTTCATTGGGATATTGTCACTACAATGCCTTAGAAACCAAATAAAGAAGGAAATGAAACCTGGTGATACTTCTAAAAATGCAGGATAAACTTCAGAAAACCAGAATTAAATAAAAATTTTTGTCACTCTGAGCACTAGCTCAGATCAGGCTAGGCAGATAAAGCTCAACTTGTCAAAACTTCCCGTTGTGATTTGAAGTATGTGTACCTGATGCTTGGACTGTTTGGTCTTAGAATGTCACTGAGGTTATTTGTGCCGGGTCATATCACTTCAAACAAAGTATTTATACTTTTCTCCCTCCTTTCCTCTTATCGGATAGGTGGATAGCTCTGTAGTGCCTAATGTAAAACAATTAAACACCATTTTTTCTTTAATCTTAAATCACTGCTTTTCCAATATTATACTATTATCTACTTTAAAAAATGGATATCGTGGACACATATATAATAATAGTAATGAACACTGCTAGACTTCCCCAAAGTGCTGTTAACACTTAACATTTTCATTACCATTGCTCTGTTTTATGGACATGATTAATAAATACAGAAATACCTGGGGACTCTCCCTACATCTGTGTTCCACTTCTGTGTTTGATAACTATCACTCAAGTTATGTTCAAACATTTCATGACAATAATAGGACTCAGGCATCAGCTTAGGCAACTTTAGGAGTCAAGTTTTCAGTATTTTGTAGTGAGATTTGTTTGATTCAATCTTTTTGGCAATGTGAAGAGTTATGAGTATTGACATGGCAGATGCAGGTACCTGACCTGGCTCTGCCCGTCCCGGGGTCAGATGTTGGAACATAGGGTAGCAGGGATATAGAAAGAGCTGGGGTAGCTGCATGCAAGCCAGGCAGTGACTGGAAGAAGTGTGTGGTAGCTGTAGTGAGGGGAGTCTATACTATTTGCAGGTACTGGATGAGAAATCTCTTCAGCACTGCTGGTCATGGCATGGGTTTACCACCTCAGGTCTCAGTGAAGTCGGGGAGACAGTGCTGTTTGGTGAATTGCATTTGGTGCAGGCACTGAAACATGCAGAGGGGTTAAACCAAGACAACAATATGCCCATCCAGCTGAGGGCAATAAAAATAGTGCAGAAAGGTGAATGCAGAATGCAAACTACTGCAGTCTGTTGTAATGGTAATGTGCATGCCATGCTTTCCTTTAAAAGCATGAATTGATTGTCTAATTTGGACTTTTAATTTAAATTTGAACCTGTGTTTTTCATACTTTCCCTCTCCCATAATTTATGACTCATCCCTTTTAAATGCAGCAATGTTGCCTTAGGCCTAGATGAAACTAACTTTCTTGACTGGCTGAAAATCAGAAGAATAATAAACCAAATAATTTCTTAGATTATGATTAATATCTGTACAACAGAGAACTCAGTGAGTTGAAGATCATCACACAAATAAGTAGAAAGAGAAGGTCTCCATATGCATGCTATCTTCATTTAAGAAAAGGAAATTACACTAGAGGTCACTGCAGGTGAACCTTAGAAATCTGAACTTCTGAATTCATTTACAGGAAGCTCAGGAAAACAAATGTAGACTGCTGTAGTCACCTTTACCTGTTATTTCAATTTTTCTCTCAGTTTAAGTAGGGGAAAAAAAAATCAGTTCAGCTCTTGTTGACATATTATTGTCTGACAATATTTCAAAAGCTGTGCAGGCCGCTAATATCTACATGAGGGAGAGCAAAATTTAAAACCAGTCGTTGTAGTCCCAGGATAGAACTTCCTTCCCTGAGAGACACAAAGGATAGCCAGGGCCCCCCAGATGACTGAATGAACACTGTTCATGTTCTGCAGTTTCTCATGACTATAGGTCTTTTATTTCGTATTACTGTGGTCATGCTCATTATTTCCATGGTGCCCAGGAGGCCTAAGCAAGGGTGAAAATCTTATTCTATACCTCTAAACAACTGCTTGGGAAGACAACTCCAGTTCAGAGAACTTACTGAGAAGAGATTATGTTTATAAGATGAGTAAGGTTGTTTTCAACAGTGATGGGTAAGCGTACTCAAATATACCCTCACAAATACACTACTATTCAACTCAAAAATACATTTTCCAGGTAAAGAAACATGTATATTCACATCAATATTGGGAGCCATAAGTGTCTATCTCCTGCTTCTGAAAATTCAACTCTATGTACATGGTAATGGAAAACAACAGCTGGGAGGGAGGGAATTAGGAGTACAAATGAACACCAGGCCCAGCTGTAGATTTGCATTCTTTGACATCTGGTGCTGAGTAGACGCTGGGGAATTCTGTGACAACATGAGATTTTTTGCATCTGTCAGCTAAATCTAGCAATTCTCTTTGGGACAATTGCATGGATGAAGCTGATCTCAGAGAGCTGTTTTAAGCCAGAACAAAACAAAAGAAGAGGACTATATCTGATTCCGACCCTCAATTCACAGAGCTGGCAGGTTACATGAATTGGAATCACACATCTGTTCTGCAAGAATTTACAAGATAGCTTCCATAAAATACCAACATGTTTGATTTCAGGAGTGCTGTGACTTGGGGCCACTAAAGCCTTCTGGTGAATAATGAAAGGGGTTAAGAGTGTGTGCATGTGTGTGTGCAATTAAAGGACAAAGACGTATACAGTTTAAAAAATGGACTTTCAGCATTTCTCTGAAGATTATTGGAAATTCATACTAAATCCAGATACTCAAGGAAAAGAACGGTTGTGACCATATGAAGTAATTCCCTGATCTGAAGTAATCCTGCCCTTACCTTTGTACTTTTACCTCATTCCAGTACAGCTGACCCTTTTATTTTTTTTTGAGATGAGAAAAAATCTTGTGCCTTATGCCAAACCAGTTTGTGGTTTACAAGCAAACAAAGGAATGAGAGCTTGGGCACCAAAGACATTTCACGTCATTATACATCGTAAATCCTCGTGTGCTCGCTTTATCATTGACATTATATAGTGTTTGACACCACACATTGTAAAACATCACTGCCAAATGAAATCAGATCACTAATTCATGGAATCTTACTTTAATCTGTGCTTCACAGTAATTTCCATTCTTAAGAAGGGAGCTACTTAATTTAACGGGATCCTTCTTTGTATGCCACCAGGATAAACACACAGCTCATATGAAAGCATTTAACCTCCCTTCCTCATAACTCTGGATAACCAGGGGTGGGTGTAGACAGGCCAGGTGCTGTGAAGTCTGTAGCTGTGACCTTTCCACCTCAGACATCTGAGAGCACACACTGCAGCAGCACTAATGAAAGTGCCCTTTCTCGATGAACTCATGCTTCACAGTTCCTGCCATGGTATATTGCATAATCTGGGATGATGTAAAAACTATCCACAGTGCAGAAGATGAAATAAGTCTCCTTCCTTCCTCATCTTCCTCTCAGATAGGCTGCTTGAATTGCTTTTGTTTCGAGATGACCCTTGTTCCAAGTGAATTCTGCACCGAAAGGAAAGCAAAGAGCTTTTTACAGATGCTGCTTGTACCTCATGTGTGTGGACCATTCAGATATAAATCAACAGGACATTTTTATGCTGTTGTCTAGTCCCCATTATCTGCACACACTAATCAAATTTAAGCCATTTTCAGATACAGTGATTGAACAAGTTATTGTGTTAGAATGTTGTTCTTTTAATGACAAGTGTCATTGTGCCATTGCCATGAGCATATGAAGAAATACTCTGAACTGCTTTGGCTCCCAGTTGTCTCTTTGCAAAGTAATCTTTGTGCTACACATGGGGTGGCAAATGTTTCTCTAATACAGCCCCTGACTCCTTTAATTACAGCTTATTACCCTGTGAAGGAAAAAGAGCAACTAAAGCTCTTTTAATGACATCTATAAATGTAGATATTACCTTAGCAATGCTGTAATGGAGTCTGGTATGCTGAATAAAAGTCCACAATTTTCTAAAAATATACTGCTGTAACTATGAAAGAGACACAGGTGGGAGCTTACCAGGAGAAAATAGGCTTGGCTGACAACTTGTGGCTGACAAATTTTAAAACCCAGTTTCCGAGAAATTCTCAGTAGATTATAAATCAGGCATGAGAGAAACTTTGCTCCCTTGAGACAACTGCCAAGTTTTTGCTTTGGATATAGATGCAGTTCCTTAAAACCAGAATGTATTTACAGCCTGTAGGATACCTGCTATTTTTAATAAGGATTCTCAACAAGGTAACAATTTTTTTTGTTTATATTAGAAAGTGTTGGTATGTCTGTGTGTCTTTTTTGTGTGTCCATACATGTGAATGTAACCCTTGCACATACTATGCAACCCATGGGGACCACAATAGGTGGTATTCAAGACATATAATTAATTTAGTCCAGGCCACCCAAAGGCACAAGTCCCAGGGCGTGCACACATCAACCTTTCTAAAACTGGATCACTAGTTTACAACACTGACACGCCTAAGCAAGGGACTGACATTAACCTCGTGATAGATTTAAATCATTCCAGGCAGTCTGTTTTGAATTTCCAAATGTGCCGTACTGTTCTAATGAGTTAATTCATTTGGTATCCATTTCCTCCTGTCAGCTGCTTTTGGAAAATAAATTGTGCATTGTTATCTTAGCCTTGTCTATCCTATTAATGGTTTAGGAAATGCAGCTGAAGATTATCTGGAGTTTTCTATGGCAGAGGTTGACCTGTGACAATGTAATGATCAATCACATCTTGAAGGAGTCAGAAACTGCAAAATCGTTATTCATTTTGTTTTCTGTGTGCTGTGTAGTTTTTTTAAGGAAAAATGTTTTCCACCATTTGTGCAGAGGGGTAAAAACAAAACTGTTGTCCAGAATTTTTGAAAAACATCCATTTCAGTGTTTAAATGTCATCCACGCAATGAGGGTGGATATAACAATATACTACAAATTCCACATTTCCCAGCAGTACATGAGAAGTATTCTTTGTTGCCTTCTTGTCAGGTGTTAGTGACTATAGTGGTAATACCCGGATGGTTTCCAGTGGTTCGTGGTGCCGTGTTAGGCTGGGTGTGAGTGGGGATTGATGTAGTGCCCCCACCCCACAGCATCTGACAGCACCAGACTCACAAAAGAGCATTGTCCAGAAGGACCCTGGTGCTCCCCAAATGCTCATCTCCTTCAGCTCCATTGTGCAGCCTTCACCTGTCAAATCCTATCCCTTTCTTCCCCACACGTTAAAGATGGCAATACTTGTATCCTCTAATTCCCTCTGGTGAGAGGCACTGCTTTAACTGGTCCTGCCTGAGTTTAGAAAACAAAGCTACCCAGGGTGTCTCTGATTCCTGTTGAAGAGCTGAAATAACTCCCACAAGAGACAATTTCTGTCTATTAATCTCTCAGTTGGCAACAGCACCCTTCCCTGCTCTTTTCAATCCTGCCACCACTTCCAAAACCAGATTTTCTTTACACATCTTCCTCAGCCTCCTAGCAAGCATTTCAAATCTGCTATTCTATGATTATTCCAGCAACTGATTTTTAGAAATGCCTAGATATCTTTGCTCCCTGGTGTTCTGGCTGTGTTGCCCATGTCAGCTTTTTGCACTGCACTGTGTGCTAACCCCACTGCGGCACACAGCACAGCGTTACTCGTGCCCACACTCTCCCTTCTCTCCAACTACAATTAGATCATCTCAAAATATCTGTACTGCTCAGAGGCTCTAGATCTGATGTGAGGGTTCATAGATTAATTTAGCACAACTAGTTTACCTTGGGATTTAAACAAGCTACTATTTTAACAGCCCTGAATCTTTTTGGCTGTCCCTGTGCTGAAGTCCTATGCTTCCCACAGGATCTGTGGGAATAAAAAGTGTATAAAAAGAAAAAAAAGAAGCACAAAATTCTTAGCCTTTCAGCCCCTCATTTCCCTGTGACTTTCAGACAGTTCTGACTTGCACACTGGAGAGACTCAGAGTTATTTTTTTATGAGAAACAGATTGAATGTACAGGTTTTCATTGATCTCAGTGCAAGTGAAGTTCACCTCTCTGAAGAATCCCCAAAGAGTCTAACACATGGTGCCAGGAATAGTCAGGACCTTGTACTTGAGTCTGTTTTCTTCTGCACTTCCCCTCTCCTCAGCAGGTGGTCAAAAGACCTCTTTATTTTCCCTCATTACGCTTTTCATTGTTGCAAATGGCTTTGAGCATTTTAGCCTTACTTTAACTTCAGCCACCGAAGCGGAGCCCTGAGTTGCCCTTTAATCCTGAACTGAGGGCTGAGTGGGAGCAGAAGCTGCTTACACAGTAGTGAGGAAATCCATTCTCTGAGAAAGAATTCTCTACAGCCTCACGTGGCATTGCCTGAGCACAATCCTCACCAGCACTGATGTGATGCACAAATCTGAGCTGGGCCAAACAACCTGCACCCTGTGTGCATCTGAATTTCCATTTTCTCAGAGTGTTGCACAGTGAGCATAAAAAACCCCTCCCCTGGAGGTGCTGGTGACTCTTGGATGGCTCTGTGCACCTTGTGTGGCCTGCATGTGCCTGGTTTTATACTGGTGCCTGCGGATAGCTCATACTTCCCCTGGTGCTGAAGAGCTGCAGCTGTGCAGCTGCGCATCTGCATGATGCTCCAGGGAGACATGGACCACAGTTTGATGTTCATAAATACCCTCTCAAATCCAGGATCTGTGAAAGAAAATGCTGTCAATGCTTCTGTTTCAATTTTATCCTTATTTTTACAAAATTACAACAATAATAAAAAATGTCCTGTGTTCTCTGTAAAAAAATTGGGGAAGTCCCAGCAGAATCTGTGCAATTGCATCAAATATGCCAGCAGAGAATTTGGCCCATGAAGGGAAGAAGTCTCGATAATGTTATACTCTCAACATGAATATTTCTTTTTCTTATTCCCAGTGCCAAAAGATCATTTTCTCTGTTCAGAACTCTAATTGCATTTTTCGTTATCAAGAATACAGATTTTAAATAGAAAAATAAAGAGTAAACTATGATAATTTACAGTAATGATACTACTTTAGCCTTAATTTTCAAGTGAAAACACTACTGAACTAAATTTCAGATAGCATTTTATTATGTGCAAACCACTGTTGATATAATAACTTCTATTTTAGGTTGCTAGCAAAGAAGAGAACAATGTGACCCATTTAAAAACTGGCTCACAAAAAAATATTAGCAAGCCATTAATAATTTCTATTTAATTTTGATGATAAGCACCTTTGATAGAAACATTTCTTTGCTACAAAACTAACAGTAGCATAGGATATATTTGACTATAACACATGTGCTTTGCAATGGTCCTGAAAAATGGACTTTCTGTTTGTTGCCAATTGTTTGGAAAAGAAATAAAAAGGAGAATTCTTCAGCAGAGGGAGCCTGACTTTTGAAATCTCTGATTAAGAGGCAAATCACACTCACACAGCTGGAGTCCTGCAATGGCTGGATACAGCTAGACAAAAGCAATCCAAGAGGTCTCCAGAGTACATCGAAGGACAATAAGGCAAAAATAATATTACAAGGTTTCTGATATTATTATTATTAATAATAATAATAACAACAACAATAATAGTAATAATTCTGTTACAGCTGACTAAGGAGGTGAAGAGAGGAGATACTATGCAGGATCTGATTTTCACAAACAAAGATGAACTGGTTGGGAATCACAGAATCACAGAATGTTCTAGGTTGTAAGAGACCTTTAAGACCATCGCGTCCAACCCAGCCCTAACCTGTTAACTAAACCATGGCACCAAGTGCCACAATCTTTTTTTAAACACATCCAGGGACGTTGACTCCATCACCTCCCTGAGCAGACCATTCCAGTACTTTATCACTCTTTCAGAAAAAACTTTTTCCTAATATCCAACCTATATTTCCCTTGGCCCAGCTCAAGGCTGTGTCCTCTCGTTCTGTCAGTTGCTGCCTGGAGAAAGAGACCAAGCCCCACCTGGCTGCAAGCACCTTCCACGAGGTTATAGAGTCATATGATCTCCCTGATTCTCCTTTTCTCCAGGCTAAACAACCCCAGCTCCCTCAGCCGTTCCTCACAGGGTTTGTGTTCCAAGCCCCTCACCAGCCTCGTTGCCTCCTCTGGACGCACTCAAGTGTCTCAATGTCCTTCCTGAACTGAGGGGCCAGAGCTGGACACAGCACTCAATGTCCTTGCTGAACTGAGGGGCCAGAGCTGGACACAGCACTCAATGTCCATCCTGAACTGAGGGGCCAGAGCTGGACACAGCACTCAATGTCCTTCCTGAACTGAGGGGCCAGAGCTGGACACAGCAGTCCAGGTGGGACCTCACCAGTGCTGAGTGTAGGGCAAGAATGACCTCCCTGCTCCTGCTGGCCACACCATTCCTGATCCAGGCCAGGATGCCCTTGGTCTTCTTGGCCACGTGGGCACACTGCTGCCTCATGTTCAGCTGCTGTCACCAGTGCCCCCAGGTCCCTTTCTGTCTGGGCACTGTCCAGCCACACTGACCCCAGCCTGTAGCATTGCAGGGGGTTATTGTGGCCAAAGTGCAGGACTCAGCACTTGGACTTATTAAACTTCATCTTATTGGATTCTGCCCATCCATCCAACTGTTCCAGGTCTGTCTGCAGAGCTCTCCTACTCTCCAGCAGATTGACACATGCTCCCAGCTTAGTGTCATCTGCAAATGTACTAATGAAAGATTCAATACCTTTATCCACAACGTCAATAAAAATATTGAACAGAACTGGCCCCAGCACAGACACCTGAGTGTGAATGCCAGGAACAGATGGAACTCAGGATCTTGAGAGAAGACAGCAATTTAACAACCCTGGACATCAGGAAAGCAAACAATGGGACCTGCTGGAAAAAATCCCATGTGATACCCTTTTGCAGAGGAGAGGAGGAGTTCAAGGAGAGCTGACTGATTTTCAAGGATCACCTCTTCCAGACTCAAGAGCTGTCAATCCCCACCTGCAGGAAGTAAAACAAAGGTGGGAGGAGGTCTGCATGGATGAACAGTAAGTTGAAAGGTAAAAAGGAAACAGTCAAGGGGGGTAAGTAGGGTTAGGTGATATGGGAGGATTATAAAGACCAAGCATGCAGGGATCAGGTTAGTAAAGTCAAATCCCACTTGGAGTTGAATTTAGCTAGAGATGTGACTGGCAAAAAGGGAGGTTTCTACAGGTACATCAGCAGCGAAAGGCAGGCTGGGAAAAAATGTTGGCCAATTGCTGATCAGGGCAGGTGACCTGGTGACAGAGGACACAGAAAAGGTCAGTGTTCTCAGTGTTCTTTTCTCTTTGGTCTCTACTGGTAAAACCAACCTTCAGGGATCTCAGGGATCTCCATGTGTCCCTAAGAGACATGGAAACATCTGTAATAAGCAAGAATTGCCATTGCTGGAGAAGGACCAGATTAGTGGACACTTACACAACTAGTAATAGCACAACACAAGTCAATGTGATGGGATGCAACCACAGTTGCTGAGGAGGTTAATGTCACTGCAAGTCCTTTCTTGAAATGCCATCAGAGAAGGGTCCTGAGGACTGGAAGAAAGGCAGTGTCACTCTGTTCTTCAAGAAGAAACTACAGATTCGTTGGAGCAATGTATGTTGTTATCTGTGGCAGTCGCTGGCATGTGTGCCAGTCGACATTGACACAGCACTTGAGGTGCTTCACCAAAATCATCAGAAGGCTCCATGACGGAAATCATCAGCATGTTGTTATTCAAATAGTCTCCTATATCTTCCTTCTTTATATCTTCTAAGAGCAGCTCTACACAGCTCCAGCATTGTCTCTCTTCTTCTGTTCCGAGTCTGGCTCCATCCTGCCCCTAGCACGGCTGCCTAACCCTGTCTATGCTGAGTACAATATCTTACAGTACCTTACCTTCTCTGGCCCTTGCCACGACCTCCTGTCCCTGGGTCTTCACAGCACGACGAGCAGACTCCAACTGACTTCAACTCAGTTAACTCACTACTTATCATGCTCAAGGCTGTGAGGGCAAGGTGTTTCTACTCTGAGATAATTAACACAGCTGTAACCTGTTGGATGGGAGACTGCCTTCTGCAGCATCTCTTTCTGTATTACCACAGTTATCTTGAGTTTAGCAAAGTTTTTGACATTTGTGGCTGTAACATCCTTCCTGGTAAATCAGTGATGTACAGACTAGATAACAGGACTGAGTTGGACTGAAAATTGCCTGAACTGCTGAGCTGAAAGGGCTGTGATGAGCCACACAAATTCACCTGGAGGGCACTCACCAGAGGTGTACACTGGAGATTGATATTGGGGCCAAAAGTGTTTGACATCTCCATAAGACAGCTGGACAGTGGGACAGAGTGCTTCCTGGGCAAGTTTACAGATGATAGAATTTTGGAATGAGTGGCTGCTGTACCAAGTGTTTGTGACTGGAGAAACATGCTGACAAAAACCTCTTGAAGGTCAAAAAAGGGAAATGCCAAGTCGAAGGAACCCATAGAACTGCAGGTACCCATAAAATCTGCGGGGTCAACCAGATGAAAAGCAGCTTTAATACAAAGGACCTTCTAGGCTTCATTAGGAAAAGTGCTGCCGGAAAGTCAAGGGAGGTCCTGCCCCTCCACTAGTGCTGTACAGTCCACACCTGGAGTTCAGGGTCCTGTTCTGGGCTGTCCAAGAAAAGAGAGATGTTGAGCTACTGGAGAGAGTCCAGTGCAGGGCCAATAAAATGGTTAAGGAACTGGAGTGTCTCCCCTAACAGGAAAGGCTGACATAGTGAGATAATTGCGGTGATTGAGCCATGAGATAGGAAAACTGAGGGGGATCTCATCAGTGTTAATAAATACCTGGAGGAGGTGATTGAAAAGGATGGAGTCAGGATCTTTTCAGGAGTGCCTAATGACAGGACAAGAGTCAATGGAACAAATGAAACACAGGAAATTCCACTTAAACGTAAGAAAACCAACAATTTCTGTGAGAGTGGTTAAACACATTGGCACAGATTTCCCAGAGAGGTAGTGGATTCTCCATCCTTGGAGATATGCAAAACCCAATGAAACGTGGACTTGAAAATCTCCTTTAAGCTGAGCCTGCTTTGAGCAGGGAGTTTGGACTAGTTGGTTTCTAAAGGTACTTTCCAACCTCAGCCATTCTGTGAAATTATAGCTTTATATAATAAACAAAAATGTGTTGGCTCTGTAGGAAGCCCCATGTCACAAGTCTGGATGCAATCATGCTCTTCTGCTGCTAGTAAATCCTGTTAGAAAGAACTGATGGATAAACCTGCAGGGTTTACAGTGCATGTAGGATTCTGACATCCAGGGAGAGAGCAGGGACCTTTTAGCACCTGTTTCTGGGGTAGATGGGGGATGCTTTGCTGCTCCTCACCAGCTGCATTTCCTAGAGGCTGGGCTTTCCCATCCCCAGGCAGAGATCACAGTCACCATGATGACCTTGGTCCCTCAGTCTGTTGGAGAGCAGGAGTGAGCTGCTGGTGGGGAACAGCTGGCTCTGCTGGCATTGAGGCACCTGGGGAGCCCTTCTCTCAAGGAGAAGCTGCAGCTGATTTTTCCAGCCTACTTTCTAGACCTTTTGTGCTGATCTCACAAAGCACAAAGGGAATAGAGCAGGCCTGGGAATATGTGTGAAAAAATATCTCCCCCAGCCTTTTACATACTGAGGAGAAGGAGTATGTAACAGGATGACTTTTGTACCAGTTCCATAGAGATAAAACCACTTTGGAAAGCACCTTTTTATTGTATAGGGAAACTAATTTTCTCCCCAGGTTTGAATTAGACAAAGTCATTTTATTTTCTCTCCAAGTTCCTATTATTGTTATGACTATTATCAGCAATGAATTGTTTTGAACACCAAGCATAAGAAGAAAGCTATACTTTTTTTTTCACATCATCCTTTTACTAGTAAATTTTGGCCTAGACCACTTACTCTGTTTAGGATTAATGCATTCATGAGTCTTATTTTCAGTAGCTATGAAAAAAAGACATTTTAAAGCAAATCGAGGTAGGTGATATCTTCTCTAATGCATTTTTAATGTATGAGACATTGTAGGGACCAGAAAAGCATTCTGTGCTCTGCAATACAATTTGACAACTAAGAAAACAAACAAAAACAAAAAACAACCCTATGAAAAAGAAAGTAAGATAAAAGCAAGAAAACAGAACATATGGGAGAGTGAAAGATACAGGCATGCTATTAGTGTCCAGTTAGCTAATTTTATTGGGATTTCCAGCACATGAAAGATGAATATGATAACTGTTGGGGGTATAAAGATGTTGTGATATTAATAAGAGTGTAATTCCATAAGAAATTGTCTTGTGATTTATATCTAATAATATTACTGAAATGAGGCTAATGAACGCAATCAATCCTATATAATACTTTTTTGTAAAACTGATTCTCAAAGCATTTCTGATAGAAAGAGGATAGATTTGTCTTCTCCCAGCAATCCCTGTTGACATGAGAACTCCCACTGAAATCAATTGACAAGCAGACAGGGGAGTAAATAAACCTCTGTGGATGCACTTCTGCTCTGCCTTGCTTCTGCAGTTCCTCTCTCATGACAATGTCCTTAGAGTCACATTTTCTGTAAGAAAACTGCTCCAGTGCATCTGGAGTGCAGTCTCAGACCTCACAGCTCTGCTAATGAACTCTGCCTGCTATGAAAGTTGCCTTTGCTCTTGCTGTCTTGGGTACAGATCACAAAGTCCTTTGCTGTGCTATACCAGTCTCTCCAGAACTTTGGGCATTAATGCAATTAGCGGGTCTACACTGCTCCCCACACTGCTTGGTTTTACTGATATTACACTAAAGGAAGGCAAGGATACTACACAAAGGAAGGCAATGTATTTACCCATTCTGTAGGAACATTGCAGACTGCAATGCGTGTTTTCCCACCCCAGAATCCCTTTCTCTAAGCAACTGAAATCAGCTTCAGTTAGATTTAGCAGATCCCTGAAAACATACAGACACTTATTTCCCTCTTTGTCCCCTTCCTTATCTGTTTCATTACCCACTTTCCTTGGAAAGGACAATGTGGTTTATAATATGTATCTTTATAGCCTTTGGAAGAACACCTATTTCTTCAGAGAAATGTCATGGGATATATTTTAAACCATAAATTTTAGAAATCTGGCACTATGCTTTGCTGGAAGTACAGACTCACAGTTCTCCTTATGAGAGGATATCTACAATGAAACACTAATCTTGTGAATAATTTTGTGGATGTTAAAAGTATGACCTCTGTTCTGGGCAGACTGTGGAGAGAAGCTCCCACATGCATTTATCTCCTCATGCCCAACACCTTCCTCTTCAGGATTCTGGAAGTGGACTTTCTAGCAGACGTTTCTGTCTCTGTCACCATACTTATTTAAATCAATGGCAATAATATTTTTGATGTCTATGAGGCAGGATAAAATCTTGTGTGAACAGCCAGCATTCACATCTTTCCTCATCTCAAGAACCTTCCTGACATCTGACTTAACACCTTACGTATCCACCTCACTTAAATACTTAATTAGGCACAGATATGTGACAGCAAGGAGGTATAATGGTGAAGAAAAGGATGTGAATATAAGGTTGGATTAAAGGCGTAGTGCTATAGACAAGATCACACCATCTATTTTTCTGTCCAAGTTTTTTCTATATCTCGTTCAAGAAATTGTTGAGGGCAGCAGCATGAAGCACAGGAGATTAGGGGCAAAAATATATTTGAACCATCAATGCTTGGAAAAACTGCAGTCTTATCTGAGCTTGGTGAGAAGAACCTGAGAAATTACATGGACTGGAGAAACACCAGTGACACAGCAAACAAGAGAATGGCTACTGGTTTCAAAAGAAAAACAGTTGTTGAGTATTTTGTCAGAAAATTAAAGATTTTAGTCCTGACTGTTTTTTTGTGTTTGAGGTTACTCATGAAAACCACTTAGCACAGAGCAGATTAGATCCTGGCACTGTTGTGCTGTCATCACTGTAAATTCATTAATGTTTCACTGAACTGTTCTAATGCCATTAGACTGCCCCATGTCACATGTGTTGTGTCTATGAATGCTCTCTTTGTCTCCCTGCGTAGCAAGAAAGGTGAAAGGCACTGGAACTGAACTGATTCTTCAAGCTGAGAATCTTTGCAATCATAAATAAAGTCGCTTCAGCTTAACATTCATTGCCTCCTTTTTCATTTAAAAACAGATGTCAGCACAAGGAGAAGGCAGGTGCAGAGTACCTCTTTCAGCTGCTTTTGAAGGAAAGCAGGAAGTGAATAAGTCACAGGGAGCTGTGCTGTTTGGATCTTTAGAAAGCATTTATAGCTTCTAGATACATTCCTGCTAATGAGGGTGTGAGATGCCAGCTCTTTGGAAGTTAGAGCATGCACTGTTGCACTCCCATCAATTCTGATGGATGCAGTGTGTATGGGAATATAATTTAAACATGAGGATATGAGGAATGATTTATTAAGTTACCAGAGAAAGTACTTTAGAAAAAAATGTCTAATACTAGAAAAAATGTCTGGTGTAGTTGAATGCTATATAAACTACAAAATCTGTTATAAATTGAAAACTCCCAAATGGATGCCCTCCATACATTGCAGCACTGTCTGAAACTGCATATAAATACCCTGAATAGTAGCTGTAAAATATTACAATTTACAAGAGCCAGACTCCTGAACCTAATGAAGGCCACAAACTGATTGTTGCCGATCGAATTATTGCTGTTAAGGCCAGCAGCAATGTTTTCTGAGAGCACACTATGTTTGGGTGTGTGGTGAGAATCTGACTACTGCCATTTTCCCCCTCAGGCAATCCAATTTCCACACAAAATAGTGTCCTTTTTTAATGAGGGCGAGATCAGACACAATATGATCCACGGTCTCTACAAGACACCAGACTGAGGTGAGCAGAAAAGAATAAACAGCACTATAGCCTCTCTCTTCTCTCCTTCCACATCTATCAAGTTTGATGTGGGTGGAAACACGCTATTCTTTGTAAAGAGCTGGCACAATTTGCCCTCATTAGCAAAGCATGCCCACTTTTTTTTTTTTGCCACTTTTGCTGGACCTCATTTGAAACACCACACTGCAGGGATTTTGCAGTGTCTGGGGTTTTAATTGTGAAAGGAGAAGTTTATAAGTAAAACGCCTGCAGCTTCCTGAGCTTGATGCACTGCATTGTCTGGCATGGATTTCACTTTCCCCGTGACACCGAAAAAGCATTGCCACAGAACAACTTGCTTTGATGCCCTGTCCTAGCAAAGAAGTTCTGTGATAAACAAGCTTTTAATCCTGTATTTCCACACTTTTACTAAGCAAATTGCAACTTGACAAAGCTGTGTGTCAATGACTGTGCCAAAAGTTCAGCCCTGAACAGAGATGGTAAAAGAGGGTAAGAGAGAAAGTGCTCACAGGAAGCACACAGAAGAATTGTACTTTAGAAGCTTTGTCAGTGCTTTGATTTAGTGCCATCAGTCCTACTGCAGCAGGCCTTCTACTAAGTGCTAGTGTAGACAGTCCAGGAAAACTCCCAAGAAGCTATAAATGATGCTTGCGACCTGAAAAGTATCTTCTGCCTCCCTGAATTCTAAGGAGGGATCTGCCAAAGCAAAAAACGTGCCTGGACTCACGAAGAGCCTGCCCTTTCAAGTGATAAGGTCTCTATGGAAAGAACTGTCGTGTAATCAAAGTACATAAGTAGCCAAATCTCAGCATAAGATTTTCAGGAAAAAGCCCTGCTGGCCCCTTCCATGTGACGCCCGTCTACATGGGTCACAGGGAACAGCTGGTGAAGAGCCATCTTCTGCACGAAGGGAATACCCAGCACTAAAATGTATGTTAACCTATCCAAGACAGAGCTTTTCGGTGCCAAAATTAGCAGTTTGGGAAGCAGCACAGGAATGTAAATAGCAGAGGACCTTTTCTGCTTACCTGAAAGTCATCTTGTTGCCTGAAATCTTCCCAATATCCCGAAGTATTGCACTGTCTCCTGGTGCTACTCCTCGGTCCTTTTTCAGATGAAGAGAGGCTGAGCTTATCTGCTTTGCTGATGCAGATACAACAAAGCACACTATGCCACGAACTAACTCCCTTCCTGTGGAACAAACATTAGGAAGCAGCTGAAGAGACATTCAAGACTCCCATGTTTCAATGTAAACCAGAAAATGCCTGTTTTCAGATTCTTAAACAGGAGGGTGCAGACTGTGTAATACAAAATCTAATCACAAGAATAAAATGTCTGATATCAAACTCTTCTTTTTAGTGAAGCAATCTTCTCTGATGCTTTTTCCCTGCCCTTTTTATACACAGATGCATTGTAGGACATTGATAAAATATTAGAGCCACTGTATGGCTCTAAATTACTGCACAGAAATCGGGAAGACTTTGGAAAATATTTCATATTCAGTGTGGGAAAGTATTTTTATTTTTAATGGTAGCTGTTTGAAGTTGTTCAGTGGCTTGGAAAGTTACCAGATCCTTTTCATTTCTGAATATGAACATTTCTGTGTCTGTGCAAGATCTCCATTTTTTTGAGGCTGTGGTTCTTTTTACCACACTTCTAATCTGAGCCAAGTACTACATTATTTTTGATGATATTGTCACCCTGGAAGAATACTAATTCAGTAAATCAGTGTTCAATGTTTCTATACAAAACATTTAAATCAGAACAAAATCAGTTGTTTTTTCCTAGTTAGCTACATGACATGTGATTAACGATTGGTAAAATATAAATCTGAATGGAAATATCTCCTCTTCCAAGGTTCCAGTTGATCACTTTTGAATTGCCAGACTGAGGATGTGAGCTAAGAGCCTCTCTAGCAGCATTACAGTGACACAATGCCTGTCATTTACTGCCTGTCACCCTTTTAAGTACTCATTCCTTCATTATTTTTATCTGCAATTGGCCACTGGACTTTGAAACTGCAAACTGTTTTCCATATCTTTTGTTTCCTGCTGTATATACATTGAAATCACATGGTTTGTTATCTGTCACTAAGATTACAAGCAGCATGACTTAAAAGGAAAAAGGTAGAAAAATGTCAATGAAAATAGGCAGCTCTTTACTGATTATAAAATGTGACACATCTCTGTAACCAAAAATAGAGCAATAGTACTTGGAATCTGGTGCTGATACAGTGGTGAATAGAAAAAAAAATAGTAGAAATAAGTAGAAAAAGACTAAACAAATATCAATATGTAGTAGAAATTTCAGGCTACAAAAATACAGATGTAGCCTTCAGGAAAAATCAATAACCATGTTTCACACAAATTTGTAACAATTTTTAAGATACATTAATTTGAGAAGAAACTTAAAGTCATTAATGGCTGAGACTTCATTTTTTGATGGTGATAAAAAGATAAAATATTTATAAATATCTTAGGGGATTTATTTTTGGGGAGGAGTCTGATCTGCTTACATCATGAGTGGTTAAAGAATTTTTCATTTTATTAATAACTAAATGGTATTGTGCAATGATATAAAGTTAAAATCTGCTTTAAATGTACATACCTAGATAGGAATTTACCAGGTTCTTGCAGAACCCTGGAGTTTTACAAGAAATGGCTGAACAGATCCTCAGTCTGTTCTGTAAACTTTTAACAAATACAGGAAAATGTTATAAGACATAAATAATGTTAGCATTATGTAGATATTAAAGAAAAAAAAGAGAGAAATGAGATAATTTAGGTAATTACTCTCTGGTTTGACAAAAGTAGCAGAAAAACTACAAAAATACAGGACTAGAGTTATAAAAAACTTGATGTAGAGGACTAATGCTAGTGACAATAGTTTTACTAGAAGTGTGTCTTGTCAAAGAAACCTATAATGAGATTACAGAATTGTTGAGGCATATGATTTACTGGTGTAAAAAAACTGAATAAAAAGGAACACTAGGGCTCATTCAAATGACTGGCATTTTAGGTCAGCATAACACAAAATCATAATGCACGTTCTGTAGACTGGCTCCTGGATACCCTGACTCACAAAGAGGATTTAATATTTATACTAAATCACAGCAAACAAGAGAGCCAATATTTGGTTCAACAGCAGAAAAAGCCTAATGTGAATCCTAAATGTGCAGATAAAAAAAATTAATGTGTACCTAGAGGTGAAACAAGAGCTACACAGGAGAATTCCAGTGTCTGTATTTTTAATATGAAAAATGGGAAAATATGCAGAAAAAGCTAAACCAAAGATATCTTGGTCTTAACCCTCTAGTAAGTGTTAATGAGCTCCTTTTGTTTAGACCTGCAGAGGTGGCCAGACTAACACAGGTGAGTACATTAGAGAGAAAACACAAAGGCTTTCCTGTCAAGGCAGACAAGCAGAACATGAACTGAAAGTTAAAACCAGAGAAATTCAAATTAGAATTGAATACCCATTAGTTAACACTGAAAGAGATTAACCACTGGAACGAGCTCTCAAAGTAATGAATTCCTCATGTCTTGATGTCTTCAGATCAGGCATTTCTGAAAAATGTGCTGTGGCTAAACACAAGTTATTATTTATTGATAGCCAAATAATTAACTTAATACATGAGCAATTGCATGAAATGTAATAACTTGTGGTATAGGAAGACAGATTGTGCTCTGAATGTACAATTTCATAGCTTTTCCAGAACAGGGCAGATGAGCACTTCGCCAGCTACAGATGTTGGCACATTGGTAAGTGAAACTTAGTAGGATGAATGATGAACTGACACTCCTTTCACCATCATTTTACAGACTCAAATATGTTGTTCTCTCCTTGCCACTTCATGCTGATCAGTGCTTCCTCTTTCTTGCAAACTTCCCAGCTGAAAAGCCAACACCTGTAAGGCAACACCTGCTTGTGCTCTTCTAGTGAAAAAATGATCAGGCCCATTATTTAGCTCATCCTCTCCTTTTATTTTAAACTGTAGAAGGTATTACATCTTTCCCTGATTCAGTGCTTCCCTTTGAAACATTTAATTTGCAAGTGGTGGATTTAACATCTATCAGTTCCACTGACAAAAAGCCACTCCTTTTCAATAGCTATTAGATGAAATTCATAATCCTTCAAGAATCTCATCTAGTGTTAAAGATCTGAAATTATTACAGCTAGGTAACTACATATTTATCATCTCCTTATTGCAGATTTTCCCCCTGAGCTTCCCATTTTCTTCCTTTAATTTGCATCTGGGTGTATCTTTAGTTTTGCTTCCTTCCTAAAGAAATAAAGAAATAGGAGTTTGCCATGTCAGGATCCTTGATCATCATTTGTGTTCTGTGTTTCAGAGACATCTTATTTCATCCTTCAACTGCCTTTTCCTTTTAGCCTGGTAGCAGAAAAAAAATCTCACTTCCCTTCTAGTCTTCTGTTGTCTTCAGGAATTTACTTTACTTTTGTGCTTACTTTACTTCATCAGCAATTCCTGTTGTCTCTACCATTTTTTGTAATTCTTTACACATTTTCTTTTTCCCAGGGCTAGATCCTTTTATGGAAAGGAAAAGCTCCAGGAAATCACATAGATTACTCTATAAAATTTTTAGTGTGCCCTTAAATACATCGTACTTCAATATTATTTCTTCTATTCCCTTTTGATGGTAGTTTTTTTTTTCAGTCCTTAAAGTGACTTCCTATTACTTGTGTTTTATTTAAAAAGCTTGACACTATCCCCTGTAGTTTTAGTGTCCTTAAGCTGTGTGTCTAAATTCTCATGGGCAGCCAAAATAGTCCTGTTTTACACATTCACTGGGAGAATACACACCAATTATGCCCACAGGTTTGTGGCTTGTTCCCATTTTCCCCTCATCTCCTGTGCATGTAAAAGGTTTATAACTTTATACTGTAGGAAAATGTCTGTACACACTTGCAGATCAATATATTGATCTTTAAATTCCCCACCCAAACCATGCATATTGTAAAGTGAAACATGTGAAGTGTGTTTAGGGCCAGCCTGCTGTCCTATTAGCTGGCAAAACCAGGAAGCAAAAATTTACACTTACAGACCATAAAACACACAAGGCCATGGAAACCACCCTTTGGTGTAGATGTAAGGAAAAATTGGGATTCAACTGACAATTTTTGCAATGTTTGCAGGATGGCATTTGCCAATGTAAACCTGACTTGCAAAGATGCAGTGTCTTTCACTGTGAATGTTTTATTTTTGCTATAAATGGCCCCTTTATTGGAAATGGTCTTCCTTTACCGTTTCATCTTGGACTGTTTGAACTACCCAACCAAATTTTCCGTTCTGTAAAGCATTACTACAGATTAAGAAAATAAAAATAGGCAAATATTATTATTCCAGGAATACTGGAATATTATTCCTTCTAATGAACTAGTTCCTTTTCAAACATGCAGAGAGATTTTAAATATTGGTACATATGAGGTTGTGCTTTCAAGTTCAAATGCAGAAACTCTGTGCTTACACTTAGAAACTTGGAAAAGAATCAAATTTATCTGAGAACGTATTCTGGCAAGAAATAAAGATAGAAACGAGACCACGTGGGGGATGTTTGCTGGTCAACCTCATAGTCAACACAGGAAGAAAAATAGGAAGCCCTATTCACTGGAAAAACTAGGTGCTCTAGGTCCCTTCAGCTGCCTGTCTTGCTGTATGGACGTTGCCTTTTCTTTCAGGACACCTTGGCAAGGACGGAGATCTGGCTTGGAGAAGCATAAATAGACTCTAAATTACCCCAAATGGAATGCTCTAATACTCCATCAAACAATTCCCTCCTTATCGAAATACTAAATCCTGCATGCCCTCAACTACTCTATGTTGGCAGCAAAGTAATAAAGAAAAAAAGTGGATAATACAGTAAATATGCTTATCTCATAGTCTGGATTTCTCCTCCCTTGCACCAAGAAAAAATGTCAGTTCTGTGGCTGCAAAGAATCATGCAGGTAGGAATGTATAGTCTAAAATAACTTGTATATAATTCTGCTTTTCTTTTTTCCTATAGATTTCTTAGTAACCTGTACAGTTCTCTGTGCTGGACTCTCCCTTTTCAGAGTGGTGAAAGCAGTAAGTAAAGTTGTGGACATGTAACCTGTTAAAAAATATTGCTAGGCATTAATGACAATTGTCACATACAAATTTTTCAGTGTTCAGATGGAGAATATTGGTTCAGGCCCTGTTTTCCCAGTATACTCTTTTTAAGGGGTTTGGGGGAGATGTATTATCTTCTGAAAAAAAAAAATCATGTAGAACAAAAAAGTATATCTAGATATAGAAAACAGAAGAATAGTTGCTTGGAATCTCACCAGGATTAAGCATTATACTAACCATGTTTCAAAATGCCATTTCTTGTTTGACAAAAGGAATGTCAGAGACTACACTGCTTCTTAACTACTGTTGTGTGAGTTCAAAGAGGAACTATTAAGCCCTGGATCTGTGCCTGAGCTTTTTATTCCTGGCACTATCAAAGACTGTGATCATTAATCCCAGTTAAACAAGAAGTCAGCATGTTCCACAGAATCAAAGGGTGAACTGGGATTCAGGAGAGAGATGTCCTGCTCCTGCTTCTGTTGATGAGGTGTTATGTCACTTATGAAGGTCACGTTGGCTGAGCTTCTCCTACTTTCTGCTCCATGATTTAGTATTAGCTTGGGGACTATAACTTTATTTATCTATAGATTTTTCAGTGTGTTGAGCCACTGTAGCAAACATTGTGGGAAATGCATTTTTACAAAAGAAAGAGTGCATTTATATGTATTATATATTTAACATCTTTTCATTGTAAATTCAACTATTGGGAGCTTCTACACAAACTTAAACAATTTTATATTTGCCTACATCATTAGAGGAGATCAAATCCCACTGATCTTGAACAAATCTTAGATCATGCCACTATCTCCATCTTTTTGTCTCAGCCCTTTTACTTGAAGCTGGGTCCATAAATGAATGAGTTGGTTTGTGCAGAGGTTGGTAAGGTCAATATCTGCATCTGTGACTGGAGTTTAATGTGAGGGCTCAGTCCCATACTCCATTTCCTTGTGGAGAAGTGAACTGCTTTGTTACTTACATACTTCACCATTAAAGAAGTCCCAGGAATCTTCAGTGGATTCTAATCTGTTGATTAGATCATGCTATTCCTGACAGATACTAAGGAAGAAACAGGATATTTGCAAACTACTCAGCAGACATATGGGAATAAAGAAATGTCAATTATTCAGTAAGGATTTACCTGCTATGCCTAATTTTGCAGAGGGATATGGAAAGAATTGAAAGGTTAAAAGGAAGGGCAACAAATATATGGCAAAGCCATGAAAAGTATTTTTTGCAAGACAGGAACTCACAGGTCTGATAAAGTTGCCCCTCATAAGCATGAAATTCTAGAACAGACATCCCACAGGAAGGTTACTGCAGGAAAGGACTTAACAGAGAGCATGAATGAATGAAATACTGTATTTCAAGGACTAAGGGAATGAACCCAGCCTCCTAGGACTGTTTGGTCCATTTCCAAAATATGAGACTCCTTTTGAAGAAAAAAATGAATTTCCAGTCAGATGGACCAGAACTGATGATGATTTAGGGTAATGTTTGTTTTTTCCCATGTCGTTGAACAATGATTCAAAGGAATCTACATTCATAGGAGCAGCTGGTGTGTGTTTTAGAAGTGAGTAGATCATAAAACTTAACAACTTATTAAAGCCAGTTGGCTATGGGAGATAGGCTTGCATACACAACATGATATCTCATGTGACTAAAATGCATGTAAAAAATATCCGAGTTTTCTGTTTGTGCTGATGTCAGGTGCTCAATATATGAAAAATGTATATTTGGCTTTTTTTCCTCAATAAACTGCACCATGTTGTAATTTGGGTGGTATGATACTGCAGAAGGAAATCTGTGTTTCTTCTCTGCTCTTGAAAAAACCCAGCCCAGTAAACTCTTCTTCTTTTGCCCTATTTTCTTTTCACCTTGCATGCAGCTCATGAACCAGTACTCTCTTGCTTCATTAATGAAGTTTCATCTCAGTCCTTTTTTCATCTCACACTCACACTGATGATAATTTTTGCTCCCCTGTCAGTGCTGCACAGGAATCACAGGTACTGCTGTTGAATTGGGGATCACTGAAGCACAATGACCTCCACCCTGAGATCAAACATGTGGATCAACAGCACAGGATCAAGATGTTACCATCTTGGGATATCAGAATTCAGGGAGGTCTGGTCACTGTCTTGAAGTGGACTAGGATGGTAAGCAAAGGCCACTTCTTACCATTAGAGCAATGCTATTTGACTGCCTCTTTTACCTTTTCCAATTGCTGCCAGGGATTCCAGACTGTCAGTATTACATTCCTGTTTCCGTTCCTGTCACTGATGCCAGTTTTTGGGCCACTGCCTAGAAGAGATCTCTGTAACAGAGGTCCCTTCTGTCCTTTTTTCCCCTGACAGAATGAATATTCTCTAGTTCCATACATGGCTGTTTTCAAAGGAGAATGAAGAGTCCTTTCATAACCTTGAACTGAGGCATCTTCATCTTGGGGAGAGAGTTTCCTGAAACCCTCCATTTTTGTATAATTTGCAGTAGGAATTGATGCCACACTTCTTCCTTTAGGACAGAAAGGGCAGAAGTGGGCTCTCTTCCTTATTCAGTGGCTTCTTTATTCCCACTGATTGTCTCTGTTCCTCTACAGAAGGAACACAGTGCTCAGTAGTGAGGAGTAAACACAGAGCCACAAAATGGGTGATGTTGGAAGGAACTTCTGGACATCATTTTGTCCAAATCACCTGCTCAAACAGGGCTGCCCACAACAAGGACCATGTTCAGATTAATAGTTTCATGGATGGAGACTCCCCAACCTCCTGGGGCAACCTGTGCCAGGGCTTAGTCATTGTCACAGTAAAAATTGTTTCCTGATGTTGAAAAAAACCCCTCCCATGTTTCAATCTGTGCCCATCACCACTGGTCTTGTTACTGGGCCCCACTGAAAAGAGCCTGGCTCCACCCTCTTAGCATCTTCCCTTTGGGTATTTGTACACATCTGTGAGATCCCATTGAGCCTGCCCTTCTCTAAGCTGAACAGTCCCAGCTCTCTCAGCCTTTCTTCGTAGGAGAGATGGTCCAGCACCTTAACCATGGTCATGACCATTTGTTGGACTCTCCCCAGTATGTTCACGTCTCTCTGTACTGGAGCAGCCCAGATCTGAATCCAACACCCCAGGTGTGCCCTCACCAATGCTGAGCAGAGGGGCAGGATCACCTCCCCCGACTTGCTGGAATTGCTTTGCCTAATGCAGTCCAAGGAATCGTTCACCTTCTTTGGGGCAAGAGCACACTGCTGGCTCATGTCTGACCTGATGCCCACCAGGACCCACAGTGGGTGGGACCCATCCACCCAATGCCAAACTGCATTCTAGTCCCGTAGTCCCCCACCTGCCCCGACGCCTGGGTTGCTCCTCCCCAGTGGCCGGGCTTTGCCCTTCGCCTCGTTGAAATTTCTCTCCCTGGGTGTCCCTGGGTGCACAGAGCACCTGTGCCCAGCTGGAGGGGCAGCGGGAGCTGTGGAGACACCCACCCACCCGGGCTGAGGAAGCAGCCTGCGGAGGACGCGGGGAAGACACAGGGAGGATCAGGGGAGCAGCGTCCCGCCGGGCACGCCCGCTGCCACCTCAGCTCTGGCTCGCCGTGCCGCGTCGCGCCGCCGGGACAGCGAGCGGCTCCCGGTGCTGCCGGCGGCCGCCCCCGGCCCTGCCCCTGCCCCGGCGCTCGCCGACACCCGCGGGCGGGGGCGGAGGGCGGGGGGAGGTCCGGGCGCGGAGCCGAGCGCCGCCAGCCCGCCTCGCCCCGCACTCGCTCGCACTCCGCACACCCCGCCCGGCCGCTCCCGGGGCGCCCGCCCATGGCTGACAGGAGCCTGATCGAGGGCGCCGAGCCCCTGCCGCGCCGGGACGAGGCTCCGGAGTGGGGCTACGAGGAAGGTGAGGAGCGGGCGGCGACTCCACCGGGGAGAAACTTTGTCGGCGGCCGGGGGAGGAGGAGGCGGTGTGGGAATTTCAGTGTCGGAGCGCAGCGGGGTTCGCTCCCCGGCCGTCCCCCGGTGCCGGGAGCGGGGCAGCGCGGTCCCGCAGCGGGCGGCAGGGCCATCCCCGCCGGCGGGAGGGCAGCGCGGGGCGGCGGCCGCGGAGCCGCCGGGTCCGGCCGAGCAGCCCCTTCCCCGGCCGGGCAGCGTCTGTCCGACCCGCTGGGGTCCCCCCGTAACCGCTGTTCCCTCTGCCTCAGGAGTGGAGTGGGGGCTGATTTTCCCCGATGCCAACGGGGAGTACCAGTCGCCCATTAACTTGAACTCGAGAGAAGCCAAATATGACCCCTCGCTCCTGGAAGTGCGTTTGTCACCGAACTACGTGGTGTGTCGCGACTGTGAAGTGATCAACGACGGGCATTCGATTCAGATTGCCCTGAAGTCAAAGTCAGGTATGCTGAAACATGGCCTTGATTTTCCCGGCTAAAGCTTGTATTTCCTGAAGACTCACTGTACTTGTGTCCTGGAGTGTAGGAGAAGCAGCCTTTCCCAGCAGCGAGCAGTTGTGCCCATTCAGCATGGACTATGCCCGGTGAGAGTGTTGCTGTTGACTTTGGTAGGAAGAGGAGCAAGTGTTGCAATGAGAGTTGCAGATTTTGATGCCAGACTGGATAGCCAGTGAAATGGCTTCGAGGCATGTCCAGAATTTCCTCTCGTGGTGGTGGTGGTGGTATCCAATTCGTGGGCATTAACAGCTGTCTGCACTCAGAAGCAGTACAGACTATTGCTAAGACAGTATAGTGCCAAAATGTTCTGTACAGCTGGCAAGATTTGTTCATGGTTCAAAAACCATGTAAGTTAAAAGTGCTTTTTCCCATTAATTTGAGCAGGTTCTGAATACTAAGTACAGAATTGGACAGCTTAAGATAGATATGCCAGTTATACGTGCTCACAGTATTGATGAGGACCAAGTAGAAGGCAGTCCTCATTTCTTAAAGGATGACATTTTTGGTGTCACTCATCAAATATGCTTTAGAAGCAAATAATAAGAGAAACAATTCCAATGTAAGTGAAGTTGCAACATCTTATCCAGACCTTTCATCTGGGTAAACTATTCTGTATGAAGGAGGCAAGGAAGTAGGGACGAAAAAGTCCATTTTGCTTTCCAGCACTAGAGTAGTTCCTACCGTGTGTTTGGAAGAGGCACCATGTTGTTCCAACCAGTCTTAGCTAGTAACAGCCCTTTGGGGGCATTTAAACAGCTGAACATTGTCGAACCGTGAGCCATTCCAACTTTTGTTTCCTTCTGAGAACTCAGTAGTACTGGGAACTACAGCTGTGCTGAGTGAGGGAGTCAGTTCGGTTTTACAGTTTTTTAAAAAGGAAGGGTTTATTGTTTTAATAGTGGTGCTTTCCTTTATAATTTCCTTTCTATGATAATTTCCATGTATTTTTGGAGTACAGAACTTTTCTTTCCGTGGAATTTTGCGGATTTGCAATAAAAGAGAAATGTTGTACTTCCCGTCAGTTTTACTTCCTTCATCAGAAGCAGAGCTCTTTTCCCAAGGGATAAGGTTCTCCCTGCAGGATCAGGAATACTTGAATTCTCCTGTGGAGGAAGCGAGAGTGACCACAAGTGACCTCATCATTTGCATGCCAAAATGCAATTCCTTCCATCCTACCTTTCCCAAGGGCAGTTTGTAACTTAGTAATGATAATTAATGAGATGGGACCAACACACCTAAATGTCTTTGCAAAACCATAAAGAGAATTAGAAAAAGAGAAAGACTCTTTTGTACTTGAATGCAATGTGATGCAGGTGAGTCTTGAATTGTAAGAAAATGTGAAATAGAGAAAAAGTTTTTGACTGAACTGTGGAATTATGGTTTAGGAAATCTTGGTTTAATTTCAGCTTTTCCTTAGATTTAATGTTACATAATTTCCCATTTTCCATTTGTAAACTGAGAATAATTTGGGAGGGAGAAGACAACATTTATTAAACCTTCCAAGAGGAGAAAAGAGTTAATAAGCTCTGTTTAAACCTGGCCTAGTATTCTGGCCATTTTTCAGGGATTGCAGAAACTCCTGCAGTTTCTTTTCCTCACAGGAGATCTCTGATGACAAATCCATTTAGCCAGATTATTTTGTTGGGAACTATTGAGCACTGAATGCTTTTGAAACTCTGTCCAATTAATGTGCAAGAGATCCTCATCCTAATGTTAACAGTCAAAGAAAAAAGTTCTTCATGGAAAAAAAGTAAACTGATTAAGATACATATTAAAAATAAATTTGTCATTACTAGTTAATGTTTTTATCCTTTAATTCAAGACATGCAGTCCATGTGGAATTCCTAAATCCTTCTCATTATTTAATTGCAAACATATTCACAGCTGCTTTCGTTTTGATGGTGAAATATGTGTTGTACATTAGGTGGAAGAACCATGACCAGCTATGAAATAGTTTTGTCATGGGATCAGTGTCCTAACTGAAGCCTTGGAATTAAACTCTTTGAAGCTCCTGGAGATTCAGAACTACATCATATAGAGAACATTTGTTCTAGTTACAGTTTTTCTCAGAGCAATGTTTTAAAACAGAGAAAAGGCTCAATTTTCCTAATTGAGGTTATTATTATTATCATCATCATTATTATTATTTTGTCCTAATTGAGTATCATGATTCTTCTTATTTGTCCAGATTTCTTAAATACTTCAGTTGGTTGTTTCCCTGAGTGTTCACCAGATTTGTAGATTTTCCCTCTAGGGGATATGGGTATAGACAGAATACAGATGAAACAAGGTTAAGAACCGAATTGGAATCCATAACTACATTTAGGACATTTCGTTTTAGAAACTCTAATGGCTGTTAGATTAGTTGGTAAGAATTATTAAAGGAGGGTTAATTGGAATATTTATCCTTTTTTTTTTGCTTCAGTGTAATTGCTTATGAAAACCATAATTTATCTCTTTTCTTTCAGTTTTTTTTACAGTTCCAGAGCTTTGGTTTGTGTTTGTACAGTCATAATATGATTCAATTGCTAACTTACGTTTTAGTATTACACTACCTCTGAGTGCTCCGAACTCAGTTTGTGTGTCAAAATAGCTATATATTATGGAGCTAATTCCCTAAGGCTATATTTCATGCAGTTAAACAATCCTTATCAATTATCAGAGATTGTAAAAGATTAATTCCAAGTCTATGAAATGTAACCTAGAATTTAATGGATTCTCAGGAAGACTGTGAATGCCCTTAAATAAAACTCAGCCCTGCTTAAAAACCAATATTCAATGATTTTAGTGGGAAGTTACCTCCAGCTTGTGGTGTAATATTTGATCTAAAGCAGATTCAGAAATCCCTGGGTGAAATGTTTCCGTTGATTAATTCCATAGCAGATTGGGCCTCACAATATTGCTTGCTTTTACTACTTCTGGTGGAAGTCTCTATTAATGCAAAAGTACTGAGCAACTATATACATTTTTTGTGCATGTGTTGCAATTGTGGACAGATGCTTTTAAGGAATTCCAGATGTTTAAAAAACTGAAGCAAGGAAAACCCATGGGTGCCTAGAAGCTGTTTTTAAGTAAATGAGGTCTGCTGGTTTTGCTCCAGTTTGTAGGTTTGATTATATTTCAGTATGGAGGCATTCAGTATCTCAGAAGCCTGACAGGTGGTATATGACTGAACACCTTTACCTAACAAAATATTTGCAATTAAAAGTTTTCTATCCATTTCTGTGACCCATAGTAAATACAGGTGATGGAGATTAAACATTTGGACAACTTGGAGGTAACTTCCCAGTTCAATTCAGAACCCTTGCCATCTGTTTAGAGCACACAGTTAATGTCTTGGTAAGACAAATAAACATTCCCTCTTCTGACTGGTAAAGGTACAATGCTTTTGTTTGGTGTTCTGCATCATAAAACAAAGAGTTCAGAATGACAGCAGTTTTACTGTTTTTCATAACTGGCTCAATTCATGTTCTGTACCCACAAGGTTCTTCAGAAGTAAAGGTGGCAAGTCTGTCAACTTAACTCTTCTCCTCTCTGATACCACAAATAATATAGAAGATTGCCACAAACTCATTGCTGTATTTGGAGAATATGTTCAGTGGTTTGTCTGCTTCAAAGAGCACATTTTTTACCACTTATCTTCTTTCCCAGTGTTAATAGGGGGGCCATTACCTCGGGGACACGAGTTTGAACTGCACGATGTTCGATTTCACTGGGGGAGAGAAAACCAGCGTGGTTCTGAACACACGGTTAATTTTAAGGCCTTTCCCATGGAGGTAAGAGTGCACTGCATTATATAACACCAGTGAAATCAAAAGATTTTATTTCCTAGCCTGAATTCTTGGTAGCCCAAAAGTGACTTCCTTTTAGCTCTACATGCTTTATATTTCAACCACAAAGCTGTCTTCCTGAGGTGTGCTTTAGTGCAGGTAAATTAGGATATGCATCTGGAATAGAATGCCTCCAGCACTCATCACACTGTATGATTAATTGGTCGTAAAGTTAACTTCCAGAATTATTAACTTCTTTCTTATTAGTGTTCTAACAAGATCTGCCATTTCAACACTTCCTGTGTCACCTTGACTAATAGTTATAGATGGGGAGAACTAGCCACTGGAAATATTTCCATGGTGAGTAATAACAATTTAGGTCAATTTGGAGTAAGTATAGAGCAGTTTGTTCATGAAACAGTTTTACATACTTGAAAATTGAAGATTATGTGATAGTCCTCTGTATGTTCTGCAAGATCTGAAAGAAGTACACGATTTTGGAATAAAAGCAAAGTGATAGTGCAATCTGAAAAAATTCAGCTCCTTGTGGGGTTCGTTTCAAAGGCAACACAAAATGCTTGGTCCTATTTCTCCTGCCCTCCAGCAGCAGTTTGTCATCCTACTTCAGTTCCCACTGTCCCATTGCTTACAGCTGTCAAGGAATGGCTTGGAGTATTCTTTAGCCGCTGGGTTGCAAGACTACTTTTAACAGATACCAACCCTGATGTTTGGTGACTTCAGCATTGCATCTTTTATTTCATTTGTTGTGCACTATTTGTTTTAAAGAAACTCGAGATTTTTTGGAGTTCTTTAAGTTATTTTGGCCTTATTTATCTATCATAATCCCTCATGAGTCTGAAACTGTTTCTTTTTTTCACTGCGCTCAGGAAATTTATTACTGTAGTGTTTGTGAGTGCCTAACTACTAGAATAGAACTGTCTTACGGAGAAGAATAAAAATATTAAAGAATATTACAGCAACTACTGCAGAAATAAGTGTAAATATCTTCTGGACTTACATCATCCATCTAATTCCTAGGGTTGTTCAAATACTTTCTTTAAGAGTTGTGGGTCAGCTTTTGGTCTCTGCTGTTTGCTATTTTGCCCTGGTCTATCACAATCCCTCATATATAAACTTACTCATGTGGAGTTTTCAGGTTGATTTGAGTCAGATCGTAGAATCATTTAGGTTGGACAAGGCCTTTATGATCAACAAGTCCAATCATAAACCTAATACTGCCAAAATCCTCCCCTAAACCATGGCCCTAAGTGCCACATTTATGTGTAGATCCCCTCTTCAGGTTGATTCCAGGCAGGTCCTGGAAATGCAGAATTGCTTGAATTGATAAGACTCATCAACCAAAGGGAAAACAAGGGAATGACTTCTGCATTCTGGTTACCTGGCACAATATATACAATATGATTTATATGGGCAGTGAGACCTTCAGGATACTGCTGTGTTCCTCTGAGGCAGGAAATAGCCAATTCATTATAAAATAGCTCTATTTAGTGCTTTTCTTCAAGGCTGATCCAGTATGTGGTGATTGAGAAATATTCATATGAACTATGCTGAGAACTGTATTTGGGAATCCATCAGGGTTTCCTGTCTCTTTGTTTATTAACGATCACTTGCAAACAGTCTTGTTGGTATGTGGGAACAGTCTATTGATAATCTGCAGAAAACCTAGAATTATCTACTCCAGATCAGTCCAGAGAAAAATATGCTTGACCCAGAGATACAAAACAACAAACTTAATAAGTCATGAAGGGATTTCATTCTTCACCTACTTTAAAAGCAGTACAGCAGCTGCACAAACAGAATTCTGGCACAGTTGAAGAAAATCACCTGGAGGGGAGCAAGCCAGTGTTTTTCTGTTTCCTGCATCTAAGCAGCTTTCATCGAAACTCTAACTTCCAAGAAATAATTACTGATGCAAAAATTCTCTAGCAGAAAAACCTGACCCATAATACACTTTAAGTACTGTCTGAATATTTCATTTTGTAAACAGATGAATTTTTATGGCAGAAAATGACCAGTTCATCATCTGCCCCAAGTTGCAAGAAAGTGCAGACCAATTTTTTTGACAGATGAACTCCATTTCCTTCTGCTATGTGAACAAAGAGCTGTTATATTAATTCCCTCTCAATTTTTCCAAATCCAATATTATACTTGAGCACTAATAAAACGGGTGCTTGTGGCCACTGTAAATGTTTATGTAGCACACCTGAGACTCCAGAATGGAAGATTTGCTGCTCCCATTCCAGGCATAGCCTTGTCTTCTTTTTTTTTTTTTTTTTTTTTTTTTTTTTTTTTTAACAGTAGCTTTGATCAGCGGACCAGGAAATCTTATTTCCTTAGCTTTTGACATTAGTATTGGTTTATGCATTTGTTGGAAATCATCATATTCTGAATGTATATTTTGCCTTGATTTCTTCTGGGTTTCACAGATTGACAGAATATCCTGACTTGGAAGGGGCCCACATGGACCATCCAGTCCAACTCTTAAGTAAATGGTCCATGTGGGGATTGATCCCACAATCTTGGTGCTATAAGTACCATGCTCTGATCAGTTTGTTGGTTACTGAACACAAACAGCAATTGATGCCTATTTTGGCTACAGCCAAGCAATCTGGTGTAGTTTATGCTTTCATACAAAATAAGCTGGAAGTTGTTTGTGCATCCATGCATGCCTAGAAATATGTTGAGCAACAAGTGCATAAGTTTGGGTCTTTTTCAAATGTAACAAATCTAGTTGGTCATCTTCCTAAGGAACTAGGAATTATTTCCATGACAAATGATAGGGATTATCTTCTCTTTGTGAGAGGAAAACAAGGAGATAAGTAGTAATATGAAAATGGAAGTGCTTGGTTTAAGTGGGTACATTACCAACACAACGGGTTGGCCTAGATTACACATTCTACTACTCTATTTTAAAACCTGAGCAGTTCTACAAAAATTGGCTTTTAGTTTGATGAGTGCTGAGATGACTGTCTGAGACTAATTATGGTCTGGAGCAGTCTGGTTTTTTTAGGGCTGAAGACTATGCAACTTTATTTTATTACACTGGACAAAATAGTTGTGAAACAGCTTCAGATTATCGTGTAATGACCTTTGTAAAAGATTTTGAAAAAGAGTGTAATTTTTCAAAGTTTGGAAGACCAATCTTGTGTTACTTCCTTAGTCTCTTCATCTTTGGTACCATAATTTCTATAAAAGAAGTTAGGCAATATCCTGTATTAGTTGGGTAGTATCCCATGTTTCTTAGAGCGAAAATCCATTACTCCTTATTACACAGCCAGGGCTTTTGCCTGTGGTTAGGACATGTAAGTTCATGGTGAAGCTGGTTAAATTACAAAGCTTGTGCAACCTCTGGAACAACTTCTTGAGTTAATTAATACATATTGTCCAAAAACGTTCATGTGGCTTGGAGGCTGAGTTCTTTGTTTTTTTATTCTTACCTGAGGTTCAGCAAAGATGTGTTTTCCACCTTCCTTGACTAAAGAAACCAGAACGTAGACAGTGATATGCCAGGTGTTTTCATTTTCACTGAAAAATATGTGTTTGCAATAAGTCAGGAAAGCAGGGCAAAACAAAAATAATTGTCAAAAGTAAATATGGTAACACCTCTTCTTAAGCCAAGGAAAAGCAGAGGGCTGTACATACCAGTACTCTTTATTTTCTTCATGAAAACAAGAGCAGGAAGACAGCTCTTGCTCTTTGGCCAGGAATTGGAAGGAAACATTTGTGCAGCTTTATCTAGAAATCCTTCTCACCAGCTACTTCTACTGCATGTAAGAGTGTGCTACTTTCCCTTTTGGCCAAAGGTACATTGGCCATGACATATGCTAAGTGTTTAGTAATGGTCTTAACATTGAGATTGTTTCTTGCCAGCAAATGGAACAGGATACCAAATATCTCTGCCTTACAGTAAAAGTTTCCACAAAGCAGTGAAGTCCACATTTACACATGTGATTTACCTGAAGCTGATTTAGGTGTAGGAAAAAGAGGAACTATCTGGCATCTTTATACCTCTCCTTGATGCCAAGAATATGAGTTGGAGAAGGAGGAAAAGCAAATTAAGAACTAATGAAACTGACTCTTTCCCTTACCTCTGATGTGTAACAGGGAAATAAAAGAGGACAGGAATTGCAAATTACTGCTATTTATTTTTGTTAAGAAAGCGAAATGGGAACAGCTAAAAATGAGTTCCCACTGTATCTGACCTCTGTATAAACACGGCTCATTATAGTGCCAGGCTGAATGAACTTACAGTCAAAAAAGAAATGAAATCCAACAGGAGAAAGTAAATCACATGATAACATCAGTACAGGTTTATGGAAAAAAAAAAAATTACTACTTCGGAAATCAAGGGATTAGGGGGCCTTAAAGTTGTCTCTTCCTCTTAGCTGGTCAAATGATGGTGTGACCAAAGACACTAACTGACCATAAAGGCACAGTTGTTTCCAGGCCGTTGCTCTGAAATAAAACTGGATCAGGGAAAATAAAAAGGTTCCTTTCACCACTTGCAATATAACCAGGAGGATAATTCTCTGTAATCCATCCTCTTTAAAATGTGGGATTACATTAGCTGCAAACCATGTGAAAGCTCTCAGTAGAAGTGGGTTGGCAGAAAATAATTAAAAAAATGTTTTCAAGATGTGCAGGAAGATTAGAAACTATTATTGTCTGCCCTACATTTTTTGAGTAGAACAGAAGAAAATATAATTTCTGGAAGGACCAAAATCAGTTCTGGATGGGAATAAAAACTGTTCCTTTCTGTTGCATAACAAAGAGCAGATGAATTAATTCTCTAGACTCTTTCAGAGAAGTGAAGGTAACATAGTGCAAAACACATATCCTACCCTCGATTTGATTTAAATCATGATGTTTTCCTTTGTTAACAAGAAATGGTGCCTGAAGTACTCATCTAAAAGAGTTAAAGCTTTCGGGCTTCAGGTTAGGCTGTTAACATTCACTTACCTACTAAAGCCTTTACAGTCTTCAGTGTTGGGTTTTTTCTGTGCCTGACTCTTAAATCAGCTGTCTGCACACAGTGCATCATCCCCTTTCTGGCATTTCTGGAGAGAAAGTATCATGTCTTCAACACAGAAATTTATTTTTTGCCAAAGCTATTTAACCTTGCTATCTCTTTTAATCATTTTCCTATTACCTTATCTGGACTAAAAAATAAACCAAAGTATTTGTAATTGTAGTAGACGGCCTGGGAAACAGTGTGCTTGCCAGTGTGTGTCTCCCTCTTTATTCAGAGACTTACAAGCTGCAGAAGGACTGGGTACGTGTTAATGGCAAGCAGAATTCAAACCACAATGACAGTAGTTTCTTTATTAAGACTATGATCCAAGTAATAAACTCTAAAAGATAATCCAAGGAGTAAATCCCGTTGCCTTAGTTGGTTGCATTGATTGCCTGCTTGTGAAAAAAAAATAAAATAATTAAATCCACTCATATTGGCCGCACAAGACCTTTGAATGAAGGATATCTATGAATTTAACAGGAGGCAAAAAGAACAGATTCCAGAAGAGATTATGTAGCATTGTGCTGAGGTCTGGAACTCTCTTCAGACACTGTCCAAGTTTTCTGGTGTAATACTAACTTGTTGCTAACAGTCTTGGACAATCTTCTAAATTTTGGAATCATTTGCAGGTGAACACTTAGCTGTGATTAAACACAGTGTGCCTTGTAAGGAAATGATGACGTTTGTGTAATAGCCGTATTCTTGTCAGGTTATGAATAAGACTAGTAATTGTTTAAAGTAGATATTTTCATTGGACAGTGTCTAATTTTTGAGAACAAAATTGTGGAAAAATACAGGAAAATCATGCCAATATTTAAACAGATGTTTTCAGTTTTGTTCTTTAAATCTCAGTGATTTCTACAAAAGCAATTTTTTACATGTTGTGTAGATGCCATTTAGGAACGTAACAATAATACTTAGATTTGCTCCGTGGGCAAAATTGGTCTTAGCACCAATTCCAGGACTGTCAGTGAATCATCATGTTATGTGGGATCCTAGTCCAAAATGTGCAGGTGTTTAAGTATTTTTCTTCATTTTTCTATGTATCATGTACACTGCAATCCCCTAATTGGTGTGACATCTATTTGGATTTTTTGTGGTGGGACATAGCTGTGAAGACTTTGTCTACTTCCAATATACAGGGAAACATGAAACCAGCAACAAGATGAATAAAAAACTACCATCATTGTAAAAGCACACATGATCAGCTTATGACTCCTGAGGTTGCTAATGCTTTAAGTTCTTTCAGTGTTATGTTTTTATGGTTGTTGAGGGTTAATTTGACCTAAGAAGGCACATGCAGTCTCTGGGATATACTTTGTTTCTGGGTAATTTGCCAATATGAGTTCGATTGGCCCTTGTTTTGCTCACTCACATACAGTTTTAATTTTTCAGGAAGTGCACCAATGTGCTTTCTATTGTGAATTCCTGAAAGCAGGTGCAAAAATGGGCTGATGTACTTGCATAAACCTGCTTTTTCTTGTCTAACACCTGAAAAAAATTTAAGTTAATCCCTGTGGAAAAAAGTACACATCTTTAGAGGTAGCAAATGTTATTTCCCTTCTGTGCAAAATCTACGATATATTTATTGCATTGTGGAAGATGTATGAGCTGCCAGACTCCAGGCCAAAGAGGAGTGGTGTTAACAGTGTGTACTGTAGCCTTTTTATCTTTTTGTATGTTTTTTTAAGAGTCATTTGAGTTTTGTGTGGAGAGGCTTTGTAGTCCATATGCACCTAAGCCACTTTTGAGGTGGCAGTTGCAATCTTCTGTGATTAGTGACTTCTACCAGGATGGAGAATTTCAGTATTCATTGAAGAAATAAATAGTTCTAACTAAAAATGACTGAGCAGAATAGGACAAACTAACAGGAAAAATTTTGCAAGAGGAGACAATTTGGGTGAAGGAAAAGAGAATGAGGAGAAATGAGGAGCAACTGAAGAGAGAAGCTCTTCTCTGGGCTCCCCGTTCTAGGCTAATCTCAGTCTATTGGTTTAATTCTGCCAGAAGCTGCAGGCAGTTTTTGTGATTTGCCTGTAATAGAGGTTTTACATCAAATTTTTCTTGCAGCCCTGCTGGGCTAAGGTAAGATGTTCAGTTGCAGCTTGTTTGGTGGCACTGCATCCTTGTGGAGGCAGGCGTGTAACCTTGGACAGAAGAGCTCACCCTGTCTGGTAGCAACAGCATAGCCTCTGACACTTTTTAAAATTATGGGATTATTTGCCATTCCTTGAGCAGATTTGCAGCTTTGCCTCCTCCTTACTCTACTTTCTTACATAACTGTCTTGCTGACAGTGCTTGTATTCATGGATATATCAATTTCTATCAGACAACTCTTATAGAAAACTCTGTTCCCAACTCTTAACAGAATGGCTGCTTATGTATCTGCTGTGGGAGAAGACCTTCTGTAGTCTCTTAGCAGATGGGACTTCTGAAGAGGATTTAGACCTAGTTTGGAGCTCAACAAAATTGCTGCTCAAGTCTTTGCCACTTTTCTTGGCTGTGTGCCCTTGCTGTGATTTGCTTCAGTTGTACATAATTTTCTAATTTCTGCCATGATCCTTGCTGGCACTCTGCACGTATTTTTCTTCACTTTCCTGCTGCCTTGGTTTTCCTATTTGGTTTTCCTTGGCTCTTTGCCCTAACCATTAGACCTAACTGTTTTGCTATCTAAAACGTATCACTTTTTGAAGAAGGAGAAAGGAGATTCCCTTTTTTGTTGTTTTCCATGCTGCATGCTTGAGTCAGGACCAATTCCAAGACTGACCCAAATGCATAAATAAATACTCTAAAAAACAGAAGTAATAGCTTTCTGATGTTAGCCCTAAATTTTGTGTTATTTGTGCTGATGGTGCACTCATGGCCTTCAAGAGGTAAAGGATCAAACTTGTAGATCACCTAAGATCTGAAAACCTTAGGAGGCTTCCACAAGTATTTGCTGTTATGCCTGAGTGCATCAGAAGCACAAACAATATAATCCTTAAAACATCAGGGCAAGGGAGATGAGTCCTGCTATTGCCAAGGAACTGGTAGAAAACAAGTTCAAAGAGATTAAATTGTTTGGCCACAGTCACACATGATGCCTTTTGTAGAATTGGGGGAGAACTGACTCACGATTCCTAGATGCTTGAGTTCTAGTAAGAGTTTCAGACACCCTAGTGTTGGAATACCTAACTTAGGTTGTACATCCTGTTTCAATAATTCAGCCACAGGGCTATCTGATGCCCTACTCCACAGGGCACTGTCTTTGACTGTTGTCAATGAGATACTGGTCATTCCTGACTTTTTACTGTCCCAGCGTAAATAAACTGAACTGGGAGACAGCTGAAGTTTAGCAAAATTTGTGGAGCTCATGGAACTATGAGGAGAAGAGGAGAAAAGTATAGCGCACTATTATGCAATCTGCAAACTTGAAATTCAGGAGAAAACTGTTGGAGAAGCATAACAAAGTTTATTATTTCAAAGGAAGCTTAGCCAACATTACAGGAAAACAAAAACCTGACTGAGTTTCCTAGAGGAGTGTATTATGGAAGAACAACTGCTTGCTGGATTACAGTCAAGATTATGACTTAAGAAGATAATATGCAGCTGCAGATTATCATATTTTAAGACAGACCATTACGTTTGAAACACAGAGAACTGTGGGATACAAATCAGTTAATAACAAAACTTGGCTAATTAACAGGGAAGGAGTGTCTTCCTATTCTGCCTTTGTGAGAGAATCTACCACTGAAAATTAAACTGATGATTTTAAACCTTCCACATACAAACAGTCTGGTTTTAAACCCAAGACAACAGATTGCAGGCAACACTTTGGAACTGGACATGCTTTTATTAAATGTTTTGTCATATAAATAACACTTCCAGAATTAAATGCTTAACCTATAGCTCTTTGTGTTTTCTGTCTTCTTGATGATATTGCTAGTCTGTAATACCATCAACTATCCATCAAGGTCCGTTTTTTTTCCAAGCTTCACACTGTCTAACTGTGGAGCTGTAAAAGCACATGCAGACACTCACATGCACCGTCTCGGGCTGGCAAGAACCCAGAGTGAAGGGTAGGCTGGAGAATCTTGCAGTGAAACCCTTGCGTTTTCCTTCCTGGCTTTCATATTTCAAAGGAAGGAAAAAGAAAGGCTTGAAAGTATATTTGTTTGTGTTAGCATAGGTAAAGGCAGACCCAGGGCACTTTAGCCTACATGTTTGCTGGGGCCAAACATGGTAGGAAACAATAAGCTGCTCTGTGGTGCTCCCTGCTTCGCACACTGAGCAGAAACTTGGCACAGTGAAGAGCCTGACCTACGAATCTGACAGTAATAACTCTGTAGCTGTTTAGTTTTTTACCATTAGGTTGATATTGAAAGTTGGCAGCATAGAGACATAGAGAAATTTTGCCTTTTTCAGTCCTTTTATTAGCCTGTATACTTACATTACAGTTAAAAAATGTTAATTTTGATTAATTCCTGTTTTCTTTTAATCTCCTGTGTGTGCCAGCAGACATAAGCTGTGCTTGTGATTTCAAACGTGAAGAAAAAATAAATACACACAGATGACAAATTATGTATCCTCAGTTTCCCCTACACTCTATGGTGATTTTGCCAGTGATTTTCCTAAGAAACAGGCAAGCTAGTGTTACATGTCAGCAGCTTCTGTGGGCAAACAAGTAGATAGGTAAAAAAATCCATGTTGCAGTTGCATTAACCATGAAGATTCTTTCTTTTTTTTTTTTTTTATTTTTTACTTTTTTAGACCTTTTGGCTTCTCTTCCCAGAACAGAAAAAAGGGTGATGGTTGGATTTTTGTGGTTCCCATTACTTTTCTTTTTAGCTTACTGTTTGTAGCTGTCGCATTTTGAGTTTTTCCATGTACATCAGTACTTCCTGCTGTTAATTTCATTTTTTAAATGGACCAATAGTTCTTTGTGTAAAATGAAATAAGGATGCTGCATGTGATTAGACTTTTCAAAGGGAACAGAGATTCCTGTTTAGTATTAGATGTTTTATTATTCTGTTATGTAGATACTTCTTTAGTGAGTTTGCCAAAAGAAGCTGCAATAGTGTTTCCTGAGATCCTGCAAATAATTCAGTAGTCCCATGATTTGTTACCTTTTGAGTGGCACATCTGAAGGCATGCCACACAATTGCTTCAAATACTTCTTTCACTAGGCTGGCTTCTTTGGAAAGAGAACAGATTTTGAAAAGTGTCTTTGCAGTCCTTCCTTTTATGATTCAACAAAAATAACTTTTTTTACAGCTGTTCTTCTTTCTTTCAAAGATGTTCGTGGAGAGGAGAGCACCAGTCAGCAAAGGTTCTGGACTACCCTGTTGTCCCAGTCAAGCATATGTTCAGCATGCTTTAGCTGTGAATTTAGCTTTTGACCTGAAACATGTAGTATCTCACACTGTGATTGTGCAGTTGTTTGAACAGTATCTCCAGGATACCTTGTGCTCTGCTCCATCTTGATTTAAGTGCACCTAATTTCTCTGATCTTAGATTACAGACTTCTTTGTTCAGGGAATGTCATCTTGTTCTGAACATACTTGGAGCCTGACGGTTAATGCACAGACTAGATCTGCTTGATCTTTAACACTTTCAGCAAATTATAGCAAGCAGAAGTTCAGCAGAAACTGTGCTTTCTCTTCTTCTACATTATATTAATCAGGAGATTTTTAATGCTGTGTTGTCATCTGTGTTCATTGGCACTGCTTTCAGTTGTGTCTTAATGGTGAACTTAGTGTTGCTTTCAAAGATAGGCAAAGAGTTCCCTTTATGTAATTTTTTCATTACAATGATCTATGCATGGAATTTTAAAGAGGATTTAAATTATACTATATATACCTATCCACTGTAGAAGCCTTGAAAAATTCAAGTCTGGAAGCATAAACTAAGTGCACTAATATATAACCTAACAACATTCTCATCCTCTTCATTTTGCCCAGAGTTCATGATCTAGTAATTTGCTTCTATTTGCAATTGCATTTTCAAAGGAAGCATGTTTGCATTGACTGAACTATAATGTTTAACCATGAAGACTTTTTTACTTTATGGGTATTTGTTTCTTTCTTTTGTGGCATGAAGTATGTACACGTACTCTTGCTTCTCCTAAGATATTTTCAACCAGTCTCTATATCAATTCCATTAACTTTATTTTCCTAAACCTCTCCTTCAGGCTGTTAATAACTAACTTTCTGGTTTTTAATCACTTTTCTGGAAGCTGTGTGCCCTGGTCATATCCTTGGTTCGGTCCCCTTATGAGGATTTGGAACTTAATTACTGTATATTATGGTCACTGCCAACAACTTAGTCAATTGCTTCCTGAAACAATTCAGTGCCAAGTCAAGTATCAACTCATAAATTCTTCTGCACATGTAAAATAGTAAGACACAATTTTTTCCACATTTTGTCCTCCTGAGATGTTGCTTACGCAATATTTGTGCTGTTAAAATTACACATCATTATTGTACAACTTGACTGTGTTGCCTTCCATTATTACTAGCTGAAATCCTCAGCTTTATTTCATCCCTCTCAATCCAGGAAAAAAACCTTCCTGCTGGTCCTAATAAGGTAGCCAGAGTTTGCCATTTTTACTGTTCCCTACCCCACTTTTATGGCATGTTGTGAATGAAACTGGAGTATACCGATCCCTGGCAAACTTGGGTGAGTCCAGGAGAACATTTGTTATCTCTACAGTCTTTAGCAGAGGAATTCTAAATATGCTTTAATATTCTAAATATGCTTTACCTTAGAGATACAGATTTATCCCTGAGTCACTGTTTATGGAGTCAAAAGAGTGTTTCAGCTACACTCTTTCTCAGCAGTGACAGAAGTATCACAAAACCCAGTCTGCTCAAAATTTCCAGACTGACATGTTTTAGGTGCCCCTCTGATTAAGACATCTTGATGCAGTATTCTTCTGTTAGTATTTTGATGTACAGTCTATATGCATTGAAATAAGAGTTGGGAAGATATGAGAGCAATAAAAAATCTCTCATCCTTGAGGGATATATTGAGAGGTGCCTTCTATCCTGTAATATTATTAGACTAAGCAGACTTTTCTGTAGCTTGTAACAGCTGGTTGCACAGCTAACAAGGAATAGCTGTATATCCTAGTTCTGAGCAAGGAACAAAGGTTACTAGAAGTTGAATTTACACATGGTGCAGCATGCACTGAAGAAAGCTTTTGTAATAATTAGCTTCTCAGTCAAGAGTGTAGACAGTGGAAAAAATGCAATGGTTGATTTTGCCGGCTGCACAGTTTCAAACAGGCCCACTGATGATTGTGTCCCAATCAGATATTCCAATTGATCTGAAGAGGAATTATTTAAAAATTATGGTCTTCTACTGTGCCTAGAGCACAAACAGGAGCCTGTTAAACAGAAGAATCCCCCATGTCACAAGCTCTTGCAATGTTGGTTATGGTTGCCAATTAAGTTGAGGCAGGACCTACAGCCAGGCTGGGCAGGTCTTTCTTGTTGCCTCTTGCTGCCTGAGCTGCCAATGGTTTTCTCATGCCCCTGTAGAGCCTGGTTCTGGTGCCAGGGGGGTTGGGAGGATTTTTGCTGTTGGCATGTTTCCCCTCAACTCCTTTGGAGTGTGAGCTCAGTGCTCTGTTCCAAACTGCCTGACTTAGCCAGTGGAAACACAGCACATTGAACAGCAAATTAGGTTTCAGTCATTTAACAGAAAATATTCATAAGGAAAGGAGTTACAGCCTTTGAGCTGCTTTTTATGGTAGCAGGACATTGCAGACTGTGCAGGTTCATAGCAAATTTGTGACATTAGTATCATACAAGAGTGCAGACATATTGGAGTAGAGTCCTTCTTCTCCCCTTACCATTAATGAGATACATCATAACAGATGATGAGCGATGATTTATTTCAGGCTGTATTTTCCTATAAGGAATTACTAAGGAATTAGCCTATGTCATGTTTGGTCTGACATTTGGGTGACACATGCACAACAGCAGGTCACAGTAAAGGACAGAGCTAGCAGCAGCTTTCCTGACATTTTAAGAGTTGGGCAAGCTTAGTTGAAAGTAAATTGAAAGTAAGCTTAGGGGAAACATGGTCATTCAAACCAGTGGATGACTGAGGAGGTTTGAGAAAGAGGCATCGTTCTGGAGTCAATCACAGACGCTGGTTTGGCGGTCGCAGGCAATTCATGCCTGGGCTCCCAAACAGAGAATCCTGAGGCGTGCAAAAGAACAAGAGGCAAGGGACACAGGCTGCAACAGGAGAGATTCTGATTAGGTAGAAGGAGAAATAAATTATGGGGGAGGTCAAGCACAGAACAGGTTATCTAGAGAGGTTGTCAGACCTCCATCGTTGGAGATACCAAAACTGAGTTGGATAAGGACCTGAACAATCTGATCTGACTTTGAATTAGTAGCTAACTTTGAAGCTGGTGCTGCTGTGAAAGAGTTGAACTTCAGAGGTGACTTCCAACATAAATTATCCTGTCATTATATATCTTATGTGTGGGCTGGGAATAAAGTAAGGTCATCAACAGAGCTTAAAAGATCATTTTTGCTCTCAGTGAGCTTTAGACCCTGCAGTTTTCCGCAGAGCAGTCAGTGCCCCAGACAAGGGAAAAATGTACATTTTTGTAACTGTGTTTTTTATTGAGAGGCATTGGCTTCCAGAAGTGATGAATGTGATAGGTCATCTACAGTGACTCTGATTCCTGCCAGAATCTGTCATCCCAGGACTCCGATTTTGTGTAAAAATCTACCATCAGGCATTTTCATATTGACATAGAAGGTATTTCTGTGGTAGAGAAAGGAATGTATTTAAGGGGTAGGGTTTTCATTTGATAAATGTTTATTGATTTTAAAGCCAGAATCTCTTTACGCAGTTAAGAGAAAGTCTTGTTTTGAGACAGACCACCTGTCTGTCAGCTTTCCTAAATAAGGATTGGGTTCAGTAGCCTTTTGGTTGAGTGGGGACTGGATAAAAATTGGGAAGTTTCTCAGAATTTATTTCATACAGAATAATCCTTCCAGGGAGTTTGCTCTGCTACCTGGAATGATTTCTTATTCTTCACTGTGTAGGAGAGTCTCTCCAGCTGCTTACAGAGCAAATCAACTTTAAGAGCACTTTATTGTCATTTGCCTTTACGAGTTTTCAGTTTATCTGATTTTAAAGAAGATGCTGCTACAATTCTTTGATTTACAGCTATAGTGTTAAAAGGCACAAATCTATGGTTTTTCCAAGAGAAAAGTGGATTTTTTGAAGGCTAAGGATTTTCTGATAGCTTTCTGATGATTTGTAAAAACACACTGTCTGGCATGTCAAGCCAGCCACCGATAATCAGTAACAGCATAGCTGACTCAGTTTGGCTGTGTAGAACCATCATAACTACCAAGTATCAAAACATCACCTAACAAGGTGAGCATGGCCTTTCCTGCCACACTGACGTGTGCAACTGCTTTGTACTCTGAATGAAAACCACACAATAGGAAGCTGCCAATGCACTGCAGCTGATTGTTTAAAAAGCCCTGTGTGGTTATGTTCATATCAAGGGCTGGCACCCCTTGTGAGTGAGCACTTTTCAAACAGCTGTCTCAAATAAATGTAAAAATCAAGATTACTAAAATACTGAACATTAATAGCCTCTGTGATTATTCCTAGTTGTGAGATACAGAGCCATGGATATAATGTTGTCCATGTGCATGGGCATTATATCACACTGACAGTTTCAAGATTTGTGAAAGCACTGCACTCTTTCCTCTATGCACATCTGATTCCCATAAATATTAACAAGAGTTATAGGCCATATTTTTTGTTGTCCGTACTCTCAAGAGTTCAGATTTTGTAATGTTTGTAGACTTGTTGCCATATTTTTTTGAGAACTGTTGTCTGATGTTTATATCTGATATTACATTACAAATAAAAAAGAACATACAAAAGTCAGAACAGCTCCAGAGAGCAACAAATATGCAGGATAAAACATGATTTAAAAAACCCATACACTTTACTACAAACACTTACTACTTCCTTGCTACCTCACTTTCAGAATGACTTTTTCACGTACTTACCAAGCCCTGCTTTGAGCTACATTTTTCCTGCTTTGTAGAATAAATAATTTGTCTTCCGTTTATTTAAGTGCATAACCAAATGTAGTTAATTATTTGAGTGTGCATGTATGGTCTTACCGAGTTAAAACAAATTGTATGTCGGTCTGCTGTTAGAAAGTATCATGGCATTAATTATTATTTTCCATTTGGTTGCCTTTCTAATTTCAGTTTGTAAATCCCTAAAGGTAGAACATTTTCTGTGAACAGCTAATTCTGATTATCACCTTGATTCAGGACATGGAAACATAACAAATACACTGCAGTGCATCATCCAGTGTACTGTTGTTAGCAGTACCAAAAAGGGGTGGTAGAAAGAGCATATGAGCCTGATCACTTTTTGTTGTACTCCCCAGTCATCTACTGTCATGAGGCTAGGAATGTTTGTTTTACCTGCTTTCTTTAGTGTTTGTGACAGCAAGTTTGCAACCTGCTGTGTAAAAAATATATCACTAATCCAATGTAATTATGGCCATCTTTAACAGTAGCATCTTAAACACAGATCAGAAGTTCATTCTACTTTGGGCGTTAGCGAGCCAGTACAAAATGATGGATCTTGTTCTGAGGACCCTACTATGAAATTTAAACATCCTTGAGCAGACCCTCAAAGTTACAGAAACCTTTAGATCAGAAAGTGCTGAATGCCTGTTTTTCAGTACCTCTAGTGATGTTGATTACTAAACCTGAGCCTAGTCTGGGGGTGTCAACATTACCTTTACATATATATGTGCTAAGAGTACTACACACAGACTAATTCTAGAGCTCTTAACATTTTATAGCATTACACAGAGGTTTTGGTGTCATTTTTCTAGGTGATGCAGCCTTATCATAGGGGAATCTGTGTCCTGATGAACCTGCTGGCTGAGACAGGGCAATCTGTTCTGGATAAACCGGGGTCATTGCTCGAAGAGTTTGAAGTGCTTGTTCATTTTCCTCTTTCTGGGGTTCAGCATTTTCATTTCGGATCTCTTTAGAGCAAACGTGCTGTTGTCAGAACGCAGACAGATGGCAGATTCACCTCCAAGGCAGTGTGACAGGCCGAATGCCACAGCAGCTTTGGCCGGGACCCGCCTGCTGACACAGGCAAAGCCGCGTCGCGGTAATTCCAGCCTCCAAGGGACAGTCTTGCTTTGACATGTCCAGCCAAGAGAACCGTGGTGCAGAACAGCGCTGTCCTCGTCGCACCGAGGACACTGCCATCCCCGCCGCAGCCACCACAGCCTTTTCCTCTCCCCTTTCCCTCCCAGCGCCAGGGTTTCGGTGCGGGCTGCGGGACTCCGTCATCCCCCTCTAGCGGGGAGCGCCGGGCCCGTCTCCGGGAAAGTCTTTGGCTTTGCCTTCGCACCTGGTTGTGGTTCCGTGTCTGCCAAGGGGAGCCTCGGAGACTGAAATCGCATTATTTGATCCTCTGGCTTTGAAATCCAAAGGCAAATCAAATGTGTAACAAAGCTTTTTATACGCGATAAAATGCACACAACCAAATAAATCCATGGGCTTAGTTCTAACAGGGAGGATTTGTGTTCTAGAAGTTTTGTAGCTATGGGCAAGTAGATTATATTAGTGTTCTCATGTAAAAATGATTTATCGTATTTTCTAAGAATTTTTTTTTTTGTCACAGCAATGCCTTTGATCAAAACGAATATAATTATTTGTGTGATAATCTGGAATTTATTCAATTTACAATATGTTCATTTAAAAGTTTGTATTTACTTTTGGAATAACAGTCATCAAGAGGAGTGCCTAAAATTCACATTGTAAATAAATAAGTGGAGAGTGATTGTTTAAAGAACTGGTATTCTGAAATGCTGAGATGCCTGAATGAACTCCTGTTGTGTAAGAGGCGATAAGCATTTAACAGAGGCTGATTCTGTGCAGAAATAAAAAAAACAAAATAGAAAGATACACGGTTTAAAATTTTGCTGAAGGTGTAAACAATGTTAGTTATAAAAATGACGTTTCAACTTCTTAGACACATGACTGAACAAAACATTGATCATGATTTTACAATGGAAATAAAGTCTAAGAGTTGGCAGATAAACTTCAAAGCAGCTGTGCTTAGGATATTGAAGCTCTACGGTGTTATCAGACCTGGGCACAGAGATTACATTTACATTTATTTCTGGCAAAACTCATGTTCGAAATGCATATTACCTCTCAGTAGTTTCCTTCCTTCCTTCCTTCCTTCCTTCCTTCCTTCCTTCCTTCCTTCCTTCCTTCCTTCCTTCCTTCCTTCCTTCCTTCCTTCCTTCCTTCCTTCCTTCCTTCCTTCCTTCCTTCCTTCCTTCCTTCCTTCCTTCCTTCCTTCCTTCCTTCCTTCCTTCCTTCCTTCCTTCCTTCCTTCCTTCCTTCCTCCCTCCCTCCCTCCCTCCCTCCCTCCCTCCCTTCCTCCCTTCCTTCTCTCCCTTTCTTCCTCCCTTCCTTCGCTCCCTCCCTCCCCAAATGTCAGTGCTTTCCAGCACTTTTCTCCCTCAGCTCTCTTCCTCTCCCTCCCCTCCCTTCTTTCCTCCCTTTCCAGCTTCCTGCTAGTCTGTCTTCCAGCACTTTTCTCAAACACCACTTCCCAGATTATGCTGTGACACTTCACCACCACAGACTTTGTGTTTCCTATCCAGTGTCCACTGCCTCCCATGTATTCATGCATTAACTCCTCTGCTCTTTACCATCCCTTTCTTTCAGCATTATCCCTAAGGTTCAAGCCACTTTTCTCTACTTGACTTACTCTGTGTTTAACCTTTTCTGAAATCACTTATACTCTTACTACTGACATTTGAATGATTTGTCTTGGGAGGTAGTGTGTGAGACAAGTGGTGTTACGATAGCACAGTCAGTCAGTCTAATGTGTGTTTGGACAGCCTATGTCCATAATAATTCTCCTACCGTGGGAGAGAGCTGGCTGGCTGAGAGGCAATGTTGGTGGATTTCATTAGCTGACATTATTTCAGTATTCAGATTGAGGGAGTTGTTAAATCATCATTACTGTAGTCATTCACAGCTTTGATGCAGATTTTTAGTAACTGGCTGTACATCCCTTTATCTGCAACTTTATCTGGTTTTTTCCTTTGGTGTTCCTGATGTTTACAATAGTAAATCCACTTATCCCTGCATGCACAGGCATGAGCAGGCACATATATGTAGTCATGCATGCACGCACAACATGCTGAGGCTTTGTTAATTGATGTTAATTACTGCTGTTTTTAATTACAAAACATATTTCTCTATTGGTCTATTTGCACTGCTTTGTTTTAGCTTCATCTAATGCACTGGAACTCCACACTGTACAGCAGCATTGATGAGGCAGTAGGGAAGAAGCACGGCATAGCTATTATTGCTTTGTTTGTGCAGGTAAGTTTCCTGTGTTACACTTGTTACCATGCACTGTCATTTGTCTGGGGATAATGAGGTCTTTTCCATGTTATTTAATTTTTAATGATTTCATAAAAGAAAACAATGTATGACTGCTGGTATTCTATTTGAAGGATATTTTTCAGTCATGTCTTCTATAAGTGTGCTAAGCAATCAATTCTTGTTTAAACAAGATATTGGAAGTATGTTAGTTAAAGAAGGGATAATACATAGTTAGGCATCTTTCTGTGACTGGCTATAAGTAGTCATCCAATCTGCATTCCTCTGAGGGCAGAATGAGGACTGTCAGGAGGAACAAGTGCTTCACTGTCTCTGTGATGCATTTCTCTTAATTCCTGGCTAGGTCTGTTTTTCGGGAGTTGAGGAAATAGACAGAGGAGAGGAGGAAAGACTGAAAAAAAGCCTACAAACCCATTGGCACTGCTGAAAACTGGTAGTAGAATTGTGCTTTCCTGAACACAGGGACAAGAGTGTTTCTTCACACAGGAGAAATGCAAGGTGGAGTCATATTACTTCTTCAGAGACTGAGAATGTTAACAAGGCTTGCCAGAGACCCTCAGAAAAGGCTGCAATGAGGAGGCTTAGAGCTTCCTGGGGACAAGGTGTAATGAAATCTGGGAAGTTAGCACTATAATCTAATTGCTGTTGAAGGTTTTTCAAGGTCTGCACCCTATAAAGATTTTCAGTTTTAGTCCTCAAACACCAGATTCTCATCTTCCTCATGAGAAATGGCAAACCATTTTATTTAAATGGGTTTGGAGGAAGAGGTTTAGAGTTCAGGCTTAGATCAAATGGATTTTCTTTCACTGTGATATTATTAATTTGTCGTATTTCATAACGAGTTTATGAGTGCCTTTGAGCTTTACCTCTGAATTTAAAGGTACATTGGTTACTGCCTCAACACTCAGATAGAACTGCTAAAAATGGAAGTTAGAAAGTCTTCAGCTTTGTGTCCTAGAGGGCTGTGTGATAATTGCTTATGTAAGTCACCTTCTCATTCCAGCAGAGGTAACCTTCAAGTCAGTTAGAAAGTTATATATAAGTTCTTAAATAAATTTGAAACTTCAATGATACATTTTCCATTTCTGGTCTGTCACCCACATCAGTGTTCTTAAGCATTCCAAAAAGTCTTTTTCATTAGCCAAGAAAGGCATCATATAATTACAGTTGACCAAGGAAAAATAATATTTAAGCTGTTTATTAAAGGAACAGGAAGAGGAAATTTGGTGACCATTTTTTTCTTGGTAAAGGCATGGAAAAAATAATTTTGTACCACAGTTCTCAAAATACATTATTTTAAGGGGATTATTAATTTAGAAGCAGCATCTTTGAAGTGACTTCAATATCTTTTATGCACTTGGAAGGTCTGAAATTGAAATTCCATTCTGAAACAAAAGAAAATGCTCTTAAATTCCTAGAAATAACAAAGTACCTTTTGTTGACATTCAGTTGTTTCCTTCCAGTGGCTACTGTGTCATTCTATTCCAAGAGAAACAAAAAGCAAACAAATTTTCAGGGTCTAGCTCTCCCATTCTCACTCATGCTGGCTTGTTTCCTCAACTGGTATTTGTACATGTTGGCAAGGAAATTGAGTGGAAGGCCATTCTGCCTCTTCTGATTTTGTTCTGAAGGTAAAACTGGGATCCTGGAATGGACGATTTGAGTCAGAAGCAGCTGAGTTTAGTGTGCAGAGTGAGCAACGTCCATATAAAATTAGAATCTCTTATCTCAGTGTGTTTCTTTAGAGCCCCATCATCGGTGCCTTACAGGCGCTCAGCAGAGGCAGTGCTGCAGCCTGCCGGGAGCCCGGCTCTCCCTGGCATGATCCCAGAGATGCTGTCAGAGAGGGAATCTGCTGTTCTGTGCTCTGCAGGCAGGAAAAAACTCCCCCGAGCTTCAGAGATACCTTGGGCCAGATTTGCAACGCTGTGGGAACAAATTCAGAAAGTGTCTGTTCTGCTTGTTCACTCTGTTCCTTTCTGTGTACTTTTCTGACAAAAACCGGTAAGGACAAACTGTATCCTTGGCATTTACATGCCACAGTATTGCACCATTTTGACTCCATATAGAATAGGTGCTGCAAAACAGGGTTAATCAAAACCTAGCAGACACAATTATGACTCTTGCTCTTGTTCTATGAGTTCCTGTGTCTGCTTTAAAGTTATTTAAGCCCTGTTTACTTTTGTCTGGTGATTTTATAATGATTTAATTTTTTGGAGTTGTCATGTGTCAGTGTATTTGATTAACACAAGGTTGTGCAGCTACACTAAAAACAGCTATAGTACTTACTGCTCTGGTTGACCTGTGTTTTGCTGCACAGTTTCTGAAATACCAAGATACTGAAACTCACCTTTGCTTGCTGTGTTTCAGATAGGAAAAGAGCATGTGGGCCTAAAGGCTGTAACTGAAATTCTTCAGGACATCCAGTACAAGGTAAGGCATTGTCTGAAGCAATGCTTCCTTTAATGACCAGGGAGACAGGGAGCAAAGGGTCTGTATGGAGCCAAGAGAAAGGTTTCAGATGTATCTGCAGTAAAATCACATGTAAAAACCATCATTTGGTGCTCAGCATGAAAACCTCAGCATTTTATTCAGATATTACTATTCAACTAATATATATATTTTGTACTTCTTTCTTTTTCTGGTGGCCAGAAATTTTGATCTATACAAATAACTGCTGGCAAGTCCTACCTTTTCAGTGATTTTCATGGAGTCAGTATGGGTGCAAGCACTGCAACATGCTTAATGAACCCAGCAGCCTTATCTCTTAACTTACCTGGTTTAATTTGCAGAGGAAAAGAACAGATGAACTGAGCACCCATATTAACTTGCTGGGAAATCAGCAATGCCAATTTGTCAAGTGGATTACGTGTGGGGATCCTGAAGGACAAATAGTAATCCTAGCAGGGCTGAGGAGATTTGAGTGCTCTCCAAAGTGTTGACACTATCTTAAATTACCTTGGGCTAGTTACTTCCATCTCTTTGCGTCATGATCTGTAACATAGAAATAATCATACATACCTTTGATTTTAAAAGGATTTTGAGATGTATTGATGACATGTTTTTTTATTAGTCTGAAGAGATTACCTTCAGCAGATGCTGAAAACCAGAAAAATTAGAAAGGAGTCATAATCTTTTAGTCAAATAATATATGGTAAACTTCAGTCATGATGTTTAATATTATGAACTCTTTATTTATGAAAGTGTCAGAGAAAACAATAGTGTAGGGAGCTCTAATTTCATTACTGAGACAACAGCCAAGCAGAGGAAGATCATGAAAGGCCTCACCATTGTGTGATTGTATTATAATGGTGACTTTCAAAGGGTCAACATCAAACACACTTTGGCATACATAACATTTTCGTGTATTAAATATGTGGAACCAGCATTATTTTATTAAATGTTATCCATGTCAGTTAAGTAAAGCTCACTTTGGCCCTTGTTTTTTTAACTCCTTTTATATGAAACCCCTGTATTTCATGTAGAGGATTTCAAGGCTGGGACCTGAAAGAAGTCCAGGTGCTAAAGGCAGAAAGTTAAGAAGTTGCTGGGATAAGCTTAAAAATTAAATAAAAAATAGAATAAAAATATATGTTTGTGTAGCTGGAATGATGATTAAATGGGGGCTTTTTATGAGTTTGCTTTCCACAGGACTTAAAGGCTTAATGTTATAAGAACACAGAATGTGTTTTACCTCAGCATTCATCAGCATTTTAAGTAGAAGCTAGAGATGAGATTGATTTGTATTCATTTTTTCAGGGAAAGTCCAAAACAATACCCTGTTTTAATCCCAACTCTTTATTGCCAGGTAGGTGCCTTTGCTTACTTTTGCGTGTGTGGATTAGTAGCTGATTGCAGAGGCTGAGACAGTCTTAATCTAAAGCCTAGCCTAAACTGCAAACCTGAGTGTTTCCCACAAGGTGGTAATGCATTTTGGTAATGCACATCCTAACAGGGATAGGTGGTGGAGTCCCATTGCAATTTACTGTAAATCTGCACCTTTGTCATGTGAGTGGGATGTGTTACCGTAGGCTCTGCACTGCTGACAACACTGTGGTTACCTCTGGTGAGGATTTACCAGCCCATCTAGGGAGACAGCTGTGTGTGTTCCTTTCTCTACTTGGGCATAGAATTGGAAGTGTAAGGCTACCCACTTAACACGGTAGTTTTTTTGGCAGAATCAAAAGACAATGCCATTAGGCAATGACAGTTGTGTAGCATAAAAGGAGAAGTGAAAAAAGGAGGCAAATTCAAACTTACATAGATAAAAATGAAAGAGTAACAGTAAGAAATGTGACCTTAAAAAAACCCAAACATTTCTAAAAAGAAATGCTTCTGCAAGGAATTCATTTGAGCTAAACTCTTGTCATAGTGGCAAATCTGTAATTTTTCAAAGTAGCCCAGGTCTGCATTAGGCTATATTAATTATATCAAAAGAATATAGTCTAGGTTGCAAAGTCAAGTGCTCAGCAATTAGGAATTGCAGGAATTAAGGCAGCCTGTGCCTCTCATGCATATCCATTATGAAACATCACCTGATTGCGTGACCATAAGTTATTTTTTACAGGGCCCCTGCCTCACAGTTCCTGTTTGATGCTGATCAAGTCACATAAACAAAAAAATTCACAAGTCATCTCTAACTACGTGTTCCTCATTTTCTAGGTGCCCGACTTGAGATCATGGGGTCTGATTTGCAGAAGTGCTGAGTGCTTACACCTCCAAGAGAAGTCAATGGGAGCAGTGCTCTGTGTTATGTGCTATAGAAAGTTAAATACTTTGAGAAATCAGGTTCTGAGCATATCATATTGAACACCTCAAATGAATAGATGCATTTGACCTCATCTTCTCTGCCTCAGTTCCCCAGCTTTTAAGTGAGGGGATAATCTTCCTTACCACTCAAGGGTATGGGAGGATAAATTAATTCACTTAAGCTCTCAGGCACTGGAGAAATGAGCGTATTAGAAGTGTGGAAAATGAGAAAATATTCTAACAAGCAGGATTTCAATAGCATGGGAAAAAGAGGACCAAGTGCTTCATATTGTACTGAGAATTCTAAACAATATCATCTGCTTTTCGAAACAAAATCATCTGTGCATCTGTCTTTGCAAGTAAACGATGGAAGGTTCTCCAGAAAAGACACACATGATCATATAACAACCCTGTATCATGATGCATGCACAGGATGGGCTGAATTAATTCGTACAGTTCTTAACTTTTGAGTGTTTGATAATGCAACTTGCTGTCAATGGATTTGCTGCATAATTTCCTATCTGAGAAAGAAAATTACACCAACAAAACCGTTTACTGATAATTACAGGCTTCATTAGCAAGATTTGATTCTACTGATATTCCTCTGAGCTAGTAGTGAAATGACAGTAACAGGTTAGTTCAACCAAGCAGGTTTATTTGTTCCCAGTCTCCCAATCTGTCATTGTCAAGATAGTCACAACCTTCCCCCTGTCTCTCCATGCCACGATTAACCACTCTTTGTCTCCAGTTTCTCTCCAGGTTTGTTTCTTGTCCCCTCTTTTACAGTCAGGCAGTTTCTTGTCTGTACTTTTTAGGCTGTATGGCCTACAGCAGCAAAGGAAAGCCCTGTGTTGTCTCACTTATGTAGTGTGATTGGAATAGATGAGAAGTTAAAATATTTAAAATAATTAAAATCAAACGTATCGTATGTAGAGTTAAAACTCTGCATGGACAAAATATTCTATGTTTTCTTCTGTGACAACTGTTTATTCTAACAGTTATTTATAAACGTATTAATAAATATATAAACTTTAAAAAAAGATGTAATTATAAGGTAAACCTTGATGGTTTTCCCCCTCTGAAATTCAACTAACTTTTCCAAAGATAGGAAGCACCAGTGCATCTCAAAAAATGTCACCAGAATTGCAAAGTGAAAAGTTTTTCTTCAGCTGAATTTTCATTGATTTTTTTAAATGAAATAAAATTAATTCTGGAGACATATCTAAATGTAGAAATCAGTTAAAATTCGATCACCACGGACCCTCTGCCTTCAAAATTCAATGTCTCTCTTAGCTTTTGACATTAACAGGAATTATTTTATTCCCATAACATTGCTTATTTGCCATATTAATTTAAAGAACACTTGTTATTTTTCACATCTACAAAGTGGCATTTTCACATCTAAAATGCTCATCTACAGGGTAACTTACTGTAATATAATGACCACAGGCTCATATATTCATATCAGGAAGTAGTGGGCAGTGCCTGGTAGGTTATGAATTCACTTCGCTTCTGCTTACTAACTTCATCATGAGAATGAGAACACAGCTGCCATAAGCTGTCATAACTGAAAGACACCACTAACTTCCTTAATGTCATTAAAATTCCCCATTTCTTTTGATTTCAGATCCTCTTCTGCGTGACTACTGGGTGTATGAGGGCTCTCTAACCATTCCACCCTGCAGTGAAGGTGTCACCTGGATATTATTTCGCTATCCTTTGACTGTGTCCCAAGTGCAGGTAACAGCTGTGCTTAAAGTGACCTTGGGATATGGTTATGAGCTAAAGGTTATAGCGTGCAAATGTATAGATCAGAATGTTATGTCTGTTCTCCTTAAAGATCCCATTAGATCAGTACATGGCTTTTCAAGTAAAGGTTAAACCTTTTGAGTCACTGAAAGCAATGCAAAGGTCAGAGATGAAAAACCTTGTTATCATTTATCATCAGCATTTAAAATAATTCTTATATTTAAGTGAACGAAAAAGAAAAGAGGAACTCGATGGGCAAAATAAATTCAATTCTTTGTAATTGTAAGCTTCCAAATATCACTGCTTTTTAATGTTAAAGGAAGAAAAAAGCACAGGGAGGCACTACGTCCTGGAGAATGAAAAACATTAATGTAGTACAGACTGGCTAGATTGCATTGAACTATATTTAATTTATCGGGCTCTTTTTTAATTCAGTTTTATAATAAATGTCAAATGGAAACTACCTATTTAAATTTGATTTTACGTGGATGTATTTAAAAATGTTTGGGGTTCTTTTTCTTAAATGAAATCTAACAGTTGTGAGCCTTTCTATGTAAAACTTTTCAAATCTGTCTACAAATAATCCCAGTAAAAACAAAGAAAACTCCTGATGAATATTCTCCCACAATCTGTGAATCCCAGCTGGAGGAATGTGTGTTTAATTTAAATGAAGCTACCTAGAATCCCTGAAGCTGAATGCATACATTTTCATTGCCTGCTCTGAAGCATGTGAAAAAAGTACAAAAGGTGATAAATTCAGATTTAAATTGTTTCGGCTTTAATAATTTAAAATTTTGCTAGCGATGCCAGCACAATATTTTACATCTTTAACAATTTAAAATTGGCAGCATTTCTTGTTTAATGGAACTGAATTCTAGGTCTAATCATAGGATTAAAGCAATAGCTCCCAATATGTTATTTGTCCAGTAGCTGCAACTTAAATGCATCCCATCATGAATCTGTTATTTGTTTATGAAAAGGTAAGACTTGTGGCTGTTTACTACTGAGTAAATGTATTACTTACTACTGAGTAAAGAGCATTATGTTACCATTATTAGATTCAGAATAACTTTTAAAGACAGAGTGCATTTTGTAACTTGTCAGCTAATTGTCCAGATATGATATTGATAAATAAGGGGACTTAATCAGATATAAAAAGTCTACAGCTATTACACTGAGACATAGTATGGTACTGCTAGTTTCAGATTTTGTAGTCTCTCTTCCCTTTTAATGCAGTCAGTGCACAGAGGAGAGCTGTCCATATGTCGTGGGAGACAGCAGGAGGGTTAACAAAAGAGGAATAAAGAAGAGAAATGCAACTTTAGTTAGTATTACTGTGTACTAATTTACCACTAGAAAGGAGGATGTTGGAATGTTGTGTGAAGGGGATAAGACTCCTGAAAAGAATATTGTGCCTGGGGAAAAGAGTGACCCATAGTGCCTGGGGCAAAGACTGAGATTCACAACCATGGCCTTTGTTAGGTGAGGGGCGGCTGGTTTGTGTTGCTGCATTACTTCCATAGGTGTAGACCCAATCCAAAAACATTGCAGTGATGAAGGGCATGCAAGTCATGGAGGAACTTTTCCCTCCCACTGGCACTGCATGTGGGTGAGTGGTGGCACTGGAGTCAAGTGATGGATTGGAGCAGACTTATGCCAGGATGATCCACTATACTTGTCATAGATAAGAATCAATTAGAAAAAAAATCCTCAGTGATATTTATGATTGCAGCATTAAAGTTAAGGTTGTGCAGGAAAGATAATTATTAAGAACTTGAAAGGCTTTTGCCAAGGTGTGATAAAAAAATAATATTTCATCAGATATTGCTTTCGGATGTCAGTGAAAAATAAATATATTATTAAAATAAATATGTCAATGAAAAATAAATATGGGGTGAGAGGAGATGATTCTTAGATTTGTAAATTGAAAGGTATTGTGAGGTCTCCATTATGCCCAAATTAATTTTGTCAGTTCTAGAATATTTTGCTGTAGCCTAAAATTCCAAGATTTTAAATTGTAATTAGTATTTTGGCTGCAATGAAATATCTGGCCTCTTTTGTGCATGTGGGCATGAGTGCCTACGAGAGATTTCATTTAATCACAGAACTGCAGAATGACTGGGGTTGGAAGGGACCTCTGGAGATCGTCTATTCCAAATGCCCCGCTAAAGCGGGTTCATCTAGAGCAGGCTGCCCAGGAGAGATTAAGGAGAGATTAGAAATGCAAGGGCTTTTGTCCATGGGAAATAAGAGGATGTAGTATAGGATATACCATTTGGAATCTTCCAAGGAAGGCTGGTAGAGGCATTTAATTTTATTAAGCCAGCTTGTAGTATTAAATCATAGATTTCAGTGCAAATGCATTTCTAATGGGTTTAAATACATTATTTTTACATGTGTCATTACCTTGTAGAACTTTCTTCTTTGGGATACTAATGAAATGTCAAGTGCTTTATATAAATACTAGTAGCATCTGTGGTTATAGTCAGTGAGAGACAAATTCAAGGCTATTTTAATTTTTCAGATCATGAAATAATCAAGTTCTAAGTGTCAATAACAAGTAAATAAAGAATTACATAATAAAGTATGGAAGAGGTTTTATTTCTTTCCTCTGATCTAACTAGTTCGTATATTGGAGACAAGAGGCTAATTTTCTGCAATTAACACAGCAATATTGATCAGCATAACAAACTTCATAAGGGGTCATAAGGGTCATAAGGGCAAAAAAATGAATAAAACAGCCATTCTATTTCAGGGTCACACTCATAAAATATTTTCACATTTTCTTATTTTGAAACAATGAAGTAACTATTTTGACATAGGCACAAAAGGCTGACAATTACAAAGTAGAGAACCATTTTTTGTCCTGAAGACATTTTCAGATAGAAAAGTTCAGCTGATGAGTTGATATGCTACTGATCTAAGTCAATGTTAAGTGAAAGGAGATGGGAGTGTGCTGGTCATATGAATAGCAAAAGAGCAATTCAGGACTGCAGCATCAGGATGTGCTTTCCTGGAATCCTGAGGAATGCTGTTTCCTCACTGGAAGTAATTTTCTTTGTCATGAGACTCCACTTCCATCAAAAAGTCCTTCATGGGTCATTCTGGGAGTATTCCTGTCTTCCCTTTGTGCTTTTTGTCATCCTCACTTGACTTATGTTGAAACACACAGCCCAGGAGGAACTGTGTTGATTCTTTTTGTGAGATACCTCACACATGCAAGTACACTGCTGAAATGCAGTGGGAGAAAACTCCTGTTAGGCCAGTAAAAAGCAGGAAATAATTGAAAAAGACTTGGTCATGATTCTCTTCACTATATTTTTATAAAATGGGACATTTGTGAATAATGTGCTTTGTGGTTCACTGAAACCCAGAACAAGTGCATTGTCTGAGCCACTCAGAGTAGGGATTTTAAACAATGATGCAGAAGGAGCTGTCGCTCTGCAGGATTCACTGTCAGAGTTAACTGGTCTTTTATTGAATGGCATGGTCTCTAGTGCTTTTGTCTACCTCATTCAGAATCAAAAACTACCAAAGGACAGGAATAGTAACTAGCATATGGAGCTGGAGTGGAAATTGTGCAAAATTTATGTAAACTGTAAAATAAAGCACTCAGAGCTTCATGGTATTCTGGGTGCTGGGAAGTAGGTCTGTGTTCTTGGAAGGAGTCATGGAGACGTGAAATTTTCAAACAGAAGGATAATGCTTCCATATCCAAGAAATGTTTGCAAAAAACGTGCAAATTCTTAGTTTTGTATGCTCTATTCTTCAGCAAATATGTAAGTGAAACAGAACAACACAGTGTTCAGGGTCTGAATACAATGAGTTGTAAAAAAAATTCTACACAATATGAACATGAATTTACTCAGTAAAAATGTTCACATTGTGGATTTGCCTCTACTGGTTAGAACTTAATCCCAAATTTCAGTGTGAGCGGGCTTAGGTCATCCTTAATGTCTTCTGCGCAGGAGAAGAACTTTCTAAAGTGGCTGTTCCTGGTAAAAATATGTGAATATCCTAGGGTGCTTAGCCATATGCCTCTATGCAGGGTGTACTTCATAGCATTGTCTTATGAGGGGTTGGGGGGAGGTGGTAAGCAGTGAAACACGATGAGCAGGGCATATATTACCTTGCATATTACCTTGCCAGATGGAAATTTAATTGGGAAGGTAGTGTTGGCACAGCTAGTGTCCTTTTCTGACAGAAGTGCTTCTCACAAGTAAAGCAAAGCACCATGTTGTGTAGAGGGTCTCTGTCACTGCAGTCTGAACCACGGAAGGAACAGCTAAACAAGGAGATTGTTGATCTCAGAAGAAATTCCCCCTGGGAGCAGAGCTACAATTCTTGACTTCCCAAAAGGCTGAAGAGCAGGCACAGAGATCAGGTCAATTCTACTCTCCTGACTGAAGAAACTGGAAGCTGCTTTGTGAGGAGTACCTCCTGGAGAAAGATTTCACTGTAGGAACTGGGACAGAGCATTTGTAGTTACGGTAGGAGACAGCTCACAAATGCCAGCTTTGCAGAGAGTCTGCACTTCCCTTTCCTTCATCTGTGTTTGTTTGAAGTATCTCATTCTCACAAGATCAAAAAAAAGCCACATTTTTGTAAAGTGCTCCTTCCTAAACTGCAATTATCTCAGACTTTCCAGAGTTGATTCAGGTGAAGAAAGAGGATGCTTTTACAAAACTCCTTCAGTGATTCACCAGCCCTTGAGTTCTGACAACTTTCAATTCCAAGCTGGTAGTGGGTTTGTTTTCAGTTTGCTTTAAGTAAGCAACAACAACAATAACAACAAAAATCTTCCATAACAGGGTTCTGCCTCTAAAAGCACCTTCAAGGAACATTTTTTCATTTTGGCAGTCTAAGCTGTCACCTTGTATCTCACCTGCCAGGAGCTGAGTGTTTATTTCCAAGCACACTGTTTGTTTTGAGGAAAATGAAACACAGAATAGCTAGCCTCTAAATCAAGTAAATAAGTCTGTATCAGTACTGGTGTAGAGTGGAAAACAACAATGAGGGCAGTTGTGTTCCAGGCTGCAGTAAGAAAGTATTCTCTGTAGGCAGGATAAGAGTAAAAATGTCATTACCTGCTGTTTAGTATCTCATTTAATTTAATTCTGGAATCATGCTTACATTCTCCCTGTAATATTTCCTAGTGTGTTTTTCATAGAGAAATTAACTCTATAATGTTTTAGATGTTAAAGTGATTGTATACTCCAGGCTCCATTTTACTTTCTGTGTATCTTCAGTTTCAAGTTAGGGATGAACTGCATAGTGAAGCATCACAGGGTCAGTACAAGTACAAAGGCTGAGGCTAGGGGAGTCATAGGATACATTTGCTGTATCCAGCTAAGATAGCTTGTGAATATGTCAAAGAAAAAGCCATTTTTCCTAGTAGTTGTAACTAAAATACTAGACTCCTAAAACCAGCACTGGTGAACAGTAAAGGGAAAGTGTTTTATCACACAGCACTTGATGCTAGTACAGGGATGAAGATGGAAGCTGCTCATATTCTTCCCTACACCAGATTAGATTTAGAAAAATATATAAAGAGTCTATAAGCAATAAACATATTTGTTTTGGCTCAATTGAAATATTTTATATTTATTTTTTACTGCATTTGACTTTCTGACTATCTACACCTACAGATCTTTTGAAGCAGTATTTTGTTTTGATCACAGAAACTGTATTTTTCCATATAAAATGTCAACAGACATCCTCTAAAGCTAAGAATCTGTTCAGTATTCTTCTGGTTTAGAAGAGAATAACAATTTCAGGCAGTAAATAAATCACTAGGAGAATTTCAAAACAATTTCTAGTCAAGCAATGCACTGAAATGCACTTCTTTGAAGAAGACCAGCATTACTACTCTAAACACACAACAGTAAGGCTGATTCATAGGATGTAATCTACAATTGCCGAGATGATCCTAAAAGAAGTTGTGAAAAGGCAAAGCATAAGTTTGCCAAACTATGTGCATAAGAGTTCTTTTTTTTCTCTATATCTCAAATGGTTTGACAGTGCTGATAACTATTTTAAAATGTTATTATAATTATACTGGCCTTACTATATGGTACCTGAACACTCCAATTTTCAAAGCTGCAGAATTGTCTGGACAAGGCTGGTTTTGATCATTAGTTTCATGGTGAAGAATGTCTCAGCTTCTTAATTTATATTTTTCTGTCTTTCAGATAGAGGAATTTCGAAGACTGAGGACTCATGTTAAAGGTGCTGAACTTTTAGAGGGCTCTGATGGAATCCTGGGAGATAACTTCAGACCAACTCAGCCACTTAGTGATAGAGTCATCAGGGCTGCATTTCAGTAGCAGAGAAGGAAGAACCATGATGAATCTTCAGTCAGGTAAGTAAAAGCTCAGCAGAAAAATCAAAACTTTGAAATAATTTAGCTAAAGTAGAAAATGCACTTAATTTTTAGCTAATGTTATGATACATTGTCACAATTGTAAATTTTGACACTGTAATTTCTATTTCATCCTGTATATAATAGTTTATGTCATGGTTTAACTCCAGTTGCCAACCAAACCCCACAAGCTGCTCAGTCACTTCCACGTGGTGGGATAGGGGAGAGAATCAGAAGTGTAAAAGTGAGAGAATTTGTGGGGGGTTGAGGCAAAAGCAGTTTGATAGGTAAAGCAAAAGCCATGCATGCAAGCAAAGCAATAGAAAACAAGGAAGTCATTCACCACCATTCAGGCAGTGAGTCACAATGCCACTTACATCACAATTACTTCTTGTAGTTTTAAATTTCTCCTGCTGCAGTGAGGAGGAGCACAGTATGCCTTGGTTTTGTGGTATATTTCCCCAGTTGCTGAGTTTTACTGGTTGACTTCTCACCATGTTTCTAGAAGACCAGCCATTGGTGGGTCTTTTCACCCTGTTAAAAAAGCAGGGTAGTAGTTCTAGAAGAGGACCTTTAATTCTAAAATGAGGCTTTTTTTTTTTTTTTTAATGATGCTGTTCTTTCCCAATAAGACTGAATTTTGGGCAACTCCAGTGAAGGTAAAAGAGGAGACAAATTAAATTCTGTCATGGCTAATTTTTCATATTTCATTCATCAAAGTAGTTGCTGCTTCTTTTCCACCTTCATTGACTCATAGAGCAAAAATTTGAGGATGACATTAGAGAAATACACCTGTGAACTTGCATTAATCCTGCCTCAGTTATTACAACTTTTCATGTCGTGTTCCCCCAGCCTCTATCAGTCACAAAACAAATCCCCTCAATGCCCAACAGTTACTCCTAATCCTTGTTATTCTTATTTAATGGATGCTTTGCTATAATGGAAAACCTGGCAATGAGGTTCAAAGAGAGTTAAAGTCCAGGGGAAGTGGTTGAGTCACCATCCCTGAAGGCATTTAAAATGTGTAGATGTGATTTTAGGGACTTAGTTTAGTGGTGGACCTGGCAATGCTGGGTTAATAGTTGGACATGATGATCTTGAAGATCTTTTCTAACTTAAACAATTCTATTTTATTCTAAGGGAAATGTTTGCCTTGAAAGTAATGAGTCAAGGCACCAGCTTTATGGTTGATTTTGAAATGAAATTATCCCACTTTAATGCAAATAATAGGAAAACAAATCTGGGAAATCCTCGAGAAAAGAATCTGTTTGATTGCTTTCTTCAGTAAGTATTACTGCTTTTTAACATAGTAAAATTTTTCCTCTAGTTTCTCACAAAAAAAAATGTATTTAAATAATAGAATCATTGGGTATTCCCCATTAGCCTATTTACTGTTGAAATACATCATATGAAAGCCTCAGATTTTCTATCTTAACATTTCTTCAAAGCTACAAAAAACAGATTCATCTAGGGTTTCATCTGGAAAAATTCGTCTTCATGCTGATAAAAGGGTTTTGATAAACTGTTTTGGGTAAGGATATTTATTTGTATTTAAATTCTTGCCCTCTCTAGTTCATGTCAGGCTCTGTTGTGCAGGTAAGCCCATTTAGAGCATTGTCTGGGTGCAGTCCCCAATTTCATATGAAGTAACAAATGATCAGGCAGCAGATAACCCTTAAAAAAGATTGATCATTCAGTGCTTCCAAAAAATAGATCCATTAAAACTAAGTGAGAAGATTATCCTCCCTCCTGCATATACTAGAAATTATTTAGTTGGTTAGGACAGTGACCAACAATTTTATGGTCTTTCCATATAGCATAAGCATTCAATATAGTGTATGCATCTAAACATTTTTTAAGTAAGGGTTTGTATTTTATAACCCTATTTAATATCTGCATCCTAGAAGTTAAACAAAAACCCAAAATATTGATCCCTGTTTTAATATTATTTTCTTATTCCCATATTTAATTTTGGGCATATCCCTAAGACCAATTCTCAATTACATGGTTCTCTGCAGTAACCAAATGTTGTCACTTTAATCTTGAAATGGATGTTTCATATTCATCCCAGCTTCTGCATAAAAATTACTTGGGAAAATTGTAGCAATATTAAAGTACAATTTTTCTCAGAGAGTGAATAATGCCCTGAGGCCAGTGCAGGTAATTCAAGTCTGTAACAGTGAAATTACTTGACACACTGAGTTTGAATTTTAAGCATGAAAGAGTTTCCTTTACAATGGTGGAATTGAAATGTAAAAATTTCCCTTTTGCTTTCATGTTTGAAATTTTATTACATTTGTCAATACTTATAAAGATTTGTTCTATATAATAAGATTTATCTCTGCTTTACTTCACAAAATAATCTGTAGTTTTAATTCTCAAATGATGGAATTTTTAATGCAAAGTGATAGTCCTCACTGTAGGGCCATACTAATTATGGACACTCAAGCACTGAGGAAGAACTGTGACTCCTGGCACAGTGTAGCTCACAGAAGAAATGACACTTGTTTCTCTACACCTGGTTGAATTATTTATCAGAAATACATTTGGTCAGGTCTTTTCAGTTTTGTGAGCATCAGTCCAAGTAGCACTGAGCTACTCAAAATTTCATTATAAATCTTTGCAATTGAGTTTAGGGAGCTGAAAAAAATGAAGTGTAAAAAGAAATCACATGGCTTTGTTCACATTTCTTCTATGCAAAGGGGTAAAAAGGGAGGGAAATAATCCTATTCTACTTTGTAGTGATTTCCTCACACCTCTCTGGGAGGATGGTGTTGAGGAACAGTAGCTCCTCACACAGATCTCAGAAATCCTCAAAAAGATTCCTTCCTTCACAGGAATGAGGGAAGTCCCTTAAGCTGGGCCTGCTGGCATCAACTGAATATTGCTATGAAGACCCGGTAGTAGATGGGGAAGTAACAATTTTCAGGGCAGCATCATCCTAGTGATTCAAGAGGAGCATTTCTTTTCAAAGAACAGATTATCTTTTATTTTAAAGCTCTGGTATGTCTTTAATATTACAATTACAAACACACTGGTTGACTTCTTACATAATGTCCCTCTGCCAAGGCTGCTGGAACTCCTATCAGTAAAGTTTTCAATATTTTTTTTTTTTTTATTCCAAGCCAGTATGGCACAGCCACTCGAAGAACCTTGAGGAATGTTAGTTTGCCATGACCTTGTTACTCTGTCAGGGAAAGAAGGAGACAAATGTTTCTGTAAGCGTATCCACAGGAGTAGAAAGAGGTTGTTGAAAGGTCTAATTAATTTTGACTGGATCAGAATACAGGCTTTATGCACACCATGCTCCCAAAGCTTCAGAACATCTGCTCCTCAGCCTTGATTTAAACCTTGACAAAACTGAACCCTTTGTGGCTTATGATCAAATGGCATATGTTGATCTTTGATGTAATTTGTTCTAATTTGTTGAGTAAGAAGCAGAGTTGACACAAACATGGAATATCATGGTGTGCAATACCAGGGAAAGAACTATTTTTTTTTTTTTAGTCATCCTCCATCATGGAAAAGCCCAGATCTCAAAATACTGGTCTCCAGGTCTAAGAGAAAGTTTGACCAGGCTCTAAAGAAGGGCGACAAAACAAACAGAATTTTGTAGCTTCTCGGCTCTCTTTAACCCAGTGGGTTTTAGAATGTTTGCTGCTATCTAGCTGGCCTCTCCTGGCTTTGCTTCTTTTCTGCCGAAGACATATTTCTCATATAGCTTGTGGTTAATGAATTTTTTGATTCTGTTTTGGTAGGGTTTTTCACATGCATCCAAATTACATCCCATTGAATGACCTTTTCATCCTCTTTCTCCTGCAGTTGCTGAAGTTTTCAAAGACATTTCTTTGGAAAAAGCCATTTAAATTTTTTCTAACCTCTTTAAATCATATCCAATAGTGAAAGATCCAGTCAGCCATTAAGGAGTTTGGAGGAAAAGCTCAGAACAGATTTGCTTTTGGACATGGAAGATTAAAAAATTGAGTTCAGATTTAGAGAGTGAAGAACAATGGAATAACAGAGTAGTTGTAATTGAAAGGTGCCTCTGGAGATCTATTAGTTTGATCCTCTGCTCAAAGCAGTGTTAACTACAGTGGGTTGCTCAGAGCCATGTCCAGCTGGGTTTTGAATATCATAAGATGAAGACTCCTGAACCTCTCTAAGCAAATTGTAACCTGTGTACTCCTCCAGGGAAAAAGGTTTTTCGTAATTTTAAATGAAATTTCCTGTATTTAAGTTTGTCCCCATTGTCTCTTCTCCTTTCACTGGGTGCAGCTGAAGATGCAGTCTGGTGCCATCTTCTCTACTTGTTCTAATAAAGTGTTTATACACCTTGATAAAACCCCTGTTGAAACATCTTTTCTGGAGGCTGGGCAGTTTCAGCTCTCCCAGCAATCCTTTTATGACAGGTCTCCAGTCCCTTACCATGGTTGTAGCCTGTTGCTGATCTCCAGTATATCTGTGTTTCTTCTGAACTGGGGAAGCCAGGACTGGACCCAGTGCTCCAGATGTTCTATAAGTGCTGAGTAGAAGCATTTCCCTCCACCTGCATTTCCCTCCACCTCCAAATGCTTTTCCTGGTGCAGCCCAGAAAGCTGCAGAACTTCATTGTTGCCTAGGGTGCATTACTGACTCAGCTTGAATCTGGTGTTTGCCAGGACTCCCAAGTCTTTTCTGAAAGAAAAGAGAAGGATAACATTGTGACTTCCTCAGTGTTAGTGCTACGGGTTTTTTTTTTTTACTTCCTGCTTGACTCAGAACCCTTGATATGGGCATTGAGCTATTTCTTGATAATTTTAGATGATCTTGGAATAAGATTTATAGTTACTATTGTTATACAGCAAAGCCTAACAGTGAGGAAAACAAATGCTACCACTCTTACAAATCAAACAACAAAAATCTCAAATCTTCCGTTTCCTTAAAGGCCATTTATTTAATAGTTGTAGGCCTGACACACTACTTCTCAATATGTGAATTGTGACTATTCCAAAAGACTTGCTGGAATTTTGGGGCTTGCCACCTTTTCTAATGGATAAGTACTTTTCCAGTAATGCATTCTTCACTGAAGACACCATTATTTGTGGTTTCCAATGGATTTATCACCCCCCCTTTAATTCTTGTTGCTTCACGTGTAGTTAATTTGATAGACATGTATTTTCCCTCTTTTACATCAGTGGAACTGCTTTATCTATGAATGAGCAAAACTTCTGATTTCAAACACTTAAATATCAACTTGAATTTGTAATGATAGTGAACTCAGTATGGCATGCCAGCATGCCTTCATCCCTTTATACACCAGGGTGTGTACACATGATTCCATGCACAAGGTAGAGCAATGGCATTCCTCCTATGTACTAAGACTAGGTCAGATAGGTGCCTGTTATAGAAGTCATTGAAATCCACAAGACTCTTTTAATAGAAGACAGTAAGAGCTTGTTCTAAAAAACAATTTGCTAAAAAAAATATTTTCTTTTTAAAGTGAAAAACTTTAATTTGCTTTCCTCTGAGAATAATTAATAAACTAGAGAATTTAGTTCTTTATCTCCAGTGTGAATCTCCGGTGTGTTATCTTAAAACTCCCCATCTCAGACACTATTTTGTATTCATTAATAATTATCCTCCAAGTGTGATGATGTCTTTTACCTACTCCATCTACATACACACATTACTCAAGTTCTCCTGGATATTTTTTCATTCGTAACTGATTCAGAAATTCCTGAGAAAGCATCAATTTTTATATACACAAGTGCATATACACACACATTCCTACATACACATACTTCTGTGGTAGACCTCAGACTGCAAGTAGCTGCGAGTTTATCCAATGTCCAGCAAATTATGAGAGCAGAAATCAATTCAGATTAAAAACATGCTTAATATAATTACTGCTTTCCTAGTTGCAAATCCAAGATTATTGAAAAAAATTAAATGACATCATTAAAATAGCAAGGTTTTGCTAGGCCTGGGAAACAGGAAGACATAATTCAGGGTGGGAGGAACAGAGGTTTCATTTCTGATGCTGCAGAGACTCTCTGCATGATACTGAGAGGTCTGAGCAGACAAGGAGAAAGTGGCACAAGATTAGTTTCACAGCAATGAGAGAGGGCGATGTGCTGACTGTATCTGGTGCATTTTGTGAATGGATAGTGCAAATTCCTTGCTTTTGAAGCAGCTGAGCAGCTTTTGTGGCAGCAAAACTATGTTGCCCTTTCCCCAGGATATTGAATGGAGGATCTGGTGTTGCCAGTGGGAAGGAACTAGTACTAAACAGGTGGTGATGCATCTCCTCTTTATGGAATTGTGAATTGTGAATGATAACAGATTGTAGAATATGAAAGAACATTCAAATCCAGAATGAGCTGTGGAGCTGCACCTTGCCTTCAAGAAATGGGAAGGGTGATGCAATGCTATGGACTGTACTTCTATGTTGAAATAGAACTCAGTGAAATTTATATTTTAATGGACATTTACATTAGCAATCCACGTGTCTTTAGTCCCAGTTTACTTGTAGCATTTGCAGTTTGTGAAGTTCGCAAACAAGTTGCTCTGCAGAAGTTCTAACGCTTGAGGATTTTATCCTTTCCTGTTGTGTAGGTCCAGAGCTGGAATGAGCTGTCAGCAGCCATGCATCATTAGGCTACCAAAACTGTTCTTATCATTTTCCTGTTTGAAAAACCCCAAATCAACCCGACACAAAGATTATCAGCACTAGTTCTTTAGAAATGCAAACACTGGTTTCCTAGATTTGTTGAAATATGAGTATTTATGCTGCTTCTAAGTGAGTGATATTTTTATTGGTCATTGTTTGTCTCCATGAATTTAGAGTTTGTGCTTAAAAGATGATTAGTTTATTTGTTAAGTTTCAGTCTTTTAAAGAAACTGAACTTGATGTTATCACCAAATATGACTATTGTTCCTCTGTATTTAAGGTCTTATGTCCAGTGCCCAACCCTCTGCTGCCACTTCAGAGTTCTCGAGAATGTGCTTACACTTGAGTGCATGACTGTAGGACAGAGGGCCAAACACCTTTGGCTTGTGAGCCACACACCATAATCAGAGGCCTACTGAAAACAAAACAAAACTTTTGGAGCCTTCAGGCAACCAAAGGCTCCAGGAATGGCTGAAAAAAGGTGCCTTTTAAGGTTTCTTTCCACTACTTCATTGTAATAGCAGGGAGTAGGGTGTGCACTGAGATTGCAAGTGAATCGTGTAATATCAGCATATTTTTTTCCCCCACTGCTGATGATTCAAATTAGTGACTAGAATTAGTGACTTTTGTTGCTTATGTGACATATCTCTGACACGGGGGCCAGAATGTAGGGACTTGGTAGCCAGAGGCAGCCAAGAGTCGTGGACTGGTCCTTGGTGTGGTAGGTGTTTATGTGTCCAGGCCAGTGTATTAGTATAGCAGGCTATCAGGCCTAAATGAGAAAGAAAACCATTTTGAGTTTTCAGAGTTAGTATCATATTGGAGTTGTCCTTGTTCAATTCCTTGAGCTCTTGTTAGAAACATGCAAATTATGGAGGAATGGAAAATGGTCAAAATCCCTTAGCACGTAAAGAAGCGAGGAGGAAAGATTTCTGTGTTTCCTTTTCAAAGCTAAAAAAGTCATAAGGTAGTCTAGAAATCAGATCCCTGCTTATGCTTCAAATGCTGACAAGTACTCCTAAATTTTGTGACCTGTGGGTTTCTACTAGCATCACACAGTCTTTCCTATTCATAATTCACTGTTAGCATCAGCTTTTCATAAAAAGAGTTTTGAGAGTATAATTCCCAGCAGCTTACCATAAATCATGTATGGTTTGTAGACTGCTGCTTGGGAACTGATAATGTAGCCAGGAGCCCAGAGTGCCTGTCATACAAAACACCCTCACAACGTGTTTATTAGCAATGACAATACACCAGTTAGAGTCTGAACACTTACTGAAACTCTGCCATGGTATTTTCACTTATGGAGAAAATGCTGCAAATTAGTGGTGAGTCAAAATAGTAGGAAGCTTAAATCTTCATTGATAAAGCTATGCTCGTTTTTAGAAACAGAGAGTAGTGCCTATAAAATATGATGTAATAGGCTCTCAAATATCAAAGATACCAGAAGGACATATAGGTACATATGTCTGTACAATACAGAGAAGGGAGCCTGCAATACACTTTCCTCCTTCACCAGTGTTATACAAGATAGGCACTGGAAGTGCACTCTGTTTTACCTGGGTGAAATCACACGGATTTAAGCAGACCATTATTACTCCATTGAAACTGAAGATCCAGGTAGGCCCAGATCCTTGGCTGTTATTGGAATTTTTAGTCCTGAATATTTCATATGGATAAAGACAGTGCAATGAAAAATATGCAAACTCTTGCTAAGCAAACAGACATGTTTTGTAAATAAATAGCAGATGAAAACTACCAAGTTATTTGGATTACTGAAAATGTTTTTGCAACTGATACTTGCCACTCAAGAAACAGAATGTCAGCACTAACTGTTGTTAGCAATGTTTTATGTATAAGACCAGAGTATATGACACAGCTGTGCTACCCAACAAAACCTTCTTTAAAAACATTTATGCATCCCCATAGCTCAAGACAAACAAAGGTGTATTTTAGTTAGCTAGATGTAGCTAAATGCCCACAGAACTTGATGTTGATTCAATAAATGGTAACCTTTTCATGGAAGGAATGCAAAGTGTTTCAAGAAAGATAAGGTTTGATAAGGTACTCAGTTCTCTTTTCCGAGACATTCTGAATCCATGCCTGGCTGTACTTTCAGGTGCTGTTTTTTCCCTTTATCCTTTGGGATAAAGGTAATGTTTTGTTAGTATTATACTGGTTTTGCCACCCACATATTTTTCCTTTTTTTTTAGCTCTTAAACTTTTTGATTTATCATAGTGTTAAGGAGGAGAAGGCAAGATCCTTCTACAAAGAAAAAGATAGGCCATTGTGTGAGACAATGGGGGTAAGGAATATGGTAAGACAAAAGTTGTAGAAAAGCTCTCCAGAAAGGAGATTGACTACTTTTAAGCAGCAGAATAAAGGTTTTGATCTTGTGTATTGATCTTGACCTAAAGCTGCTGCAGTGGGATATCTTACTTCCTCTCTATCAGGTGGAAAGACATATTATCATGGCCATCCTATTTAATTTATCCATAGTCTCTTTATTTGCACTTTCTCAACACTTTTGGAAGACTTTGAAAAATAATCCTTTTCACTGAAGTTTTCTCATATCTTCTCTTTTAAATATGTTCTCTCTATTTCCATAGGAACATTGCAACCTTTGGTTCTTAAAAATGCAACATCTTTGCTCCTTATCTTTGCTCCTGCTTCTGCTCTTTGTTTTTGAGATAAAATTTATAGTGTTCCATTTGTCCCAGTTTTGTACAAGAAAATTTTGTCTGTGGAGAATATGAGTGCATAAAATTTTTATATGAAAGAATTAGATGTAAATATCCTGGAAAAATAATGATTTTTTTACATTCTGAGGTTGATTAACCTTGTTAATAATTTTTTTTTTTTTTCCAAACCATGAGTACTGTGAAGAACTCTCAGATTTTGGAGGTATTTACACTTTATGGCATTGATCCTGGAAGGTTTTCTTTGGAAATAGTTATTTTATCTCTAGAGGACTTCACCAAAAATTAGAAGAGTTATTGTTAAACAAGAATAAACAAGGGCGAACATGGATAACAACACTACCAATATATACAATCAATCTTTTGTCAGACAATACATTAAGTATTTCTGTAACAAACACAGCTGAAATCTTCAGGCTGGCTCATAATTAGGCTCCTTTCAAAAAGTAATTCATTAATACAATAGGTACCAAATCCCAGTTCAGCTTAATTTCATTGACTTTGACTTTTGGACTAAAAGCATTAAGCTTGAACTAGCTAAAAATGTACAAAATGTGCATTCAATTAAAGAGTAATTAGATACTCAATCACCCTTACATCACACTAGGGATTATCCAAGAAAGAGGAGAGGTACTACTCACTGCAGTGTGTAAAACAATTTTCTTAATTAGTTTAGCACTAATTGAGATTGAGGAAGTGTCACGGTGTCACAGCATTAGTTTACCTAAATGGAACCTTAAAAACACAAAGATTTTGGCTTCTTTTGCACTTTCTCACTCGGATTGCTCAGTCTTATTCACTGATCCAGTACCTTCTGGCCATGAAAATGGAAACTTTCTGTTCACTTCAGGTGGAGGGTGGGGGTGGGGTGGCAGGAGGAGTTGGTCCCTGCACCCTTGTATCAGTAGCCCATGGAAAAACATGCCAAGAGTTTTTCCAGAGATGGAGAATAACTTGTTATTGTTACTTGTGTGGGTTTTTTTTGTTTGTTGGTTGGTTGTTTGTTTTTGGGTTTGTTTTTGTTTTTCTTTTTATGTTATGCCTTTATACCAAGCCCCAGTAAGAACTGGGAATCCTCTGTGCTGTTACCTGGAGTGTAAAACCTGCTGCTTCCAGCCTGCCTTAGGAGGCAGCTGGTAGAAAGCTCTTCAAGTAGACCATCAAATGGTGCTGCTGCCAAACAAGGTGGCTTTTGGGGGTTATGGAGTGATAACCAGGGAGTATGTGGAAATCACAACCCAGACTGTCTTGTGGGTAGGCACTGATTTATTACCTCTGCACCCCCTTCCCCTGTCAGGACCAGAGTAGGTGGAATGTGTTGGCTCTTCCTGCAAGCACTTGTAGCCCCAGGTGACCATTTGCACATGAGCACTTTCAGATTGTTTGTGTGTACACACTGAGCTATTGTTAGCACTATAATAACCTCAGGGGGAAAAAAAGGAAATTATTAGTACAACACAATGAAGCAGTCAGACACTCTCACACCCACTGCTTCTGAACTGAGAGCACTGGGGCAACCTGAGCACCTGGATTCTTAAGGTTGTGCCAAAGCACACGAATATGTGTTTGCATAAAATCAAGTATTGATTAATGCTGCTAATGAATAAGAATATTACTGCTATTAGGATAAATTGGGTGATTGCTTTCTATCCTCTGAGCCTATCTGACTCCCATGAGAGCTGGTACTCAGCACTTCACTTAGTAAGGCCCCTAAAATAGTAAATGGTAAAAAGTTCTCTGTGACCAGTATATTTTTCTTTCTAGTTTACTACCATGAGCACCAGGTTGGAATCAATTACCAGACTGATTCAGAAAGCCAATTGTAAAACTTTGTTTCGAATTAATAATTTTACCATTGCATTTAACTTTGTGTTTTTACTGCCATTTCCTCCATTGCTAGTAAATCTTGCAGCACTGGCTTTACCCTAAAAGAGAAGAATCAGTACCATTATGTCACTGAAGTATATACCCTGAAACTGCTCCCACCTGCTGTCATGAAATCCCAGCTTTTAGTTTTCCCTGTCTCCCTGGCTCGACATAAACAGTCTTTCAGACCCACTGTGGAGGAATTTCAGTAACATAATTGTTCCATTCTCTTTTCAGAGAGGGGGAAGACAATGCTCCCACAGTGCCCGCAGACGAGAAATGGAAACTTTTGAGACTGCTGCTTCAGTTGAACCACAAAGCCTGTATTGTTTGTTTTCATCTAGTTCAGCCTTGATAGACAGCTGTGACAGTTGGTCTGTCCACATGGTCCAGTAAAATTCTGGGAATGGGCTGTACATTAAAGAAGAAAACATTAAATCTTCCAATCCACACTGTTAACTATTTTTAAATTGTCGATATCGTTGCTTTTGTAGCTACTTCCCTGTAGCTTTCAACAGTCATCTGTGATCCAAATAGTACAGATTTTAAGCTTGGTATGAATGCTTATATGTAGAAATACTCATTATTGTTTTGAATCTTAGATTTACTTTTATTCCATATCATCTCTTGTGCTGTCAGTAACCGTATTTTCTGTAGAGGAGAGGTGCATTCTACAAAGGTAATAAAAACATTGTTTGTTCACAGAGTATTACACAAATTCAGAATTAATTTTTTGGCAGAAAGGAGCACTTCTGTGCTCAACATATGCACTCGACATGGTTTATCTGAATAAGGCTGAATGACATTTGCATTACTAGGAACCTTACTGAAAAAAAAAGGACGGTTTGGAACTAAGTAAAATTAACCAATATAACAATAAACAGAATTGTCTGGATTATTTTCTGCTTGGTGAGCCATGGAATTTTGCGATATAGTGTTTAGTTGAGGCAGAAAATGTTCAGTCTTTGTTCTCCTGTGAATTATGACAGTTCTGTTTGTTCTGTACATTGCTGAGGATGGTCGTCTGGGGACTTACTCTGCATGTCCTGAGCTTGCTGCAGAGCATGGAAATTGCCATGCTGGGCCACACATGACTTACCTGGCAGAGAAGATAAGGCAAGGGTAGTCTGAACCAGCTAGTCAACCTCATAGCTTCTAATTCCTGAGAAACACCAAGACCTGAAGGACGGAGTCACTAATGTGGGAGGCAATAGCTTTGATCACCATAGCTATTAGTGAGGTCCCCTGTCCTAGCATGATGGACATGTGAGAGGTTTGTGTCAGTGGAAGAACCCCAGAGGCATAGATGGCAACTTCCAGTCTGGGGCACAATGAAGATGCAAACTGAGGGCTCACAAAGAGGAGGCCACTCCCTTGGAGCAGATTGATCATCAGTCACAAAGTCATCCCCAGGCAATGGTAAATGCAGAGTCAGAAGGCATCCTTAATCCACCTCATCAAGGGTTATGGGGAGAGCTACTGCTGAATAATGAGTATGAGCTCTCTGAGTAATTTATGTGTATATTAGGGGCAGCAGAAACAACAGGACAAACCCACATAAGTGCATGTGAGCTGAGTGGGGGAGACCAGATATTGCTGACCACTTGATGTGTCTGTAACTGGGTGTACTGCAGAAACACGTGCTTCCTTTGGAGATAAGCCTTGGTAGCATGCATTGCAAAAAGTGCACAGAAAATGTAGAGCAAGCAACCCACCATGAGTTCATCTGTTCATTTGGGCTTAGCAGAGTAACAATCAGCATGTTGTTCCTTGGGCTTAGAGAAACTTACATTTCTTAGGGTTATCTTCACCTCCTGCCCATATTTAATGAAGTAAAACTCCATTATCTATACAATGGGTTCAAGATTTCAGTGTTGGCCAAAACCACACTTTCCACCTGCAGTGTCTGCAACATGTGCATGTAGCAGCTTCACTAGCTGCTGCCCCTTTTCCATCAGCAGTTACTCCCCAGGGAGGTGCAGCCAGAGCCCAACCCCAAATCCTGATTACCATACCACTGATCCACATCATACCACAGGGCAGAAGAAGTCTCTGCTGCAATGGCCTGGCTGGACTGTCCGTAGTTTTTGACAGGAGCCTGATAATTTATCTTAGTTGTCAAGTTTGGTACTAAAATCTTGGGAAAATAAAAAAAAACAAAACAACCCAAACAACTCCGTGAGATGTAAGTCAACTGTTTTCTGCCGGGTGAAGGTCTGTTCTTGTTGCCTTGCACCCAGCAATGAATGACCCCTACAAAAGTGGAGTGAACCATGTTCCAAACCAGACAATTCTCAGGTTACATGCACAGCTCATTCAGATCTCCCTTTGCATACAACATGTTATTACCTTCTGAGTGTTAACTGACAGGAACTGTAATAGTAATATGGCAAATACTGACATTATGATGAAATCTGAACTAGATTTACTCTCTAAATAAACATGTTCCTTATCTTGGAGCTGGCTGATATTCTTGTGGCTGTGAAATACAGATACATTGCAAAGCAAATGATGTAATGTCTCCACCAAAAAGTCTATTATTTCCCTTTCCTCTGCTTCCTTCCTGTGTTTGCTGTTCTTTCAAGCATTGCCTTGTGCAGCGAAATTCTAGTCATGTAAATACTACTACTGAGGAATTGAAGTTAGTAAATTTGTCTCAGCACTTGTCAGACTTTTTTTCCCTAGGCTTGGCTTTGAAAGAAAAATAAAACCTACTGGTAAAAATACTTATAGCAGTTTTGTGTCTTAAGAACTGGATTTGATTATACCAACAAATCCATTCACAAAACACACCTATTCTAATTACAGATTGGTCAACCCACATTCGTTGTGTGTTGGGAAAAGTTAAATTAGTCTTTCTGGTTTTGGTAGGAATCCACAGGGAGGAATTTTCAGGAAGGGCTCTCGGTGTATTATTTCAGTTTCACTGCACCCATGAGAGGTTTTATTGAGTGTGGCAAGGCTCTGCTGCTCTCCAATTGGAGTTCCACATGCTTGCCGTGGTATTAATATTTTTAAGAAATCATAAAAACTGATAAGGGGGTTTTGAGGGTAGTGTAAGGCCATAAATTAATAATTCCCTCTTCAAGCCTACAGTTACTAAAATTTTGAATCAGTTTGCTCTCTGGAAGTATTTTTAAAGGTAAATGTTAATGGGCATAGTTCTCATAATTTTAGAGATTTATTAGAAATGTGAAGTTTCCAAGAGCAGTTGAGCAGTTACAGAATCACAGAATCACTAGGTTGAAAGAGACCTTCAAGGTCATCCAGTTGCACACTTATTGGTGATGAAATCAATGACATAATACTTAAAAGCAACTTTGTGCTTCATCAGGCAAAAGCTGGCTCCACAGGCTTCTGATAAACTGTAGGAAGGTATTGGAGATAGGAAGAAATCTTTCTCTTGAGACAAGTAAGATGAATTGCGGCAGATGACTGCTGTCAATAATCATCCCTCTGCAGGTTATGTGTTCTTCAGTTTCTGTAGTTTTCTGGAGCTCTTAGGAAAATTTAGAGCCTTTAAACTCTTAATTTGACTTCAGACCATGGTATGATGCTTTGCACGTTGTGATCCTGGGCTCCCACTTATCTAAATCAGAGGAGCTTCTTAGAAAGTACTGTGACACTCTAAAGCTGCCTTTTACCCTGGCTCTTACCTTTCCTTTGTGTGAGAATTAAGTCATAGGTAGGTGGACCAATAATAAATTCTAGGCCTGATCCCAAAATATACCTGGAAGGTAAACAGGAATAAATCAGTATGGGTTAGAGGAAAGGCTTGATCCCAGACATTACACTGGCAAACATGGGGGAGTGGCCGTGTATGGAAACAGCTGTGAGGTAGGACATGAGTCTTAGAGGAAATGTGTGGTCCCTGGCCAGCATCCTGGTCTGCGTCCTAAAGGTTGACTCATCTGTGCTCCTGACTCTCAGACAGTAATTGAAGACTCCTGTTGCTGAGGAGATAAAAGTGCTTAACAGCAGGGCAACATAAAATAATTTTACTGAGAAATTTCAGATGCATTTTGCTGAGACTGGAGGAGGAACAAGGAGAGGAGATCCATGCACATGCAGCTTCACAAGAAGTCACACCAATCAGCTTCTTCCAGACCCTGCCAGGGTGCAACTGCCATAAGCACAGATTCACCTTCATTGAGTTTGACTGGTGGGCACAGCACTGGTGCAGTAATGGCCTTGGGCAAACTATTCCTTTCATGGTTGTCACATCCACTCCAGTGAGAATGAAGGGAAACTTATTTTCTTGTAGAAATGGGGGGAGTCTAAGGAGGAATGATGGCTGTAGAGAAGAAGGAGAAAACCCTCTAGGAGCTGAGAACTGTGGAAGAGCACAGATTTTGGCCTGCTTTTTCTTTCTTGGCTGGGTTTCATGGTGGCATCATCTGCCACAGAGCTTACTTTTCTTCCTTTATGCATCAGTGCTGCCTGCTGAAATGTCAGGTAGCTGGAGAATCACCCACTACACCTCCTGATGCTGGACCATGCAGGACATGTTTGGAAGTGTTCATGTGCACATTTATTTATGAAGCTGTAGCTGCCATTGTAAATACACCTATGTGTGTGTATTTATCTCTTTAGAATGCTGCACATAAAAAAACCCCCAAACTATTTTAAAAACAAAAACAATTTAAAATGAATTGTAGAACTTCTAATTAAAGTTAATACATTTCAGTATGAAGACTATATGCCTAGCATAAGCTCACCAGCCCTGCTGGTATTTATGTGATTTCATTTCTCCCTTTGCTTAATGAATTTGTGTTAAAGTCCTGTTGCTTTTCCTTTTCCCCCATTATTCATTTTACAGCCCCAGGTCTTTTAGATTGAATGCTGTTTGAAACTAGCTCTGAGGACATTAATCACTTTCTCATGAGCCTTTCTCTTACAGTACTCGTTTCAATGCTTCAGATGTATTAAAGAACTTATCTTTACAATCACTTTGCATATGCCTGCTCCCCTCTATCAGGTAAGGATTCCTCTCTGATCACAGATTATCTGTATGATGCCAGGTATAAGAAAAAGACACAGCAATCAGCCATGTCAGAGAGAGATTCTTCATATGGACCTGCAATGCATATAATCCTTGTCCAGGAGAACTTGTTATACCTTAACTTAGCCTTATTTGCAAATTAAAAACCCAGCACTGACTCAGTTGTCAGGTCACCTCTTAAGTCCTCTCTCTGATTTACTGGGATAATTACTTGTAATGCAAGGTTTGCTCTTCAGTGCTGGGTATTTTTTGTGATTCTTCCGTTCAGTATCTTCAAATGCTTCTCACCAATGTTCTTTGCATGCTGTTTACAGGCACAGCAGCAGCTTTTTGCTTCTGCTTGGCCTTCCCCAGAGCCTGACCTCATCTTGAGCCAAAGAGGCCCTCCCCTCCCCAAATATCAGAGAAACACCTGAAGATGGGGTAAAAGAAGGGAAGTATTAGATAAACTTGAGAAGAACTTGCCCTATAAAGTACACAATGAGCTGTTTAAGCCTTGAATAACAAAGAAAAAGAAAATATAAGGATAACAAGGCAAAAGCAGCATAAAGAAACTTCTTTAAGTGTCCCTTTCACTAGCAGGGATGTGGTTGGAAATATTCCTTTTCTATTTCCATCTCAACTTGCTTGTATTGGAAGGGATCCATTCAAGGTTGTGTAACACCAGCTGACTAACCCACAGTCTACTCCCAAATCAGTGATCAGAAACCACATTCAGCCAGCCTTGTTCCTTGGGACTGCTCCTCTCCTGCACCTTTCCCAGCAGTGACAGGGAATTGGCTGCTTGTCCTTGGACAGCAAGCCTTTTCCAAAACCCTGCCTGTTCACCATGTTCCCTGTGTTGGGTTACTTTCCCATCCCCACCACATCTCCTGAGATGGAAGACAGTAAAGAAATAAAGTCAAAACAAAAACTCCATTCTTTTATAGAGTAAAACACTCGAGAAGGCCAGAGCTTCAAGCACATAAGCAACTCCAGTGCTTATTAGTAAAGGTGATGTTTGTGTCTGGGATGGAGACAAAAACAACATGATCTTACATAGACATGAACTCTTTTCCTCCCTTAGGCTTTAGTATAAATATACACTACAAACAGTGCTTTCTGAAGTGCCTCCCATGTAAACGTCTGACCGTGGTGAGCATGAAACAGCTGAAAGATATGGTAAGTCAGTGAACACATACAGCTGAATATGATACACCATGTCAGAAATATTTTAAATAGCCGGTCTAAAGCAGTTCTAGAAAATGCGTGTTTAGCCTCATGTTGTGAAGATACCAGAGTTTTTCTTTTTGGTCCATACGAAGTGAATTTCACTCTCTTGGATTGTAAGTTGACAATGGCTTGGTCTCTTTAGCTGGGTAATCATGTGTGTTGCCAAGCAAAAAGAAAAAAAAAACCACAAACCGAAGGCAGCTGAAAAATTTATTCATGGCTTAAAAACATGTAGTAGTTCATATACATAAGGAGATATTTACTCAAGAGAAAAATAAAAAACAAACACAAAGAGTCTGAGAGCTGTGTGCTTTTTGGCAGGGAAGCCACTAATGATTACCAAGTGCATGAGTCTCAGTGTGAAATTATAGGCTGTGATTTAGTGGATGTGCTGCAACATTTTGAATCTTCCTGATTTTACATTTTGACCACCCCAGTTCCACACAATTTAAAATGGAATCCTAGAAACACATGAGGCCAGAGCATCTCAAAATATCTGTGACTAGGGCTGTAATGAATGCAAAAAAGTTCTTGCAGAGCCAAAGAATTTGTTTTTGTCAGGACACAAGGTATTAGACCTTCAGATGATGATATGATGGCACAAAATTTTTACAGGTGTCCTGTAAAGATATGTTAATTGCATTATGTTATCCAACCACTAGATGTCTGCATACTATAGAGCTTCAGGCAGGGTTTGTTCCCCAACATAAAAGGCAAACAAAGAAAATGTGTATGTGCAGATGTCTCTCTCTGTATCACAATTTGGCATCTGTGTTTTTTTCTGACCTGTGCCCGTTGTCCAAGGAGGGATCTGTGGGCAAGGGATCTGTGGGCAAAGAGATATTCTGCAAGAAAAGTTATATGTATGAAAATTACTGGTTTCTGTTAAAACTGGAAAACAAACAATGGATTAGGCCATATGTCAAGATCACATCTATTCAGATAAAATTCACAAATACCAGAAATTAAATACAGCAGGGAATTTTAGGAGCACTGTGACTTTAGGAGCACTGTAAGTCCCAGTGCTGGTTTGACTCCAGCTCCTCGGGAAGTCCCGCTGGGTTTTTTTGTTTTATTTGCAAAATGGAGCATCATCTGTTTGATTTTAGTGGAATCAGAGCTGTTAGAAAGTGTAAGGTGAGCTGTGAGCACTGTGAGCCCACAGATATTCCCCCAAGTGCTTGCTTTGTAATAACAGTGTTAAAACAAGGACACATCTTTCCCTAACTGTAGGACAGCCCAGACTAAGCATGCTCTGCATGGGGAGTTGTTTGCAGACTTGTTTGGCATAAACACTTTTCTTACAGGGTTTCCCCAAGGCACAGTGATCAGCAGCTCTTCCTAGGGGCTCGCTGTGCTGAAATGCCAAGAATAGGATGGGAAAAAAAACCCCAAAACATTTCTGTGCTTTCATGGCCTTTGCTACTGCCTGAAAAGCATATACTGCCTGAGTTTAGGTACCCAGCTTCAGAGATCCCTGTTATCTGAGTTCATGGGAGTAAGTGAAAGCTGTGAAGTTTTGTGAAAATTACTGCTTTACACAAGGCAGTACCTGCAGCGTCTCAAGTGAGCACCACTACAGAGGCAGATTAACTGTGTCCTATCACCCTTGAATTGGAACTCTTCCTCCTCTCTCCAAAGGCCTCTCCCCACCTTTAGCATGTTGCTTTTATTTGTTGCTCCAAAATACAACTTCCTCTTGCTTCTCCTGATCTGCCACCTTTCCTTGCTGTTGTGAATTCTTTCTCAAACACATTTAGTAGTCAGTGGCTGCACAGCACAGACATTTTTTGCATTCTACTTGATAGTTCAGTATTCACCCTTTCCCAAAAAGTTTTAAGTGGTATTCAAGACTTTCCAGGATTCTTTACATCTCTCGGCTAGTTAAAAAATTAAGAGTTCCTAAATTCAGTTTCTCATTAACAAAATTAAATCTAATATTAAGGATTCATTCTCATTTTAGTGTAGATTGCCTAATTGTGGTTAGTGTTACATCACAATTAACTTTGTTTATAATGGCTTAAAGGCTAACAAGATCATCTCACACTGCTTTCATTCGGGTTCATAAAAGCAAAAAAGGAAGATCTGAGAGGTGCCCTGCATTTACAAACTGCTGAAACTTTCTTTCACTGTCCTTAATAATGAATGACAAATTTGTGAAGCTTATGGACAGATTGATGAGGAAATTTTTCTCGTTTTAAAAAGTAGAGGAATAGATAAAATGTCATTGCTACTTCTTTTTGAATTAGAGCAGAATCCTGTTGCTGCTTATGGGAATGCTAAACTGTGCAGCTCTTCACTGCATTTTTTTAAATATAATTCACAAAGCCCCTGAATTTATTTTGTGAAGATTATTTGTCTTGAGACAAGTGTGTGCTCAATCTTAGGGTCTCAAAAGTAAGGGTTCAATGAAGCCTTTGGAAGATGGATCTTCATTCCATCTGTGAGAAAACTAGGTGCCCTTCTTGGCATTTTTAGAAATTTTCTGAATTGCAATGAAGTTTTAATTAAGTTAGAATACGCTAAGTTACCGAGATTTTAAATTTCAGTCAGTTTTAGTAATGTTTTTTAGGGCTTATGTTATATTAGCTAAATTTCTCTTTTCATTGAGCCTGCAGCTCCTGTATAGACCAACCTGCATTCTACATTTGTTTTTTGATGTAACTGTTTTTATTTCTCAAAGAGAGAAAATAAAAATTAGTGCTTTTTGAGAAAGTATCTGTCAGTTGTCCTGTAAATGAAGAGAGTGACAGTATGTGGTTGGTTACATTACCAGCTCTTTATAGGATAGACTTTGTGATCTCTAATATACATCTCCTTTTGCTAATTATTCAGTTAAAAAAGAGCAATCTGGTATTACTTTGGGAATATTTTTATATAGAAAGAAATTTATCTGGGCATAGATGAGATTGATTTTACATTTTTAAGATAATGCTTCTTTCCTACCAATTTCTAAGAAGGAAGAACCAGAATATATTCAGTTTTGGGCAACAGGAGACCCACTGAAGAGACACCCCTCTTTCCTCACTTTCTTTGTGCCTGTCCCTTTCCCTGGCAGCCAGAAAAATGAGAGAAAATAATCAAAACATGGTGTCCTTTCCAGCAAAAAATTCCAGCTGACATTTTAGCTGTAGTGGACATCTACATGTAGGGATAGAACTGTTGTCACTCAAATCAAGGCAGTTGCACCTGTAAAAGGAAAACATTTGGCTAGCGCAAGGAAAGAGTTAGAGTCAAGTCTAAATCTACTCTCAAGGGCTTTTCAATTGCTAATTTAATGAGATCGTGTGGAGTTTTATACCTCCTTGTCTTTCATTAGATTTTAATTAGAATTTTTTCTTCTTAACCAGACAGAGTCCTCCATTTTCTTGTTATATTCCTCTTATTTTTACCCAGCAGCACAGCCTTGCCATCAGACTCAAGTCTTTGTGTGCAATCCAGACTGCACCACCACAGTGATTGGCAATTACCTATGACCACCCAACATTAAAGTGGAAAGGTTCACTCTGTTAGGCTTGGTCTTTATAAAAGAGACCACAGAAATTCACCCAGTAATTCCTTAATCAAGTTGAGAAGCCGGCATTGACCTTCTGTCTCATCTTGAGTTGCTTTTCATCTGTATTCTCAATGCTTTACATCTGGCACTATGTGTAACCATATTAGCACTACCTGCAGTGTTTGCATGGTTTTCAAAGATTTTGTTTCACATGCTATGGTTTAATTATTTGGTTATTTGTTTATTTATTTATTTCCCTTTTAAGTCACGTCTCTTTTTTTTCTTTTTCCTTTTTTTTTTTTTCTCATCAGCTTTCCTCCAGCTTTTATACTTTTTACTTTCCTCCTGGATTCTTTCTGTCACATACCATTCCTGTCAACAGGCCTCATGCAGGCTATATTTCCACTGTGTAAGATCTGTGTGGGTCAGGCTGTGGTACAAATCCAATCTGAATGAGGCACGGGCATATTTCTGATGAATTAGCCAGAGTACAGTATATGGATATATGCCAGGCTTTATCCCAACTATGGGTAAACAGATGATGTGTATTCGGCATAAAATTAGAGTGGGCAGGATGAGCTAAAAACTGATCTGTCAAGACAGATTGAAGTTGTACTAAGAATTCAAAATATTTGGAACAAATTTGAACTGACAGACTGAAGTTGTTTCAGTGCTTTGTGTCATATGGCCACAGGGTTTTTGATCTTGTAATAGGCATCTTAAAACAGGTTTACCATCTTGTCTATTTACAGCCTCAGTAACACGAATGTCAGCAAAGTAATGAACTTCCTGCTATTAAGACCAGAAAGAGTCCTTTGGGTAATTTCATCTGATTCTTGAGTGACCCAGACAATAAAATTTCCTTCATTAATCCACAATGTGTTCAATATCCTTCTGTCATCCTGTAATATCAAGGCCTCATGGCAGAAAATATGTGAGGCATCCAATAATACAGTGTTGTTTGGACAATATAGTCAACACTTCATCTGGGAAGCACCTGTCTGGGATTTGTACATAGAGTCACACTTTCACACAGAACCTTGGCAAACCTCTTAGCTTAGAAACAGCCATCCTGAGCCTGGGTCTTGGCTTGGCTCCCTGAGCAGCAAGGCACCAGCCATGGATAAGAGACAGCTGTGGCTGGTGGTTGCCACACTGGCTAACTCCATTGCCTGCTGCTTGCCAGCTGAAATCAGCATTTGGCCACTGAAGTCAGAGCACGCTTGAGAAGGGTTTACAGGCTTGGCACATCCAGGGCTTGTGCCTCAGACAGACACAGGGCAGAGATTCAGTCTAGGAGAGTAACACTGATCCCTACAGCTGCAAAAGAGAGCAACCTAAGGAAAAAGCGCCTTCATTCCTACCAGGGGAAAACCAGTACTGAGCTCTGAACTTTGAGAGATGAAAGCTTTTCTTGTTCATTTGTGTACCTGCAGATCAGGTATACGATTAGGGGGGCAGTTGAGTGAGAAGATAAGAAGGAAGACAGTTGCACAAATTGATGGAAATAAATCCAGAATATTTCCTGATTTCCACTGAAATCAGATGACAGGTCTTAAGTGAAGAGTCAAAAAAGACTGCTTCCAACAGGGACACAGGAATCTCTTTGTGATCTAACAGAGAGTGACAAAGATCTTTTTACTTTTGAAAGTTTTTCATAAATAATATGGAGGACTAAAGACATAGAGAATATGGACTTCTTGGGAAAAAAATATCACTTTCTACCCACTTCATTGCATAAGATTCATTGCATCTGATGGTAGAATGATTGGATTTGGCCAAAGTGTTTACACTTTTCTGCAAAAATGACAAAGTCATGTTTTTAATCTAGTAAACAACCTACCTTTGTGCATGTTCAAACATCACCTCCCAAAAATAAGTTTCCAAGGTTTTTTTCACTCCTCTTAATCCTCCAGGTCCAACTGCAGGACAAATGTGCCTGTTCTCTTTTCCTGAGTCACAGATCTCCAGAATGTGTATTTTTTTATACAAAAAAAAAAAATCTTTCTTTTTTAGGTACTGGATGGTCCAAATACTTCACGTCTTCAAAGCTCTGATATCTTGGCACTTCAGCCAAGATATCTCTGAGAAGTAGGAGATGGCCTGGAAGTAATTTGTTGCCTGCTTATCATGTTTGTTGTGTACTTGCACAAGTTTCCCTTTAGCCAGGGCCGTAGTAAGATATTCTAATACTCAGAATACCTAATAATTTACCCTTCTAATAATGCAGTTTGAATAAGTATAGAATCATAGAATGCCTTGAGTTGGAAGGGACCTTAAAGGTCATCTTGTTCCAACTCCCCTGCCATGAGCAGTGACACCTTTCACTAGACCAGGTGGCTCAGGAGCCCAAGCAGCCTGGCTTTGAACATTTACAAGGATAGGACATCCACAAGTTCCCTGGATAACCTGTTCCAGTGCTTCACCACCCTTACAGTGAAGAATTTCTGCTTAGTATCTAATCTCAACCAACTCTCAGTTTAAAGCCATTACGCCTTGTTCTATCACTATATGATCTTGTACATAGTCTCTCTCCATCTGTCTTATAGGCTTCCTTCAGGTAATGGAAGATGCAATCAGGTCATCCTGAAGTCTTCTCTTCAGGCTAAATAATTCCAGCTTTCTCAGACTTTCCATACAGGTGAAGTGCTCCATCCTTCTGATCATTTTAATGGCCTCTTCTGGACTTGCTCCAACAGGTCATTGTCCTTCCTGTGCTGGAGGATCTGGAAGCAGTACTTAAGGTGGGGTCTCACAAAGACAGAGTATAGAGGCAGAATCACCTTACTTGAACTGCTGGCCATGCTGATTTTGAGGCAGCCCAGCATAAAACTGGCTTTGATATTTTTTCCAATACTTAAATTCTCAAATAAATAATTCAGTATTAGAGTTGCAGGCACTAAATATTGATTATTCACAGAAAGTTACTACAAAATGGAATTGCTTCTGCCTAACTGTGTTGTCAGTGTCTTAAAAAAAGGACTGATGGTATGGCTAGAAATGGATGGGACAAAAGGATGTCTGCCTGGAGATCACATTTGCTTTGGGAGACAAAGGCAGGGCCACCCTAGTGGCCCTGGCTGAGGTCTGAAGTCTCCCTGCTGGATCCAGGTGCTCAGGTCTTGAGCTGGAAGGACTTAATGAAACTGCTTGGTCTTTCCTGATTCACTGAAGGAGAGACGTAAAGGGGTAGCCAAATGTCTTGGTTTGGAAAGATAGGTATCTGCTAGGGAAAGCTGGAGTTTCCCTTGAAATGGAGAATGGAAACCCCTCACCCCCTCCAAATTATTATAATTTTGCAATTAAGGGCTTTCAGGTGAAGATATGGGAATAGGAGTAACAGTTCTTTGCTAGGAACATTTAAAAAAAATACAAATGTAGTGGTACAAAAAAAAAAAGCAACCAACCAACCAAACAAACATCCTAGAAACCCTGACAGAGTCAGAGATACAACCTGACACCCTGTTGGTCAGAGTGCTGGAAACAGTCCAAAGTAAGTCCTTCTGGAGTGGCAGATGTGGTTCTGTTGGAGTAGAGATGATCCTGAGAGAAAGGGGGTCCAGTGATGGTGAGGAAAGTCCAGTGATGGTAAGAAGGATCCAGTGATGGTGAGAAGGGTCCAGTCTTCCTCGGGGAATCCAGTGGAACCAGATATCTTGTGTTCCTACATCTCAGTTTTTATCTAGGTAGCAATGGTTGTTAGCTCCCCCCGACTGGGTGGAGCATCTCACAATGGGGTGATGTAATGTGTCATGTCGTTGGTGAGCCTTAATGGCCCATTAGCAGAAGATATCCCCCGAGGGAGGACGGGTGGTGAAAGAGATAAGAAACACTGCCCCACCTGGTTTTAACAGCTGGCCCATTATCAGAAGGCACCCGCCCCGCCTCCCCCCAGAGTTACAAGAGATAAAGAAGATCATCTCCCCAACTGCTTTCAACAGATGAAATAGAATACACATTTTTGGTTCCATGACCCAACACACCAAAATAAACTTTATCCACCCTGCTCTGTGCTCTGCTTGTGCGAAGTTCAACGAGGCACCTTGAAGCAGGCTCGGCAGGAGCATGGTCTCCCAGAGGAGGTCTCTGCTTGCTGTACACGAGCCTATTGCTGCTGTAAAAACACAGGGATGTTGAGCTGCCATGTCTTGTCCTATCGTAGCACTGAAGTGAGTGGCTGATATATATGTATAACTTGCTTTAGAGACCTTCCCATGTGAGCCTTTCCCATCTCCTTAGAAAGCTTTTCCTCTGGGCTAACTGCACTCAGCTGCAGTGACTATCTCCCCCTGCCTTGTCCCCATCTCTCGTGGGTTCTTCAGTAGGGAGCCTTGAAGGCTGGGGGCTCCCTGGAGTGGCAGGGCTGGGGCTGGCAGGTACTCCTGTCCCACCACCTCCTCCAGGAACAGCCAGGGACACTGGGGCACACTGTCCCATATCAGGCACCTCCCTGGGGAGGGACAGACCTGGCAGTGCCCTCAGGCAGTGACACAGAAATTTGTTCTGTGCCTAACACCCTTTTACCTGCCTTAAAGCTGTGTGTTGCATATCTCGACAGTCCTGTCCTCTGGAAAAAAGCCTGGTGCCCATCTCCACTATTTTCCACACCAGAAATTTTTCTTGGTTTTGTTGTGTCTGTCTTCTCTGTAGTGCAGAGAAGCTACCCTCCCTGAGGATTGTGATTCAGGTGACCACCAGATGCTACTGATCCCAGCTGGTATCCCCTCCTGGTGGTTCCTGATGTCCCTCTTTCCTGACCTGTATGCCTCCCTCACAGGGCTTACCTCGGCAGACAGAAATTTGACATTGGCACTGTGAACTCTGCTGAATCTCAAAATCTGCACAACTTTATTTCATGGGCCTCATCAACGAGTCTTGGTACTAAAGCAGCTGGTTAAAAAGTAACTAAACCCTCTTTGTTGTGGGAGGGAAAAGTAGAACAGTAAAACCTCTTGCGTGTTGCCCATCTCCTGAAATTAAAAGGGTAAAAGGAAGAAAAGCAAATAACTATGCTTTGGATAAAACAGAAAACTTCCTGATCAGAAAAAGAGCTATATACACATGCTCCTCAAATGATCATGTGCTAGCCAATTTTAAATTAATATAATTTCACACCTATTTCATAGCTCTTTCTTCATTCCTTGTGTACATTATTAATCCATAAGTGACATCAAGCAGCTCACTGGTGGTGAGGAGGAGTTTTGCCTGAGCAGTCTGGGAAGAAGAAGCAGAGAGAGATGTGAGGGGACCTCATGGTGCTGGTTCTCAAAGGCAAAGTGCTCCTCTTCTACTCAGTCAGGCTCATCCATCCTAGTGGGAACTGCTTCAACAGTCTTGTATTAAATACAGAGAGTAACCTGTACCTTCCTCCTTGGCATGGGGTTTTACAATCCAGTCTGAGTGCCAGTGCTTCAAAAGGGCTGCTGCCATTTCCTTGTGCATGAGGACAAAACCCCACAACCAACCTTTTCCACAATTCTGCCTCTACTCCACAAAAACAACAGTTTGAGGTGACAGGGTGGCATGAAGAGGTGAAAAAGATGATTGTGCCGTGAGCCCTCTGATCTCTTGTGGTGAAAGCTCTGTGACCCTGTCCTGGGGCAGTCCAGCCTGGGATGAAGGTATTCTGCTCTCCAGCAACTCCTCTTGAACACTCTTGCCCACTACATTTCCTCTGCCTGACAGGGAAAAAGCAGCTCTAATACACAAAGGCAGAAACTGGAGTCAGTTTTTTTGCACACCCGACTGATGTTTCCAAGTGTTGCCACCAGAGGATGTACCAAGCACATTTTTGCTGTATCAACACATAAACACACAAACAGATTTAAACAGCCAGATTTACCAGCAGAGGTAGCATAACTTCTGTATCAACACAGGAAGTATCAGTGTAAACAACAGTTCTTGAAAAAGAGAACAGAGAGGGAGAGAGGTAAGGAAGTTACACACTGTATTTTCTGATGCATTTATCCCAGCTCTGTAGTATTTAACATATTAAATGGCAAATGCATTTCTGATTTCTCTAACACCTTGCCTATACTGGGAATGTCTAGCCTAGGCCACTTTCAGTATTTAACAGAGTTTCTATCAAAGACAGCAGCCATTTTGACGTTTGAATATTTTTCATTGCAGTAATTCATCTTCTAGATCTGGAGTAGTCAGCAATTTAGACACCAGGCAAAACGGAATGTTCAAAGAGACAATGGCTACTGGAGTGAGGCACGGACTCAAAATCCTTTTGAAAAATGGTTGCTATAAAAAGGAATGGTAAGAGCATCAACTGTAGATAATGAGACAGCATTTAAAACTCGTTCTTTAGGGAAAGATCTGTAATCTTCTCAAAGACAATGGTCAAAGATTTCTTAGTAGTTACACTCTGTGTCAACAAGAAAGGATACACTTTTAACTGTAAAAAAACCAAGTTGATCTCGACCTGGCATTCTCTCCCTTATTACAGGCACTGAATACTTCTAGGAGGCCACGGGTATACTTCAAAATGTAGATTCTAAAAGTGTATAATGTTGTGGAACATTGAGGAATACTCACCCTGCTTAATTAACTGTTTTTAGACTTCATTAATGGTCTGACTCTGACCATTCAGTGTCTGGTTCAGTGACAAAACACCCCATTTAGTGGAAGAGAATCAAGTCTTGAAAATAGACGTTAAAATTATTTACCAGCATACTCTGAAATAAAGATAACGTTTTACAGGAGTTTTATCTTTCGTGGATAAACTGAGTTATGTAATCATGGTCCCATCCTGGAACCAAGTCATTTATGTTTCTGTGTTTGTTTAGGCAACAAGTCTCAACAAATAACTCAGGAGTTATTAACCTTCTAAAACCACCTGTTTACTCAACACATGACCCCTCTGGTATTATGGTAAACAAACATGAAAAGAGATGGATTAAAGAAAGATTCACTGCTCTCTGTTGAAGTCTTATGAGAAGAATTATTCTGGATACATGGTAAATTGCAGTTATTGTTTATTTGAATGGGTTTGTCAGTATAAAAATTAGCAGAATAATTTCCCTTCAGTTACAGTGTTTGCAACATCTGCAATTGCTGTAGTAGAGAGGAGTGGATGAGCATATTGATCATCCATGTTGTAAATAGGATCATGTTCTTTCAGCTGTCAGTGTACTGGGCTCATTTTCTAACCAATCATACACTTTTTCAGTTTTTGTTACTATCACTAGTCACTTTTAATCCTGTTCATTTGAACTCCACTTGCAAGTGCTGGGAAGCTTGAACGTTGCAGTAAATTTGTTTATTGATCATCTAATTATATGACAAGTACTTTTTATTTCTTCCTAATTGCAAACAAACAAATTCCGAGGACTTTTTCATACTCTTTTATTCTCATGGCCAGTTTGTGACTGCTAAAGGCCCTGGCAGACTTGCAAGGCATCAGGTGCCTGATCACTTCTGAAAGTGGGAAGTCATTCCTCCCCCATCTCTGTAAAAGCAAACAGGAAATTTGTAGCCCTTGGCAGCCCAAGTCCCTACTCCCACTTTCGCCCATGCAGTACACAAGCCATCATCTAAAGCTTCTCACAGTACTTTCTTTGAAATCCCTTAGCTCTAAGAAGTTAGGATATAACATTCCTACTCTTGACTGCCTTTGAATTTTCTGTTTCCTTTATTTCAATAGCACAAAAGGAAATCAAACACACATAGAAATCTTATACACAACTGAACGAACAAAACCAAATCAACATCTAAGGCATAGAGGAAGAGAACAGTTCAAATATTAGTGCATTTTTTGTTAGAGCCTGACTGACTGACTCCTCAGAGCACATTGACTCACCGTCTCCAGCATGTTGGGGTAGGGAGGAAGGCATCCTCTGGATACAGGATCCTCTGAACCCAGCTGTACCCCAAGCAAGTCATTACAGATAGAAACACCAGGTAAACAGACAGCAGGGTAGACTGGGGAAGAAGTTGCTTCTGAGAGCAACTTTTTATGAAAGACTGGAGTTTAGTCTAGTCAAGCCATTCCTTGTGATGAAGTCGCTGCTGCTTGCTGCTACCATGGACCCAGCTGTGCAGTCCCACACCTCTGGAGTCTGGACCTGTGGCTCAAAGAAGCACAACCTCCAGAGGAGCCTTAAAGCATAGGTCAGGAGTCTTGCAGCCTCCTCCTCTCTCCTGCTGAACTGTCCCTCCACTCAAAACAGGATCCAATTCCCTGTCCTCAGGAGCACCTGGCACGCACCCTGTTTTGCCCTTTTGTTTTCAGCATGGGGTCTGCCATGAGGTGTTGTCACTTGTGCAGCTGAAGAGTATGCAACCCCCCCAAGATGCCACAGGTAGGACAATGCTTGAGAAACTCCATCACTCAGTGAACAATGCCAGATAGAGCTGGTTAGAGCAGCCTTTAATCCTTAGCTCTGTTATTTGCACACATGCCCCTAAAACCAAATTTTTTTCACAGCTGTAATGTCAGAAATTTCAAAAGCATTTTTGATTAACTTTTTGTGGGAAATTTCAGCTGTACTTCACATGATCTTCTCCTCTGTAGTGGACAAATCTGGAGCCAATTTCTGGTGTGTAACTTCATCCTCACTGTAGTTACTAGAGCTTCTGAGATTTCTCAGATGGGTGGCTGACAGGAAGCTGCCTGGTTACATGAGGTTTAACACATCTTTCAGCTAACTGAGACTCAAATGCAACATCTGCTAGAACACACAAGGACGTCATGTGGATTTATGATATTTGCTTGAGGATTCTGGAGCCATAAACCAATGAATGGACTACAATGAGATAAATACAGTATTTCTTGTCTGTCAAAGGCAATTCTGTCCTGATACTTTTCAATGCATTATTTAATTGAAAGCAGTTCCCATTTTGCTCAACCTAGCAATTTGAAAGTTTAAAAGATAAGCTACATTTCTTTGTTTGACTATACTGTCAAATGCATTTGAAAATAAAATTCTCAATCACGATAATGTTAAGACTGTTTTTTATGTTTGTGGGTTTAAAATGTTAAACCTAATAATACTCCTTTTTTGAAACTGGGCCAATGCTACTTCACTTGAAGTCAATGGGAATTTTGCCAATGAGTTAAATGAAAGCAAAGTTGGGGACTATATTTTAGCTTCAGGCTTTAGGACTCTACGGAAGCCCAGTACTTCCACTTTGTGAAAATTAAATATTTCCAACTACACTGATTTCTCTGACTTTAATTTGCTGCCACATCTCCAAAAATGCATTAAAATGAATACTGACAAAGGAGGAAATATTTTGTTATATTGCTGCCAGATTCTAAAGTTTTAAAGCAACAATATACCCTTGCTTTTTTTTTTTTCTTCATTCCCCCTCCCTTCCCCCCTGCAAACATTTGCATTTCTCAAAGACAGGAGACACAGTGCCAGTCCTCCAGGCAACTACACATAAGGAGAATTGTGAAGCACAGGTAACGTCTGCCTCTCCTCAACAAGTCTGTGCACAGCCTGGGAGCCCACCTACACACAGTGATTGCATAGCTGTAGCTGCTGTAGAGACTCCAAGGGCTTTTTGTAAACTGTTGTCTTTTAAAAGATTAATAAAAATATTGATGTGTTTTTCTAGCACTCATCTGTCTTGTTTTGTCACAATGGAAGGGTAAGAATAGTTTAAACATTATGTGACCAATTCTAACCAAATCCATTAAATAAGCTCCTTTTCAGTTGTTACGAAATCCTAGAAAACTCAGTAGGCAAATGAAAAGTGGACCAGATAAGTTTAACCTGATGTAGAGAATGAATAGTCCTTCCAGCAGTCAGTCTTTAGAATGAACACTTGATATTCATCTCACAGAAAATAGTTTCTGCGTTTGTACCACTACCCTGTGAACCCCAAGTTGTTGCAACCAGTGCTTTAATTATGACCTTAGAATGCAAGTAAACATGAAGGAAAACAAGAAAAAGACAGGACCAAACTCACTACCTACTTAAACATCAAATTTGAGATGTCAGTCTCCCCATACACCAAATTAATTACCTGTTTTTTCAGAGGCTTCCTTCCTCTCCTCATTTGGTGATCAGATATCTCAGGGGTGAGTACTGCAGCTCAGCTACAAATCTGGTGGCTCAGTGACACAGAATCACTATCCCTGCTTGCCTGATTTCCTAGAGTCAGCATACCTTCCAGGCTCAAGCTGAAAGTTTATCAGCAAAGGAATTCAGAAAAAGTGTGAATTCACTTCTGAAATCATAGAATCATGAAATGGGTTAGTTGAAAGGGACCTTTAAAATTCAACTAGGTCAACATATAAATATCATAAAAATATATTTTACCCACATTTTCTTTTTTGTACATCATTTCAGCACAGAAGAATACTAGGAGTCATGTTCTGGTTGCTGTGACGTGTCAGAAGTCATGATCTGTCTCCCTCTGATCAGCAATTTTGAGGAACTACTTTATCCACCCCTTGGAAAAAATCCCAGTATTTTACAAGTAACTGAATAGCTCTGCATGCTTTGCAGGGAAACATGCAGAATTCATCCTCTCCTTCCCTCTACTGGTATCAGTACAGGGTGCCTGATTTAGAGACTCAGAATATCTACAAGATCCAACAGACTCTGAGCACTTTTGAACAGCAATGCTGCCTGAAAACCAAAATGTCTGCATGAGGTTTTTTTTCCACAGCAGGATGTTCATTTGCAAGTTCAACCTGAGGCATATTAAATGTGTGTTATTATGTCTTTCTGTGAATTATATGTATGCAGTAATCATTCCTTCCTACTCCGGATGGGTAATGACAGATTTGTTTTATTTATCTGAGAAAGATGGAGTTTGGGGTACAATGTAGTGGTTAAATAATTGCCAAGTCACCATGAAGGCATTACTCCATCTAATGTGCACAATCTCACATTCAGTCAACTGATGATACAAGCCAAACGGAACTAATCAAAACACTGAAGGTGGATGCCTGCTGCCAGCATCTCTCCCGCGTTTACCAGACAAGCTATTTACAAACCTAGAATGTGAGCTACTTAACTGTGAGTGAATTGAGTTTTGAAAGTAAAATGTAGCTAAAATTAAATAAAAATGTTCACTTAGAAGAGCTGGCAAGTTGCAGGCTGGCTGCAGATTAGATTTTCAGTAGTCATATGATTCACCAGTGATGATATCTTCACTTTTAGGCTTTCACTGACATTCTGAAGCCATTGTTTCATAGAAATGGATGTTATCCCTAGATTTCCCAAAATCTTAGGAAATGCAGCTAGAAATAAGCTTCAGAGATGATCTTTTCACCTCTTCAGAGGTATCAGCTGTCCTAAACTTTTCCTAAGGGAAGTTTATGCAGCCTGTTAGCATTTTTCTAATATTGTAGCCAAAGACCCTGTGAGCTGACTAAGATCTCTTTTGCTGATTCCTCAAAGCTGACGCTACAGCTCATCTTGTTAGGTGGTCTAGTATTTCAAGTATACAAATATAAATGTATTTTTCTATGTGTTATATGATGACAAAAAAAAAAAAAAAGGTTAAAGGAAATCAATTAGTGAAACTCATCAAATTAGATGGAGGATTATCAGGCTTAGTTAGATCTATTGACCTATTTTGCTTTCAGTGACAACTTGTTGCCCTTTCATTTTGAGCAGCAGTCTACTGATCCCTAGGGGTTTTTTTGCACCAGGTGCCAGCCAGACTGCTTGATCACTTCTCCCTCCTCAGCAGGGGCAGAAAAATTCCATAGAATGAGATAAGGAGAGGGAGATCACTCCCCATTTACTGTCTTGGGCAAAACATACTTGACTCTGCAAAATAATATGATTTATTAACAACTAATAACAACAGGATAAAACCAAACCTAAGCCCACTTTTCACCTGTGCCCCTCTTCTTCCCCTACCATCTTCCCAGTCCCAACTTCATACACAATTCCTCTGCCTCTTTCTGCCCCCCGAGTGGCACTCGAGGATTGAGAATGGGTGTTGCCATCAGTTCAAAAATAATCTTCTTCTTTGCTGTTCCTTCTTATACTCTTCCCTTCCAACATGGGGGCCCTTCCATGGGATAGAGTCTAATCACCAATGGGATACAGTCTTCCACCAGCTTCTCCAATATGGGTCCATTCTGTGTACTGCTGTCCTTCAAGACCTGCTCCAGAATGAATCCTTTCCGCTGGGTAAGACCTTTCAATCATGGACTGCTCTAGTGTATGAAAAACCGGGTATGAATAAACCTTCTGCAAGATATAACGTGCTTACTAGAAGACCTGGATTCTGAAATATCCATGAAAATATCAAAGTTGTAGTATTCATGAAAATATGGACATTCTCTATACTAAACTCATTTGATATCTTAAGACATGAATAACAAAAAAACCTTTAAAGAATAGTGTTTGCCTACATCATGCACATTATAATCACCGTTTTAAAATTGAATATTAGGTGCTTATGTGATTAATTGTAATGAGTCGGCCCAGAACCACTACTTAGTAGACTTAATTTCAGATTTTTTTTAATTTCCATATATTTGAAATGAAATTTAATATTCTGTTGTCTTATTTTTTATCCAGAAATATCTGTTTCTATTAACAGCCAATATTTAAGTATGCCTTTAATGCTAAGAGTTAGAAAAAGAGCTTTATCTAGTAGAAAAAAATGTCAAGAAAAATGGCTGTAGAATGGATATACAGAAATATTCCAATATCATCACATAGGTAGGCTTCATAAAGCTGCTAACAATTTGTGTATAAATCTTGACATTTGGTTTCATTATTTGTTTGCTTTTTATTTATATTCCTCAGCGAGCTTATAGATGCTCTCTAGTGTGTACTTTCATCAGCTTTTTTCCTAACCTGTAAAAGCTCATTTTGATTCTCCTAGACAAAGCATCTTCATCTGATATCAGCCTTCTCATATCAGTAATTCTATTTCCTTCTGTGAAAGGTCTGATGATCTGACTCCTGGTAGCTACCACGATTATCTGACACACACTATATCTGTACTGCTACTTCATTGTTTCCCACCATTAAACTGGAGGGGAAAGTGATGTCAGGAGACAAGAGGATGAGAGAATTATTTTGCATTAATAAAGCCCACAGCCATGACTGACTGATAAGGAACAAAGTGGTGATCGTGGAAGTACAGCTTCACTCTCTTGATGGATGGAAAAGCGAAGGTATGTCTAAAAGTCATCACAGGGACTGCAATGGGTCTCAATCAGGCATATCAGTACCTGATAAGTGGATGGCTTAGTGAAATGCTGAGTGAGGAATCTAAATTGTCAACATGTGCCTTGTTAATTTCACTGCATGGTGACAAGCAGTTCAGAAAGATCAGCACTGAAGACCCTATTTGTCTCTTTAGTTAGGATGTTGCTGTCTCCTTAACAGAGGCTAAGCTGAAAATAATAACTACATTTTTAACAAAAATGAATAAGCCAATCATTGGCCACATGAGAGGAAGAAGTGCAGGATCCTACAGGTTTCTGAGAGGTAAGAGAAAACTTCTTGGATAACTGCTGCAAGGACAGACATGTACCCTTTTTGTTTCACATCACCTATAGCAAGGTTAACTTTATATAAGAACAGGAAGCTGCTTGATAATAAAATATTAGATTAGTGTTTGTTTTTTTTCCTTCATATTATGACAATAAATAAGCTTAACAAAATAGCAATTTTGTCCACTCTGACTTGTGATCATGACTAGAGGTTTGACGTTGACATATTCTGTACCTAAATTTGAAACACCAGAGCTGTTTTCAGTCCCATGTTTCTCATGGGCAAGTGTGTGAGTCTAGACTGTGTCCTAAATTCAACTAACTCAGCAAAGACGAGGACAAGAACACATAGACTGCCAACAACCAATCTCTGGTTAGATCCCCAAGCTAGAGACCTACATGCATGTGTGCCCTTCTAACTTCTGCCAGACCAACCACCAATACTCATGCTTTTACTCACATTTAAAAGTTAAGAAACTTTGGCTGCATGAGTGAGTCAAAAATTTCTTCTAGTGGTATGTCACCTCTCTGTATCTTAAATTTGTAACAAGAGTTTAAAGCAATACCCACAGTACTTTCTGATCTATTTCCCTGCAGACTTACCTTTATATTTACCATCTACTCAATTATTTATGCTTCTTTAGAGATTGTACTAAGTATTGCATTACTCAAAAGGATGTCCTATAAGGAATACTGAACTGGTAATTTGGGCAGTCTTTTAATTTGAGCAATTTGAAAGTCTTGGTGAGAGCAGACCAATTTTCACCAGGAAAGAACAGGAAGTAATGAGTAAGTATTCACTAAGAATAATATCTAGAATGTAGAAGTTTTTTAGGTGAGAAAAGCAAAGAAAGAATCCAAAATACATTGTCATAATAAATCTAGCGTTCTCATCTGTTCCTGCTTTAGCATTTTCACTTGACAGATTAACAGAGATGTGTAGCATATGGATTGCTGTGCTATGAATTATTGCATGTGGTATTCAGGCCTAAACTACATAACTCTTTTAAAATTATCTACAATGGAAAATTGTAAGTAAATTTTTCCTGCTTGGATCAATGCTAGTATTAGTGACAGGAAAATCAATTTAAGAACCTGCTAAACCCCAAAGTTCCTTGAAATTCATGACTATATGGCTAATTTAATTAAATATTCTGTTTTCTCATTTCTGGTGTTCCTAGTTACAGCTCACGCCAAAACAAACAAACAAAAAACTACCCAACCCCCCACTCAAAGAAACCATACCACAACCCTCCCCCAAGAACCCCCCCCCAAAATCCCCAAAAGCTACAGAAACCATCTCCCTGTCCCCCTAGTCCTTCAAGGAAGACTTTTCCCATACTGTTTATGGCTAAAACTGCAATGAAATGAAATTCAATTAGACACAGATGCATACTGACAACACTATGATGACAGTTCAATTACCATAATACATTCAAAACAGAATGCACTTGTGAATTTGTGACATGTTTTTTCTTAAATGACCCTACTGAGAGGTTCCATAATTTTTAGCAATGCTTAACCAAGGCCCTGAATAGCTTTTACCAGTGGTTTTAGACACGGCAAGTAAAATCCAGGACTTGTGAAGTAAATGGAGCTTTCGCTGTGTACCTAGTGGGTCCAATCTCTGCATATTCAGTTTACTGGATGTCTGCCAAAAATACAATATAGAAGAGAGGAAATAGTCCAGGAGGTTCCCGGAGTGCATGGAAGAAAACTTCCTGACACAGCTGCTGAGGCAGCCAGCTAGCAAAGGTGCTCACTTGACCGACTTTTTGTGACCAGAGAAGGATTTGTGACCAGAGAAGGTTGAGTGATGTTGTTGTTGGAGGCCATTGGGTGCACAGTGATTGTGAAATTAGAGAGTTTTTGCTTCTTGGAAAAGAAGAGGTGCCAGCAGAACTGTCACATTGGACTTCCAGAGTTTGTACTGTTTAGAAGACTGATTAAGAGAGTTCCCTGGGAGGCAGTCACTAAGGGCAAAGAAGTCTAGGAAGGCTGAAAATTTTCCAAGAAGGAAATCCTTAAGGTGAATGAGCCCTTTCTCCCTATGTGCCAAAAGACAAGATGGCAGGGAAGAAGAAATCCTGGCTGAATAGATTTGTTTAGAATTCAGAGTAAAAAGGAGAGTTTATGATGTTTGGAAGCAGGAGCAGGCAACTCAGGTTGTGAAGCTATGCAGGGAGTATATTAGAAAGTCCAAAGCCCAACCAGAACTTAATCTGTATAGTGCCACAAAAGACACTAAAAAAGGTTTCTATCATCCACAACGAATGGAGAGCTGAGGAGAATCTCCATTCTTTTTTGGATTTGGGGGGGAACATAATGACAAAGGATAAACAAAAGGCTGAGACACTTAATGGTTTCTTTGCCTCAGTCTTTAATAATACCAGCAGTAAGATCAGTAGGTAAGACCAGTTTTTCTCTGGTTGCCGAGCTCCCTGAGCTGGAAGACAGAGATGGGGAGCAGAATGAAGCCCTCATAATCCAAGGAGAAATGGTCAGAGACCTGCTGCAACACTTGAGACACCCACAAGGCTGCATTGCAATGGATGGGATTCACCCAAGAGTACTGGGGGTGCTGGTGGCTCACTGAATCGTTTTCATCAGTGACAAACAGTCCTGGTTAATCCCAGGTGACAGGAGGTTAGCAATTGTGACACCCATCTACAAGAAGTGTAGAAGGAGTATCCAGGGAATTACAGGCCTGTCAGCCTGACCTCTGCGTTTGATAAGGTCAGGAAGGATGGAACAGACCATCTTGGGGGCCATCCCACACACATGGAGGACAACATGTGGATTAGGCCCAGAAAACATGGTTTAGGAAAGTCAGGTCCTGTTTGACCAACCTTCTATAACTGTGATTCATCTAGTAGATGAGGGAAAGACTAGATGTTGGACTGGACCTTTGTCTACCTGGACTACTGCAAAGCCTTTTGCACTGACTCCCACAGAATTTTCCTGGAGAAACTGGCTGCCCATGGCTTGTTACCTCCTCTGGGTGAAAATCTGGCTGGATGTTAAAACTCAGGCCCAGAGAGTGGTGGTGAATGGAGTTGAATCCAGTTGGGAGCTGGTCACAAGTGGTGCTCCCCAGGGCTCTCTACTGGGGCCAGTCCTGTTTAATGTCTTTACTAATGATTTGGTCAAGGGGATTGAGTGTACCCTCAGTCAGTTTGTAGACAATATCAGCTGGGGTGGGAGTGTTGATCTGGAGTGCAGGAAGGCTCTACAGAGAGATCTGGACAGGTTGGATAGATGGGCCAAGGCAAGGCTCAGCAAGGCCAAGTGCTACAGATTGGGGCAGAGTGGTTGGAAAGCTTCCTTCCAGTGGAAAAGGACCTGGAAATGCTGGTCAAAAGCCAGCTGAACATGACCCAGTGTATGCCCAGGGGATGAAGAAGGCCACTGTCTTCCTGGCCTGGATCAGAAATAGTGTGGCCAGCAACCAGGGCAGTGACTGAGGTGACGAAGCCGTGTTCAGGTTTGGTCTCAAGAAAGACATTGTGGTGCTGGAGCATGTCCACTTGTTGATCTTGAAGAGCTTTTCCACCTATATAATTCAGTGATTCTATATGCAGCTTCTTTCCCCAACAGGCTATAAAGTGAGGTTCTAAGAATTCATGCGATTGTCAAGGAATGTTCCTGGCACAATCCAGGGAGTCCTTCACACGAGATTACCAGTGCTGTGGTCTTGTGCACTGTATCATACTCTCTTTAATGACTAAGAAAAAAGAGTAGGTTAAATCTTTATTTGAACTCTCAAGGGAGTCTCGTCTTTCAGCATTACCCTTTCATTTTACTAATTTCTGAATTTCATTTGACTATATCTATTTTAAACCCCAAACTAATAAAAACTATTGAGTGGGTGGTCAGAGCTGTGTTACAAGAATTTTCCAAGTAAAGTCTATATTTAAAATGAAGTATCTGTAATTCAGTTAAAGAGAATGAATTTCACAGTTTTGAAAAAAATTCATTTTTGATATGACTCATGACCATGAAGGCAATTACTGTCATCAGATGTACTAGATATGGTTTTATATCTAAAATCACTGCCATTTTTATGTGCTGAATAAAGGAATTTAATAGTAGTACTAATAATAACAATAATAATAATAATAGCTGTGAAAAAAACCCACCTGTGTACATCTGGGGTTTTTTTAACCCCCAAAAATGAGAATGAAAATGTTATTATATTGATACATACTGTGTTTTAAAACCTGTTTAAATATCAGGGCAGATCTAAGGGTGTATGTTGCTAGACCATATAATTTTTTCCATGGTAAGTCCATGTTGGCCTGTTATAAGACATGGAGTCTATAAAACTTCATTCATGTGCAGCATCTGTGAATTGAGAAAATGCATGTAGACTGCTTTTGCAAAGCCTTAGATACATTAATATCTCTATCAAAGTTAAAGTGAGTCTGTTACATGAATGAGAATTGTGTAAATATTAAAAAAGCATATATGGTTAATTTTGCATTCTAATAATTCTGGAATTTTCATTTGGTACTTTCTCATGAACACTTAAGTTTAGCAATTGCTTCATAAGCATAGTGTCTTTCTGAAAAAAAATTCTTTTTGGAGTATACAGCACTAACAAAAAGGATTATCTCAAGTCAGCACTGGTTATTTGAAGTGCTCCTTGAAGTGCAGTACCACATGCCAATATTGTGTTCGTCTATTGTGTCTGAAGTGTGCTGCAAACTTTGGAAATCACATTGCCTCAACCATACAAAGCATTTACTCTTCCTTCCCGCAAAACAAATAGCTCAAGTAGCTTCTTTAATCATGTGTTTCTTCCTTAAGGAAGGAAATTTTGGTATTTTTCTTACCACTGCTGATACTTGCCATCTATAAAAACATTGCCTGGCTTTCTACAAACTCTTTTCACAGGCTTCATTGCTCTTCTCTGGATAGACATGCTGCCCATTTCTGACAACAGCAGATGCAGTGCTTTCAGACTCTACAGAAAGTAATGGTGCCTGACATTTCTAGGGTGAAAGTCTCTCTATGCTTTTAGTGCTAATGGAAACAGACTTTTATTCTTCTTGAAAATCCTAAGCCAGAATGTAAATGGCTATATAGTAAACAGAACAGATTCTTTTTTAATCACAGAAAATAAAGAAACCCTCTTATTGTAAAGTTCTAGAAGTTTTGAAACAACCCAACACTTTCTATCCAGAGTTTGTTTTCTTTAGTACCTATTAGATAACATTTATACTGAACATCTACCAATATTTATACTTTATACACAGGGGAATTTGACAACAGTTTGCCTGACATCAGTGGCAAGTATTTACAAATGAGAACAAACCTCAGCCAGATTGGCTATAGAGATTCACAGAACCATTTTAAGTTAGGATGGTGTGTTCAGATGGCTAATACTAAATGCAAATCTCAGTTACATCGAATTAGTTCTACAGCAGTTCAGAAGTAGATTGTCTACTTAGAAAAAGAGACTTGATAAATAAAATTTGTTTCTTTTCATAGGAGCTAAGGATCCAGTGTAAAGAATTCTCTATGGCCCAAAACAGGAAGAGAAACTTTAAAATATTTTAGAGGATAATTTGAAGGGCAGGGAGTTTTCATAATGGTTGTTTTCCTAACAGTGGTAAACTTACAGGCTTAGCATCTGGGAAGTGATATTTCGTGAATAGTTAGTACTGAACTACGATCCTTGGATATCATTTAATTCCTGTAGTAACATATTTTCAGTGTATAGAGCAGCCTCTCTTGAGTTCTTGCTTCAGGCCTGAAAATCTGTGCTTTTCTGTGTTTGACTACCATCATATTTACATCAGGCTGAAAGAGATTGCTAAAAGAGTGCTGTTACTCATGGTACTAAAGCCTTAACAGCCCAATACACATACCCATTCTGATGCCTCTGTGTAATGTATGTGCAACTGAATGTCATGGGATTCACCCACACTTGATATTAACTGAATACTTCAGTTTGTCAGAACGTGGCTTAAGTCCTTGAAAGTCATTGATGGTAAAAATTTCAAGCTGACCATAAGGTCTCAAGTTTGCAGATGTACTAGATTTTATCATGGGTCACTCAGCATTAGGTACTGGGCTTTTGCCCATCATTGTCTCCTTTGCTGTGCTGGCTTTTGGAAAAAAAGTAGTTCTGCAGAGGCCAGGTATCAGGCACGAGAAACTCTTAATGTAACAAAGAAATCAGGCCAATTTCAAGAAGTTTTTCAAATAAAATGTTTTAGGTTCCTTAGTTCAGTGAAATATTTTAATCTGGGCAAAGCAATCTGCAATGATTCTCAATGGGGTTGGAAGACATAAAATCTAATTGAAACAGCCCCATGAAACATATTAATTTACAAAAACTGCATGATCCATCAGAAAATTGTTCTGATGGAAAAACGTCTGTGCTGGTTTCTTTGAAACTTTACTTCAGATAATACACAAAATATTTCCATCCAGCTTTTGGCCTCTTAAGAAGCCACATATTGATGTCTTAAATCAGAATGCCACTGATATCAGGGCAATAGTTTGGTACCATCAGCAACTGTTCAGAGGTGTGATTATACAGACATTAAAGAGGCATTAAAGAACTAATTTTTTTTTTAGTTGTGCTTTTCTGGAAGTTCCAAAACCACATGAGCTCATTAAGTATTCTTAATTTGAAAGATAGGAGTGAAACATTTAATTTTAATTTTTTTTTTAATTTAAGTTTTCTCTTTTTTTTTCCTTCTTCCTTTTTTTTTCTTTTTTTTTTTTCTTTTTTTTTTTTCTTTTTTCACTTAGCACGTTTCCTTCTGGCCTCTGTGGGAACAAGAGTCTCCTGTAATCATCTCAAAACATTGAGTCCATGATCATCCAAGTCTCCTTGGCCTGTGGAATGACTCTTTTAAAATCTGTGTCTTTTAATGCCATGTCTGATGATATTTGGAGTCATTTTAGAAGACCATAGTCCACATGTCCAGATATAGAAAAGAATTGCCCTAGTTATTAAACCAGATGCTGAACTTCTCTCCTGCCCTTACATCCCCCATTCACTTGACCGTAGAAATAATTTTTTCTGGTAGCCTTGATTATGTCAACAAAGTAAAGAGATAATCTCAGCTGGGTAACTAACACAGATGTGCACACAAACAGAGTGTGCAGCAGAAGAAGAGCAGGAAAATTACAGAGAGAAGGCCATCAAACTCCTGAACACCGTCATTAATGCAGAATTTTGTCACCCACAGAAGTTTTGGTTTTGATCTGAGTTACAATGGCCATTTAAGGTCTCAGTCTTTTTAGTCTTATCAGATTCTATGTGGCATCTATTGGTTTCCACTGACTTGGAAAGTTTACATTTGGGAGCTTTACACTGTACTTTTTTTATTTTGGTGGCTTTTATTTTTTTATTTTTTATTTTTATAATGTTCTGATGAAATTCCACTGAAAAAATTCATATTTCAGTTTTTTGTTGCCATCTGAGTATAGAACTCTACAAAGTTATCAACCATCAGCAGAGCATAGTTACATCAGAGCTCACCAGGAACAGTGACTCAGAAGGTGTCAAGTTCTTGCTCTAAAACGAACACTCAAAACTGAATTAAAGGTTAAAACTAGACAAGAACTTGCCAGAAAAAATGGGATATATATATTAATACATATGTATTCCACAAATGGTCACATCACTTTGGTTCAACCTGAGTCAATGGAACTCATACCATCAATCCAAACAAATTTTATGTAAAAAACCACATTTTCTCAAAACCAGACAAGATTTCTTTTGAATGAAATAACATTAAGTGGTCCAGAATACCAAACATTCAAGCATTTCAGTACTTTCAGGGGAAGAGAAAGACAAGCAGTGTATTTACTCTGGCAAAACCCTGCAAAATATAATGACTAGGAGTTAAAACAACTTAAGTGAAAGCAGAAAAACAGGAGTACTTTTTAAACAATGATGTAATTTATGGTAGAGGTTAGGAAGAGAAATATGAAAATTTTTAAGGAAGGTGCTGTTCCTTTCCAGTCAAAATTTAGTATCAACTTCTGGAAGAATCCTCACTCAAGCACAGGAATGCAGAAAGCATCCTGTGCTTGATTCAGGAACAAAAACAGGAGTATCTAGTGCTATCTGAGATGCTCTAGGGGATGTGATCTGGTTTCCAGACACTGTGCAAGTACAGGTTTGTCTTTAGAGCAGTGTCACAGCTGCTTGTCCTGGATGTTGTGTCATAGCCTGTGGCATCTAAACTAGCTCTAGGTGTTTATGTGTGAGCAGCTTGTGCAGTAGGAAATGGAGCTGATCTGCTAATAGTTGGCCTTCCCTCATTCTCTTATAATTTTCAGATGAAAATGGAAACCAGATTGCCTTTAATTTTTCTGTTCTGTAACATCAAACTTGTGAATCCACGAAAATAATCCAGTAACTTATTTCTGGAAATTTGCAAGAAGGTATATGAGCTTGCTTTCTCTGAAGCATTCTTAATGGGTTTATTCTGTGCTTCCTCGTAAGAAAAATTTCAAAAGAACATGCATTGTGAAAGTGTTTGAATTTAGCCATAACTGACTAAAGATCAAGCAATGGACACATTATTTTCCTGTTGTATTTCTTATCTGGATTTTTTATTCATTTCTGACTAATGCTATTCATCCAGGAGAGCTCTGTGAAAATGTAAGTGTAAATGCTACACAATGTGAGCCAGGGATAAAGAGAGAAGCAGCAGATTCAAGGCTTTTGGGCTATAATGTGCTGCTTTCTAGATAATGGTCTCTCGGTGTTATAAAGAAAAGCAAACATATCATTAAGAAAGAGCTCCATAAAAACTGCCTGTCAAATATCTTAAGCTTCATTAGTTTAGATTAATGACTTACTTGATCTACATGACAATAGGTGAAGCAAATCTTTGTTTATTTATTGACAATTCAATGTAACTGTGACATGCATAAACAGGCTTCCTCCTGATTAGTTCCATGTTTTAGAGTAACTTTGTGTTATAAAACTTGTTAACTACAGTATCATTTTATTGAACTCTGCTCTGTGAATGATGTGATCTACATTGAAAGGCATCAATATTGCAGCCATTCCTGGCAGGCATTGGAGCATTATGTACACAGATTGGAGTAGATATCTCATTGTACAAATCCACGGACCCAGAAAATGTCCAGTTATTGAGACTGCACTGAAAGGACAATGTTTTATTCATAGGATCTGTGATGCAAGGTCAGAGAATGAAACCTGAACTAAGTGTAAGGTTCAGATTAGTTTCACGGTTTTGCAGAAGACCTCCCTGAAAGTTAGGTCTCTGAAAGCACCAGTCCTTTCCCAAATTTCCATGGCAAGGGTTTGTAGCACACAGGATAGCATTTGTATGAATAAGTTGTTGGGGAGTGATTTCCAGTGTGGAGCTCCTGTATAGCTCTGCAAGAGGGAGACATAGTGGTAGAAAGTAAGTTATGTAAGCCTTTTATAACAGAACAGCTTTTCCAGAAAATGCTTGTGCAGTAACAGTACGAGGATGTTGAACTTTGTCAAGTATTTTTGTTTGTATGAAATAATCTATATTTTGTTTCATTTACAGTTTGGAAGCCACAGTATCATTGACACCCAGTGGTTCTCCCTTATTCATGCTTCTGAAAGCACATAGCTGAAAGTGATTTTCTTTAGCAGTAGCTATTTTAGGCAGAACAGGTCATGTTTTCTCTTATTATGCCACTTCCATGCTTTCAATTATAAAGATCTGTTTTCACTGACTTGTAAATTTGCCAACTTGTTTGGGCTGATATTTTACAGATTCAATGTTAACTTCAGGCTGCAGCTCTTGGAAAAAGCCAACCAAAATCTTTCAAATGAGCTGATACAAGGACCAAGGTCAAGGCAAAGAAGAAGTCAAAGAAGGGAGGAATGAGAAATAAAAAGGATTTGCTCAATTTGCACATGGCCGGGTGAACACAAGTGTACTGAATCTCATTGTTGTTCTGCTGCTGGTAAAAATGATGGCAAACTGTTATCTAAGGGTTCTGCAGCTGACCTGCAAGGACTACTTTGCTGCTATTGGCTCTCTGCTAAAATGTCCAAAGTTCTTCTCCACCTCTGCTATTTTTTGTCACAGGAAAGAATTTCTTCTGTTTTCTTCTTTTAAAAACACTCAAGAGGCCACATGTAAAAACACACATGAGAAAAGCTAATAGGGTAAAAATATTAAAACAGTTTTTCCTCCTAAATTGTGAAGGAAATGTCTTCAGTAAAATATGTGGGCCCAACAGTTAATCAAATCATAAAAGGGGAATTCACTAAGGTGAGGCTATTGGAGAAAAATATCCTCAAAATTAATTCCTTTATTGCAGAAAAGGCCAGAGAGGTTCCTACTCCAGAGCTACACTTTACCAGAACATAAGCCCACAGGACTGCTTCTATCAAGAATTCTTAAGCAAGAGAAATAAACAACAACTAAACTATTATCTGTGAATAATAGTCTGTCATTTAAATGACTTGTGTTACCTGAAGAATGGAAAGTGGCAAATATCTCAGCAAAATTTTTAAAGATTTTCTAGATTAACTCAGACAACTACAAACCCATAAATTAAATTTATGTAAGAGCAAATCTGTAGGAATATTCCATTTCACAGACTGAGTAATAAAAGAGAAAAACATGATATACTAGGAAAAAGCCAACCTAGCCTTTGCAAGGAGAAGTCATGACTCATGTATCAGTCATCTTCAGAGGAGCCACTGAGCATATGGTTCAGGTGAAAGTATAAGAAACAGATGGTAGGAGTGGGTAGCTGGTTTTCAGAAAGAAAGGAGCTCAAACATATTCTACATATGAAAAATGTGCCATTCGACATGTTCATAAATGGATGTTGCTTGAATGATAAGGAGAGAAAAATCTGAGAATGATCCAGAATTATTTGGGCTAATCTAAAGCTGATTGTGAGAAGTTGCTAAGGAGCTCAAACTTACAAGTAGATGATAAACATTTAACTGAAATTATATGTTAAGAAGTGGACATTAAAGCCTAGGAAAAGAAATAACCTACAAGTATTAGTAAAAAGATGGCCATCAGTGTAATTACTACCATTCTGGAAAGAGATTTTGTAGCTGCAAACTGTTCTTCAAAACACCAGCTTAGAACTCAGCAGTGTCTATAAATATAACTAGAATCTGAAGAATAATTATGAAAATAATTAGGAGCGTAATACAAAATCATGTCCCAGTGTATATTAATCTGCTATTAATATTTCAAGATTTCATTATTCTAAATTTCAGGACACTGGGGTTCTAGAAATTCCTGGTCAAAAGAAAAAGGTATAACAGAATTACCAAAGATCCAGACAAAGACAACAAAAATAAGAGGAGATGTGGATTGTCTTTCACATAGCTAGAAAGCAAATAAAATAAAAATAGAACTAAAAATAATTTAGAAAAATAGGTTACAGCACAAGTGATATTTGTAGAATGGAGATGATCAATAGCAAACAACTGACATTGCAAGTAATATTACCAAATGGAATTGTCAGAGTGGACTTTGAAAGACACAAAGGGTGTACTTCTCATCCACAAAAGGTGTGGTTTCTAAAACACGTTTAGGACCTCAGAAATTCAGGCAGGCTAGATCCACTGCTGGCCATCACATATGATGAGCTGTAACAGAATAAGTCAGTCAGCTCTTGCTGGAGGCTGGCTCACTCCACTCACTGCTCAAAGAAGAGTGAGTCTGGGCTCGCCTTCAATGCCAGTCCTTCTGCCTACATCTACATTCAACAGTCAGAAATGAGAGAACTGGAAAATTAAAGTTCTCTGTGCAACTCCTACTGAACATTCCTTTGTGAATACATATTGTGACATAAGTATTTATTACTATTTATTATTATTGTTTTGGCCTTTTCATCTTCTGCAACGCTCTTCCATTCCTGGTGGCCCTGGCAGAATATATTTTCACCAGTTGCAGATGTCTGGTGAATGTCACAGGGAACTTCAAGAAAACAGCAGATCAAATGAAGTCAACATCCCTTGAATGTAGCCTACGGAACCCTTTCTTACCAAACCTTATCTCGTGTGCCAAGGATGTCTTGCAAGCAGATATCCACAAACTTCCTGCCTTTGAACTGCATGGCATCAGCATTGTAATTGCAGCCAGCCATGGGTGTTATGGGTCTCAGCTGGAGATGTTTTCCACACTCTGCTCCCTCTTTGGGATCTCTTCTTAAAGAGGGACTTCAGTCAGTTTGGTGGAATTCAAGCTCCCAACCAAGGGGACATACAGCCATAAAACATTAGGGAGTCACGTCAAACTGGAGTTTTCACAGCTCATCACTAATTTTTACTGTAGTACCAGGGAATCTGACTAAGGAAAGTACCATGAACTTTCATTTTCAGCTAAAGTCAGTAAGATTATGTAAGGTGCTATGTGTTGTTAAATGCCGTGAGAGGTCAGATTTACCTGTGTCTCAAATTCTGCTTGCTAATCACTGGAAAGATTTGTTTTCCCATATATGTTAACCACTCTGGCTATTACATAATGTTCATGCAAGTCTTCAGCTCATATAAGACTGGTAAAAATAATTAATTAATATTTATGTGTCTCTCAGTTGTGGCTATAATGAGTGTCACTGAAAAGAAAAGAATATTCTTCTGTTTTTAAATCTACGTTTAAGCAACAGATATGGCCAGATGTTGCAGAATGAAAGGGAAACACAAACCCAGAATATTGACTAAATTATTCTTAAGACCATTTTGCATGTTGAATGAGGTAAGTTGTATGTGGGGAATTATTTTGTAATTGAAGAAAATAGTAAAAGACAATAATAAAAACATATGCACACATATGCACACATTGCCATACAATGGCAATCCTAATTTTGACATTTCCTAGCTACTGAGATCTTGCATTGAAAGCCTGCTTTTTAGATATGTGATTTGTGTGTAATTTAAACCATGAGCTTCATATTAGCACTGATTGTTAGAAAGTTTATCCATCTATCTGTCTGTCTATCTATCTTCATCTGACACTTTCAGTGTAACATTTTTATATGAAGTGAAAATAAATGTATTCTAAGGCAGTTTTAGGAACATTCACATTTTATGGTTTAGCCTGTCCAGAGTAGTGCTAGATTTATGCATAATAATATCATTACATTCAAAGGAAATAGAGAGTTCAGTGGTGGATGGGTTATTGCAGATCAGTGAAAACAGAAAGATTGGTTTTCCCCTTCATATAAGGTCTATATTTAGCAGAGTGTGACCATGCCGTGACACCATACAGAAAAATGATAAAAGCAAGGCTGTACAACCAGACTACTGATCTTGAAAATAATTCACTTTCTATTATACCAAAATGGTGAGAATATTGTTGTCTAGGAATTTTTAACATTTCTAGACCATACTTCCATTGCCAGTGTCATGGGCAGCAGAAGCACATACTCTGTTTCAACAGGTAGAGTCTGAATAATGTTATTTGTAATAATAATAAAAAAGACAGGTACTAAAACAGTCACAATAACCCAGAGTAGAACCCCAAAATCTGCTTTTAATTCACCATTCTCCTCGAGAAATTGGCTTTCTTCTACGACATCATAGAAGACTTCATGTTTCCAGATGAAGTGATTAGGACAGAAAAAAAGTTCTTCAGCTCCAAGATATGATGAGAAGAGGGGTCATCTGCTGCCTTTACTTCTTTCATGTGATGTTGGTCTGAAGGATGATGTTGTGTTGTCAACACTCTAGTTTCTCAGGAAGCATAAAAAAATAAAATCCCTATTCTTTCTGTCCTTCAGATGGCAGTCCTAGAGTAAAGTGGTTTATCCCTGTAGGAGGCTGTTAATGAGCTTGATGGAGCAGTGAACATGATTTTTTAAGTATTGTATGTATTTTTTCCCCTTAAATTAATAGCTGCAACCTATTCTTTTTTTTTACTCTGGTCACCTTTTGTGTGGTAGCTAGCTACTTTGTATCAAAACATCTGGACTATAAATGTTCAGAGCATGAAATATTACTTCCATCCTCTATCCATGCTGAAGATTGTACATCCAGGTTAGAGTTAATATAATACTCTGTATGTAGAGTCGGGGAAACAATCAGAAGGAACTTCTTGCAGGTCAGGAACAGATATGTGGAATTTTCCTTGGAATTTGTGTATGGTGAAGGGCTTCAGCTATGCAGGCTGTGCACAGAGGTTTGAATCACACAGAGGTTCTGAATCACACTGAGCACTGCCCAAACCTGATGTGCTGTGCTGTTTGCCTGTTAGCTGTCCTCTGAGGCAACATCTGAACCAAGTTACTTCACTGAGCTCTTGGTATTGTTCTCAGTAGGTACCAGCACCAGCAGGAAGGCACAGAGCTGCCTACATGGCAGGGGAGGCACAGCATCTCTGTTCAGAAGACAACAGCTTTTTCTAGCTCCAGCAGCTACAAATTGTCTCATCTCAGAAGCAGTAAGGTTTATATCCCTTCCTAACTTAAAATAAATTCCGTTTAACTAAATTTCAAGCACACTTACTGCCAGTATAAATGCATGATTCTTTTCAAATCCTACTAAATCACTGGTCTCAGTGATTTCTCTGTTAAGGAAAAAGCCAATGGAAGCACAGTGCAGATTAGGATGTGGATCCTGCCTGTCAAAGAATGGTCTCATGGACCAGGCAATAGAGACAGGAGTGCATTAAAAGGTCAGGTCCTCTCTCTGTCTGGTTTGGGAAGGTTCTCCTTTCAGGATGGTGCAGGGGAAGAGATTGAGATTTAATTAGATGTCTGAAACTTATCTGTTGAGTTGTCTGTAGACAGCTATTTTGCTCTACATGGCCCAATTCCAGACAAATAAAACATTTTTCTTCAACTTGATCCCATATGACAGGACATGCATGATTATCCTTTACTCTAAACGGAAGCGAAGATTGGAAGGCTCATCCATATACAGATGTGTACAGGGGAAGTTCTTAAGGCCAACTCTTCCTCTGTTTATGTTAGCATGGCATCGTTGACTTCAAGGAAACAATGAAAATTTACAGTAGCTAAGGGTTCAATATCTAGTGCTATACTGAAATGAGTATTTTCCCCCACAACTCAGGTGTCTAAGTCAGCTATCAAACTAAGAAAAAGGAAAGTCTTCCTCTTAAAGAGTGGCTCTGAATCTAAACCTGACCTTGCTGTGCCAAACTTTTGCTCAATGGATGCTATTCCTGTCAGATTTTGGGGGACCTACTCAACTTTGTGGGATATAGCAGGCACTTACAGCCAAGGGCAGTGATTGGTCCCATAATAAAGTTTTTTGAGTGGAAATTGTGTTAAAACATCTCTTTGGTCAAAGAACATTAAAATATACATCAGCCAAAGAGAGACCCAATCTCATAGCCTCTAATTATATGAATAATCATGCTGAAACCTGCAGAGTTCTGTAAAAGGGCCTACTGGATAAAGACTGTTATGTTTAATAAACTCTATACAAGGGTTTTTTTTTTTTTTTTGTGTTTTTTTTTTTTCCATTGAGAAAGAACAATAGAATACACCAAATTCATTTCAGTTTTAAATAAAAGAACGACTCAGAAGCCACAGACTGATTAGCAAACAGGAAATGGAGAAAGACCTCTGTGTTGTAACTTTGAGACAATATTCTACTGTAATATCTTTGAAAAATAAAGGAAACAGACTAATATTAACCTGTCATTGCACTGTAAAAGGATGTAGACAGAACAGTAAGCAGTATCAATGAAATTAATCTAATGACATTTTATTGTTGCCACAGACTAGAAATCCATAAATACAGCTGACAAAAGGAAAATATTCTAGAATTTCTTGCTAAATTATGCAGTTGCAACAATTTTATAGATTATATTATGGGGTAAAAAAAATGTTCATTTTCAAATTTAAAAGCTTAATTTTCATAAGAGCTCTGTTTATCTTGGTTCTGTAATCCTGCCTTGCTGCAAGAATAAATTTCAGCAGTGCTCTTGTCGAACAGAATGTGTAATACTTTCCACCGTGCTGCTAAAACTCCCTAAAACTACAACACAGACATGTAAGAAGTGTAAGTTAGGACTGAATCCAAGGCTTCTAAACCCTACATTAGCTTAAGTTTATCCTTATTGAAATACAACATTTGTTTTATAAAACAACAATTAGTGGTCTAGTGTAATTTAAATCGCTGCCTCCAAATAAGCCGCTAAAAGAAAAAAATATATTGTTTCATTGAGATAGTGAATAAAAACAAATCTCAAAATAAGAACAAATGGAAGTATTATCCCATGAGAAGGAGCCTTCTGAATCGATCTATTATTTCCCAGCTTGAAATGTGCCACTATTGTACTTCCACTTGATTATGAGTCTTGTTATCACTTCTTCCAGTTGATCCAAATTGAGTGCTTCTGACATTTGCAAAGTTACTCCCATATTCCACCGCACAGCAGGGAAAACCTTGCTAATGAAGAAATAACAAGCAGAAGAAGTGAATAAATATTTAGCTGATGGTAAAGAGTTACAGTTGCTGGTATTTAAATGCTGAAAATAATAAAAAAAAACCCCAACTCAAGCCGCAGTAACATGCTTGTTCATGTCCTCTAAAAAGGGGTGCTAGTGCTGTTTTTCTCTGTGCCACAGGGCACTTTCATTTCCTGATTCTATTATACACTAAGTGGCCACCTGAACCTGCCAATGAACTTGTTCTATTGTGTTTTTCTATTTTTAATCCAAAAGGAGTAAACACATTTCTCATCAGATGTGTCACACACTGCTCTACATTGGTGAGATTTATGAAGGTGTCACCGAGTTATTACAGAGCCATTCATTTATAAATAGGTGTCCATTCTTCAGGAAATCATAAAGGATAGGAGTATTGCCACCATTTCACAAAATCTGTATTGTAAGAAGGATGCCCATTAGTGATTTTTTTTGACTGCAATACACAGGTGTAATTTGTTTTTTATCCCTCCCCCATTACTCCAAGGCTTTTTCTCTACTTTATGATTATGTTCAACCAGATTCCTGCACTGGATGGTCAACAGCAGTAGAACAAGTAACATAACAACTATTTCAATAGCCATCTTTACATAAAAATAGCACTTATAAAATTTTCTCTTTAACCAGGCAGGCTTGCAGACCCTGAGTCAGCTCTCCTGTTCTGTATATATTTTTTTAATCATCTTCAGAAGTTGATGTAGAGGTACACTTAACAGATGCTCTTCTTAAAACCCCACAGTTGCCCAGGAGTGGATATGAGTGTTGCTGTAGCCACATGACAATGACACTTCTTAAAATCTCCTGCCAAATTTCTTACTAGTGAAGAATCTTTAATGTGTCATTAGTGGCATTTTAAACTAACTTGAGAGAAAAGCTTCTTTTGCCGATCATAGGGAAAACTTCCCTGATAGGAGAATTGCTCCAGAGACATAAGAATCAAAGGCAAATTGTAGAGAAAAATATAGATGTATTGAAGGGTTCTGGAAAAGAAAAAAAAGAAAAGAAAAAAAAAAAGAAAAAAGAAAAGAAAAAAAAAGAAAAAAAAAGAAAAAAAAAGAGAAAAAAAAAGAGAAAGAAAACCCCAAAGTATCAGCATCCTCTAAATTTACAGTTCTTTTAAAATTCATATGCAATATTATGGCAATGTAATTAGGTCACATTAAAAAAGACTGGAGCATATTTTCCGGCTTATTAATCTTTCTTTAATGTTCATTTGGCACATGGCACATCCTGTCAGATTTTTCATTATTCTAATATTTCAAATATTTTTGCAATCACCAGCACCCAAACCCAGAAGAAAAATGTTTACTTAGTGTGTTTGATGTCACTAGATTTTCAGTGTATCATCTGACCATGTAAGCTAAAATGAAGAGTCACTTTCCACACTGTAGGTTTTTTTATGTTTTGCTGGGTTTGTGTTTTTATTTTTTTGGTTGTTTTAGGGTTTTCTTGGTTGCTCGTGTGTGTGCATATGTTTCATTTGCTGTGAATGAGTCAGGGAAAACCAAGAAAAAGACCCAAAACCCCGTACCTTTGCAGATGTCATCTAATTTCCTTTTAAAAATAGAATAATGGGATGGTTTGAAGGCTTTGAACTCTTCAAATTTGATTTTCATTTAATATAGAGAGGTAACAATGGTATCTTTGTTATTCTCTTCTATGTCCTCAGCAGAGTTATGATTTTGTTCTGACAGCAGGAGCTTTGTTCCACTTTTGAAGTCCTCTTTCACGCATATAGAACATTGTGTTAGAAAAACAAATGCCTTCGCTCTGGCACCAACTTTAACAGCCAAGAAATAACATGAAAAATCCATGTACAGACTCCAAACAGCAAATGGGATTGATTGACGTATGTTTAAAATAGATCCCTCTCTGCACTTTAACTGATTTCCATGCCCAATCTTTGGAGTCTAAGAAGCACCCAGGAGTGTAAAGTCTGCCTGGGCTCCAAAATGAAGATTGTGCCTGCATGTGGGGTGTGTTAGACAAGAACTTTCTACTCACCTTTGCAAGGGATTACCCTTAGATGCAGAAGAATTCTTGCTCCTTATGCTGAGCTATGTTTACAAACCACTGCAAAAATATGTGTTGGTAAATATATTTCAAAACCCTAAAAGTGCTTTGTGGATTTTCTCTAGACATATGGGGGACAGAGATTCCATAGACTCTGATAGCACAACTATTAGCACAAAAACCTAATGCAGCCAAATAGATTTAATGAAAGGCAAGAGGGGAATTTTTTAATGATTCATTTGCTCTCCATCATGACGCCATGCTCCTCTCACATCTTCCCACTGCTTCCCTTCATTGCAGAAGATGTAGGTCTCTTTTTCTCTTCTACAGTGCTGTGTCCTTGTGTCACCAGTTCTCTGCTGCTCTCCATCTCCATCCTCACACTTGGGTGTATATACACATTTTTATTCTTCTCCTTTTTGTGCATTTTTATTTGCTCTGATCACTAATAAAGTATTATTAGTGATCAGATTTATGCATGAAAATGCTGCCTCTTCTTTGTTTGTGTCCCTGTTCAAACACCCATCTCCATCTCTATCTACCAGAGCTGTTATTCAGCCACTGAAAAAACAAATCAGACAATTCTGATGGAAATGTGCAGTCACATTTCAGCTGTTGGTCAGGATCAAAGAGAGAAATCCTACTACACTTGTCTCTCTTTTTCTGTCTTTTTACTCTGCTTTGAAGACAAGAAGGTAAAGCTCCAACAAGTACACCAGAGAAAAAGAACCCAAACAAACCCACAAAGATTCCTAAGCATCACTGCATTAAAAAAGAAAGTCAGCAGTACCTTTAGCTCAAATCCAGCTTTGCTTAATTTTTTCATGTTGTAGCAGGGAATAGGTTTTAATAATGCCTAGATCTACTACTTGCTTTTCCAGCTGAACATATACCAAGCTCCTCGGGGCAAAGACAAGTTTCTTGTTCTGTATAGATCTGCTCAATAAGTAAATAATAAATGGTTGGACTCTGGGGCATTAGCAGCAATCAATTTTACCCTATTTTTAATGTGATATCAGCTATGTTGTGATACTGAGTTAGATATGGGCAAAGAGCAGTCTCTTATTAGCAATATCTGATAGATTAGTCATTGCCCAAAACATATCTATGGAAAAGGAGACCTAGTTTGGGGATTTTTTTTGTGCAGAGTGTCTGGCATATATGAATCTTGGTGGGTCCCCTAGTTCAGTAACTGGCACCTGAGGTACCATCCCCTGCAAAGGGTGTTACTTTCACTCATTATTATTTCTTCTCTCACCTATACCTAGCACTAGTAAGGGGGTGGTGATAAGAGGTTTTGCATTTGAATTTTCCCTCTTGACCTTTAAACTTCTTAGAAAAACAAATTACTTCCTTTTCTTTTATGGAATAACACCTTTCTAACTGACACAAACTCCCTGGAGGGAGCAGGACAAGCTGATAGCAGCCCAGGCCAGTTTTCATCATGTGGTGCTGAGCCCTGAATAGAGTATTTTTAGTTATTATAGCAGCATACAAAACCAGTGACCTGAGTACAATAGCTGTGACCCATAGATTGCAGTGTCAAGGAATTTTTCCAGGATATAGTGAGTAACTAGCAGTGTCTTATTTTCTGTGCCTGTGTATAGACAAAACCTTGTGGGTGTGACTTAATAGAACCAGGCCATAGCTTGGAGAATTAATCCAGATAATTAGAGAGCATGGTGTCACATTCTTCTGTGCAGAGGGAAAAACAGTATTTTAAAGGACAGGATTCACACGCCAAAGTGTTGCAGATAATTTAGGCAATGCCTACCCATCTTTGCAACTTATGTCCACAGGGTTTAAGGAAGCATACAATAAGGAAGCATGATGTGTTAGAAATGATGGTTTGTAATTTCTTGATCATTGTCTGACCTGAAAAAAGCATAGACCTGCAGAACAGAAGCATAAGCGTCAGTATTGATGGTCCAATATCGCTGGCAGCAGATGATCTACTTATATCTCCATAGTGATGGTGTTGGAGGAATCACATAAGGAGGATTGCAGGCCATCTGACTGCTTGTCTTTTTACTTTGCTTTTGCAGTCCCAGACATTTCCATTAAAACTGACATTCAATTGAATAAACAGAGGGCTTTAAATCTGATGTTTGTCACACAAAGAAAGAACCCTGGGGTCTTTGTTGTTGTTGTTGTTGTTTTTTGCTTACAGCTTTTTGCAACTGCACTGAGGCAGAGGCAGAAATGGAGGGTTTACAAACTAACTACAGGTTGTGTCCTTGTGTCTGTAAGGGGAGAGCACATATTTTGTGTTGCAATGTGGCCCCAGAGGACACTACATCATCATCTCAGACTTTGTGTATGACTCACACAGTGTTTATGTACATCTGAACTATGTACATTTTAGTCTATTGACGAAGTTAACCATACATCCTACTGGAAAAAAAAGTCCATTATAAGAAACCTGGACTTGAAGAACATTGGGACTGAGTCTGAGCAGACAGCTGACAAGATAATCGAGTATTTGGTTCCTTAGGTCATCCAAAATTCAGGTGCTTAGAGCTCTATAGAAAGTTATGTTCTGCAGAAGTAATATATACTGTAAATAAAACAAGGTGGAATGAATTATTTAATTTCTTTCTGATATTTAGCAGCACATTGACCATCAAATTTAGTGGAAGAAGCACTTGCTCAATGTTGGAAAAAGATTGACTCTTCTCTAGCTCAGCTGTGAGACTAACTGTATCTGAATTTATATATAGGATGCCATGGACCATTTGAACCCCTTTTTTCACCTCGTGATTTGAGGGGTCCGGGGGGGAGAGGGGTTGATGATATCACACTGCCATCTGCTGACCGCTGCCAGAAAATTTAACCTCGAGGAGGAAACCCCAAATCCCAAGTGTGGGATTTAACGTGTAAGTGGGTGAGGAAGGGGCAAGAGAACAGGGGCAGGGCAGCTGCCAGGGCACATCCACAGCCACCTCTCCCTCCCAGCCCCGAGCCCGGGCTGCCTCTCCTGGCCCACAGCTCCTTACAGTGTTGCTGTGCAGGGTTGGCTTTAAATTTAATTATCAGGAGAGCTCATTCATTCACTCACTAAGAGAACCTGAATATTCAGAGCATAGGGTTTCTCTTTTTTTTTTTCTTTTTTTTTTTTCTTCTTTTAAGAGAGGCTTAAATACAGTTTCCATGGCAGTTAATCCAACTTTGACCCAAATTAAATTTCAACGTCTAAAAATTCATTCAGCCAGAGAAGGACAATGCTTAGCCCTATCTGAACGAGGCACAGAGCTGTGTGAGAACACTTCTCCTCCCCTGTTTTGCTCTTTGCAGCAGGAACCTCTATAATTGTGAAGTCATTTGGTGCTGCTGAAACCCTTGCCTGGGTGCTGGAAGGAAGCAGCCCAGTGACCTTCCCAGGGATCCTGTTCCTAGACATGGTCCACTCAGGACACAAGGATCTGGTGGCATATTGCACAAGGCAGGGCTAGGAAAGGCAACCATTCAAAAATATCTTATTTCTGTCTCAAAATGAAGATTAATCTATTTTGTGTCTTCTGAGGAAATAATATTCTCATTGATGCTCACTCTCATAAAACACTATTTTATGAAACTATCAGTACAAAACAAGTAATTTAGGCATTATAGCAGTATTTTAGATGATACCTACTATCAAAGATAGTATCAAAGACTCTCTAACCATTATGGTCCTGAAGCACAATAGAGCTTTTATAATATAAAAGAACTTTCCCTACCTGTTTTCATGCTGATGGGGACACAGTCCCTGTTTCAGTCCTGCCCATAGTGGCAAATTACTTTTAATGTACTATATATTTCAGTGATATCTAGTTAAGATTTCATTATGACATTTCAGTATAAAATATAATGTACATTTCTACAATGTTTTCCTAAAACATTACTGTGGGTGAGATTTTTCACATTAACCACAATTGCAGAAATGACTGATGTTTAAATCTGAAGGCAATTTTAGTCATTATTAAACTTCATTATAAAATAAAGTACGTGGGTGGAATTGTGGTTTGATGCTTTTGTAATTTGCTCTACCTTTTCAATGTACTTTTCAGTTACATTAACTGAATCATTTCGTCTTATAGATGCAAAGATGAAGGAGAAGAACAAAAACATGCCCATTAACTGAAGCAGTGCAAATGTGCATAGTTAATGGAAACCATTTTGACATTTTGTATTTGATTCCATGGTGTGTCTACTCAAACAATTTCAATGGCATATTAGAACAAAATGCTACATTGTGCTCTTCACTAAGAATGCAAGTAATAGACTTCAAAAATTACCTTTCGACTGAAAGTATTATCTGTTGGAAATGAAATGTTTTACATTATGAAAGGCTAATAGCAGTAAGGGGGAGCAATGGGCTGCAATGAGAATTGAGGCAGAGAGGGTTTTTTGACCCTGTGTTTCCCAAATGCTTGTGTTTTTTTCAAGTTATGTCAGAATTGCTTAGATAGTGACATAAACTCATCTGCTTAATGGCAATTATTTCACCATGTTACAATTAAAAGCTTCTTATGCAAGATAATTTAAAATATTGTGGTAGTATTTTTTCTATCACAGATAAGTCATTGCTTTTACAAAACCAGTTGGTTTTTTTCCCATGATTGAATCAATTCAAAGACCAGATGCTGTCTGAAACATTTTTCCATTCTGATGCTATAGCAAGGTTTACCTCTTCAACAAATTCTGTGTTTCACCACAGGATAATTTATCTGTTGGCAAGCATACATAATTATGCAATATGTATTTAATCCTGATTGATGAAAGTATTTTTAATTTCTTGTCATTTTCAAGCCAGGTAAAATCACTGTATCTTAAATTTCACATTTGAAACTTCACAGAGATACCATTCTTCTGATAGTTTCAAAAATATTACCCTATAACCACTTCTTTGTGGCAATACAGCCCCTAAACTTAAGAACAGCTGAACTGCAGTTCTGGAATGCAACTAGATAAACAAGAACCTCTGCATATACATTTCAGGTAAGTCCTGGTTTTGGCATTTCAGTAAAATGTTTGACTACAGATTTTTGCCTCATTCAGATACACAATTGAGTGTTTGGCTGATGGATGGACTGCAGGCCCCTATAAGCAAATGCAGTTTTACAAGAGCTTGGGTTATGCTTGCCTTCCTTCTGTCCTCTTGCTTGCTTTTCTGTGTCAGGTTTTCTTTCCAGGTGATGTCTGGAATTCTACAACTGGCATCAAAAACTTGTTATAATTTCTAGATTTTATCCTTGATTCACTCCAGGGAAGAAGGTTGTCTGTCACTTTTTGGCTTCACTTGATTGCTCTACCATATACATACCATTTCTGGTGACTATTGCAATTTTTCACGAGAATGAGATATCAGAATTTCAGTACTCGTTATGCATTTCAAAAGAGAATAACACCTCATTCCCTTTAGCTTCCAAGTCTTCCCTAGTGCACTGTTCCCCAGTCTTTGCTCTGTAAATCACTTTCGTCTGACAGACATTTAAAAAGTGAAAATACCGCGAATTAAAACAAACAAAAAATAAATCCCAATTCTGTTAGCATTGACTTCCATGTAATAAAGAAAATAAGTTGAATGGGGTAAAACAGAGCCAAGAGACAAATATTTAACATTTAGGCTAGCTCTTACCATACCAGTATCAGCTAAAAGATATAGGTAGGAGCCAGCCACAGATTGCTATCAGTTCTTGCCTGCAGGCGGAGAGGCTTTCCTTACTAATTAATTTTTTTATCACAGTATACATATAATACTCCTAATCCTTGCACAATGGTAAGTGTTTCTACTATGAAATATTTGTAAATGGAAGAGTGAAATTAGTATCTTTTAAAAAAGGTACTGATTCTTCTTACAAAGCTAAGCATGTCATCTACCCTCTTCTGCCCCATTACCATCAGGATTTGAATGAATGATAGTATGTTAATGTTTGGGGTTTTTTTTGTTTGTTTGTTTGTTTGTTTGTTTGTTTTTGGTAGATGCTCAAACTATCCTTTAACCGCAAAAAGAGGAAGAAATATCTGCTTTGCTTCTTACAGATAAATCCCATTAATTGAAGATCTTGTTCTCTGATTTTACTGAATGCTTACCTCTTTTATATAGTTTAAGACCCTGTGGAAAAGAGAACCACTAAGCAAAACATCTCTTGTATTTAAAAGGCTGAGGTAGTGCATCAATGCTATTGGTGGTTTATAGCTTTTTTTCTCTCTATTTGTGCATGTGTAGGCTATTGGAAATATTACAAATGTTGCATCTTCCAGTCTTAGGTAACCTGATTATACAAAGATTTGAAAATAGAAGAGTTCCTAGGCACAGAGTGAATCATCTCAGAGACTGATTCACTGTGGTGTCACTCACGTCGTACACTACTGAAATTCTACTGGCACAAAACCGGACTATCAAACAGGAAAATTAGGTCCTCAAACTCTTTTTATAGAAGCTGAGCTGCTTTGTTGTGTTATCCTTCTACCCAGAGTACAAAATATGTATGAACAAGGCAGTTTCTGTTGAGTCACTGTGCTGAAAACATTTTGCTAACTCAAGCCAGCCTAAAGATTTGTTTCCTGGACAAAGGTGAAACCTGGGGTCAGAACACAGGTGGACACATGGGAAAAAGACTATAAGACAAATTCCTTGGGAGAGAGGAAATCTGCATTTTTATTATTATTGAAACTAATAGCAGAGCCAAATTCAATCAAAATTATCAAAGATTTATGATGATACAGGAAAAAGTTAATTTTATATTAACCTGCTAGGGGTAACTCTAGCACAAGCCTCAGAAAAAAAGTTGTAAAGAAGTCGTAATACACCAGAAAATATGGTAAGTAAATACCTCTTCAGTGCAGAACCCTTCTTCCATTATCTTAGTATGAATTAGCTTTAATACAAACACACCTGCCATGGGAACATGATTTGGCAATCAACCTCTTTATCAATTATATCTAAACTTCAACCCGATTTTTTCTTAGACTAACTCTCACCTAAAATTGTGCTCAGACTTGTCTAGCAGGAATGAAGTATTCCTTAAAATTTCTGTTCTTGACAATGGCTAGATTTAGCATTTTTTTTCCCCAAAATTAAAAACTTTAAAATGTTTTTATGAAGCATTCTAAAAATATTAACTAAAACTCCTCCATGTGTCCATTAGGTTTTTGCTCTTGTTTTGGTTTTGGTTTTGTTGCTTTTTAGTCTAGGATCAGCCTTTGTTTTTCAGCCTTTGACTTTTTAAAAGACAGGTTGCATAAGAGGGCCTTGGTGTATCAATTGGTCTTGTTGATACAAAAGACAGTGTAGGGCAAGAAGCACAACCATCAGAGCTATAATGCCATTTGACTTTTTGACCAAGTTCCTGGTAGACAATGAGCATTTTTATAAATGTAATCAAGCACAGCCCATTTTCTAGCCATCTACTTGTTATTTGTTAACTCGTTAACTTGTTAACTATGCTACTTTGGAAAGTAGCAAAGTGCTTACAGACCTGTGACCCATTAGTCAGCAAGTCCTCCTCCAGTATAGGCACCTCAGAGATCTGTAATTTTGTATTTTGGGCAGTCAGGCTTTCAGATCTTCCTCAGTGCTCTTCTCTTCAGTGGAAGACAGGATCGTGTTAAGCTAGTTATCTTCTCTCCTTAAAGCAGTGCAATAATCTTTTATAGCATTCAGCTCTGGGCTGTCCAGGAAGGACATCGACCTGCTGGAGCAAGCCCAGGGGAAGCCAGCAATTTGACTGGAGGGATGGAGCACCTCTTCTACAAGGAAAGGCTGAGAGAGCTGGGGTTGTCCAGGTTCTAGGAGAGAAGGCTTCAGGGTGACCTAAATGGGACCTTCCAGTACTTGAAGAGAGCCTCCAAGAAAGTTGGAGGGGGACTGTTTACAAGGGTATTTACAAGAAAAGCTGGATTGGAAACTGAAAGAGAGTGGGTTTGGATTAGATATTAGGAATAATATCTTTTTACTGTGAACGTGGTGAAGCACTGGCACAGGTTTTCCAGAGAAATTGTGGATGACCCATCCCTGGCAGCGTTCAAGGCCAGGCTGGGTGAGATTCTGAGTAACGTGGTCTAGTGAAAAGTGTCCCTGCCCATGGCATTCTATGATCAGTACCACAATTCCAGATACTAAATTTTTATTATCTTCTTCATGTCCATGACAAACACATGGAAGCCTTACTGGAATATGAATTTTGGCAACACAATGGAGTCGTCCTGGCTTTAGGCCACCCTGTATTGGTTTCACATTTAAGGTTTTATGTTATCAGAAGTTTCACTTCAATAAGCTAGTAATGGAACCTAAAAATCCTACATATCAGCAGAAAGATTCCTCACTGTTGCAGCTATCAGGAAAACCAAGCATTTAAGAGTTAGTACTGCACAAGAATAAACTCCAAGAAATCCCATCCTCAGTAACACAAAGTTTTTTTTCCTTTGAATCCCCTTTCTAGCTACAGCAGCACTGTGACTTGGCTTTTGACACATTATGACAGTGTTTTTTTGCTGGAGTATCATTCATAGTATCTGAATACTCTGGACCTCTAATTGCAAGGGAACCCTGTTGATGAAAGATGAATCTGTAGCATCTTAAATCACAATTTTGCTGCATTGTGAGCAGAGTTTTCCTTTAAGGGTCCACCTCAGCAGAAATGCTCTCCTCTGTGTCTTTAAGTGCACACCTACACACAGAAAAAAAAGTATCTTTTCATGACTGAAACATCTGTTAGAATATTGAGCCATGGTAGAAGGGCATAATTTCACCCTGTGTGAATGGTGGGGTAGATTTAGAATGTGCTCCAAGGGAAGAATTCATATACAAGCCGTGTTAAACACGGTTGGAAGGCTGAAATTCAGGTGGGCTGTGTGCTATGAGAAGAACCAAACTGATCAGAAAATCATGTTTTGGGTTTATCTGCCCTAATCTGAAAATACTTCCTGAGTGAAGATTTTCAGGAGACTTAGAGAAATCTCTGGTTTCTAAAACAGGAGTATTCTAGATGTAGAGCTATTCGGTGTAAGACAGGACTTATGGCCTGGTTTCGAGGGGAATTTAAATGTAAGAGAAAGATTAGGCACCCCTGATATCAGGCAGTAGATTACTGAGTTTTTTTTCAGATCATAATTTTGAGCTGAGGCATTCTTTACTGATACAGGCTTACATCAGTAGTATTCTACATAAATGTAAAATGTCCTGCAGCCAATTCTTCACAATCCTTTAGTGCTTACAGCACATAAGGTTTCTGAAAGACACATATACTTACATATCTATAAGAAATATCCGTACAAAGGTTATGTGTTCAGAAAACATGTGTATGCAGGGACATGTTTTAGTGGTGAACATGGCAGTTGAGCTGGATGATTTTAGAGATCTTTTCCAACCTTACCAATTCCATGATTCTATGATTCTATATGCTATTAAGCTTCACTGGACTAGTTAGAGAGCTATAAGAAGCGGTATGTTATAGATAAAAAGAAGAAGACGCTAAAAATAAGGAAAGAAGTGTGAAATATTGCTCCTTGAGGTCAGACATAGCTCTACGCCTCCTAAATTTAAGAGTTCCTTCATTAAATGAACAGAGATGAAAGATTTTAAGTCTTAGTTCAGCTTTCTGTGTTTATGAAATAGACTGCTGTAGTGTTTCCAACAACAACTTTTTCTGGTTTTATTCCAAAACAGAATTTATAAAACATTTATAAACCAAACATACAGAAATTCAAAAAAGAAATTCACAATTGTGCACTTATGCTGTTACTAGCTTAATACTATGCTGCAATTAATTTTTAAAGAAAAAAGTGAAACATCAAGCATTTTGGAAAAATATTAAGTGAAATATTTGCTCCTAAAATTCTTATATAGACAAATATAAATTATTTTATAAATTAAAAATATTTTGGAAATCCCTGTATTTTGGCTTTCCACTTCTGTATATGTAAGAAGCCTTCATTTTCATGGCATTTTCATTAGGTAATTTCTAACAAAGCTGTTCTGTTGTGATGATCCAAACTGGCATTTGAAAATGTCTGGAGTGATTTTCAGAGTACAAATTATCCAAGGACTACTTGAAATTTATCACGTCTCCACCCTAGAGAAAAGATTAACTGTAAAGAGATCCAGTTTTCAGGGCTGTCTGAGCAGAGGTGACACTATGCAGTGCTTTATTGGCGCAGTCTTGCTAGTGAGTCAGAGCTTTCATTACCAGGAAAAGGAGAGCAGACATGTTTCTTTCACTCTGCCTTTCAAGCTCTCTGTTTGTTGCTTTGCCTGTTAAAGACTCACTTAGTTTCAAGCTCCAACAGAGATTTCTCATTAGCCAGCGCATTAGAACACCACAATGGTGTAACTTCCATATCATTAAATCTTTGATGCATCTGTAAAGACTGTCGACACCACCTGTCATAGCTGTGAAGAAGATATTCGTCCACGGGAGATTTGAATAGCACTGTGAATTTCTATCATACAGGTCCTTTTACAGCCATCACTTTTGGCTGCCATCAAAGATAGGTCAAATGGAGAGCTGGATGTGAAATCTCTTGGCCTGGAAACTACGTTTACTGGAAACCCAAATCCAGGTTAAACTATAGCCTTGTACATCAAAATACCCAAGTGTGTTTGTGCTCACTGCACACACATCCAAGGGAAATGTCTTCTAACTTAAAGTACTGAAATAGCAGTTGGGTTGACTGGCATTTATTCCAGGACTTTTTTGTCCTGATGTAGATCTTCAACAGCATCATCTTCAACTCGCTTCTTTTCTATGTATTTTTCACTTTTGTTTTTAAAGTGCACAAATTAGATTAACTAGTTAATCAATAAGTTTTGCATATTTGCTGCATCTAAATTAGGAACAAACTCACCTACTTTTTTTTCTTTCTGTTGAGTTTCCAAACTCATAGAAAAGCAGTATTTTGTTTCTAATATTGTTGTATGTGTTGATATTTAGATGGTCTCAGAGGCAGCATAATAAAAGTGCAAGTTATTAATATCTATAGCGCTAGACTAGCAGACTATTTTCAGAATATGAAAGATCAGAGAACATAGGAAAAACCTGTATAATAACTAAAATTTACAGAATGTTCACCTTCCTCTGGTTTTTACCTTGACAAATCTTGTGGTTTGAGAAATCATACTGGTTGTAAACTGGACAACGGAACTAGGGCTAATGAAACGTATTCTTGAAATAAAGGGAGAAATCCACTACATTCAGCATTTGAAAAAACACTGAAAAAACCCCATAATCCAAACAAAGGTATAATAACCTTTTAGAAAAGCGAGTTAGCTCAAGAAAGGGGTTTCTGTGAAGAAAAATCATGTGTCTCAGTCTGAGCCCATGTCCTGCTAGATGCTATCTTGGGTACAATCCCAAGGACTCTACTGGACACAGAAACAGCTTCCACTTTATGGGCACAAGATTTTAATAAATTAGGGCCATGCATTTACAGGTACTGTATTCATAGTGTGGAGTTGAATTTTGAAGACACTAAACACCCCTGTCATTATTTCAGTACCTTGCTTGCACTTTACCCAGTGACTTATGCACCCAACTTTGCACCCACAAAATAAACAACTGACATTTGGAAACAAAAATGTTCCTTCGTACAGAAGGGTCTTTCCCACATCCTTCCCTAGGGGTGCATCTGCCTACCATGGCACAGAATTGATTCTTGTCCACAGAGAATTGATTGTGAACCATTTGTACTTTTTCCATACGTCCCGAATATCTCATCCTCAAGGATGAATCTGTTGTGGATTTAGGATATTGTTGAGCAGGTTATTAGAGTTTTTAGACTAACACTACTCTGGATTGACTCATACCTGGAGGAGATAGGGGAGCACCATATTAAGGGTGCTGTTCTGCTTCTCTTTCCTAATCTGCCTCAGAGTTCATTTGGATATGCTTGTATGACACTGCCAGGAAAACATCATCTCCATGATCAAGGACTAAATCCATCAAGGTGCTTAGACACCTCACTACCAGCCAGTCTAGACTTAGATTGTTGGAAGTCCATAGGTAGTAATATTTCTGGCTATAAAATCCACTACATTTCTGTCACTCACAGCTGTGCTTATCATACTGATGACAGGAAAGGTGTCTTTACCTTTGAAGAACACACAGAAGGAGGAAATGTCCAACATACATCCCTCAAATATCTCCTTTCACTGTGTTGCTAATTTTAACTGAATAAAGTTTCTCAGAAACTGAACTCTCAACTAGATAGAATTTTTCCAATACATCTCTTCCTTTCCTGTCCCTAATGAAGCAGCATGGCTTCGTATATAATAAATACTAATCATCAAAGCATTACAATTAGAATTAATAACACGGATAATTAAAATGTCAGAAATTATCAATGTTATAATGTTGAATGCTCAGTTGCCTGTTGGAAATCAAGCACATATGAAAAAGTGAAAATTACAGTAAATGATTTTTTAATTTTTCATTTGGTGTGGGAAAAGTAGAAGTAAAAGCTTTCTTAAAAAAAAAATATTGGTAGGAGACAGGAATAGGTTTTGTAAAAGATTATTACAATGTCAAGCTTCATTCAAACAGAAGAGAACTCAGTTCTTGGGAAACAGCACTGACTGCCCTTACAAGAGTTTGATCCTTGAGATCAGTGATCAAAGCTTTGCTCAGCTCACACTCTACTTTTCTGTTTGAACTAAGTACCATAGGTGTACCCAAGTGTCTCTCTCTTTTATCATGTAAGTGTTGCTATAGGTTGCATTATGGCCCTCAGAGTTGGATCTCTTATTTATGAATCCAGTGACAGTTCTTCCATTGATTTATAAATATTTTTGATTGGCTTTCTAGGAAACATCCTGATGCAAAGTAGATATAGCTTTAAATGAATCTACAGAAAAATCCCTCTTATGGCATACATTATCAATAGAACATGAACAATCTTCCTGTCTATCCTGTCCTGCTCTTCACAAATCCCTGTAGTTAAAACCCATTAGTTTTTTCTTTCCCAATACTATTCAGCAGGAGAATCCTTTCACTTACCCATTTTGTGTGCCACTCTAGCTGCCATGACAGGTGCTCTGACTAACTCCAGGCCCCGGATAATTATTTTAAAACTTTTTGGATGATTTATCATTGAAGGACATCCTTGATAAATCTTAACACTTGTTATAAATTTTCTCTTGTAAATTTCCTTTTCCAATAGTAAATAAACCATGACAGTGGGTTATTTGTGCATTTTAGCAATGGCCAGGGATTTTTTGGCCTAGATGGGCAGAATTTTCCTCTTGCATCATGGTCTACGACCTGCAGCATCCTATTCCTATGACAGATAACAGCAAATCCCATGAGAGCACACAGCTCCAAGGGAAATCTCCTCATATGCTTCCTTGGAATTGTAGCTGAAACTGTATGAGGCTTGTATTGAGCTAAGTGGATTTATAGTGATATTCTCCACAGGGTGGAGGTGGGACTGGAAGAAAGAGCTCATCTCTGAAAAGTTGCACAGGTTACAGAGGTTGTGTGGGCCAGCCCAGCTGTTCTCAGACTACTGAGGAAAATTTTCATCTCTTTCCCACCTCTCCCCTTTGGCAATTGAGTAAGAGCATAAAATTTGAGTTTTGCGTCAGATTTTAATAGTTTGGTTTTTTTTACTTATCTCCTAGTTTTTAGTAAAAAATGTCATTGGCATTGTGGAGTTGGTCCATTTCATTTTTCCACTTATCTTGAATGTCTCCACCCCACACAAGGTGCACTGGAGGAAAAGCCTCTGCAAATGACATCTAAACATCAGGTTTCCTAAGAGGTTTGCCTGTAAGTACAACAAGTTCTTTTATTTTGGCCTGAGTAATTGGGTGACTCCCCAGAAAAAAAAAAAAAAAGAACTCTCCAACTCCTACTGGCTCTTCCTGAAAATGTTACTTTCTGTACCAGACTGAAGGAAAATGCTTTCCTCCTAAGAATATTAATATTCAAAAAAAATGTTACTACCTATATGGATTGCATATCTGCACATCTGAGTGTTACTTTTTCCCTCCGAAAAGGTCATACCCCATGGATTGTCCTTTTGTACTTCCTCAAGAAATCAGGATTGATCTGTTAGCTTTAGAGAAACTTTGGGAGGTACTGGATGAGTAGTAAATACATAATCAAGAATCCACAGGAACATTTGCAAACCATTTTTAACTACCCTATAACAACTTTAAAAACAACTGCAAACCTAAAGTTGGAAGTATTGCTGTGTCTCAGGAAGGAGGCAGAAGGGAACATATGTGCTATGTGCCCCCACCAGGACAGTTTTCTTTAGCTAAATTTCCCTAAGGATCCTAGGAGCACCCTCTGTAGAGAAACCCTGAGGTCACTTCCTGTGGGAAAACTCCCTTCTCTTCTTAAATTTGGCAACTGGTTTAGTCATGAGTAGGTGGGAGAGCTGCTTCAGGTGACATCTGCAAAGCCTAACTAAAGAGGTTTACAGGTACCCTCCATTCTATGCTCTCTTTGTCATGGGCCCACTCCCAGTGACTCTGAGAAGGGTGTAAATCCCTGATAGGTGGAGTGGACCTATCACCCTGCATATTTCCCCCTCCATTATCAGCAGGTGCTAAGGCTTTACCCCAGCTGCAACTGTAATGAAAAGGTGTCTCTAAAAAGGGGAGCTAAAGGGCCAACACAGATCACAAGTGAATTTATTTAACATTAATGTATGTTTTTCTTTTTCTGTTTTAAACTCTCTGAAAAACCTCATGCTTCCCTTTTCACAAAATAAGTTAGTAAGCTTCCTGTCCTATTTATATATAGATATACATTTAAAAAGGGTCTACATTTCCTTGTTAGTTCCTTGAAGTAGTCCCCTTTTTTGCTATGAGGTGTTTTTCCCCAATGGGAGTGAAACAAAAGCTGGGGTGGAAGATCATTGGGATATTCTGGAAGATTTCCCACATCTCCCACACAGTGGATCAGTACCTTTTGAGCTGGTTCATGGTGACAGTGGACCCTCAGACAAGGGAATGTTCTCCACAACCAGGACTCAAGAGGGGGGAAGCTCTGTGCAGGGATCATACACTGCACCAGGCTGGAGACAATAGTTCCCAAAAGAACAGAAATTTGGATTTCTCCCTCATCATTCAGTCTGCCTCTGTTAAGAATGTGATCTTGTTCAGCACAGGTATGCAAAATACCAGAGATGAAATGAGAAATTGGCTAAGTCCATAAAGTTACATTAATGGCGATGAGCATGAATATAGATCACAGATTAACTCTATGTATTTAAAAAAACTTTTCTTCCTTGAGCATTTTGATGGTAGGATATTTGATCCTATATTTTGTTTTGATTATATTTAGAATGCCTTCCCTCATCTTTTTTATTTTATATGTTTATCTTTGTTTTTAAACTAGTAAACTACTGAAGTAGGTAATACATAATTTATGTAAAGCATGATCTTCATTGATCTCTTAGAGAAGCAAGAAAGTTAGATGCAATCACCAGTTTTTGTTAGGCCTTGCAACCAGCATCTGTGCATCTGTAGGTGTGTTGCTTCCAAAGTAAAGGAAATGATTAAAAAGGCAACCCCACTGACCTTTGTCTCTGGGTTATCTTTTGTAGCCTTTTCTCTCCCATCATTTAGTGTTTCAGTATGATTGTGTGAAACTGGATGGATCTGAGCTGCCAAAACCACCAGCAAGGTTACATGAAGAAGGAATGTACTGCTGTCCTCAGCCTACACACTGATTCATTAATATGTTTTTTGAAGTCCTAGGAGCTCTGTCAAGAAGTCTGTGAAGGAATCTTCAAAAAGGAAGCTACTAGAGGTAACCACTGAGAGAATGTGCAAAGCAAGTACATATTTGGCAGCCAGGCAGAAAGGATAGAACAGCTTCTTACTAATTGCTCATATAACACAAAGTTATTCAGGAAATTATACTGGACTAGAATACTAAAAAATATGCTTTTCAACTGGAAAATAATTTCTGGGGGAAAGAAAGTAATTTTGGCAGCCATAACATATAAACAGATTATGTTCTGTTTATATCCTGTGCTAAAGGAGCAAAGACCAAGGTTTGAAACATTCAAGAAGTAGATAAAATTTCTGTATAGTTCTTAAAATGTATTGCTGTATTGATTTTGACGTAATAAAGAGGCTTCAAAAATATTTACAGGATGAACACTAAATAATCAAATAACATTCAAGTTTTAAACACATGATCTCTTTAGTTCCATGATATAAAATTACCATTACAAGTATTTTAAGCAAAGTTAAAGAAAAACAAGAGACAAATTATTTTTAATATAGCATAGTAATTAAGCCTTTTAATAATTTGTTATTCCCATTTTCTTCGAAAGCACAGTATGTTTGAAGGAAAAATCCTTTGACTGACAGAATTTCAGATGGTTTATAAAAAACAGAAATTTTACTTTATTGATATTAGAGTCTTGAAGGCAGTGTGAGAATAACAAATGCAAAAGGTGTAGAAAAGAATAACCAATGCTGTAAAGAGAATATTAGCTTCTGGTTCTCAGTTTAATTTTTCAGTCTTACCTCCTGAAAATATAATCAGAATAGCATAGGTTTTTGCTAACTGCTCTTATACCTAGCAAAATCCATGCCATCATGAGGTTATTTAAAGACCTCATTGTTCCTGTGTCATTTTATTCATAGATTTATGCATGCTACTGACGTATTAGAACGCTAAGTCAGACTTATGCTAAACAGCAGACAAAAAATCCCAACAGCTGAGAACCAGTTCTGTGTTGTAGAGTTTCTTCAGATCTAAAGTCACCAAGAGAGGTGTTGCTGCTCTCTGGATTGTTCTTGTAGCTCAGGATGGACAGAGTTACTGTGTAAAACAGTATGATGGAGGAGTGAAGATATCATGGTAAGGTTTAACATCTATGAGAAGGATCCTAGAATTCACTTCTTACTTCACCCCTTCCCTAGGCATTATTGGCAAAATGAAATGGAATGACTAAAATAAACTACTTTTTCTTTATTTTCCCATTAATTATGGTTGATTTCTGATATAATAATTTTGGTCCATATATTTCCAATTTTAGTCTCTTTTATCATATATCTTTTGAGAACTACATCAGAAACATTTATGTTTGATTTGCTTAACTCCAGGTTTCCATCTTTAACCTCTCATTTTTATGTCCTACAGTGTTTTGTGCTTTGGTTGCTTTAGACAGCAAAATTTGTGTTAGGTTCTATGCGGCTAACCACTTATCCTTTTGGATCAGCATGATTTATTTTTTTTTTGAAGTTGTTGATTATATGTGTCCCTACAACTTGTTTTAAACAAGATGGGATGCATGTAATCTACATAATCAACTCAGTGTACTAATTAGAGGAGCTGCTACATTCAATATCCTAGAAAAACTATGCCAGGCTAACACAAGGATATTGAAAGCATGTGCTTCTCTAATTAGCAGACATGGGCCTTATCTTCCAATTATTCAAAGTGTTACTGTGTCAAAGGGTTTTGCTACACCAAAGATTAGTGACATTTTGATCTAGGAAGGTGAAAAATATGATACCTCAACTAGTAGTGAATAGAAAGCTGTCTTTGCCAAAGTAAACAGGACACTGTACTTAATTCCTCCTCAAAGTGTAATGTATAGGCCATATAAAGCTGCAGAATATAGTCATAAACAAATAATCTACATATGGATGTTTTTGGTGAAGGTATTTAGAAGAAATAGTTCAAAAATAGCCTATTCAAAATTCTGTGATGATGAGTAGATGACATAATAAATGGTGAGTTTACAATGTCTCTTGTTCCAAGCATCTATATACATTTTGGAAAAATTACCGATATAATTTTTTTGTCAGGAATTTTTGGCCGCATTATTACTATTTTTTACAAGTCAGACTTTAAAAAACATTCACTTATTTATTTAGACAATTTATCTAGGCAGCAAATAATTTTTGCAGTTATTTTCTGCTTTCTCACCAAACTTTTCAGTGTTCTTCAAAACTTGTGGACAACGCAGGAGTCCCGTATAAGTTTCACCAGTCATGTGTCAGGAAAGCATCAACATAGTTTTAGGCATGAATCCCCAGATTATGCACTGAGAAACACACAATTTGTTCTTGACTTAATATTTCATGTGAAATTCAAATGATGCATTATATTCAGCTGAAAGACAGAGAGACCTTGCATAGTGCTGGTTTTGTTTTTATGTTATGCTTTGCCATTGCTATTTACCAAATAATGCAATTTACTGTGCCTCTTTGTCTTTATTGGTATTTAGTATTCTGGTCAATCTATGAATTGAGAAGCAAATTTATTGTCTACTTCTGGATAATTTAAGGAAATATGAGCAGAACTGGGTTGGTCTAAAGGCAAATGGGATATGTATTGTTCACATAGGTCATCAGACTGTAGCCAGCTTTACAGAAAATAATGCATCAAGATGTCATTGAATAGTTTGTTTTGGAAGAAAAACTAAAGATCATCTAATACCAATCCCCCTGACATGGGCAGGGTCGTCACTCACTAGATAAATGTTGACCAGGGCTCCATCCAACCTGGCCTTGAACACTTCCAAGGAAGTGTCTCTGACTAAAGCATTTCTTCCTAGCATCTATTCTAAACCTTCCTTAGTTCGATTTAAAACTATTGCCCCTTGTCTTTTCACTATTGGCCTGTTTAAAAAGTACCTCTCCTTCCTTTTTATAAGCCCTTTTAAGCTACTGGAAGGTCCAGTGAGGTCTCCACAGGGCCATCCTTTCTCCATGCTGAACAATCCCAGCTCTCTCAGCCTGTTTCTGTAGATGTGTTCCAGCCCTCTGATCCTATTTGTGGCCTTCCTCTGGATCTGCTCCAATAGATCCATGTCTTTCATGTGCTGAGAACCCCAGAGCTGGATGCAGCACTCCACATGAGACCTCACAAGGACAGTGTAGAGCTGCAGAATCCACCCCTTTGACCTGCTGGCCACACTGCTTTTGATGCAGCCCAAGATGCAACTGGCTTTCTGGGCTGTGAGCACACTCTGTTGGCTCATGTCCAGCATTTCACCTGCAAGAATCTCCAAAACCTTCCCAGCAGGGTGGCTCTCAGTGACTTCACTCATGCATGCAATTGCCCCCAAACTGCCACATTATGGTCATTTTTAAACAGTAAGAAAAAAGAGTGTTTTAGTCATCTGAGTATCTTTCTTAATGAACATCCTTCCTTTAACAAATAAAAATAGTGGTTTTACCATATTAGCTCAGATAAAATGCTTGTTGTGGGGTAGACCTAAAGACTACTACTGGGATACCATTCTTTTAACCTTGAAGTCACTAGCTTTAACTCTTTTTTTTTTTTCCCAGTATAAAAGGAGTTTTTTTCCCAGGATAAAAGGAGTTTTTTTCCCAGGATAAAAGGAGTTTTCCTGGGGGTGAGTTTGCGTTTCACTTCCAGGCCAGCAAAAATGTAGTTTTCTGCACTCAAACAAATATTTATTTTTTCTTTCAGCAGACTGAATGGGAACAGGATCTGAGCCTGCCTGGGAGACCCCAGCCCACTGGTGGGACCAGGCAGTGGGGATGTGTGTTTGTGAGGGAGTGAGTAGGGCACCAACAAATCTCCAGCACTCCATCTGCAGCAATACCTGTTGCAATTTGCCCTTTCAAGGTAGAGAACAACACAAAGATATTTTTGATTATTCTTCAACCCCTCCTCTCTCTCCTCCCTGAGTCTTATCTGGACTTAGAAGGAGGGAGAGGAGGTGAATGCTCCCTGTCTGCCAGAACAGTCTCACACTACTTCCCTTCTACCACACTGCACCTTTTTTTTTATGACTGTGATACAAAGACATGAGACAGACGTTTTTTCTCTGCAAGGCTTTCTGTTTAATTAAAGGCCTATTGTGGCTGAGCTAACTCTGGGTTTTAAGGAGGGCTCTGTTTAAAATCAGGGTAATAGGTTATTACAATTCTAGAGAAGAGCTTTTGCAGAGAAATATTTTGCTCCGGTTAAAATTTTTGTGGAATACCACAAAATAAAAAATAGATCCCTTAATCTCAGTGGATATCTTGAAAACTTATTACTAAAATATATATAAATGTGTAAGTAGTATTCATTTTCTGAATGTTGGCGTGTTGTAAAATTCTGTTTTCTTTTCATTTCATGCTGTTGTAAATAAACTGAATCTGTACAGTGGGTTTTTGTCAGACTCCCAGAAAGACAATTTTATTTTATAGCACATCCTAGACTGACAGCCAGAAACTGTTCTGCACCACCTCAGTACAAACAAAATTAGCTTCTCACAATATTTTTGCAGATGTTAAAGGTCATTAATAGAATGAAACCAGATGACTAAAGCAATACATTTGGAATGATTGGGTTTTATTTTTCTCCCCAGCTTAAAGACACAGAGTCGTCTTTCTTGACTACTTGGCTGCATTTCAAATGTTCTCTTCCCCCCCCACCCCCATCCCCTATTTAATGGTTTCCAAGATCATAAAAGTGAAAGTAGTGGGGATATGTATTTCTTGGCTTATGCAACCTCACTTGCATGAAAGATTTGGGAATTTTTACAGAGATGAATATAATATTAACTGTTAAAACTACACATTCCTGGAACAATTGCCCAATCTCTACATTTTGATTAAGGTCACACTTTTGTAATGATCAAAAGAAAGATGGATAGCAGATGCAAGAAAAATCATCTTCCAAATGCAACTATATTGAGGAATAAAAGGAAAATTCCCCTTAAAATGAATATAGTTCTACAGATTTTGAAATGCATTGTTTAAATTTGATAAAATGTTGACAACAACTGAAAATTAACTTTTTTCATTCCTATAGAATGGCTATGTCATTGTGTGATTACTTTTTTGTGACTTATCTAGATGATGGAGAGTCTTATTTATCTTCTACTTTTAAATTTTTTCTGCTACATTTTCAATACTGCACGCATCAGTTTAAACTATACGAAGCTATTTACATGCTTCTGAAATGAAATGTAAATAATTATTAATTGCTTGTAAAGCTATGCCAGTATCTTAAATGCTCTTAGACTCATGGGGCATGTTGATTATCTTGATTCCTTTCAAAAATTTTCAATACAAATAAAGAAAAAATGCAGATCAGGCCCACCATGAAGGCAAAGATAGATGATAATTCACGTATCCCTACCTAGGAACACTTTTAAAAGAGATGTGCAAAGAGAGAAGTGTGGCCACTCAGTCTTTGCAGGAAGGGGTGTTATTAGGACATGGGGAAAATGAAATGGCAACAAGGTAATGTGAAGGAGTGATGTAGTGAGTTTCAATGGGAAAACGATGAGGACTAATGTTGATAAGGTAGAGGGAACATTTAAAAATCCAGAGGGAAGTGATAAAATCTGTGTTGTTGGCAAGGATGCCTTAAGAAGCCTTTCCTTACCTTAATAAAGCTAAGAAAACCCTTTCTTAGGCAGAATGTAGGCTACAAGCTAAAGAAAGAGAGATCAGTGGTTTCTTATCTTGATTAATGCAAATTCTGGGAAAAGATTCCAACTCTATATTCAGGCAACAAGATAAAAGAGAAATTTTTGAGATACTGGAGAGAGGAAAACTGAGGCTTGAAACTAAGCATGAAAGAAGTATCAAGAACAAAATTATTTGTGAAGCTGAATGAGCAGCAAGATCATAAATGTATTTGAAATTGGAGAAAAGGGAAAGGGCAGGCTAAGTTTTGGTGAAGGGAGGGAAGTAATTTTATTTTAATAGAGTCTGTTTTAGATAGTCTTGGGATATTCAGTCTGAAAGCCTGGGGAGACAGCCAAGGAGGCTCCAGTGAATGACTAGAGACAGGATTTGGCAAAAAGAAATAAAACAGTAATTTGACATCAGAGGACTACAGAACTGGTAGTTGAGTTCTGTTACCAGTTAGGTTAGAAAAGGGTGCTACAGAGGAAAAAAGACCAAGAATAAAAAGCTTTGAAGAATCTTTAAAACCTTATCTTATCTAATTAAGGTAGTTGAATGTACAAGAGGGAAAGCTAATAAGCATAGCCTAGTGAAATAGCAAAAGAAACAAAAGAAAAAGCTGTGGAAATGTTTTATTCACTTTCTGAAGAATTAATAGAACAATGTGCCTATCTGCCTAAAAATAAATAAATCAATCAATAAAAAATATTTCCCCATGCCTTATTTCTGGAATCTTGACAAATAGGGACTAGAAGTACTGTACCTTGAAATATCATAATATGGCAGATTTCCTACACTACGTGTTTAGTGTTTATTATTAATAAAAGTGTTTATTAAATAAAAGTATTTATTATTAAACAGATGCTTTGAATTTTGTAGCACATGCCAGCACCACCCTGATGCAGATAGTTTTGTTAGGAAATAATCAAAAAATATCTTTTTTTTCCCCTTTTTGAATTGCATTATTTTTCTTCAACTCTGTTAGGCGAATTATGAATAATTTTTGTCTGACTAGATCTGGCAAACAACTAGGCTGCAACAAGGATGAATAACCCAGGTGGGTAGGGGGAAATTTTAAAAGGTTAATGCAAAATATATGGAGAAGTTTTATGAGGTAGACCTTTAAATACCATTGCTCTTTAAGCAGTTATGGCATAGCTGTACTTCCGACAGAAAGCATATCATGAAATAAACCTAATGTATTAAACCAGTGGGTACCATTCCCCAGCATGTTAGAGATGTCAGGATTCAATAGCTTGTCTTGCTCTCCTCAAGGATTGTGTGGGAAGCTGGATGAGCTGTAAATACAATCATACTACCACTGTTTTACAGGGAAAAAATGATGTGGTCAGTTTCCATTCTAGCTAAACAAATTTTGATGGATGAAAACCTCAGCCAAGAGAAGTTGAGTTTCATCAGAGTACACAAATTACAGAGAGACTACCTCTAAACCACCAATACAGCTAAGCAATTTCTGAGGCTAGGATTAAAGGAAAGTCTCCTCAAAAAAGCAGGTTTTTTTCGTAAAGCCAAGTGGATTAATAATAATAGACTGAATATCTTAATCTTCTCTTCTCTTCTCTTCTCCTCTCTTCTCTTCTCTTCTCCTCTCTTCTCCTCTCTTCTCCTCTCCTCTCCTCTCCTCTCCTCTCCTCTCCTCTCCTCTCCTCTCCTCTCCTCTCCTCTCCTCTCCTCTCCTCTCCTCTCCTCTCCTCTCCTCTCCTCTCCTCTCCTCTCCTCTCCTCTCCTCTCCTCTCCTCTCTCCTCGGCTCATGGAAATCTATTTTACTTTAGTATGAATGCTGTCACATGTCCCTTGATCTGCTAGAGTGTTTGTCTGTGTAGACGTCTGTGAGTGATGCTTTTCTGGTAACAGTCTTAATCCTCTGCATTATCAGAAGACTCATGAACTACAGCTCTTTCAGCATTTCCTTACGCAAAGTCAACCAGTGAACCAGTGAATTTCTCAAGCATTTCCATTTATATTTTCATGCCCATTCTGCAGATCAGCTGCATTCTGGTGTCACATGCCAAGGTCACACACTGACAGAGCACTTTGAGTCTTAACTAATCTGGACCCCTAAAAAGCAGCCTGTAAGCAGAAAGTCTACTGCATGTAATGCCAATGATGAGGAACAAGTTTAACCAAAAAACCCTGGCTAATATAGCTGTTTTTTCCTTACTTTGAATTGCCAGAGTGAATCACACATTCTATTAAAAGAAAATAAAACTAATCTATCAGCTCTAAGAGGCATTAGCTAAACCATTCTGTTGTGGTTTCCTTTAGAAAGTCCTATTTCAATCAAGATTTCATGTTTTCACAGTAGTTTTTCACTCACTTCTGAATGGGAGGCATCTGGGTTAACTTTGGTAAATGTTGACTTGTTAAGTATCTTCTTCAGCTACCAAACAATAATATATTTTACAATATGAAAGTAATTTAGTTCTGTTGAAAAGGAAGCAATTTTGATATCATTCTTTGTGTTTGTGAATGGGATTCCAATACTCAATTATGTAACAAAGTAAATATATTTAAAAAGTATTGAAGGTAGACACGTTCCATTTAACTAATTTTAAACAATGTACAAAAGATATTGTGTACAATTTTCCCATATATTTAGATATGTATTCATACATGGTATGTACACATTTATCTTCTTTTAACATTTAGGGCTATTTAGCTAGCAAATTAATTCAACACAATGAGCTCATGCTGCAAAACACCATGGAAATGGAGTATTTACATATGCTAATGATTTCCAATTAAGAAGCATGCAAATAATTGGGGGAAAGCAAAATTAAAACACTGAGCTAATAACCTGACAATTACAAGGAAAACTGTATTATGCAAGACTGCAAACATAATTGCACACACAAGATCTATCTGACTACAAGGGTAGCCAAATCTGTAATACAAATTATGCCTGGAATCCTCACTTACTACAGTCCTTGACAGACTTCTCCTTGTAGGACTGCAGCCTGTTTTAGTGCGTGGTTTAGAGCTGGGTTACCATATGAAGGTCAGTGACAGAGGCAGGATAAGAATCAGGTCAGAAAATTTATCATCATGATGAGCTTTCACAGCTCCCTCTTTGGTGTAAGAAAGAAGTGGGACTGCAGATGGTTTTTTTGAGCTGTCAAACTAAGATAAGCTAAGCAGCTGCTTGGTGGCTTGTGGGTGATTAAGGATTTTCCCTTTTACAGAAAAAAACCCCAAACAAATTTCCTTCCACCAGAAGATCATAATTTCAGAACTTGGTTTTAATTCAAATTTGTGTGGACTGTGGAAATTTGAAAGTTTTCATTAGAAAGTCATTCTGAAAACTGAAATTCTGTTTTGAAAAGTCAAAATGTTTCATTTAACGAGGTAGAACTCTGTTTTGATATTACCACAACATTATAATACTTTGTGGGGCCATAGTATATTACTACCACTGTAAATGAATACCATTTGATTACTTAGCTATAGAATCTATGTTATGTAAAATGAGGAAGTCATTCTCATCTTTCCAAAAAGAAAATTTTCACTCTTATTGTCACAAAAAGCAAACCCTTTAGAACAGAAAAAAGCCCCTACACAAATCCTAGTGCCTTACCTTATGCAACAAGAATTTGGTTGTTGGCTGTAATGTAATTTAGGAAGACAAAGTCTTTTTCAGCTCAGACATTTCCAAGAATGAGTGCAAGGACTTTCTTCCCTGGACTTTTCCTGACTCAGTAATCTTTGTGAGCTACAACTTTTCCTTACAAACACTGAAATAAGTACATCTCTGCAAGAATAGAGATACAAACTCTTCTAAGAGTCTCTGAAGGCTAATTCAAATATGAACACATTTTTTCCAGCTGTGTATTTCTTGTTCTCCAGAAATGGAGGCAACTTGGCTGTTAACTCTAGGGATGAACTATTGCAAGAAGAGAAAGACTGACTTTTTCCAACCAGTTTTGTTACTTTGATCTAGTTTTTAAAGTTTGTGTTCACAGTGCTTCTAAATTTGTCAGTTTTTAAAGATATTTAAGATTTGATCACTTCAATGGACAAAACTCATCTTTGTATTGCCAGAACCCTGCATTTTATCTGCTAGGAAATAATTTTTCATCATGCAGTAAGTGCAGGTCATTTAAGACCTCTCTTTAATGATAACACCAACGATACAGAAATAGAACAAAATTCAGTTTTACATATCACTCTTCAGACTTCAGGGACTTTAAATGTGGTGATGATCATGACAATGATGACTGTCAACAACATTCCAGCTGGCAGATCCTTACCTTGGGTACCACTGTTACCACCTTCCTTTGGAAAAGGGACACTGGTTCCCATTGGGTTTTAAACTTGGCAAAACACACATTATACAGCAATTCAGGCATTTTTGCACAAATTTGGGTAGATACCAGAGTTAGGGTTCTTCTCTACCAAATGACCCTTAAAACCTCTGTGAAGATTTTTGTACAAGACATACAAAAAACCAGAGAAGTAGAGGTGGCACATGCAGACGCCACTGCACTAAAATCATACTATTCCGAGGAAGATGTGTCCGTCCTTACAACCATATCCTTACATGAACACTTCCAACCATATCCCTAACATCTCCTCTGACAGATGAAAAAATTAAAAGTCAATATTGGTTTATGTGACTAAAAAGTTAAAAGTTAAAGTTTTTGGCATTGCTTCAAGTTGTGGTCATTGAAAACAAATCTGTCCGGAGATAGTGATGGGCAGCCTTCAAAAGATTTAGAGTTATTGTTTATTCCTCTTAGGTGTTTTCTTTCCTTTCTTTGCTCTTTTCCTTTCTGCAGCATACAAATAATTATTGTATCCTATTCCAAATTATTTATGTCATTTGTCTTTTTCTCTTGTTTATTTTTTTTCTTTTCAATGTTTTTCTATCTTAAGAAGAATGTGAATGCTGCAAAGTGTGAGGCTTTTTCAAACTACCTGTGTTCAATCCCATTTGGACTTCAGCAACGTTTCTCAGGCCTGAGAGAGATTTGGTCCTATTGTTGGTCAGCCAGGGGAAGAGGTCTCTGAAGAATAAGTAAAATTGCACAACCGAACAACCGCCTACTTGACCACCTTACAAGTTGAAAGAACAGGCAGCACAAGCAACTGAAACCAAAATGCTTAAGCACAGTGTTGTAAAAGTTGTTATCACACCATACCACTTTAAGAAAATATTGAACTGCCATTTCCAAGCCTCAACTCCTGTAACACAACTGAGTAGAAAATATAGAATCAAAGGGAAGGTATTGTCATCCATTGTTCGGTCTTCTTTTCTTTTAATGGTTTACTCATGTGGGAAAGTAGAGGAGCTCGAGGTTTGATAGGCAGACAGGGGAGAAACTACATGAACCAAAGGATTTGCACTGGGTAGACCACTTGTGTGACTACAGCTGTTTGAGGAAATATCTGTAGCCATGCAGTGGCCTCCTGGTGCCAGCTGTGCTTCCTACAGAGCACAGACATTTGAATTCAGTGTATGAGACAGAGAGGACAATCTGTAAAAGGAAGATGTAGTGGATGGATGTCACTAAATGTAGCAATTTCATAGGTTGGTTAGTCCAGCTAAATGTATAGCTAGTTACCAGACATATGCAATGTTACTGAAGAACACTGGACATACCATTCATTCAAATGTTTTAATTTATTTTTAATACTTTCATGATTTTTTTTTTCACTTACTCAAAAGGAAGCTGAATTGGAAGGATGGTGATGTGTGGGAGGAGAGTCAGGGCAGGCAGATTGTGTTCAGCACCCTCCACATTCCCTTATTAGTTTAGTCAGACACATTATTTCACATTATGAGAAACAGATGAGAAAATGCTAAAACATACATTATGAGAACCATCAGGAGGAGCTGCTAAGCATACATCTAAATAATGTTAAACCAGCAGCAGCAGCTGAGGGCCAGCTGACTCACCAGGATCTGTAAATCTAAGCTTCACAGCACTTGCACAGTATGCATATTCCCACTAACCATCAGACAGGCTGAGTTGTAATGCTGAGTAATCATTGCATAAACCCCAGTTAGGAGAGATGAAGGAGGGCAAAAAATACAGGCAGCAGTACTTCAGTGAAAGGAATTGATGGCAGCACCCCCATTGCCTACAGGGAACAGTTATACCTGTTCTTCATCAGAATATGCAAATTTCAGCTGCTCCAGACACTTTGTTGGGTGAATTACATCACATTTCCATAAGTATTTCCTTTCCTTGAATTTCCTTCTCATGTTGCAGAAAGGTTAATTTAAGTTCTGTGCAAGACAGTCACCTAGAATGTGTCAAATCTAATGAAGTACTAAAGAAATAAAAAAGGGTACTTGGTAGGATCATCCACAGAAAATCATCTGTGGCTTGGCAGAACTGTAGAATAAATGCTTGTGGTTGCATGACTCATCTTTGTTTAGAGCTGACCTGTGGAAGGCATTAGCAGGACTGGTATAAAATTCAGCCCTGCTAATACTTTGATTATTTCAGTTAGCCTGGCTTGATGATTTGTTCTCAGCAGAATGGAAAATGCAGAGTGTGTATGAGATGAGATCACTCCCTGTCACCCAGAATGATTTTTCCATAAAAGTCTTTTCTTACACTTGGATTCAGCACCTCAAGAATTGCCAGCCTTTTGAGTATCTTTAGGTAATAAATTCTGCAAACCTTTCAAGTAGGATAGCTCAGATTTGTGTGCAATGCTGCAAAAAACAAGAAAAGTTGCTCCTCTTCACGTAGACATATTCATGGCAACAGCTTGATTTCTAGGAAAATTCTATCCCTTCTAAGACAGACTTAAGTACATTTTGCTTTTGGTGCTACACAGAAATTCCTCTGTGACATATTTTAACTGTGTTTTGTTTTGTTTTTTAATTTTACTTTAGTGATGATGTGTTCTTTTTAGATACTTTGGAAGTGTAAATAATTTTATGATAACCATTGCCAGTAAAGAACTAAAATAAAGATATTACATTTTCCTTGTAAAGCATGGATTAATATAAATATGACAAATGTATAGCCTCTCATAGCAAATGTTGGGGTTTTAATAATTACTGGAGAGAGAGAAATCATTCTTAATAAATAATGTACACCATGCAGTAGATAAGTCCCCCAGCAGGATGGCAATTATTTTGAGTGTACGCGTGGTGTGTGAAATCAGGTATGTTCCTTTTCCAAAGGAACCAAAATTAAAAAGCAATGCAGGTTCACCCTTCTCCTGGTTTTGTCACCCTCTTTATTCAGGCCTACAGCCTGTAGCCTGGTTCTTTTAGCATACCAGTGTCACAGGTTTGAACTATGTGCTCTCCAAGAAGGGAAAATTTTTTAAGGCTGGATTCTTGTAGCATAAAATGTGTTTGTTTGTACCATGTTTTTTAGGCAGTGTCTTCTCAATAAGTTTTTCCCATCATGCTCAGATTTCTTAACTTCTTTGGTATCTCTCCATGAATGGATTAAGTTTATTATTTTCCTTACTTCATTAAGGCCCATGAATACAGTATGGACTGGCCTGTCCTGCTGTGTGTCTAAAACATATTGTGCATCAAATCACAGGCGTCTGCTATTTTGCTATTATATATATTTTTTTTCAATTTAGCCAGGCTAATATAGAAGGTGAAACTAGACTGCTACTTTTGCCCCACAAGTTTTCCTTTACATCTTAAATGGGTTTTGCACCACCCATTCTTGAACCTCTTCTGCACTGATTCTCCATTAGACCTGCTAATGAGAAAACACTGACATAAATGCAATTAAAACAATTCTGAAATTTCCACATGCAAATATTTGCACCAAATTTGGCTGTGCGTAATAGGGAAGCAGACAATGACACATGATTTATTTAATAAGTGATGACTAGCTAACATTGGCAAAATAGAGGTTATTAAACAGAGAATAATTGCAAACGACTTTCTGTGTTTGATCTGCAGTTAAACAAAATGTAGTCTCAAAATGTGGCTGGTTAATTTTGAGTAGCAGATGTAGTTGATTGAGAAAAAGCCTTTTGTTTGCTTGCAGATACTGCATAAACAGAATTGGAGGTTAAGCGGGTTAGGTAAATAATTCCTTGTGAAATATTTGCTCAGCAATAATACAGCTTCACTTTTTTCTGTTGTTGTTATCTTTAACACTGCCTCCTTTTTTCCACTCTCAATTCTTCTAGAGAGGCAAAATTGATAGCTGCACAGGAGGAGTAGCTGACAGCTTAATGAACAATTATTAACATCTGTGGCATATTTTCCAACAGTTTTTCATGGAGGGATGGGTGGTGTAATCTACTGCAGTGTTTAAGTGGAACCTCTTTTGTCAGCACCTGCTATTAGAGAGTATAACACCCCGTGAGACTAGAGTATTCACATCTCTTTTTAGGGAATTTGCAGCTGTAGGTGGCTGGAAGCAAGGTACAGCACAAGGAGGACCTCGTTTTCTGCCTCAGCAGATACAGGCAGGCCATGCACTGTTTGGAGGAACTGCTCATTGGGTGTGTTTTGCACAGATTTTGTAAGTTAAATAGTGTCTCAGTAAATTACCTCTCTGTTTAAAAATAAGGGAAAGTAATGATTGTGGAATCATACGAGATTTATAAAATAGCTGATTTAAAATATAAGATAGTCTAAGGGTTCATCCTAGTAATGCAAACCTGTTCTCTACTTATGAATGTCAAAGCATCAGAGGAAAGTGGAGATTCTTCTCATTTACTGAGCCAGAGTTGCTAAGGGTTTGCTGTTAAGGGCTGGGAAGCACAGCCCTACTTTTTCAGTCAGCTGAGATAGTTAGAATGGGCTTCAAGGTTACTTGTGAGTATTATTACCCAAATTGTAAACTAAAAGGGCAGAAACTGCTTATTCTTGTATAGACTCGTCTATTTATCTCTCTATTGAATAGCTCAATTTGCAATATTGTCCTGGTTTGAGTGGCACTAATGGAAGCTATGTGCTTTCAGGATTGTAGCCTGTTAGCCTACAAAATTACTATAGATTCACATTTATCTTGGTCAGGCTAATTTTGTGGTTAGCTTTTGTGGTTGTGTTACTAAGACCCTTACGACAACATAAAAGCAATATCCGACATAACTGTGTGCAGAGTCCATGTGAAACTTTTATAACAAACTTTTAAAATAAATTCTTCATTTAAGGCAAGGGCAATTTTTTTTTGGAAGTTAAAATCTTTGGATTTTTTGCCTTACTTTACAATCCTCAATTAATACTCAGAAAGCACCCACCAGAAGAGATAAAGGAGGTGATCTGCATTGGCTACTGCAAGGTAGATTGTGATGGTCACAGTTATGCTATGGAGTTGTTAATCTACCATCCAAGGCAATCAGATCTCCAGACATAATTTTCAGAATGAACAACATAGGAATATTTGGTACAAGTACCTGCTCAACAACATATTCAACTGCATCAAACAAAATAACATCAGTATTGATCATCTTACCTCTCTCTAGTGAGCTTTAGTCAAAGGAAACAGTATTGTCAATAATTATAATTCTTGTAATAAATTTTTAAAGGAAATTCTAGCTATTTTATAAACTATCTTTCTAAGCCAAATGTTTATGTTTGGAGGTAATGAGCAATTCTAGTACATTATTTCTTAAATAAAGTCTCCTGGAAGCATGCTTCCAATGAAACATATTATTTGTTTCTCTGGTAAGAGAACTGCACTGCACTTTTCTTGGATTAGGAATAAAATCAAAATAAACACAATGTATGTCACAAGAAATGTCATCCTGCCAAAATATAAGTTAATATTTCAGCATCACAGTGATCAAGTTGTCAGTTTGTATGAAATAGTGCTTCATATAAAAGGCACTGTTTGGAAACAACAGTGTACCAATTATAAAAGACAGAAACAGAGTCCTGTCATTTCATGATTTGAAATATTAATGCGTTAACTCAAATACAGGAAGAAATGCTAGCTAGTGCAGCAACAATTAACACTCAAAATATGCATAGCACTTAAGAAATAAAATGTTATGGTGTACCACATTTTGTCAAGATTGATATGTGCAAAGTAATTGACAACAGTCAGTCAGATGAGATGTGTCATTTGTACAGCCAAAGAGAATACCAGGACATTTTTATTGGCAGGGTATGCCTTCTTATTTTTATTGCTCAAACCAAAGATTTCTTTAACTAATTCTATTCTTTTTAACCTCGTCTGTATTGGAACATGAGTGTCTAGAATAATTTTATTTTTGAGACAGCAGAAGAAACATGTGAGGTGTGCTTTAACTAGGAGTCATAAGTATTTTGTGCTAACAGGGGAAAAGCTAAAAATATCACTCAAACACTTATCATCCTAATTCATGGTGCGGTCTGTTTCTCAACTTTCTGATGTTATTTACTTTAATTCCAATAATATATTCTATATTCAGAAAAAAAAATACAAGTTCAGAATGGAAGCTTTAATTTTCTCTCATGTCAATATTTCATTCTAACCATCTTAACTGATATTAATTCTACTTAGCTTTTTTATATGTTGAGTGACTATCCTTGCAAGCCTCCTGAAAGATGGAAAATCATTCTTAATCTCATTTTATATCAAAATCCTGATTCATAGAGACGCTGAGATACTTACTTGAGGTTACATACAAAGAACTAAACCTAGCAAAATAAGAAAAATTTTGGACAAGTATACTAACACTGAATCGATCCAAATTTTAGGGATTGATCAACAGGAAAATAGGAAAAGTAATACCACTTCACTGCAAACTTCTTCTGAAGGGTAAAAAATAGGTATAGAAATACTTAAATTTTATTTTATTAGACTTTTTTTTTCAAGCTTTGCATGGTTCTGATGCTTTCATGTGATGGCTGGTATGTTTTTTTCTTTATTTAGAAACTTTTCTTAATTTCACCTAAGAATTTTTTAGGACCTGTCTGATCTACCAAAATTATTCAGTTATTTGAGGTTACAGATGATTATTTTTAGAGAAGTGCTAAAGGTCAATCTGGATATTAATGATGAACTTTGACCTCAATATCTCATGTGCATGTCTTTCATTATGTATCTGCAGTTTCATGGCCTTCACAATAGAGATGACAATCAAGGTGAAACCTGAAATATCTTCAGGAGACATCTTTTATCCTCTTCTCTCTCACTACTGAGGTGGCACCTTCTGGCCTCAGAGTTACCCAGGAGTTGCTGTGTAGTTTTCTCTATTTATCAGTGATGACAGTGGTGGAAAGAGATGGTCATGCACAACCTAAGTCCATGTTCTTGCCGAGGGTGAATGCCAAAAGTACCCCGTCTCTCACCTCAGAAATCTCATCTGAAAACTGCCAGGCTTGCTTTCTCTTCTTTGTTCTCCTGTTTTGAATTCAGAAACTATGCCTTAAATGTACTCCATGCAGATGGTAAAACTTACAAGGTGAGATTTGTTAAGGTATTCTTGCTCCTTTTTTATATTGCTGTGGGTCAGACTAAACATTGATGGCTGGTTGCATTACCCAGAGAAATTGTTATTTGATCACTGACAGGCACCACTGGAGTCTTATCACAATTATAAAATGATTTTATGACAATATTACTAGGAAGAAGTAGAAGCCACTGATTTATTTAGCACTTCATTGAGTTTTATCCAAGTTAGAATCAGATGTGCAATAACTCACTCTAACACCACTGGAGACTTACACAAGACCTACTTTTGTCCAATTGTTCTGCCAAGAAATAGAATTTCTAGTTAAAATGGATGGAAATAAAATGTAAAAGTAGGTTAAAAAATGGCTGATATTTTTCTCTTCTTGTAAGATTTCCTAAGGTTTTTCAAAGTCTTTTGAATCCCTCTCACTCTTTCTTGATCTCTCCATGCATTTTTCAGCCTTTTACTCAGCCCTGGTCCTGCCTGAAGTAATAATTTGACTTTGTCTCTGAAAATGTGTGGGACCAAATGCATGTAACTGAGTCCAAATTTATTAGGGGAGCAGGCACAAAAGTCAGATGGAAATTCTGCAAGTTCATATGTAAATTGAGTTCATGCTTTGTCCAAGACACTAAACAACTACTAAAAGGCTTCTTGAAGTTGCACAGACCATAGAACCACAGAATGTTTGAGGTTGAAAGGGACTATAATAATCATCCACTTCCAGCTCCCCTTGCTTGGGCAGGGACACCTCCCACTAGACCAGGGTGTTCAAGCTCCATCCAACGTGTCCCTGAACATTTCCAGGGATGGGACATCCACAATTTCCCATGGCAACCAGTTCCAGTGCCTCACCACCCTCACAGAGGGACACAGATACACTCTTCAGAGGACCAAGACTTCTTTCTTTAAAGTAGTCAGATCTGCTCTTCTGATCTTCATAATGGAAATAACATCTAAAAAGGAAGACACAGAGTAAGCTGACAAAGGAAGACTGCTGAAGACGAGGACAGAAAAAAGGCCATGGGGTATGAAAACAGGTTATCAGAGCCCTGCAGGCCTAGAAACAGAGGAAATCTTCAGACCAGTCTCTGGTTTACTCTGAAATTTTCAGTTTGGTTGGACCTTTTATAGGCTCAGAGAGCAACCACTTATGGCTATAGTTCATGCTTTGAATGTGAAAAACTATGGTGAAACCTTTGCTTACACCTGAAACTACTACTGTCTATGAAAGAATACTCTTTCTTTCCCACCACTATGTCTTCAAGGGCAAAGAAGAGCATTGCTGCACAAGCTCAGGTGAAAATTCAAGTCTTTTAAGGGGGCAAACTTTAACAGAGCTATCAAAAAGAGTGGTCACCCCATGGGCCAGGTATGGAATACATCACAGTGAGACAGGGGGAGCAGATGCCTGGAGCCCCTTACTGACTCATGGGGTCACAGTCTAGGAGTATGGGACTCACTGGGGGGTACAGGGGAAGAGTACTTTGGGGTATGTCTTGGTTTGGAAAGACAGGTATCTGCCAGGGAAAGCTGGAGTTTCCCTTGGAATGGAGAATGTAAACCCCTCACCCCCTCCAAATTATAATTTTGCAATTAAGGGCTTTCAGGCAAAGATTTGGGAATAGGAATAACAGTTCTTTACTAGGAATATTAGCAATACAAATGTAGTAGAAAACAAAACCACCCAACCAAACAAGCAAACAAGCAAACAACAATACTGGAAAACCCTGACAGTGTCAGAGCTACAACCTGACACCCTGTGGGTCAGGGTGTTGGAAGCAGTCCAGAAGTGAGTCCTCCTGGAGTGGCAGATGTGGTTCTGTTGAAGTAGAGATGATCCTGTAGAACAAGGGTCCAGTGATGGTGAGAAGGGTCCGGTGATGGTGAGAAGGGGTCCAGTCTTCTTCCGGGAATCGGGTGAAGCCAGATACTTTCTGTGTCTAGGTATCAGTTTTATCCGGGTAGGAATGGTTGGCTCTCCCCTCTGGGTGGAGCATCTTACAATGGGATGTATGCTTTGGGGATGTCTGCTTTCAACAGATGAAATAGAATACACATTTTGGGTTCCATAACCCAAGACAGGGTAGCACAAGATGTACTGTAGGCTGTTAAGAGGAGGAACTAAAGGCAGAGAAAGGGAGGGATCTGATGGAGCTGTGGCAGACTCATCTGTGCTACAAAGTGACAAGTAGTACAGAAGTAATGAATAGCTTTGTTGTAGTTCTTAGAGGGAAAGGGAGGTTTTTTTGAGACAAAGTATCATGCTTCAAAACAATTGGTCAAGAAATATTTCGTAATAATGGAGAACAAATATAATCATGAAGAGCAATTTAGCATCCAAATAATAATGAAATTTGAAAAAAAATTAATCAGTAAGCATACAAGTGAAATAGATAAGCTGTTCCATTGAGCTGTTCCAAGCCTTGACTAACCAGGTTTATGAGAGATCTGTTAATCTTCATGATAAATTTCTAATACTTCAGTAACAAAAAATATTAATCATGCCCTTAATGAAGGAAGGCCTATACATGATTTAATTTGTACTTATTTTCTTGTTGAAGTGTATGGGCAGCTATTGTTGCTGCTTGCACTGAGATGAAATTGCATTATACCTGTGAGAAAGTGATCAACTCAGTCTTTACAAACTTAACTTGAAAATAAAAATAAATACCATCATTTTTTTATTACATTCTTTATCCTTACATGTATATCATGATTACTATGACTGGAAAACACACATTCTGTACGTAAAAGTAAAGGAAAATGACCTGGTTTATCATATATTTCTCAGCTCAACATTTGCTTTATTCCAGCTTGCAGAAGACACTAATTTAATATCATGGCAATGAGATGTGTTTACAGTGAAATGCAAATTTAGTGAAAATATATGTCAGACTAAACTGGCATCTTTCTCTTTTTGCGACAGCAGATTTTTCCAAGAGAGATCTCAGTAGTATCAATGCAATAAAGTATTTGATGTGGTACAGTATGGAAAACTATAAACAACATTGGAGCAGGCAGAGTGGAAAGATCACGAGATACCTAAGGAGCTAGCTAGGAAGGATGACAAGAGTCTGCTGATGAAAAGCAAGCATTGGCCAGAGAGAAATTAGCAATGGGAGCCCCACCAGTTCAGCATTGGGAGCAATGTGACATAAAATTTCAGTAATGACTTTGGCACAAAGACTGGGAGGTGGCTGATGAAATCTGCTGGCAAAGGTAAGAGGTGCTAGAAAGCATCAGGAGATCCCCAGTATTCGAATAATAGCAATGGGATAAAACTCATTAATTGGTAGTTTTTGCACTTCGAGCACTGAGAACTAGGAGCCCTCATGTGGAAATGCCTGAGGGAATGACTGGATAAATTACTTTACCAGACAATGTTTCTCAGTTGCCAAAACTGTGTAACATAAACCAACAAATGAAATAAATAGAACAGATGCATTTGTAACATTCAGTAATAGAGGTGTTTCCAGTAGAAACAAAAAGCTGTGCATGATGCTGTACAAGACACTGGTGGCACCAGATCTGGCATATAATTCTTACTTTCCATTTCCCAGAAGAGGCAGTAAGAGCTAGCAGAGGTGCAGAAAACAGCTACCAGGGCACTGAGAGGAACAGACATTTTTTTCTCAGAAGTTAACTATATAGGTTTTTCCTAGGAGGCTGTGCTGCATTAAAAATTGTATGAAGAAAATAATTTCGAATTTTAAGCAAGATGAACGAAAAAATTAGAGTGTTGAAAAATGGGGCAATTTATCACATTCTTTTCATCTTCTTCAGATGAAATTCACTCAGACAAGGAGTGAAAAGCATCTATAGGAAAACTGCACAGGGATTAATTTCCTTCAGCATATGCAGCCTTCACTTATGCAGAAGAATATGAATAAATTCTAGCATTTTTCAGAGATTTCTCCTGACTAAAAAAAAAAAAGTTAATTTATAGCTGCCTCTATATTCCCATCTATGGCTGCCTGGAAGTGCCCAGTACTCTAATATTTAGGCACAGTTAGATAAAGGTGAAAAAAAGCATTTGGGAGAAAAAAAAAATAACAAAAAACCCAAAGGACTGAATTTTGAAAGGTTAATTCCAAGTGCTGAGGGTGTAGTGTCCAAAATCATAGAATCTTTTTGACTGTATCTGATATTATCCTTCTTTATAGCTGACAAATGTTAACATTAAAAAAATGAAAATGCCCTCTAGTTCTCTTCCCTTAATCTTAACACTGGATGACTGCTCCACTACATTAATACTTGCTCTGACTGTTCTTTTGACTCCCTTGGTGATTTGATCCATAAATCGCTTCTCTCTGGAGCCCAACAAAAATTACATATTTATTTTTCTTCCTGGAGTTTATGTTCCTGAATTTTCAATGCTAGAGTGATACAATGGTTCTGTTTTACTTAGTGTCTTATTTCTTGCATGCAAAACTTCTGCAGTGGTGGGGCATCATATCTGATGGGGGAAATAGTGACATTTTCAAAATGTATATTAAAAACACTTGAACATCCACTTTACAGTTTTGATATGGTTCTGAGATATTTGTTTCAAATGTGCTTTACTGACAGGACTTCTGTAAACATACACAAACGACATATTTTCAAATGACTGGCTTTTTTTCTTTTTTTCTTTTTTTCTTTTTTTCTTTTTTTCTTTTTTTTTTTTTTTTCAGTAAACAAAAAAGAAGTGCAAGGTTATGGCTCTATAATCTGGTATTAAATCAAACTAGTGCATCAACCCACACAGCGTAAGAGAGCACCACTGGGAGATGTCTACCACTGATCTGCCTGCCTTGGAAGGCTTAAGATTACATAAATGCATTCTCTTTCATTTAACCTACTCAAAGCCTGTCTCTTTGAATCAAAACTCATGTTGGCCACTCCAAATTATCAAGACACAACTTATCTACAATAGACTGCTCCAAAAGATTACTGACAAATTATAAGCAATTTCAGCTGCCTGTAAATGTTTCCTGTGGATCATTTTGTCTGACCTTGAGATCAACCTTCAGCAATTCAGGTATTTGTCTTTCGTATATTTCCCTAGTGGATATGAATATCAGTTGTATAAAAAATGATGGATGGTGGCAATTTCCTATTAATTGCTACTGGAAAAAAAAAAAAAATCCTAGCACTTGTGATGGGTAGCACTGACCACAGAGAAAGGGGAACTGTATTTCAGGTGAATATTTTCTCTGGCAATTTTTGTGTAAACAAGTCTTGAATGATGCCTTTGAATAGTTGGGAAAATGTGTCATTGGCAATTGTCTGAGAATTACAAGCAGAGTAAGGAAAAGGTGAAATCACCTATTCAACAAAGCAACTGTCAGAAACAGGGAAGAAAATATGCTATTTCTTTTTCCTCTTACAGTTTTTCTACTACAGGGAATCTGAGTCTGTGGCCTAAGTCTGTCAGGCTCAGTGAGTATTTTGGTTTCTGAATATTGATAGATACATCATCATCTTGAACATTTGTATTTATACTATTTCATTGTACACACTTTTATGATCTAATTGCATTTTCAGGCAATTCTAAAAACTTTAAAAGTGAAAATTTAGGAACAAATAAAGATGCAGTGGTTCCACCGAAGAACAAGTGAGCCCCAGTGCTATTCAATTTCCAATAATGTTTTTTGAGTAGTCTTTATTGAAAAATGTTAAGTAAATGTTTCTCACCTGGTATATGCACACTTCTTGGTACAGAGGAAATGTTCTTCTGGAATTTGATGTTATCACATGTGAAAGTGTACTAAATTGTTTATCCTTTCCATTATAACCGATTTTTTGGAGTGGATTCATTATTTTAGGGGTTTATAACAACAAACTTTCTCAATCTATCACAGACCCAAATAAGTATTTGTAAATATTTGGCCATTAGTAGCAGTTAGGACCTAAAGCATAAGATATATTTTTTTAACACTCTTATGTCAGCCACAGCTGGAAAGTCCAGTTCACATTAAGGGGTTTTGTGGCCTGAAGGATGGCACATGAAGACAGCTTGAAGGAATGTGCTTCACAGTGATGGTCTCAGGGACAGTATTTGAAGGCGTTTTGATGCCCAAAGATGAAGACAGGTACTTGATAGAATATATAAATAAGACTGAGTTCCTGCTAGATGAGACATTTAAGCCTCTTTTTTTTTTTTTTTTTTTTTTTTTAAACTCAGCTGGGCATCTGTTTGCACTCTAGCTCTTCACTACTTTTGACTAAATTCTGGTCAGTGAAAACATATTTTCTTCTTCTAAGCCTCTATTTTAACTTTTCAAATTCAGCTGCATGTCTGAGAGTGAATTTGGATTCTTTCTTTCTGTCCATCACAAACAATGAAGGTTTTGCAGGCTCAGAAATGCCCCTAGGCCTAGTTTTGGAGCAGAGTGAGCACTTTTCATAGTGTTGCTCAAGAAATAAGATATTGCCCATCATGTTTTGTCTGTGTTGTTCACCCAGATGAAGCTAGAAAAGTACACAGGAGCACAGCACATTCAGATGGTGCCGTGCTTACTTAGTAACTATTATGCTGAAACACACTTTAATAGTCAAAGTAAGGAAGTCTGCTTCCAGCAATGTAATTCTTTTTTATAAGACACATTTCCTCTCTGTTAATTACTTGGAGAGAGACCTTAAAGAGCCGTCTGTGCTGCTGGATTTTCGGGTGCCACATTTCCACACAGGCATGGAAATGATGCTGAGAATGCTTTCCTCATTCACAATGAAGTCAGCAGTGAACTTCCATTGTCAGGTTTCTTAAGATTTCTCTCCATCAGTCCTCCAGCTCCTCCATTCTTCTGAGCAGAGATTCTCAGGGATTGTTCTCTGCCATGCAGCGTGGATATCTCTGGATTTCATATGGATCCCAGAATCCTCTTCAGCACACTTAATTCAGCACTCCTGCTTACAGTCCTTTCACAAACTGTAAATCAGAAGCAGGAATGAAAGGTCCAGGTGAGTGAGCAGAAATAAATGCTTTATAAGAGGAAAAGACACAGCAGGAATACTGTGTTGATAGCTGAAGCAGTTTGGTGTGGGAAAACACTCGGTTATGAGTGGAGACATATGGGTTTAGCCCAGATTTTGCTCAAGACACTTAGTATGTGTAGTGTTAGTATGTTGGCCTTGCTTAGCTGACCTTAATTACATTATTTTTTTTTCTGTGCAATCTAAATAAGGCTTTTAATAGTTTAGTTTCAAGTAATAAAGTGCCATTCATGTGTGTAATTTATTACTAAGTACATTAATATTTATAGAGAGAGCTGAAATTCTTTAGTCAACATGAGAGAATTTTCTCAGTCAAGAAAATCATCTTTGGTCCAATTTATTTAGCAAGTGAAGAACTGTCTAATAGAAACCCTTTGCATGGTTGCTGTAGGTCAAGCTAAGCTGATAAAATAATAAAATGAAGTTGAGTTTTACTGCATTCTCATCCCTTTTATAAACCTTTTGGCTCTGAAGTCTGGCATAATGTTTCAAAACAAATCCAAGTCAGAATGCAATTCTTGGAATCATAAAATGCTATGCAACTTAGGATTATCTTAACATGCTGATTTTAAAATTCAGTGGGGAAAATTAATCTGTGAACATTCTCTCTTTGCTCTGGTGGAGATCAATTTGGGTGAATATTTTTTCATTTGCTTTGTAAAGAGTGCAACTGCAATTTTTTTATATGAGTAAGAATTTGAGAGTATGGAAGTTTTCTTGCAATCTCCCTATGGGTTGTAGGGAGCAGAATGGCTCCTGTGTTTATGTCATTACTTCTATTGAAGTAAGTCAGCATTGACTAAGCAAAGTCACAGCATGAAAGGACATTTTTTTTAATGCTTTTAATGTGCTCGACAGCATAGTGGAGCATGTGAAGGATTTATCAATTTAAGGAGTACAAGTGACCGTTAAGTGCACACATAAAAGATTTCTGTACATTAATTAGATACCTGCAATTAAGTTAGAAGAAAAATGTCAACTCTTTGTAAAACGTGAGAAACATTAGGGAAAGACAGCATGTGTTTCTGCATTAAAATGCCATTAAAATGGTTATGACCTCAACAACATTAAAAAATTAATTTTATATATGATTCTGGAAGATGTTGAAGTCTGTTGTGTACAAAACCAGAATGAATAAATTTCCAGTGCTTGACATTATCAAAGCAGCATCTCCTATTTCCCATTCAATTGCATTCTGCATATATAGTTACTGCAATGTTCTTTTTCCAGCTTCACTTTGAGTCATTGCTGTGTCTATGAATTTAGCAGTGCTTATTGTCAAAGATGTACCCGAAATCCCTGAGTCATAAATGCTGCAAAACAATAAGAGTTTAAATGTTATAATTGAATGTCCAAACAGCTCATAGTTAATGTGGATGAACAGATCATTGCTAGTTGGCATAGAAAGGAGGTTTCCCTTTTGTGAGAACTCATGGTTTCCAAATAACTGCTGGAAATGTGTGTAACTGTAGGGAATGACAGAAGCTTTGAAATAGCAAAGGTGAAGCTCATGCACCACAAAGTTTCTTAAGCTTCCTTTATGTGTAAATGCTTTAGTAGTCTGTGTCTTTTTCTAAACATCTGGGATAAGGAGACTTGACTCCACCCTACAGACAGACCTTGTGGTTGCAGAACAGAGAAGGCAAGAGGGAAAATAAACCATATGGCCTAGAAAAACAAACCAGAGCTAGTTAACATAAAAAAAAAGGGCATTGTTAAACATGTTATTCCAAATGCTGCAAAATTCACATCTGACTTCAAATAAACACGTATTATTTATCCAATTTAAAAGACAGCTGAAAGGCTATGAGCTTGTATCCTTCCTGAAAGGGTCTTCAAGGTCACACTGTTAAGTCCATTACATCTAAAACTTCTCCATGCTATAGCCCTGTTTTGGGACATGAGACACCCTTTCAGTGGCCTCTTGCCCACATTCTTTTGCCCTCAAAAGTCACCAGGTGAAGCCCAGCCCTCGGTGGCTCAGTGGGCTCAGGCAAGAGACCTGGAGTCTGAAATTCATATATCTTTGGTCATTCAAATTATGCAGCAAAGCAGCTGGGGTTTGTGCAAGCTGAGGAAGGACACTGTTCACTGGGTGGAGGGTGGAGGGTAGTGTTTCCTCCTAGCAGCCTCCTGACGTATGGGAAAGCCTTTCCTGTAGGGAGTACACTCTGTGGAAGTGCAGGCAACCTGTGAATGAGGGCTTGGCTCTCTGAGGGAACTACCATGTCTTGTGGGATGCTTGTGAATGGAGATACTGTGTGGTAGGTACTTAGGATTTATGCACATAAAATAAGTATCCAATCAAATAAAGGTGTGTGATAATTTATGTAGTGTTTGAGAGGTACTCCAATCAACAGAGCTGTGTAGGAATCTACAGGAACATACCAGTGTGATTTTAAAATACACAGTGAGACCTTTTTTGTGTATACAAACAAGGCTTGTAGAGTTCCCAAACTCCGATGCAATTCTTTATTATTTATCTAGGAGTTTCCTAGGAAGGAGAGTGAACAGACATGATGAGCAGTGGGATGAAAGGAACAGTAGCTGTTTGCATGTTGCTCAGAAAATTGAGATCATGTGCTATGGAGTGGGCAGAACTGGAAAATACCAGTTCTGTGCTGACATGCAGATCTGCAAAGGAGAATATGGAAGGGTAGCTGACATTAGGAGAGTCAGGACTCGGGGGATTTTTGTGTGGAAAGCTCTGAACAAAGAGAGAGTCAGAAGGTGGAGATAGCTGGTGAAATTCAGAAAGAGGAATGCATTTTATTTTTCACAAGAATAAATCTGAAGGGAAATATCAAGAATCAGGATGGACAATGTATGATCAGATATGCTATTAGCAGAAAGGAAAAGGACTGTAGCAAATAAAGAGAAAAAAGATTCAACAGAAAGGTCATATACAATGGCAAGCTTTATATAAATATTTCTTAGAAGACATTTGATCTCAGTATGTTAAGCTAAATAAGAAATTTGAAGGCAAAAAAAAGGAAAGAAAAAGAAATATGAGGAGTTAGACCAGTGGCCTTGGAGGACAGAGGCCATCTCCTGCAGCTCAGTCACGGCAGTGCAGTGCCCAAGGCTGGCCCCAGGTACCACACAGCATTTGCATTAGATGGTGAGTTGTGAGCAAACCCATCATTATTTTAGCCTTTAGCTCTTGTATCCAAGAACTGTCATGTCTTTTGAAATGTGTTTACAGCTTCTGACACATCCTGTCATTGTTGTGGGACTTACAGTAATAGGGGTAATTCTGATCCAGGCCTTTGCTGCTAACAATAATGAAAGCCAATACATGGGCATCTTATCCAATGATCTTAATAATGCTCTGTACCAAGTAGTGATTTATAATGACTTTGTGTAACATGGGTTTGTTTCATGACATTATTACAGATTTTAATTGTTATTTGAATTGTACTGATTCAGACATCAAGAGAACCTTTGATTTCTATTCTGTTCACTTAGGCTTCATGCTGTATTCCATTTTCCTTGACTTCCCAACATCATCTATCATTTCAATAAATGTCACTGATCCAAAAGTCATTGACCAAAACTTTCAGGTAAATTGATTGAAAGAGAGAGGAAAAAAACCCATAGACCAAAATAAATCTACAGACTTCCTACAAATAAACACATCAAACTCTTCCATTCTATATGAGCTTCTGTGATCCTTCTTTTCATTTTAACTATGTTTTACATGTTGGAAAGACAATATCATTTGTCAAGTTATGAAATAATATGTAAGCAGGGCCTAATACTACTTATTTAATGATTTTTCCATGGATATCTCTGCCATTCTTTCTCAAATTCTTGATATATTTCTAAAACTGAGTGTTTACAATAATTGATCTAAAAATACTATGTGCTTTTTCTCTTGGTGTAATATATCCTGACAAAGGAGATGCTTAAGCTTCTGTTTTAGGAAAGTGTCTTCCTGTAATGTTCATACACCTGCTTGTATACAGGCCAACAGGCTTTATCATCCTTTAGAACTACAAGCTGAACTGCAGCACTTTATATGAAAAGCACTGAAATTGCTTTAAGTGAATACATAAAAGTAGGGGGAGGGTAACTAATCAGTATATTGTTATTTTGACACATTTGGTTGTGTTTTAGAAAATGCATTCATAATTTTCTGTTTGACGTGATCTCAGCATCCAGTAAAAAGCTGAGAATTTTTCATCCTACTGACAGGACTCCATTAATAAAACAACAATCTTTTGTGTGTAGTAATCTTTAATCTTATTTTGTCACACACTTCTCAGTAGCATTTCCACTCATTTTACAGTATAATTTATGGCACTGAAACAACTCTCTGCCCTGAAAAAGGTCAGTCTGTCAAGGTTTACTTGTCTTTGAAGAAAAGTAATAGAGCATTATTTATGAAGCAAAGAATCCGCTTCAATACTTTAATCAATCAGAAAGATACTTGCATTATTGTATCTTTTGCCAAAAAATACCACGAGCAAAGGATACATCAACCTTGCATTCCCTTTTATGTCACAAAAAGCCTTTTACCTTTTATGTCTCCTTGTCTTTTTGTGTTTACTGCAGTATGAAAATAACAAGGCTGATGATGTCTGATATCTGGAAACAATTTGTAAATTGTGAGAATAGGGATTGATCTTATCTGAGGTGGAGGAGTCTCCAGACAGATTAACTAGAGCTATCCACTGTGCTCATCACAGTAAACTCATTCTGGGGGTTTGGGTCATGTACTGTAAGCTAACATTTCTAGAGTGAGGACTGCAAAAGTTTAAGGGATGTTCATGGTACCTCAAAGATGATAGGCATGAGGCAAAACCACATTTTGTATCCCTGAGTTTTAGACATTATTGAAAGCACAAATTAGAACATGTGACGTGGGGAAAAAATTGGTATTTCATTAGAGAAAATACTTTAAATTAAGAATTTAATTTGCTTTATGTGAATTAAATGCCAGTACAGTATTTAACTGCCCTGTTGATGTTTAACAAGTGTGTAATAAGATACATATTACCTCTTAGCTGTTAGATACTAGCAAGTGGGTTTTGCTAATTAGTCCCTATCTGTCATGAAACCTCTCTTACAACTGGGATGAATTGCTTCTTGCCTAAATCTCTAACTAATGCAATCTGTTTCCTTTCCAGGAACAGTAAACACACTTGCCATGTATCTCCATTAGTACTTACTAGCTGAAGTCCTCTGCATTTTATTCTTGGTCAGCTTTACTCACCGAGTTCCTCTTCAGAAGAGATGGACACTCTCTCTCCTACATTTCTATTGCAGCCTGGGTAAGGCTGACAGAAACCTGAACTCTGCCTGGATTCTCATGATAAATCAAAGCAAATTAGATGTCTGTCCTACATCAGTTCAGCTGGTGATCACATGGCCCTTTTTAACCAGTTTGTATGCCTGAACACTGGTAAGAGGAGCAAATGTCCTAAACAGTAAGACCAGATCCAAAGTAGATGGATAATATGTGAAACATCATCCTCAAGATTTCTCACTATTTTTATATCTTAAGATAATTAAGATATATATATCTTTTATATCTATATCTATATCTATATCTATATCTGCCTATGCAGATAGGTGGGTTAATATCTCTACCAATATGCTTTCTATTGGATTCATATTCTGAAAAGAAGCACTGGTAAAATGTTCTGCTGATGTTAATATTTCTTTTTTTTTTTTTTTTTTTAAGTACTTGGTGGTTATATGGGTTCTTAAGGTGAGCAGCTGGTCCTTCCAGAGTTAGTGGAAACTGCCATCTCATTAAGTCTAACAAGATAAATTTTGGATGGCATAGTGCCTAATCACATGAGACATTTAAGTATGGTGGATCTAGCTTTCTCTCTCTGGTTGGTAGAAAAATATTTGCCGATATTACTTCTGATAAGATAGTTTTTAAAGTTTAGCATACTTGATAAGACATATGATGTCTTTGTAGGACATCTGATTGCAGACTTATTTGAAGTAATGCAAGTCTATTCTCCTGCAAAAAAGAATGTACACAATGAACTTTATTTTCTGCTAATGACGGTATTTTAAATGAGCAAATTTTGTGAATACAAAGAAGTGAGGAATTCTGGTTTCTAAATAAGCCTGGGGCTGTACAGGGCACATTAGATAAATAGTGGCATAAATGCTTGCTTGAGTGTGACCAGGTGTAATAGTTACAAAGCGAGGATCATATGAAGCGCCCTTTAAGTGCCCCAAATACCTGTGTACCTGAAACAGATCTGTACTAACAGTTATAGTCCAAGGCAAGAGAATTTGATTTTGAAGTATAGCTTCTAAAATCAGAGTGATATGATGAGTTTTAGTAGACAAATAAAAATGAGTTAAGAGGGTGTTAAAAGTGTGACATACCTGAGTAGTCCCCGGGACAGATAGACCACAACAATAGTCACCAGATCTCACAATGGAGTTCATGTGAACAGGTTTGTGAAGGATTTTAAAACACTAGTCGTGATAAACAGGACTTTGTAGCTAAGGATTAACATGTTTTAAATTGATTTGGTATAATGATGATCAAATTGATCAGTGCTTTACAAGAACAACCTCTAAAGCCCAGTGCTAATACGGAGTGTTGCATTTCATGTGCTGGTGGCACGGAGCTGAACTGTCATAGCCAGCCCATGATCCAGTGGTCTGCTGTTCTTTTGTCACAGTTCTGTATAATTCCCTTGCAAGCCAGAATCCCCTGCAATGAATGAAAATCTTCCAGGAACTTGAAAGACACCTGCTTTTCACATTCAAATTAAAATGGGAGAGAGAGAAAGAGAGAATAAATTATTTTAAAAAAACTATTATTAAACAATTTTTAACATACTTTCTTAGGTTTGTCTTCATATTTGTACAGCTCTTCAAACATGCCCATTTAGATCTTGCAGAATATGTCTCTGTGAAGTGTTACCAAACTTGAATTTTCATTGACTATTTCCATTTATTTCCAATTCCAGACTTTTGCATTTTAAGACCTGGTCTGTAGATGTAATTCAGATCGGGACTGCGTGTTAAACCATTTTCATTACAACTTTTTATCCTTCCTGTCCACCTCTTTTCTATTTTGTACTAGGTAGATTTTTTCTAAGTAAAAACAGACACATCAAAAGGAGAAATTATTACCTTCTGCAAAGGTGTGTTTGATTTTTTTTTTGTTCTATTGTGCTTTCTGTTTAAGAAAGATATACCAAGAGCATGTGGAAAAGAAATAAAACTGTGAATGACACAAGCGAGGTCTGCATTCAGTGTGATAAAGATAGTAACAAGAAAGGGTCTGTTGGTTTATACTGTTTCCCAGTCTTGATATAATCATTGTCTCAAGAACAGATTCATATTCTGCATCATTTTCTGTTACCTTTATAGTCTTTCTTATGAGAATGAGGAATGAAAATTTTAATGCCTCATATATTCTGTGAATTACTGTAGGCGAGTGTGCTGTACTACTTTGATCTTTCCTATATTCCGCGGTTTGATTGGGTCGTGATGTGAATGGAAAGCAGCACAAAACAAATCACTTTCTGAGAGAACAATTGCAATGTGAATAGGTGCAGAAAGAAAAAGGTACCAGTTCAACCTGTTCTATTATGCAGTAGATTGGGTAGAAACAGAGTTCAAATATCTGCTTTTAGAGGTACTAAATATTATCTCAATTTTTGGGTTAACCAACCTATCAATTCCTAGCAAAAATTTTGACTGAGTGTTCATAATCTGAATGTATCTGTCTAGACTTGGATTCAGTATTGCTTTATTAAAGTTCAGCAGAGCTGTAGCACAGAAGGAAAGGGAGGTGAAGTCATAAAGGAAATGAAAAGATTAAAAAGAAAATTAAACAGCCAAAAAATTAAACTTGTCTTAATGGCCTAAAAAATTCTGCATCTTGTGTCTAGTCATAACTGGAAAATAACCAAGCATGAGGAAAAGCAGGGGGAGGAATTGAAGCAAAGGGGATGTCCAGGTTGCCCCAGGCAGAACTATTGCTATATTTTCCTTTAGTAATTGGAATAGTATAGAAGTATAGTATAGAAGAATTTCCCACACCAAGTAGCACTGTCCCTGCCCACACCCCTCTCTCCCTTGGCTGACACTGGAGCTGGGAATTGTGAAGGACTGTGTTGGGTAACAGCACTTCCAGCAAACATCACAGGCATCCATTCTCCTTTCAATGGACTCTTTCTCCAGTCAGCCCTGATTTTTTTTCCAAGTGATGTGTGGCTTTGTTACAAACAAATGTGCCAGGGTAAATTACAGTTAGGAAATTTTTAATACTAGGAAAACCTACCATGAAGCATTGTTTGAGGTTTGCATACAGTAAGGAGCAAAACGAAAGAGGGGTAAGAAGGCAAAAATTCATGAACAATCTTGCTACTACTCACCATACTCATGTTTAGCAAGCTACTTTTGAGCAGTGCAGAAATAATACATTGCTCTGTGTTAGAGACATGAAGCAAGCTTTTCCCTGTGTCTGAAACCAGCAGGTGGCTGTGCCAGTTTTCAGATGTGGCACTTGCAACATTTTTACGTCCATCCCCTGCCACATCCTTTTGCTTATACTCCATATCTGTGTGCTCATTTCACTATTCAGTGGGATTTGCATAAGTACATTTTAAAGATATACCTTTGGCATCTATATTATAATATCTAAATCTATGACGTACAAAAGCTAGAGCTCTGAAAATAATTTTAAAAGTTCCTTAAATGTTATCATCACCACTTAGATTTTATTATATATCAACAAATCAAAACTGTGGCATTATTCATAACATATAACTCAGTTAGACTTGGTACACAATTATTTTACATGGTTATCTTCCTAGAATTCTCACAAACTCTGTTTACTTATCTGTGTGAAAAGGTTACAATAAAATCTGTCTAACTCTCCTTGAACAAATATAAAGCTACCACACCTCCTGTGAAACCAGTGTTGTGTTTGACTCTTCTCTTTTCACCCATGCACATGTCCTTTATAGTGAAGAGAACGAATGCTGTATCAGACACAACAGAGATTATTTCTTCAGGATGCTGAATGCTTATAACAAATACTAGTGGCTCCAGAGTTGCAGACTGAAAAGCAAATGTCTGCATTAAAGTGATGGATTGCAGACACCATAATATGCTACAACAAAGCCAAGGGTTTGTACAACATTTCTAGTATTTTTGCTTTCTTTGCCATGTGTGCTGCTAAAATCTTTGAATACTAGACACTTCTCTATTCTGTCTTGCCTCTGACAAACTTTTCTGTTTTTCAGCTTTATAATCACCTGTGCATACTGCTATTCATGCAGGAAAATCTTTCCTTAATTTCCTTAACTCTTGACTAAGGCATCAAGGCCTAGCAGCTCAACACATCAGATATCCACATTGTGCCCAGGTTGCTGTTACCAAATAACACAGATAAGGGCTTTTACTGTAGAATTAGGGCTGCTTCCATGATGAACCTGGTCCCTGCAACATTTCTTTCAGTACAAATCAAATGATATTTGCCTGGCACTGTATTACCTACATACCTTGCAATGTCTACATTTCCTCCAGTTTCCTTTCAAAGACTCCCCTCTTGTTCCTTCAGTCCATCTTTTACTTTTTGCTTTCTCATGTCTTATTATGCAGTCCATTTCCTAATTACTATTAAAGCAGCCTTTTCAATTTGTGTTTGCAAAAACCTACAGAAATTTATGTAAGGAAAAAAAATTATAAACTTGGCAAACCTTTAACTAAGAGGTTTTTGGCATGATTGAAAATGGATGCATTTTCACTTCTCTCTTTTGTTATGGTTCTATGACCCCAGAGAGATTTTGACTTTTTGTTTTACTTTTCCCATCTTGTTTCAGTGTTCCCATTTCAATTACTCACCTCAATGTTTTATTGTGAGGTGCTTTGTTGGTTTTTTTCCCTCTCTGTTTCATTTCACCATTGTACCTTTACTTCTTAGCTTTATTTTTACATAGTGTGAAATATTTTCACTACTCCCTCATGCTGCCCTATTTTTATTTACTTTATATTTAGATGAATACACATCATTTAAAATTGCTTCAGTGTACCCACTTGAAGTCATACTTGAAGTCAGTCTGTCCTCATGAGGAAAAGCTTATTAATTTCTTTGAAGATGTGCCTGGCTGAGGCCCCAAATCAGAGCAAAGAACATGTTTGGTGAAAACAATATAGAAAGTGAGATCACTTACAGAGATTCTCTTGACATAGCAGGCAGATACCCCTACTGCAGTGCTGGGCTGATTTTTTTTGTCCTGTTTGCAAGTCAAAAATTATGCATTTAATTCACTTTCCCATTCCAAAATTAGCCCTTGCCCTTCTACACTAGAAATATTGCAGTAAAGCAGGACAGAGCAGCACACTCCAAAGGCAATTTCTTTCTCCTGGTGCCAATTTCAGCAGCAATGCCAACATCTGGCTTTTCCAGCCGCAGCCTGGGTTAAAACAGTGGTCCTGAGAAGCAGCTGCAGGAAGCTGGGCAGCAGCAGTCTTGTTTAGTGGATTGGCCCTAATGGAAGCTGGTTAGGCAGATATTTCTGTTAGGATTTCAGGGCAAAATCTGAGAAATGAGGGCACAGTAAACTCAGCAAATGAAGAAGAAGAGTAGGTGTGGTGCAGGTGGTTGGGTGCAGCAAATATTTTTGAAGAGGCAGAAAACAAATAACAAAAAGGTGAGTGATCCTCAGCTAGCCAACAGAAATTTGCCTCCTTAAACCATCACAGCAGCAAGCTATGGTCTGGGCTATCCAACCAATCTAAACTTTACCTGGATATGCTTATTTTTGGAAAGGACACTTCTATTAGCCTGAGGCCTCATACTGAAAAAATGTCATTGTCTTTATCTGTAAGAAACTTTTTTTTTTTTTTTAACATGAAGTTTTCTGAGGAGCCAGGTAGTGCTCCTATGGCATATCTAACTTTGACACCACCACTACAGCTTTTCATTGCTGTAGATGCTGGGGGAAAAACGAAACAAAACAAAAACATGTGTCATATATGAGTTGCCTAAATGCAGTTAGTGAAGGTTTGTGATCTGTTATCTGGAGATAACAGAAGTATTAAAACACATGAAGGGCAATTCCAGAGCAAACATTGTAAAAAATAGCTCAGGAGAAAACTAAAAGATGCACAGAACTTTTTCAAGGGCAAAACTGGGCTGCACCAACTCTCTCTCTACAATTAAAACTAAGTCAAAACTCTTGCTGGAACCTGTTCAAAATGAATAAAAATATTATTGCAAACATACTACAGCCAGCTGGGAGCAAAGAACGCTGAGGCGGTGAAGTCCGGATTCCCTCGTTTTGCTAGAAACAGGGACCAGGTCTCTGAGATACTATGGGAAATATAACATGGCCTGGATAGCTGGAGAAGCAAAAGGGTGCCCTGAATCCCAGCACACATGTAAGGTACTGCAGCATTGCAGCAAGGAGCTTAGTGCCTCCAAAAGATGGTGTTCAGCACTATGATCCCTTGCAGAGCTGTCACTGTTTTTTTGCCAGTGTTGAACAGAACTCATTCAGTACTAGATTCTGGATCCTGGTACTGCATTGGGTTGCAGTGTAAATATGATGTCTTAAAAAGAGTATTAGATGATGGAAAGTGAAGAGAGGTGAGCTAGGAAGCAGGTAGCAGTTCATTACTGTTAGCAGCTCTTGCCAACATGAGCTACACAAGGCCAAGGGCCACTGATCCTGTTTGCCTTTCCTCTGAGATACACAGGAAGCAATGGAATGTTGCTGGGTACCCTGTGAACTGCTGCAAAAGGCTTGCACATAGCAGATTACTGTCTGAGGGACAAGAGGGGGTCTCCTTCCCTCTCCACATCCAACCACCTCCTTGCCTACTTTTCTGTGCCCCTTCATCTCACCTCTAAGGGATGTTACTCTGTATCACTGAGTGAAAGAGACAAATTCTTGCACCCTTCTCACTCTCACCCCTGTACTTTACTGAAACTGTAAGATAAAGGGGACACCTGCCAGTTTCCATATTCTGAAATCAATGTCAAAGAAATTTAATTCTCAGTTTTCCACTAGAAGTGTCTTACCTATGTATTAATGCTGATAATTGAAGACAATTGAATCAATCAATCATTTAAATATATGAAAAACATATAGGGGGACATCTCAGTTTCATAAAATAATCCAAAATTCTGATTCTTCACCTTTTTTTGATATTGTAGCAAGATCACCTTTATGAGATGAATATTTTATTTCCATTCTTTGTAGAATACTTTTCCAAGCATTCTGGAATCATTCATTTATCAAATATAATACAGTCATTGCATGCCACATCTAAAAACCAGCTCTTAAAGAACTTAATTTGCAAACACTTTCGCACTTGACAATATAGTCATATAAGTAGCACACTTGAAATCAATAATACTTTGTAAGCCATGTTTGAGATTAATCACCATACCAGACCTGCCAATTTTATCTTAAACTTGTATACTATTCATGGTGTAAGAGTGTTTGAATTAGCCTGCAAGCTCCTCAGGGCAGGACACATGTCTTTGTCTACATCTGCAGAGTGTGAACAGACAGTTGGCTCCTGATAAATAATACAACAAAATTACCTAACTATAGGATGCAGAAATTTGCAAGGAAATGAAATTTCAGATTGCCTGTAGACAAATGCTCAGAAAACACATTTCAATTAATAAAAGGTGGAGGATGAGGGAAACAAAAACTTTAGAAATCCTGAGGTGGGAGGTTCAAGGATGGGCATTGTCAAAGTAATTCCATTTGGTTAGCATGGCATTAAAATGAGCTGTGCAGATTTTTAGGGATTAATAGTAAAGAATGTAAATATTCTTTTAAAAAAGTTTTTTCTTTTCTTTTCTTTTTTTTTTTTAATAGAATGAGATTAAAACTTTTCAGATTTGTACCATTCCTTTCTGCTTGAGATAAGAAGTCTGCTTTACTGGCCGTCTGTAATCAAGATGATGTGACCTTTACTGGATTAATATCACCCTCTTTTTTGTAACTAATCTTCAGTAATAGCAAAGGAAGATATTTTGAGGTATAAAAAAAAACACTCCGAGGGTTTGGAACTGGTCATAAGAAAAAGTAAAATCATTATTGCAGGATATATAGAGGTGTTAACATCTTAAACACAAATTCATAATCATGGCATATGAAGAGCTTTTTTTTTTCCTAGTGGTATGGTTTTAACTTTATTACTTTTTTGCTAAACAAACTGTGATACACTGCTGTAAAATTTACACAGGAACCTGCCAAAAAAATCCATACAGCAAAGCCAGGTCATAGATATATAAGCAATATCTCTCCAAATCAGCTGCCTGCCCCTCATATCCCAAGAAAGGATTCACCCTGAGAGAATAGAGCAAATTTCAGATGGTGCTGACTTTCAGTATTTTCTCTGTGGAAAACAACCACATTCCTGTTGGAAATTAAAAGATGCCCTCCTGGTAAAAATACAGAGCAGCCTCTTTATCCCAGAAGTGCCTCTTTCTCACCCATCTTTTCTCATTTTTTGACTTTATAGAGTTCTCTCTTTAAAACTTGTCACTATTTTTATCTTTTTATTAGCTCTCCTAGAAATCTTCTGCTCAGAGAGCTCTTCTTTTCTTCTATAAACACCTATGCATGATGTTATGGGTCTGGAATTAAGGTAGAACTCACTTTCACTTTATCCTGCCCATTTTTCTGCTTTTAAAGTAAATTTAAAAATTTTTCCTACTGGAATCCTCAGGGTCATTAAGGGTTGGGCTTGGATGGATTCTATCTATCTGACTACCATCTGCATTTCTCTTCAGACAGTAAAATCAACAGAGTTTCTTCTGATAAGGTCAGAATTCGACAGCTCCTATACAACTGCTTTGGTACCTACTTTCAAAGAGGGACACAGACCAAAGAATGGGCTACAAACAGGAGCAATGAGAAGATGTGCAACCCTAATCATCATTTAAAAAGGGAAAATGGTGTCACAATTTGTGTAATAACCAGGAGTTGCCAGAACCCTGACAACTACCAGCACAGATATGTGACACAGCTACCCAGGGTGAAATGAATGCAAGAAGATAGCCTAACTTGTACAAAGCATCAACACATCCATGGCTTCCTAGACAGCTTTGACCAGTGCAGAAATTTACCCTCAAAGCACTGGAGAACCCACCTTGTCTTGGAGGCAAGAAGAAGATGGATTTTTGCAAGAAAGTGGTGAGTCATAGCATTTTCATAGATTTATTCATAGATTCATAGTGTCTGAAGTCAGAAGGGACTATTAGATAGTCTAGTCTGACCTCCTCTTCTAAATCACAGGCCACTAAGTTTCATTCAGCTTTCCACATATCAAGCCCAGCAGCTGTGTTTTGCTAAAATACCTTTCTTGTTCAAGTTTGGGGTACTTATTTGAAGACATGCAGAGACAGAAAAGCCACAATTCCTCTTAAGGTTTGGGTCTAACAATTTATAATGTTCATTCAGGAGCATTTGTGCTTTTTTTTTAATTGGAATTTTGCTTGTCTTATGCTTTGAGCTCTTTTGTTCATGTTATGCCTTTCTCTGTTAGATTAAATTTCCTCCTAGTATCTACTATTTTCTACACAGTACTAGGGTCTATGATCAAGAACTTTGAACTCTCTCTTTATTGAAGTGAATAAAACAGACTCTAAATGTCTCACTATGAGGTATCTTCTCAGGACCTATAACATTTTTGTATTGCAATCTTCCCTTTCCAATTTCATTAATTTTATGAAGTGTGGAATTAAGGATTAGTTTCCTATTAACCTCAGTGGAACTGTACACTAGGCTGTCACCTGACTATTTTTAATTACTTTCCTCATTATTTATCCCCAGTCATAAACAGCCCTTTCTTCCAACATAGCACCTACAAACTCATATGAAACCACCTCTCCACTCTATTTTAACAGCTTTACAGTATATATATCTGTCCTCTGGTTCTCCCTCTAATTTTGTTTTGGCTCTGAAAATGCGATTTTGCACTTATCTGTATTAAAACAACAGTATTTGGAAAAAAACTCCCTCATCCAGTCTGTCTGTGAGCCTAAACTTCATCTAAACGTGTTCTAGGAGCAAAAGCAAAATTACGGTGGTTAAAAAATAACAGAAGATCACGTGTTAACTGCTGCATGTAATAAATATTATCAGTATAGTGACAAGAAAAAAAAAGTATTAAATTTATAAATTAGAATCACAGTATCATAGAATGGTTTGGCTTGGAAGAGACCCTAAACATCTAGTTCCAATCTCCCTGCCATGTTCAAGTATACCTTTCACTAGGCTGGGTGGCTCAAAGCCCCATCCAACCTGGCCTTCAACACTGCAAGGGCTGATAGATCCACAACTTCTCTGGGCAACCTCTTCCAGTGCCTCAGCCTCACCATCCTCAAGCATTTCTTCCTAACATCTGATCTACACCTACCCTCTTTCTTTTGTACCCATGCCCCCTTGGCTTAATACCACAGTTCCTGAAGAAGAATCCCTCTCTGGCTTCCCTGGAGACCCCCTTCAGATATTGGAAGGCTGTAACAAGGTCTCCAAGCAACCTTCTCTTCTCCAGGCTGAGCAGCCCCAATTTTCTCAGCTGACCTGCACAGAGAAGGCAATGACACCCCCCTTATTAGTTCAGTGGTCCTCCTCTGGACATGACTTACAAGGTTCAAACCTTTCTTCTGTTGAGGACTCGGAGATCAATACAGTGCTCAAGGTAGGGTCTATTACAACAGAGTGTAATAGAGGGAGAAAATCACCTGCCTTGACCTGCTGGCCATGTTCCTTTAGATGCAGCAGAGGATATGGTTGTCCTTCTGTGCTATGAGTGCAGGTTGCCAACAAATTATACTCATATAGAGACAGATACAGCTGTATTGGGGTTTTGTGGAAAGGTTTTGGTAGCAAGGGTGGCTAGAGGGGTGGTTTCTATGAGAGGCTGCCACAAGCTTCCCCCATGTCTGGCAGAGCCAATGCCAGCCAGCTCCTAGATGGACCTGTTGCCAGCCAAGGCTGAGCTCATCAGTGATGACAGTAGTGCCCTTGAGGTAATGTATTTAAGAATGGGGGGGAGGAACTGCTGAGCAATAACAGTCATGAGACAGAACTGAGAATATGTGAGGGAAAGTGCTCTGCAAATCTCCAGGTCAGTGAAGAAGGGGTAGGAGGTGCTCCAGGTGCTGGAGCAGAGATTCCCCTGCAGCTAGTGGTGCAACCCATGGCAGGAAGCTGTGCCCCTGCAGCCCATGAAGGTCCACGGTGGAGAGAGATCCACCTGCAGGTCATGAATGTCCCCATGGCAGAACAGGTGGATATGCTTGAAGGAGGTTGTGACCCTGAGGAGAACCCATGCTAGAGCAGGCTGCTGGCAGGATCTGTGCACCTGTCGGGTGAGGAACCTGTGCAGTACCAGGTTCCTGGGAGGAACTCTTGGGAAACCCATGCTGGAGCAGTCTGTTTCTCATGGATTGCACCCCGTGGAAGAGACTGACACTGCAGCAGCTGCTGAAAAACTGCAGTCCATGCGAAAAACCATGGAGAGGTTTGTGGAGGATTGTCTCCTGTGGGAAGGACTGTGTGCTGGGTCAGGGGCAGACAGTGAGGAGAAAAGAGCAGCAGAGACAACCTGTGACTGACCATAGCCCCATTCCCCATCCTCCTGTGCTGCTGCAGGAAGCATGTAGAGAAATTGTGAGTGAAGACAAGCTCTGGAAAATGGAAAGGGTTCAATTAATTTACCTAAGTTGAGTCTGTTTTGACCTATGACAGTACTTGGTGACTGACTTCTCCCTGTTCTTATCTCAATGCACTAGTCTTTGGTTATATTTTCTCTTCTCTGTCCAGCAGGGGAGGGAAGTACTGAAGCAACTTTGGTGAGGACCTCTCTCTGAAAGCTCTAATCTCTAAAGGCAGCAGCTATATGTCATACCATGGTATATAGATCAGAATGTACCTGGGAAGCACAGTGAGCCCAGGAGCTTTGAAAACATGGCCAGATCCTCATTTTTGGACATAGAATCACAGAGTCATAAAATGGAATGGACTTTAAGGTCCTCTAGTTTTTCAGCCTCCCTGCCAAACACAATGCTGTCCAAAGACCCAGTACTGGTCTACTGCCATGCCTTGCCATGCCTTGCCATGTCTGGGATTGCTCCTTCCACAAGTATTATTCTAGTTAGCCATTCACAGTTATTTACAAAGGTTAAATCCTCACAGTAGGGACCTGGTTTGTTAATCAACTTTATTTCTAGCTCTGTTAATTCATTTGAGAAATCTTCAGCTCAGATCAAATTTATATCATCTTTGAATCATCATTCTCTCTGATACACACAAGGCTGCTAATTTTACAAATGGCATCATTTTGAGATTGTGATGCACTTAGATTATTCTAAGAACTTGTAGAAGTTCTAGAAAAGAAAGTCAGTCCAGAGACAGCTTGAAAAAAAAAAAAAAAAGGAAATTTCAGGAACACAATGAATACTTTTTCATTTATGGAATTTTTAGATGCAGTATTCAAATGCCCACATGAGGGACAACATTCTCTGCTTTCCCCTCAACATATCACTAATGTGTCACTTTCTGGATTTCCTCATTCATTTCCTAATGACTTGGCATTTATCTCATACTTTCTTCCTTGTGGTAGTGTTGTCATCTGCTCCACCTAAAGACATCCTGTTCATTCAGTTTCTCCTACTTTCCTCGTGCAGTGAAACATATTACTCTTCTGCCTCTAAACATTACACTTGCTTGTTTGTTTGTTTGTTTGTTTGAACATACTTAAAAATGTCTGAGGATAAAGAATGATATTCTGTCTCTATTTCAGGGAAATTACAACTCTTTCAAACTGTAAGATGATTCTACAACATATCTGATTTTCACCACCTTTTTACTTTTAAATTAAAACATCCTTATTTTTACTATTACATTTTTTAATTTTACATTTTTAGCATTTCTTTCCCTTTTAGAATCAAATCAGAAATTGAGAAATGTGAATAAATTATGCACATATAATTTATGAGGAGCTTTTAAAATCTCCTTTGAACTTTTTCTTGAGTGAAATTGCTCAATGTTTTGTTGTGTCCTGAGCAGTCAAATCAAATTATCTGGCTAAACTCTCAAGATCTGAAACAAAGGAAAATACAAACCCTGTCCTACAAGTGTGTCTTGAAGCATGGGTCCTCAGCTGGTTTTGAGGTACTAAAAAAGAGAACTATGTTCTAAAGACAGTCATAGTTTTAAACTAATGTCCAGCAGGACTGTCAAGAGGTAATGGAGACAAGGAACAGGAATGAACCCAATACCCCCTACTTTTCATTTATGCAGAACATACAAAGTTTCTTCTAGTTAGGATCCCTTGCAGCCAATTCATAGCTCAGCCTTTGGATCCAGCGCTGAATTTGGCCCTGACCTCAGCTGGAATGACTGCTGAGCAGAGACCACCTCTCCAAACCCCGATGTTTGTGCTCCTGCTCTCACTTCAAATTGGCTTCTGGACAGCACAGGGGCTGTGCTTGCTGCCCTCAGCAGTGGAATTTACAGAGAGCTCAGCCTTTGGAGGTGATGACAGTAACTGACTTGGAAATAAGCTGGGTAGTTTGTCAGGTATGGAAGAGTGTCAGCTGTTTGTGTGGATTTCCAGGTGCCATGGTAATGACATTGTTCTATATGTGTTTAGAACTCAGGATAAAGCCTTGAAATGAAAGCAGTCAACTGCCTCATACATGTGTCAAGGGGATATAAACATCCAACAAGATACAGGCACAAAATAAGCTTTAAATAATGCAAAAGCCACTAGAATTCAGAGTTGTGTGGGGTGAAATGGAAGAAAAGGTGTTAAATCTTCTTTTGGTACCTTTATTCCCAGTTTGTCTACTGCTAAACTTTAACCAGTGAGATGACTTTCTTAGAGCCCTTTGTATATTGTAATAAACTGTTTCTGCCTTTATCTGACTGCTAGAGCTCAGATAGGAAAGAGACTTACCAATAAATGCATTAGAGTTTGAATGTGCTGTCAACCTTCACTCCATTCTGCAGATAAATTTTATGATTTTTTTTTTCTTTTTGGTTGTTTCACTATAGCTATTGCATGTGGGATCAACAACGTTTTGTATTTTCCCCAGCAATCACTCTGGGACTTTTGGATTGTTTTGCTTTCCTATTAGAAACAGACATAATGTCTGTCTTTGTGTTACTATTTTGGTATATTAATTTTTTCTATATCTGTAAATGTACCGCCCATCTAACCCAATTACCTTTTAATTCAGGAAATTCTACTGCAGCTTTAAAAGAGAAAAATTATCCTCACACAATCAGAAAAGCATGCCTTTTTATTAAAAGAAAACAAACAGCAGGCCTATATCAAATGTAATCAGCTATAATACTAAAAATCAAAATAACTACTTTGGAATTTTAAAGGAGCTTATACTTCTGCATAAAAATGATTTAAAGTAATTTTAATAAAAATTTTTCCGGTATGGGTAGGTATAACTCTGCTTGTCAGCACATCTGTATTTTTCTTTCATCTAATAAACTAGCTAGGACAGTGCAGCAAAGGAACATTATAATATTAACAATGTTGCTGGAAAGCTCTGTGCTTTAGAATGAATTAACTTTCACTGCACTGCAGAACATACAAAGTGAAATTGGCTCAGCTCAGAATAGCAAGTTTAACCCTTTAAGAGCTGCTGAGCTCTGCTTGTGTCTCAATGATGGTTTTTGAGCAGCCTTGGCATGTGATCACAGAGGTAGCTGACATATTTGGCAAATTTGGAAAACAACTGTTTAGGAAATATCTAAGAAAACATTTTTATTTTATTAAAAAAAAAAAAAAAAAAAAAAAAAAAAAAAAAAAAAAAGTGGTGACTTTGCTTGCCAAGGAATTTACCAAGACAGTAGTCAGGTTTCAGAAATACCAGGGAGTTAGTACCATGGGAGTAGAACTGAAACATGTGTCTTGTTATCCGAATATTCATTCACAGTGCCAGAACGAATAATCCTTTTCTATGGTTGCACCCGGGCTTTGATTTTCCTACTCCCAAAAATTTACTAGCTAAATGCCTGAAGAATGATTAAGTGAAAATCTGAGAGGTGATCAACACTGTGTCCCTTCTGCACTGATCCATACAGGAAAGTTTACTGGAAAGATCTCATCATCTCACTGACTTCCATGGGATCTACCTCAGCAATTTCTTTTTCAAGGTGAGAATACTGTACAGGGCAGCTGCTTTTGTGAATGTCCAGGAAGATATAGGCTTGGATCACTTAGTGTTTTTACATAGATCATAAACCAGATGATAATCTTTTATTACCACCGTTATCAGACTACAGTCAGTTTAGAGATCTAAAAGGAAAACATTCTGCGTACCAGATTTTTTTCCTCTTAATTTAGATAAAATTAAAAATAAAAAAACCCCAAAGCACAAGCAAGGTTATCTTTTCAATAAATCAAATAAAATTTATTGGAAATATTATTCTTCTGCCTGTATCATGGAAGGAATTTACTGTGAGTTTGGGATGTTGGGTAGGCTGAGGGGTTGTCATTTTTCACTATAACTATTTTTTGCATTTCCTTGTCAAAAATGTCATGTTGCCAAACAGATATATCAGGTGGATTATTTTTTCCCCTTTTTACTCTACACTACTAATTTTTGTCACTTTTAAACAATTCCTATTAATTTCAAATGCCGTGGGAAATCTGGAGAGGGTAATACACTTAATACTGTGGAGTTGTTTTTTCCTATTTAAGGAACTGTGGAGAAGAAGAACTCTTTAAGAATGCTATGCTGTGTTCTTGTCTTTTTTAAAATCTGTGGCTTTTGTATTTTCAAATACTCACAGCAGAGTAAATATGTTCTAATGTGATGCTTTTACTTGGCCTATTCACTCATAAAAGTTAAAGAATCCAGTTATATGTATGAGCAGGGAAAGTAGAAACTGACTTGGTAAAGTGACTTGCAAAGAAACTCTAGTGAATTAAGTACTGAGGAGTGAAAAGAGGAAAGTCAGGTTCAATCTTAATCCTTTTCTGCTAAAACTTCCAGTTGGACATTTCCTACTGTATTTTTCTTCACTGCCTTACTATACTTACAAGAATTCAAACTTCTAATGCTCCATGGATTTTACATCTCCACAGTTTCTCGCATGTCCAAAGAAAACAATCTCTCTGCTCTGATTTCCTACCAAGGGCCCAATTAAGGGACCACTAACCCTGCTATGCCTTTCAAGAAAGCTCTCGATCCCTCTTTGCTGACAATTTCTATCTCACCTGTTCATGCTAAACGCTTTGCTGAAATAATTCCTTGGGTAACTTATTTGATTAATTTGAGTACTGGTTTTAAGATCTATTCTCCATTACTTGCATAGATCTAACTGCAGCTCTATTTTATTCCTTGTCATATACAAATGGCACACTGCAAAACTAGGAAAGCTGTTTGCTGGATCAGCTCCACTTCCTGGTGGATATGTTCTGCTTTTAACAGCTTGTGAGAAGTGTCTGTGATATACATGTACAAGTATGTGTGCATGTACATGTGCACACGTACACGCTACAGAATATATGAGTGACTAATATACAAAAATAGAAGTAAGAATTATTTAATATTTCTAGTTTATTAGAATATCTCATCCAAAAATCTCATTGGGTCCATAAAAAAATATTCTACTCAATTTTATTTGGAAAAGATATATAATTTTTTCCTTCCTCATGCTTTTTTATTCTCTTCTCTACTCACTTCATTTGCTTTTCCTGTCTTTCTTTATGTCATATCAAAGAAATGGATTTTCTCTGAAAGTAGAACAAATTCTCCTTTATGCTTATATCAATGTGCCCTCAAGAAAAGTTCCTTACTTATTTCAGTCATGTAAAACCAAATATTGGAAATTTATTCTACATTTAGAGTGTGTTAAATGCTGTAGATATCTTCCCAGAAGAGTTTAAGCACATGTGAAGTTCTGAAGAAAATACTGAGTTTTATTTTCTCAGGAAAACGCTGAGACGAAAGAATGATCTCTCTTCATGGCTTCTGGAATAGTCTTAAACAGAGCAGTTGTTAATGTCATAACTGAAAACTGATGTAAGAATTATATCAACATTGTATCTTTATTGTAGCATTACCATAGAGAGACACTAATATAGTCACGTTTTAAAAAGAGTTGTTGAAAATACTTTGAGCATACTGTCTCTGCTAACTATCTGTTATCGCTATGGTTGCAACAACAAATATTCGTGATTGGAATGAACTTCATAAGAATAAAGGAATTAAGAGGAATGAAAAATCTTACTGCATGCATTAGGATAGGACTTGAGCAATTTAAGCAATGATGAAGCAGATGGGATCAGCTCTGATCTTCCTGAGGCTCTGTGATCCAGGTCCTCATTATGTGAGGGTATATTCCTAGTCTGCTGTGTACCTTCTTATGATACAGCAGTACATTTTGCAAGTTTAAGTTTGGTTTTGAGGCATAATAACTGTAACTCAGAATTTAGCACATTACTAAATTTTGCTAATGACCTTGGAGTCCATGTTGTCCTCTAGTCATGCAGAAATAGCATGGTTATACACAACGGTATGATGGTTAATAACAATTATTGGTTTTTGTTGGTTTTTTTATCTCACCACCACAATTTTGTAGTACTTGCTTGTTTGTTTTTTTTCTGAAACTCTCATTACCTTACAGTGCAAAACCATGATATCAGAAAAGGAAGTCCAGATTTTTTTTGTCTTAATAATGAATTAATTAATAAAGTGATTGTAGATTTTCATCTGTTTCTGGTATCTCAAATTTTCTTCTCATCCCATTTTCTTATCACATGCCCTGTTTTGCAGCTTAACCCTATTTAACATTGCTCCTAGGAAACTCGAAGGTGCCAGTGAACAACAGACTTGAGTCAGTCATAGAGTCAGTACTGCATTTGACAAACATTGCAAGAGCTGCTCTAAACACAATGTATGCTCGACAATGAAGACTTAATTAATACACCAGAACATAGTCAATTGGATGTCAGATGACAGGATTATCTTGTTTTTCACCAGATACCCGTCAGTAACTTCTACCTCTGATCCTCACTGACTTTCTGATTTATGTGTTCTGTCTCAGAAATGTTGCTTATGCTGACGTCCTAATGAATTGTATGCTTTTTTGGTGTTTACACATTGTGATAATCAGTCACTAGCATTTATGTGTCTTCAAGACACAAAAAAATCGATTGTTGTACTTTTTCTAAGACGGACTTTTCACTGTAGTAGAAGATATTTCCCACGTGGATATAGAAAAATACAAATAGACCTGAATCTTTCTTAATTCTGGCTGATTTATTTCAGCCTCAGACAAAAAGCTATTGGAAAATTCATGCGGGTTAAGATGGACTTTTATACTGTAGTTCCTGTATACATTATAGATTTCATATTCTTATCTTCTTTGGCGTAATTCATGTCTGGTCAGGATAGACCTTGTCAGACAATTATTTTTCTTAATGTTCAGATAGGCTCTGAAGACCATGCTATTTCCTACCAATACCTAACAATTGTGTAATATGCACAGATGATTCTTATACACTGCAACAGAATTCAAATATCCCTATTTTTTCAGCTCTTGACACGGTCCACTTTAGTCTTGCTTTTTTGTTTTATTTTTTTTCCCCACCACCTATTAAAAAGGAAATAGTTTTAGCTTATTTAAAATTTTTAATTTTGAACTCTTCAAAAATAACAGCCAGAATATGAAAACAAATAGAAACAAGATTTAAACCCGAAAGAAATATGTCATTTGAGAGAAAAGGTAGGGAAATTGAGAGTGTAATTTGCTACCCACCTAGAGCTCATCTAAATCCAGAATCAAAGTTTCTAAAAATATCTGTATAGTAATGTTCATTTGGCTGTATGGCTTCTTTCTGTTCTTCAGTGTGAGATTCAGGGAGGAGAAAGACTGGGAAAAAATGCCAAAGGGATGTGACCACTTGAAGAGCAATAAACTTTGTAGTTTGACTCATTGCCCTAAGGATGCATTGGTATATGAAGGCTCCTTCCTTGTAGGTTTGATGGCAATCTGCATTTTCATGAACTGTCAGACATGATTGCCAAAGGTGATGATATTACGGCAATGAGATTATGACAAAAAGATGACAAAAAGATTTGGTTCTGTGTTAGAAACCTTCATGTGCATTGTCAGAAAATTTGAAGAATATGATACTATAGGCAGTGAGAAGAGACATAAAAATTTTGAGCCTAAAAATTGCTGTTGTGTGACATTTGTTTTGTATCACCATATAAAGCCTCAGCAAAATAAACTGGAATGAGTGGACAGGATGTTATCAGACAGTAGTTTTGAATTGTAAGGCTTGTCTCTAGCTCAGAGAGCCTCTCTGTAAATATTATGTTTTAAAATGGCTACCTGAGATACTTGGAGCTTAGAACATCTCCTTCCAGTTATGCCTATCAAAGCAAATAATAAGCAGAGCTCTTGCTGTGCCACTTTTTCCATTATGCTTGTCAATGAAGAAGCAGAATAAAATTCTCAAGATGTGAGGAAAATGGAACATATTTAGTTAGAGGGATCTTGGATTCGCTTATAAAGTATATATTTTCTTTGAAAATGTTAAATTGTTTGAGAGACGGGAACTGAGAATAACAGCTTTTATTTTCTAAACACCAATTACATATGAGTGAAAAATATGTATCTGTGCAACTCAAAGAATAGGTTTAATTTTTTGAAGGATCACACAGATAAGCACTTCAGGGAAAGGTACAGATGGTTGCATGTACATCCTGCAAACTCATGGCTGTTATAACAAAGGCTAAATCCTTTGACAGATATTTGGTATCTACAGCTATCTTTATGTTACTTTAGAATTCTGCAGGCATAAAGAACTCAGTTGTACATAAGGACAGAAATAGAGGCATACATTGAAAAGCATTGCAGCATTTTGTACACTAAAATGCAAACTGTGTTATTTTAAACTCAATAAAATCTTTTAAGAGACACATAAATATTCCTGTTATACTCAGAAAATATTTTTAATACGGGTCTGATCTGTAGCAACATATACTGGCTGATGTGACTGTGTTTTGTTATGGTTTCTTAGTTCCCAATTCTTTTGGCAGAAAACCTGTGCCTGATTTCTGAACTTAGCTGCACTGGCAGATATTCCTGCCTAGCTTGTTAAATCAGCTTCTGAATAACAGCTGATTTCACATTTTAAGCATCAATATGTAACCACGTAGCTGAAATCAGAATCAAGTGTCTTCAATCAAAAATGTGAAAAATAAGAAAAAGCAGTCATCCCCCCACTCTTCAGCTTCCTGGCTGCCTGCCATCTTGTAAAGATATTTCAGTCTCTGCAGCTCAAGCCTTTTTTATTCTAATTCCTCCTTGTGCAAATGCGTGTTCTCATGTGTCTTTCTCTTTGCTGCAGGCATAGTGCACCTGTTTGAAAGGAGCACATAACTTTTTTTTTTTGCCATTTCCCAACTGCTGGCTCTTTTGGCAGGAATCTGACTCCAACAGCTGAGAAGGCAGAAAAGCTAAAGCCCTTTTCCTACTTAGAAGAGCTACCTACCTTCAACTCTTTGAAGAGCTGTGTGACACTACTGGAACTTGCTTCCCTTGAATTCTTGCACTGGGACTGAAAATACAGTAGTGGAACTTCCCAATTGTTTTATGAGAGGGACACGTTTCTGAGGGACAATTAAGGGCATGGGTAATCTTTTTCTGGCCTGCTGCTTAACTTTTCAATGTTGTCAACACTCCTTATAAAAATATGGTTCTATTCCATATTGCAGAATTTGATATACCCATTTCTCTTTTACAGAGCTCAAGCCCATATGGCATGTGCTTCCTGCTGAGACCTCCACACCAGGCATCTCTTCAGCAAAGCAACCAAGCCTCAAAAGGAAATTTATAACAGGTTCTTTGCCCCTTTTGCTCACATACCTAAGCCCTGTACTCAAAATCAGAGGCCCAGAGAATCCTCTGATGAAGATCAGGAAATCCTTCCTCCAGTTCAACCTGGAAGTTGAAGAATTTCTCATTCTGGTAGCCACAGGAACGAACCACTCCTCCATACTAGATGTCTAACAGCATTACTTCTCTCTAAATCTATACAGATCCACTTGATAAATGTCAAGTCACAGTGCTTCTACCTTCTGTGCCACCAGCAATAAACTGAGTGAAGTTTGGGTGCAGTTTGCAATCCTGCAGATGATGCACGCAGCAGATAGTCCTGCTCAGTGTTCCACTGCTCTTTTATGCCAAAATATAGGAAAAACTAATTTCAGCCAATAAAGAAGATGTGGTTTTGAGTACACACAGGAAACGGTTACTTGGAATACGAAGGCATTATTTAATTTGGTCACTCTCAGAATACACTTGCAAACTGAATAAAGACAAGCTAGATAACAATCATACTATTCTGTCAAATGCATTCATGGAGAGGAGGAAAAACAGAAGTTACACTCATGATTTTTTATGAAATGACACAAGTTACTTTCTCTTCCGTTTGATGTCTTTCTTTTTTTGTTCTTGTCCCTGTCTATTCTTTATATTATATTTCTACATTAGCTGTACATTTTTCAGTGTATCTTATTGTATTTTAGCCCATGCAAAATGAATTTCAGGATGATGCCCCCAGAAAAGATTTACAAAGCTGCCTCTGTGAGAGATGGCTGCTTCCAGATGTGAGTATAATGTTAGTGCAGCCACCTCTGTGTTTAAATTTTTAGAAACATGTGGTTTCCATTTTGGTAAATTCTACATGTCAGTTCAAAAGATGTGATACATTTTATATTTCTGTTCTTCAATAAAAGTCATTGTCCTCGCCTATCTCCAGCCCAAGGGCAAGTGAAAGTGTTCTGACTATGTTGGGATTTGTTCAGCTCTTCTTAAATCTACAGCACACCAAAGGGCTATATACACACATGGTAGAGTCAAGGTTAGTCACAGTGTGATACTAGTGAACATCAAAAAACAATACAAAAAAACCCCCCAAAAATACAAAACACCCACCAATTAAAAAAAAAAAATAAAAAAGAGAGAGAGAGGAAAGGAAAGGAAAGGAAAGGAAAGGAAAGGAAAGGAAAGGAAAGGAAAGGAAAGGAAAGGAAAGGAAAGGAAAGGAAAGGAAAGGAAAGGAAAGGAAAGGAAAGGAAAGGAAAGGAAAGGAAAGGAAAGGAAAGGAAAGGAAAGGAAAGGAAAGGAAAGGAAAGGAAAGGAAAGGAAAGGAAAGGAAAGGAAAGGAAAGGAAAGGAAAGGAAAGGAAAGGAAAGGAAAGGAAAGGAAAGGAAAGGAAAGGAAAGGAAAGGAAAGGAAAGGAAAGGAAAGGAAAGGAAAGGAAAGGAAAGGAAAGGAAAGGAGCCAAGACAAAAATCTACCTATAGAAAAACCAATATGCTTTTCTAGCTAGGGTTAAATCATAGCACCATATTAAATAGGTCATTGCATCAAAACCTATTCAAATTAGGCATTGCCAAAGGTAATGATGCATTGGAATTAATTACAATTAGTGAGCATTCATCGTGAGAGGCTTTTTAGGATAAAGATAAAAGAATTTGAATGAGCTGATTGTTTGGAAACTGTGTTTGGAAAAGAAGGGCAGAGTGGATATTGTCTCAACTTCTGTTTGGTCATAGATGGAGCAAAAAGGGATTATGCTTTGAGTACTGAGTCAAAGGCCTAGTTAGAAACCCCTTGTTTGCCAAGTACCCCTGCAATGGTTAGAAAGTGTTTAGAACTAGAAAGGTTACTTGGCATAAATGTTTATTATAAATCCTTAACTATTCTCAAAGTATTTTTTTGTCTCTAGAGAAACAAATCATATTGCCTTACACTTCCATGTTTATGTTGTATAAGCTGAAGAGTGATAATGCTTGAAAATACATTGTGCATGTACACAAATACCATCTCAGGCAGAAGAGCCACTTGACTTGGTGGTGGATTTACTTCTCCAAAATTAGATGAGAGATGGACACAGAAACCTTGAGAATGCTCTCAGTTTGAAAGGTGACCATTCCTCACTACATCCAAACCCTTCCCATTATAAGGAAGAAGGATGTAGTTATGATGAGCACCTAGTAATACAGGTAAGAGAAGAGGCAAGATTTTGTTGTATATGGCACCAACTCTCCCTAGGGAGTGGTGGGTGTTTTGTGTTGCTGACATGCCAACAATTCACCTCTGCAGTGCAGAGTTTTACCTGCTGTGGTGATATAGGCTTTTCATTTATTTCAACTTGCCTATACCTGCCAGGATGTCCATGCATTGCTCATGGACAAGACACTCCAAATACAAGCACATAAGTAGATACCCCAGGGAGGCTGTACCCTGAAACATATTATAGTGGCTTTTTATAAGCATCAGGAGTAAATGTGGTGTTGCTGGGCATGTGTCTCCTCTGGAATGCCCTATCCAGTACCCTTTTACAAGCCAAAGGTAGCAGAGAAGCACTCTCAGGAAAACACATGGACCTTCCCAGCCATGCCATGCAATCAGTACCTCAATATAGTTCATATTATACCACATTATTTACAGCTCTCTTATCCATTCATTCATCTGACATTCACAGAAATAAAAAATGCAAGGTAATAAGAACACAAGGAGATAAGATACAAGGAATGACACAGAAAGCTCTGGAAGGGACCCACAAGGATCATTAAGTCCAGCTCCTGAGTGAATGACCCATACAGAGATCGAACCTACAACTCTGGCATCATTAACAGCACAGTCTAACCAGCTAAGCTGGGTGATCATCTTTGTATTTAAAGGTAAGAAATATAGTCTTGTAAAGACTAATTTTACTACTTGAATCCTAAAATTTGGGTGTATGTATGATAGTCAGCTGGCCAAATGTGAAATTACGTCAGCAGCTGGATTCTTACGAGGATATTTATTGTGGACACTGAAGAGAATAGAAAGGTGAATGCAAAAAAATGAATTTTGACACAGCTAGAACAAACCAATGAGGTAACATTTTGTCATTTATATTTAGTCATGGTATTGCTGACATTGTTCAAAACTTTCATATTTTCTATCACTTAAGGCAGCAAGTTGATTTTTAAATTCAATTTCTTTGGGTTTTAAAATTTATTTTTAATTTAAAAAGTAGTGTTTTTGTGGTTTTTTCCCCTTTTTTTCTGTTTTCTTGTGCTCTTATGTCCAGTTGTGCCACTTGTTAGTTTTATTATAAAATCGTCTAAGGCATATTCTTCAGTTAACACTGTAAGACTACTCACCTCAGATGACAACCAGAGATAAAACAAGGATGGCAACTAAAGAAGCTTCTTTTACTCTTTCAATGCTTTATACAAAAAAAAAATCTTCATTTTTTTGCTATAAAAGTTATGAATTTCTGTTTTCAGACAAATGATGTTACATTTTAAATGAAAGCACTCTTTTAAAAACTGCTGTTTAATCAAAAATGCATCTTTCTGTCAATGAAAATGCAGAGTAGAAAATTTTCAGCCAGCTCACTTCTGTTTTCTATACATTCTCAGGGGATTAAACTTCTTATTTCAAACAGAAGAGATCCAAAATCCCCAAATCATGCATTTCAACATCCTATCATATGTCAGTCAATTTTTCCTTCAGTTTTCTTTCACTGCAACCAGCTTGTATGTTTCTACTTAGGCAATCAAGACTAAGAAATAGCCAGAAATTCATCATCAATCTTTATTCCAGGACAAAATAATTTTGAATGGTCTGTAATTCCTCACAGATATCTCTCTTTTTGTCAGCACTTTAGGATCTCCTAAAAAGCAACCTCTCTATATGATATCTTCTGTTTTCAGTGTTTATTTTTTTCCAGTAAAAAGCCCAAACATTCCCCCAAATAAAATGCAGTATCTTTCCAACAGGGGGGAAATATTTTCACAGTCTTTTTCTCAGTAACATTCTTTTATATGACTTTAACTCAGTAGAAATAATGAAAAGACAATCATATTGATTGTATATTCTTCAGACAACTGTCACCACAGAACATCATGGTATTTGACTGTAACTTTTGAATTACTGTCTTCGTTTTTGTGTGTAGTTCTGCTGAGATTTAATAACTAATGGGAATAGTGGTCATGTACAAAGAGATCTTTATTTTTCCAATTCACTTTATATTTCTTCTGTTCCTCTTCCTGTCTGTATTCTGTTTTTAATATGTGCAGTTTCATTTTGTCAACATTATAGGAATGTTATACTTAAAGAAATTGCCTATTTCTTTTCTCATAGCTGTGGGTACCAATTTTTGTCTCATAGACCAAAATACTGGGGAGTAAAAATTCTTTTCTACTGTGGTTGCAGCAAAGTGATATTCAGTATTTTATTAATTCAGATGTTCAATACCTAATGAGCTTTCATGACGCTACAACACCATGGAAGGTTTGTTGGCAAAATGAATGCAATTGAGGATTTAACTCTTTGCTAACATTAATAAAGGTGTAGCCTGTGACAATGTGCTCTCAAAATCCCGCTTTAAAGCTATCAGACATTTTAGAAAACAATTTTCTCTAACTATGTGTCTCCTGTACTGGACATTATCTTGCAGCCCACAGCCTCTGACCCAATCATTAACAGTAATTGCTGAAAGTGAGGTGGCTCGGTTTAATTCCAGAAGCCTGTATCACCCAAGGAAAGACTCAAGCACTACAGCCACCACCACCCCAGGATCACGAAGCCTTGTGGGAAGTCCTCTAGCAGCTGATGGGTGTACGACAGGAAATACACCCCAGAGTAGTTATCTCACATTAGGCTGTAAGTACATAAGTAACCTTACAGCTCTTCAATTTTAAAACAAATATTTCTATGAAGCTGCATTCCCCTCAGAGTCATGTTGTACTGGGTTGCTAGCATCCAAGAAGCATCAAGTTCACATCATAACCTTCCTCTCCATGGGGATGTTCTCTCCTCTAGCTGACAGTTTTCACAAACTGAGTCAGAAATTACTGAGTGTCAGCTGAGCTCTGCCAACTGAAGTCTGTTCAACTGAGACCGACCAACAGGTTCACAAGTTAGTATGGTGAGGTCACTCAAAATTCAGCAGGGACAGCTGCATAATGCTGCATTTAGTAAAGAGTAATCAGCTACCCAAAGGCAAGCTGAAGAACAGCTAACCAGGTAGCAAAGGAGAGCTATAGATTATAATTGATCACAATGTGTAAACAATGCTTTGTTATGAAGAAAACCAAACAACACACTAGATTGAATAAATAGAAATACTTCCTGTAAGACAGTCAGAAATATTTTCTCCACCTTAAGAAGATTATGGAATGTTTGAAGAAAATCCAAAGAGGGAAATGAGGGATCAGTCTTTATAACACATCCTCCAAGGAAAGACTCAGCAGGTGATGCTGTCTGAGTAAAAGAGGAGGCCCTAAGTGTGGACATGATGTCCAATGTTAAAAGGGTAAATACAAAGGAAGAAAAAAAATATATATCAGGTCTTAATTAGGTGGGACAGAAAGCAGTAGACTGAAATTGCATTGAGGAAGGTTCAGCAAAGGTAGTGTGAAATATTTTCAATACTACAAAAATGCAGCACTGATTGCTGGGAAAAATTGCCATTACAGAAAGTCTTTAAGAACAGAGCTAGACTCAGGTGAACGGGAATTATTTAACAAAGAGCTGATCATGCCTTGGAAAAGGAGAATGGTCTACATGAACTCTGGGGCTCTCTTGCCACCCATATTTTCTATTGGCTTGGCTTTCTATTGGCTACTCTGTTGCTGATGCACAGACTTGCAAACAGTACAGCTGTTGAGCCTCATCTTGTTAGGAATCTGGGATAGAAATAAAAGCTGAAGCTTTCAAGAGTGTGTCATCTTCCCTCTATACTGCTTAGATCTGCTCTTTCTTTGCAGTCTGATGTCAGGCAAGTGATTAAACTCAGATTGCTTGGAGAGTTTAGTGTTGGAACTAGGGACAGTTTTAATCCAGAAACATGAATGAAACAACAAATACAGCTGGCAAACAATACAAAACAGTGATTGATTCTGAATATCTTTGTGCTTTAATGTAAGGAATTCTGTTCCATAGTTGTTAAGGGAATTGTTATTTGCCTCTAAAGTTTATAAATTCTCAGGCATGTTGTTCCCAGACCATATACTAGTTTGAATACAGAGCATTTATAATCTGAATTGGGGATTTTTGGTGGGGGGTGTAGGAGGGAAGGAGGAGTGAAATGGCATTCTCTGTTACTGTTTAATTATTATTCATTGTCTTGCCAGACATCCAGGTAGGAAGCAGGAATCACACAATGTAGTTCATATGACTTTGCTACATGCCATGAACAATAGGTAGTGAACAGCAAACAGCTCAAACAATTATTTGCACAAATCCTCTAGATCGAAATGTGTGCATATTTTTGAAAATAATTAAGACAACTACAAACATGAAAAAAATTATAGGTTGTTCACAAAACCCAAAAATTATATGCTTTTTCATCTAATTTGTTTAACTGAACAGTGAACCAGTCCTCCTCATGACCAAATTAGTGAAAAAATGTTTTGCTGAAGCAACATGTGAAACCTTAAGTCTACATTTTGCATTTTCTATCAGCTCCATAGAACAGCATCAGCAGCACTAAGGGCATAGAGAAAGAAGAAAGATAATGTCTTCACCTATCATGATTTGAGTGTGACTGCTGCTTTGGTTTTCATCCTCCAATTATCAGAAGTGATCACACAGAAACTAAGAGCTGATGGAACATCTTTAAGCCAGGTGCTGCCACTTATCAGCTCTAGTATCTACTTTTTGCTCCCACACTAATGAAAAATGATTTCAAAAGAAATGAAGATCCTGTTTCAATAAGATTGGGGAAAAGATGTAACCTAAAAGCTGTCTACAGACTCAGGAATAAGTGAAATGTTTTGACAGGGAAAAATATGTGTTGGCAACATTGCTCGACTCAGATTTCAAAAGTAAAATTGAAACCATACTTCTGCAGGGTGCAGACGCTGACAACTGGAAGCCTGTTCTGCAATATATAGTAGTTCAGAATATGCCAGCCAGCTCCTCCTCTCTTCTTTTTCTTTCATGTACAGGACAAATACATTCCAAGGAAAAGAACAGTCTGACTTGGAAAATTTTTGAAAACAAACAAACAAAATCCAAATCTGACTCTGATATGACTGCAAGGGGTTCAGAGAAGATGAAGAGCACTTTGCATCTAACTATATAAAACTGCAGGGAAAGTGATATTCTTCAGATATCTGTGGTCATTCCAGGCTAAATCTGGGCTGACCCCATGTCTGAGTTGTGTCAGCCTATGTGAGGTGCAAAACTGGGCCCATGAAAGAGTCACATCCCAAAAATCCAGGCTTCAATTTTAAGCAGGGTGGTTTCAAGTAAGATTGTGAACATAGGATTTTGTCAATTCACTAGATCAGGTTGAGGAACAGCTATGAAAAAGTCCCCAGATTCACATGGGCAGGGAAGTACCAACACTTAAAACTAGTAATGAAGACCAAAAAACAAACATTTCAAATGATATGTGTTTTGTTCTTAGTTTCTTGGTCACAGTCACTGCAATATAACCATGCAGCATTTTTTTTGCAGTGAGTAAAACAGTTTTGGACCAGAAACTGTGGATTATGGAGACAATCAGCTACTTCACTAGATCATTCAAAAATAAAATCTAAAAGAAAGGCAAATAATCCCCTCTCAGTCTTCTGTTGTGTTAGTGTGAGAAGATCTAGAGATAAAGCAAAGATTTCCTTTCTTGAAACCTATTTCAAATAAAAACATTAAATGAATCTAGAATTTTGATTTTTTTCTCTTTGCTTTTGGATAGATATTAGTTATATCAATGTTTTTACCTTGATTTTTTTTTTAAATTTTCCTCCTGTAACATTATGCAAGCTCATATAAGGTCAAACTCCTAAAGGAATTTGTTCTACAACCTTTCTCTAAGGTTTCCCAACTCTATATATTGACTTCCTGCTGACATCTGAAGCTTTGTTTCTCAGGGCACTTAGCAGAGGAGTGAGCATATGTCTGAATCTTTTTTCAAAGAATCCATTCTGCAGATTCTGTTCTCAAAGAAGTGTATTTATAAGAGATTCTTCAGCACTTCTTGGTTTGGTTTGCAACACAGATACTGTTATACTATATCTCCTGTCTACATTTTTTGCTGCTGCAGTGCACAGGACATTTAGATGTACATATGGTTCTTCCCAAAGTATGAACTTGGCACAGGAATTGAAATGATGTGGTTCCGCGTGCTGGTCTAGTTAGAGAGACTCCCTCACAAACCCTTGAGTGATGCTCCTCTCTGTCTCACATACAGAGAAGGCAGAGCAAAGCACCCTTCTGTCTGCTCCAGTCATGTCCAGACCAGCTTTGCCCTAGAGGAGCAGGCACACAGTGGCTCTGGTTTTGCTTCCAGCAAAGGGGACAAAAAGGGTCTTCTGGGAGGCAGCAATAATGCACAGCACCTTCCTCTTTATGTGATCCATTACGACACCAAGAAAATCCTTTAGCATGACTCCAAAGATAAAGTGGTGTCATACAGCAGCACCCTGAAATGCTGAGATCAGTGTGTGCATGTGGTGATGGATGTGCTTAAGAACTAGACTAAATGTGAAACTGCAGCCTAGAGAGTAAACGTGCTGCTACATACACACTCTTGTTTCAGTTTCTCCCATGACTTTGTGGAGTTTAGATACATGTAGGCTACTTCACCTTTGGCCTTATGCTCTGCATTCAAATTAGGTTAACAAGGTGGATTTTAAATACCTGATAAGACTTATAATCATTAACCATCAAAAAATGAAAATGAAAAGTGTGGGGGAACTGGCAGGAGAGAAGAGAAGGACGTAAAAATAAGAAGAAAATGAGAAAATGCAGAGCAAACGGAAAGCAGGGACGAGTCAGGAAGGAATGAGAATTTTCTTCTCATTTTAAAGGTCATTTCCTCCCTCTGGCTGGCTTCTGTAACAATAGTAATATATACTACCAACACCAACCCTTTAGGGGTTATTTTTTAACATATTGAAAGGATAGGAACATTTTTTGGCTGAAAATATTAAAACATTTCAGTAAAAAAACCCCAAAAATCCTACTGAAATCATCTATCATCATGCTCATTGCAACAGCCTCTTTCACTTTCTCACGCTTAACATTCAAGACTTCTGTGGCTGAATAGGTCCCTGGATAATAGGTAGGGATGTGTGAGGGATTGGTAAAAAAACCTAAAAGTAGGGATAGAGGGGAGGAAAAAAGTATAAAGAAAGGCAAGGAAGAGGGATGGAAAGGACTGAAATAGAGAAAGTGAGTAGAGATAAAGAAGAGTAAGAGATAAATGGGAAAAACTTGGCTTTCACTTGCACTGACTCCTTTGTACAAACCCGACAGTGAAAAGTTGCTCTTATTCTTTTTTACCTCTATTCCAATAAATCTAAATTGCAGATAGATCTTTCTGATTCAGACCCACAAGGAAAGAGAAGGAAGAAAAAACAAAGTTACAAAAAGGAAATAGGAGAAAAAGATAACTAGGGCTAAAATAAGGAAAAAAATCTCAAAAAGTTTTTATGAACTTCAGGCTTTTTCTTGGCTGTTACTTGCAGCTTTTAATAGTTTTCTAAATTTTGAAGTGATTCAATGAACATTTTGAAATTTTTCCCCCAAACTGATCTAGCAAAAAGTTTCATTGCTGTTGCTAGCTTTCAGTCATTTCAACCTTAAATTTTTACAAAAGTAAAAATGTAATTGAAGGGAAGTGAGTATGATTTAAAGAAATATGATTTCAGAAAACAGATGAGAAAGGAGAATAGTGAAAAGCAAATGAGATTTTTGCATTTGAAAGACCTTAAGTAATAACAATTTTAACAATACTGATGACTACCAATCACTGAAGTCAACATTTTAATAAGAGGATGGCACCTTCTGAAAAAATCAAATGCTCTACGTTTCACTAGTGGAAAAATCACAAGTGTTCTTTAGAGAAAATATGAGAAATAGGGAAAAATAAAATTAAAAAATGATGTTACAGTAAAAGCTATAAAAATAGCTGTATATTTCTTCAGCTCTCTGGCTGAAATGAAGACAATATTTTGGATCCAAATAAACATTGTGTTTGAATCCAAATGAAATGCTTTATTTCACTTTGATGTCCTTCGTTTACTTGCAAAATAGGTCTAAATGCAAATTTAGATAAATTTTTAAGCAGAATAACATTTTTAAAGTTTTTAAAATGTCAAAATAAACTACTTTGCATGTTTTGCAAGTCTTTTCCAGGGATATTTTTTCCTCATGTCAAATCAGCTCTATAAATCTGACACTATTTACAAATAGTTACAGATGCTCTTGTTTTGCATTTCCTGCCTTGTAAAACAGACGACCTTTTCTGACAGGAGCTGGGTACAAAGTTAGAGACTTCTTTTAGATTTCATTTTGTAGCCTTTTATTTCCTTTATTTTTCATCATTATTCATCAATCTACTGCAAGCATCTGGAAAACCAAAAGCTTTCCAGATTTGAGATTTTGGTTCAAGAGACCTCCTGGACCAAGCCCAGGCTTTCTTCCCAGAGCAGTCCAACACAGGCTGGGCACAGGGGCACATCGTGGTCTTGGAGGAGACCAGCACTCCCTACTCTGAGCATGTCCACGTGGTCTTCTGCCCTGACTCAATGTTAGCTAGACCTGAAATGGCCCTGACAAAGGTTTTTTTGATCCAGTTGAAAGAAGCATTAGTCACTGTTTCTCAGATTTGCCTTTGGAAGTGCCCAGACCACATCTGCTCCACGCAGAGCCAAAGATAGCTTGCAGCTGCCTGCAGAGGATCAGGTGAACATACTCTCTTAACCCCTCTTCTGCTTAATGAGGGTGAGGGAGCAAGTACCTCTAGTAAATCAGATTTTATTTTACTCCTTAGAAAGAGAAAAACATCCTTTGATGAGATGGAAACACTAGAAGAGGTGAATTGTGAACGCTTTGTGATCTACAGAGATATTTGGCCTCACTAGAAACTTGTGCTTCTCTGCGAGCTGGCTCAGCTCCACTGGTTACATCCTTATCCAACTGATGGAACTGATAAACTGTATTGATACAAATCCTTCTGCTCTTTGACTGTAGATGTCTAAGCTGTTAGCATTATCAGTGTCCTCACTTTAAGTTGATGGAGACAGAGCCTGTGAGAGGGAAAGTGACATGCTGATAGTATTTCGGCACAACTGGAATCAGAGCTTGTGAGCCCCACTCTAGCAGCCTAAGCACCAGCTAGCCTTTTTAGCTCTGCCACAGTCTGTTGTGGTGCTATTATTGCCACACTCAGTTAAGGTCTTCTAAAGAGTATTTTGTGACCTAGTGAGTGGTTTGAATGTGTCTATGAGTTTTCAGGTTTCAGGGCAATCGTTGCTTTAAAATGAATAACATATTTCAGGTTTTTAAGCAGGGTAGGCTCAAGTTTGATTTGCTACCAGCTTTATGCCAGCTTGTATTGACTTTTTAAAAGTAGCTAATGATTTACTATGGAAAGAGTAGGTACAGGATCAAACATACTGGGTGAATGGTTTTTAAATTGCTTGTTTTTCTCTTCCTTGTCTTTCAGTTCTTATTTTGTTAACCTCGTGTTTTGAAGTAACTGTGTGTTATATTTTCTGAAATCTGCTACGAGATATACTCTACTCTGAATATATACACAGAGCTTTTGCTAATAGTAGTGGAAGTCATGAACATATACTGAATAATACAATGCAGTACTTAAATCCTACGGGGAATACAAGTCCTGGCTAGAAGAAAAAGAAATCATAGTATTTCAAAATGCCAGTTGCAACATTGCAGTGAGTTCCAGGCACATGTTTGCCAATAATGAATGGAGGAGTGGATATACAATATTTGAAGTGTCTCCTGCAGAGTGGTATCATATATAATCATATATACTGTCAGCTTGCTTGATTATGTTCAGGATTGCAACCAGCACATTCAGAAACAAAGGAGAATTTCTTATGTCCCCCAAATTTAATTTTCATGAGAGATATATGGAGGAATTAATCGGTGATTACAGCACAGGAACCAAAGCTCCTGTATCTTGCTATATTTGCATAATAAACACACATTTGTGGATTCTTTTTAGAAAGATAATCACACATTCAGAAAAAATTGCTTCCTTAACTTAGGAAAAAAAAATTTACAGTGTTAAATTTTTATTATAGCAATTCAATTAATTGCCACAGTGTTTAATTTAATGTACAGAAGCAGTACACATTACCAATTATCTTAATTTTATAAAATCCAGGATCACAATTCAGTCTTTAATCAATATATCAGAACCTTACTCCATTAGCTGTTGTTTCTAACAGGGCATCTCAATTGATTAGGCTGTAGATTTTTTATGGGTCTTGTTTTATAAATTGAACCTATTCAAGTAAACATAACATTTGGTAATAGTCTTCATAGCAACTGTCAAAATGACTTATTGTTTTTCCAGCCCTGCATTCCTTCAGAATTAATAATACCTTTGTGCCCTTTATAACACTTATTATTAAAGCCATAAAAGTTCTCCATGTTTAATGAGTGGATGTTTCATTATATGTACGGTTTGCTTGACAGACTGAAAATTTTTCTAATCTGTTTCTCTTTTCCTCTTGATTGAAGGATTGTAAATATGCAATTAGCAGCTGGAGTAGAAGTAAAAGCAGAAAATGTCAACTGTCAAGTAGCTCCATTGAAAGACACATGATGTTTCAAGCTAAGACAGAAAGACAAAAGCATCTACCAACAAGGATGAAGGTTGCAAAATCTCTGTTTAAACATTCCATTAATCTCTTCCATGAAATAAATATAGTCAGTACCTCCTGGAATGAGGAATCAACTATCAAGACTGCAGTTTACTTTTGCAATAAAGCTCTGTGTGGTGATGCTCTGCTTCATTGCCAGGAGACATCCTGGATCCGATCACTGTTAGAATTCATAAGATAATATCCCTTTATGTAACATATCACAGTAATGCAATTGATTTCCCAAGAGCACACATGCAAAAGGGTGCAATGCATCATTGTACTCTGGAGCATATTTCTCTTCTAGACCAAAACATCTAGTTCTGCTTCCAAACAACTACTTCTGTGTTCTCTGTATGAAAGTCTGGATATGCCTTGACTATTTTATGCAATGGCTGAGAGAACACTTTCGTCCAGTACTGTGAGAGGGAAATGCTGAACGGAGTCAAGAGAGACATAAAGAGATATCTATTTTCACTGGCAAGCCAAGAATAACTATCTGCAGCAACATGTTATACTTAAAGCCCCATAAAAATCTCTAAATAATTAAAGAGACTGAATTCTCTAGATGTTCCTGGTTATCTGTGTCAGTAGGAGAGGTTCAATGTAAGGCACAATGAGCAGAATAAGGCTGTTTTTAAACTACAAAATTAAAGACTTTGCCAAGCCAAGCTATGCAGAGGCATGAATTCTTGACTGGACAACTGGCCTTTAGACTGTAATATTAGACCAGAATTAACCTTCCTGCATTTTCTTAGAAGTAGCTACCATAGAAGTCCTCAGTGTTTAATGCTGGGAAACATATGTTCAATATAAGGCTTAATAATGCAAAATTGTGGGACTACCATAACTGCCTACCAACAACTACAAAAACTTTTGATGGTTTTCTGGTCAAGAGGCTAGCAATTCAATCCCTTTCCCCACCTTCTTAATTTATTTTCTTAAGACTTTAAGAAAAGGAAATAAGCGTTCTATTATCTTACATAGCAGATTTCCACATTTTACTGGTCATAAATATTCAAGCTTATCCCAAGTTTTCACAGTTCTTAACATTTTAGTTTTGCCTGTCATATGCTAACTATTATGCTTTATGTATATAATCTAAAAATGGCATGCATATCCTGTCATCTGAGAGGATGACACAGAGAAGTATCCAAAAAGCATCTGTACAATGTGAGACAGCTCTGGTATTGATCAAAACAGAAACAGGTCCACTGATGGTGTCCCCATTATGTTATAAGATAAAATTTATTCCTGCAAATCCCACTGATGTTTCTTTGGTGATTCAGCAGTTTCAGACAGGTAGGACAGACAGAATTGCTGAGCAGTCTCGTGTGCCAGTCTCCCATGGGATGGGGCTCCAGCCTGCCTGAGGCACATCCACATGAAGCATAAGCACACAGCAGTGTGCTGTGGGTCTGTACAGCAGCTCTGCTCTGCTCCCAGGGTGCTCCACTGCCTTGATCACAGCTTCTGACAGAGCTCCATGGTAATAGATATGTTGGCTCATAGGCTGCTGCTTTCAGAGCATAGCTGACACAACAGAGAACTGACTTTACAAAAGGATAATAAAAAAAAAGCAAAACCTAGAGCAATGAGAAGTTTCTTGACCTATGTAAAATTTAAAATATCTACCAGAAAGTGTCTTACTTTTCTCAGAACTTATTTCCCACATACTACTCAAACTCTGAGTAGCAGGAATCTGGTTTGATGTACTAGTTAACACTAATCAAAACACAGAAAAATGGTTGATAATATGACACATCGTAAAGAAAGTGGGACAGAATTTTAATCTGGTTGGGCCCAAGTTATCCAGGGAACACTATTAGAAGAGAAACAAGCAAGAACAGGTTGTTTAGAGGCTGGTGAGGGTTGGCCAGGACGAGGAGCCAGGGAACTGCATCCAAGTGCCATGATAAGTCTGTCTGAGGCAGTGGCCTCACTGGCAGGGACCCCATCCCACCACCTTGAATGGGGCAGGGATGGGGATGGCAGCCAGGGTTCCCTCAACAGAGACTGGAGGTTAATTCTGCTTCCTTCCACAGGTGGCCATGGAGCCACACAGAGACACTGCTGGCTCCACACCTTGCATTGAGCTAACAAAAATTTAACCTAGTTTATGTTAAAAAGAAGAATTAACCAAGTCAAGTCTATAAAGCTGCTTCTCAGTTTCAGCAGGGGAAATTTTGCCAATTGGTTAACGAATACTGCTGGACTAAGTAGTCTGGGAATATACATTCAAAGAGAACTTGGCATTTCTTTAGGACAATGTGCTGAATTATTAGGGGTTCTATCCAAGCAGTGGGAGAAATAGGAGGGATTACCAAGCTGATTTAGGGCATGATCACCTGACAAGTTTATTAGTAATGAGGAGAAATCATACAAGAAAATAAAAAAGCCTGAAGTAAAGGTCAAACTGGAGGTCAATAGTACAGGCCTACAGTGAGAAATCCAAAGTTAGATTGATTTGCTTTCCAAACAAATAAAAAAAAGTTCTGTATGTGTACAGCTGGCACCCTCCATCAAAAAAATACCCTTGAAGGATCACTATTTTACCAGAGTGGGATAGAGAATAAACATGACCTAACTGTACCCGAAACCTAAGTGAATAGCTCCAACCGGTCCTCAGTAAGAATGTTGCCATTTGAAATGAAGATTTTGTTCCTGATAGTAAGTATTTCCTGAACTGTCATAATTTAAAATCTGCCAGTGACAATAATATATGTGCTTCAAGGTGAGAAGTGCAAAACACTGTGTCTTCTCAAAGCCAAAATCAGCTATAGCTCACATTAGTGCAGCAAATCCCCAAAATCCTGTAATTACTTTGTTTAGTGTTACTTAAACAGGACTATTAAACATGCAAGTAAAATATTGTCCTGTCTGAGAAGAAATAGGAAATTGCATATATATTTGATGTGTATAATATGTATATTACATATATAAATATGTATAGACAGATGGGGGCTATTTTTTTGGCAGAACTATCCTTTTTTGTGGTCCAGGACTTTTATTTTTAAAGAAAGATTTGTGTTTGTGCATAGAAGAACGGATTGGAAAGGTACTCCATTTTTCACAGTTCATATTGTCTGTTTCCTTAAAAAAGAGAAAAGTCTGCAAGGGGTCCAACTTCCACCAAACTCTCTGAAGACAGTATTCTCCATAAATCAGTCCCTTGCATGTGACACGTGAATTTGATGAGCTATTTTGGGGCTGTTTCTAAGAACTGGTTGTAAAATATAAAGTGAACAAGTAGGGAAGGGTTCAAAAAGAATGAGAAATAGAAATTGTACCAGAGAGGATAACATTTTGTCTTTCAATGTGTTTTTTCTTTTCAGAATCTCAGGGAAGGGGCATCACCAGCCGAGCATCTGACGGACGCCAAGGTTCCAGCTCTGTTGTGTGACCACCATGTTGGACAAGGAGCAAGATGGGAAGGGGATCCAGAGTACATCTCCTCCAGCCTACTCCTTCTGTGCTAGTCAGATATTTGCACCATGCCTCTCCTTTCCTCTTTCCACCAGGATACAGACAAGCAGAGAAGAAATAGTAGGGAAAAGGACAAAGAAGAAAATACATTTTTTCCTTGTGACAAGGATTTGTTCAGGAAGTAAAAGTTTTCAAGGTCAATTTTAAGAATTCTGGAGTCATTCTCCACACTTCCTTTCAACCTAGTGAATTTTTTGCTTTCACCAGTTTGTCAGTACAGTGTAAAGATAGGAGGTTATCCTTGTCTCCACCCCAGATAAAACATCTGTACAAAAAGTCCGAGACAGCTTTCCTCTCCATCTTTTTTCCTTTTTGTTTTCATTCCTTTCTTCTTTCCTTCTCCCCACCTGTCAGAATATGGAGCCAGTTTTGGCAACCTAATCAATCACATTTGAATGAGTAATTTTAAGAATATTTAATTTAAAATACTGCTGGATAATCTTGCTTAAACCAGTGGAAAAAAGTGTACAAGACTGGAAGAACCTAATTGAAACTAGGAAGGGAAAGACTGTGATTATAGGATTCCAAAATGCCTGACTACATAAGATATGACTGTGAAACAAAATGCCCTTTGTTTCACTCTCCATTGAGTGGTGCCACCAACATTGCCAGAACCCCCATTACTATTTATAAACAGAACTCTCCAGAACACCATATAGCTGTCATACAAGCAATACAGATTGTATTGTGTCACAAGCATTTTTTTTTTTTTTTTTATAACAGCTTGGCTCAATCTTTCTTTGTCCTTGGCACCAATGCCCATTTTCGTACAAATAAATGTGGAGTAAAAACGAAGCCAACACCTGTAGCCACTCATCTGCTGAGCTTTTGCAGCTGCAACACCCACATGCCAGCCTCCAGAAAAGGTCTTTCCCAGGAGTGGCTGTGAGTTTGGGGCTGCCTTGTTCCCAACTGCCTCCTTTGGTTTTGGTTAATCCAGTGTTCATGAGTCCTCACCATCAAAGGCAAACACTACTTATATATTGATAACCTTGGTACTAGACTATCCAAATTGATCAAGCTGCCTACTTTGCAAAGGAGAGACAGGAAAGTCCTTATTTAACTATTTAAATACTTAAATTAATTCCTTCCCACCTTTCTGAAAAGAAATCAAAAGGCTTAGCAAAATGGATGACACTCAGTGACAAGACCAAAACCATATGAACCTTCTATTTGACACTCACTGAAGTGTTGGCAGCTCAAGCCAGATGAAGTTGTATTATATTTAATGCAGATGTGTCTTTCACTTTAAAAGAAACAGCTGCTTTTAATTTAAATTTCATTTACAATGGAGTCAGAGATTATCAAATGCCATTCCCCATTCACATCCAGCCCCCATAGGAAGCAGTATTAGATAAAATCCATTCGAGGTGGTATTCTTTGCTAATGCTGGCTACACATGAGGGAATGTAAGGAAAAGTAAGAATGATAGACAAAGAATCAGGACACAGTGAGAACAGGCTCTGTTTGAAGCTAAACTTTCATAGAATGATAATCAAAGACTGCACAAGCTCATAGAGCATAAGATCAAAGGTATATCTAACTTGTCTCTAGCAGAGGGCCAGAGACTATGAAATGTCTGTGAAAATCAGAGATTGTGGGGAGGGATCATTCCTCTTCCAAGTTTAAAAGACTTATGATTTATGGTCTCCTTGAGACAAAGAACCATCCAGGCCATCATGTTTAATCCCATCATTAAATGATGGTAGAAATACTGTAGGATTTGTCACGAGTTGATCTATGACAAAGCACTCCAATCTGCAATTTTAAGCTTTCTTTAAAACACAAGGTTTTTCCCTGTGACCTGCAACTCCAAGCCATTTCCACAAAGAGCTGTTAAAAATAAGGGAGTAAAGAACAATAGCTATGTCATTACCCCGTACATGACCCTACAAAATATCTGATTTCTACTCTGTCATATTGTCTTTTTTCTCTGAGTATTATTTACTTAGATTACAAATGCTCATCACCAAAGACATTTTATTTTCTATTATATCCCTAACCCAGTTTTGTGAGTATAAATAAAATAGTACCACCCGCACCCCCCAAAAAATCCCCAAAAAACCCAACAACCCCAAGGAGCCTAAATTCCACTCCAGTTTTTTGTTCAAAGATTAAGAGGAGATCTGTTAGAAACTATGAGTGATCTCTCTGGTATACCAAAGCAGAGACGCTTGGATCCAGGGTTGCAACACTGAATCATCTAATCTGCTCTCTTTTTCCATAGAATCACAGAGTTATAGAGTCACAGAGTGGCTTGAGCCAGAAGGGACCTTCAAGACCATACAGTTCCAATCACCCTCTTGTGGACAGGGTCACTTTTTAGTAGACCAGGTTGCTCAAAGTCCCATCTTGCCTGGTGGTGAACACTTTCAGGGATAGGGCATCCACAATTTCTCTGGGCAACCTCTTCTAGTGCCTCACCACCCATTTTTCCATGTTTCAGGATGCAGTCTCATTGTGATTTATATTTACACATTGGAAAATAATATAACTGCTTGTTGAAGTAATACTTGAAGTTTACGGAGCATGTTTTATAAAGAGAGCCTTGGAAATGTGCCACAAACATTTTTGATTGATGATGTATGCTAAATAAATTAAATTTGTTCATCTGAGTAAATATAGGAGAAATGTTATTTTTTTAAATAGTGGGTGTTGTGTGTGAAAATACATATACTCCTTCAAAAAGGGAAACAAAACTGTTTGCTTTTGCCACAAGTAAAATGCAGACATTGTAGTAAACTGACTCAAACTGAATAAATCCACTCACTGCTGCTACTAATGAACACAGAAAAAAATTAACATAAAATTCGCAAAAATGTTTAATTGCAAAAACCTTGTTTAATGATGAAATTTCATGAATCTAGGAAAAAATATTTTTGTTTAATCTTTCCTGTGATTGTGTTCTCCTTATGTGGTAAAACTGATGACAAAATAGACAGTATGGCAAAAATCAAAAGTAAGGAAAAATAGTTTCAGTTCACTGTTAGCAAGACTGATGGAAGTAAAATTGTCAATAAAAACTAGTAGCTTTAAGCCTAAAGACTTCAGGGGAGCCCAATAGTCTTTGGCCTATGCAACTAACTGCTGTGGCATTTCAGTGGGAGCTGTGTAGTCACTCACTGTTTGGCACTGGCTAAATATGTTTTATTTTTGTTGATAGAAGCTTGCTGTCCTGTTAAAATTAAGATACTTCTGAATGCAAATCTTTGAGTAGAGAAGTTAACTTTTTTATTTGCCTCAAAATCTGTGTTTTTTCAGTGAAATTATTACATTTTACCTTGGAACAAACCTAGAAAATACACGCCAAAAACATTAGAAACTGTCTATAAACATTTGCAGAGTAAAAAGAAATTATTGTCATAGTAACTTGGGCCCCAAATTTGCAGACCTACTTATACTGATATAACCCAGAACCCCTTCATTCTTTGCCAGGTAGTGCTTGACATTGGTGAAATTTGAGATCAGAATTTAGCCCAGAGGCCTTGAATTATTTTTTAATCCTAAAACAACCTTTAAAATCTCATGCAGGGAAGATAAGTATAGCTCAACAGAAGTTACATTTTACATTTCATGTAAACTTGCTTCAAACAAATCAGAACAAGTAATGTGTTCATTGAATAAGTTATTTTAAATTTTGGTACATCTTAAGACTGACTAATATGTAGGGGAGAGGTTTTGGCACTTTGGTGAAAGCTTATTTGTTATATAAGATGAGCAGCATTCAAGTGCAGAATGCTCTATTCATCTATTGTGCTCCCAAACCCAGGGAGTAGTTGCTGATAATGATTTTAGGTGAGGCTTTATCAGCCTCCTTTTATAACTGTTCTTCATTCATAAACAACATCCACAGAATGAAAAACAGTGAAAGCTGGAAGAAAAGAAAATATTGCTGAATCCTCAAATTCTCTAATAGTTGGAAGGGTAATAAAATTGAGAACATGGTTCTGCCTTGACAGCACCAGAATAATTTCTTTTGAAAAGAGCAAAACCCTTCAGAAATAATAAAAATAAACCCACAAACAAAGCACAGGTACTTTGTGACCTGATTATGAAACAGCCCTGTACTTACCTGCACTCTAGCTTTCACAAAGATAAGAGTTTCAGCCTTTACAGGCTGACAGAGACTGATGGTCCTGAAAGGACTCTGAACAAGTTGTACACAGAATCTGGAATGCAGTGAGCTTCACAGTAATAAAATGAAATCCTTTTCGGAGAGTATACAATTAGCCCTTTGAACACATTGTTGCATATTTTTTTAGAAAAGCTTGCTAACACCCACATAAGGCTGAACATGTAACAACTTTATAGAAGTACTCAGCTTCTGAAGCTAAGGTTAAAAGGATAAATCTATCCAAACCCTCAATATTCATTGAGGATTAATTAAGAAACTCTCATTGCTACATAATTTTTCCCAACAACTTACCTCAGAATTTCCTGTGTTTAGATACGAATCAGCTGAAGGATCTGATATGGTTACTAGTGGAAACTGGAAGTTGGCTAGATGGGCTAGTGACATATTTTGGTGTGCAGCCACTCTGTTCCTCAGTCCCTATTTCATACCTGACCAGCATTCACATGCAGTCAATACAGGCTCTTTGTGTGAGTGCTTTGAATGATCATCTGGAACTTCTGTAGACTCAAATCAGATGTCTAGAGCTGGGCATTGCATTACACTCTTATGTTAAACTGGAAAAAAGGAAAATGGGCATACTGTTTTGTTTTTTTTTTTTTTTTTTTTTCCCTGAAGCATTTCATTTTTGAAATGAAAATAAAGTAGGCAAAGCTGACTAGTTTTCTGCCTTTCTTTCTGGTGAGAAAATTTTAGATCAAGCAGAAAGTGAGACATGAAGTTTAAATTAGACACAGAGACACCAGAGCTAGAAAAATCCAGTAACTACAGTCATGATTTGACTTGATATAATGTGTTTTCAAGTTTACAGCCATGGGATTTCCACTTCAAAATAATGAGAAGGGAAGTGGATGCAAAGAAATTTGACTGAAGAAAGCTGCCAGAAGAGCTACAGTTTGATGGTGTTTTCCCCAGAGAGAGTGTTTGTATCAGTGAAAATATAGAGCAGCAGTCCTGTAAATGTCAGCAAGGCCAGATACCATTAGAGATTTATACTGAGAGACGAAGCCTCTTTCCATTTAATTCAGAATTGAATTCAAAAGCAGCCAATTTAGATCTTTGATGTGAAGTGCTCTTTCAACGTCAAATCCCATTAGAAAATTAGGACCTGATTCTTATTTGTATGAGGATATAAATGAGAATGTAGGACAGTTGTAAAGGAGAAACTACGTCTATGACAGCACTGCGGTTCGGGATTAAGACTTTTTTGACTGTTCTAGAGCAATCTGAACTGTACTGCACAGAGAAAAGGATCATGCCCCCAAAAAGCCTGAAACGCTCCAGGAGCAGGACCACAGATATACACTATGGAGCTAAAGCAAACTGAGAGATTGGGCTAGAAACAAGTATGAGGTCTAAGCTTTCTCTTAAGAAAACTCCTCTCAGATAACTAAGATTACCAGTAACAGCCATAAGGGAGAAGAACCTTAGCTATATTCCTGCAAAATCTATGGATATGAACTTGGATTAGAGATGGGGGTCAAACCTATGCAAAAAAAAAAAAAAAAAAAAGTAAATATCCTTTTTTAGTTCAGTGACAAAATGAGGAGAGTTGTGATTTGGCTTGATGAAACTTTTTGAAGCTAGTACACACAATAATATGGTTTCTCCATAATAAATATAATATAATAGGTGAGTAAATTTTCGCAGTGGTACAAACAACAGGATTTCATCAACCTGAACAAGCCTCATGTAAATTAACTAAGGGACTGACCTTTGCTTGAAGGGGATTTTCCTGTTTTACTGTGAAGAAGGTGATGGTGGGTGTGAGGGGTTGGATGTGAAAGAGCAGAACAGAAACACTGCAGAGGAGTGCAGAGCAATCAACAGAAAGCCTCACAGACACTTGAAACAGAAACCTGAGGAACAGCTAGGACTGGAAGAACTTCTGGGCAAAGACCTGCTCTGGAAAAGGCTTGGAAGAAGGAAGGAATAAATTGGCTCCCCTTGCTTCATGCTTCTGTCTGCAGAGTATTGAACCTGGATAAACAGATGGCACTGTGCATAGAAATGCAAGTCCTAACCTGAGGTGGAAGCAAATTTAAATCTCTTACTTCCCTCCCAGTCCCCAAAGGCTACCTTTGAGTCAAAAGAGATACAAATGATGAAAAGAGATGAGGAGAAGTCTAACTATATTAAACAAATTTCTGGTCTGCTGGGGCTGTATTAGCTGTTTTGGGTGGTATTCCTTTTTGAAAGTTTCTGTATATTTTGGCAGTTAACATTTCAGCGGAAGTTTCATCTCCCACTCAAATTATGTTGCACATACGCACGAAGTACAGCAGAGAGGAAATGCAAAAAGTGTACTGTCTCTGGGGGCTGGTGCTGTGTGTGAAACTCCTTACAATGAGTAAGCAATTTCCTTTAGGTCAGACACGCAGAAAGCTTCTTATATTTGTGATGATAAACTCAGTGATCTTTATTACTAATATGGGTAATAGAGTCTATAAAGTAAAAAGTAAAACCAGTAATGGAGAATAAACAGAATTAGATAAAGGAATACATTCTGCATTAGTACTTTTCTAGGGGTTTTAGAGGTGAGAAATGCAACTTTTTTTTTTAAGGGGCCTTTTGTTGTGTTGTTTTTGTTGTCTCTGCTTATGCATGTGATTAATACAAATTTTCAGAAATCTTTTTTTACAGGAGACATCATTCATCAGTTATACTAAAACTCCTATGTATGGACCAGGACATCTGTTGTGGTGTAGAACTGGGCTTTTTGATTTGTTTTCTTGTTATAGCAGGCCAAACTGTAATAATGAACCCAAGACCTCCCAATGCCTAGAAAACTGTCAGAGAAAGCTCTCTGTAACTAACAACCAAATTCATCCCTGTTGTAACTTGGTTGGAGTCACTCAGCCACAGCTGATTGTTTATATGAAGCAGATCAGGTTGCTGAATGAGATTTAGGGGTATAGAGAACAGTTGGAGAAGGTTAATATGAGAAGCTCTTTTTTTTCCTGGATGCTAGTTTCTCCTGCTCAAAAATACTATTATAACAGGATATACTCAAGACAATACCATCAACTATTTTACTTCTTTTCAACACAAAATTAAATTTATTGGCTAAAAGGGAAGAATTATAAAGCAAAATTATATTCTCTGTCTAATGTTGCCTGTAGCCTTCTTGCTTGTCATCCCTCCATCTAGCTTTTTAGACGTTTGTGTTCATGATCATCAAAAGAACATTATGAAAAGTGCTGGATGAATGGTATTGCAGGGTAATAACAAAACTGGCCTATTTGAAGTTATTATTTTCTATATTGAAAACAAACCCCAGTGTTTTTTTAGTCCTCAGAGGATCTTCACAAATTTTATTTCAACCACTTTAAACTGCAGAGGGAAATTCTGGCCTCACTGGGTAAACTCCAAAGAATTCTGTGGGATCGTGAATTCATGTGTGGTGGCTATCCTAGGGCTCTCTGCAATATACAAAGCTAGTAGTGTAAGGCTGCCTAGCTTTGTAACTGCTTGTTATAAACAGATCCATACAAAACCAGCCATGTTATTGTAAAGACTAACTTGTCTGTTTGCTTGGTGAGTGTTCTTTGTTTATTCCCTGATGTGTGCAAGTATGAACAGGACCTAAATTCAGATGATCTATGTGTGAAGCCAGCCAATATAGAAAGAAGCTAAAAGGAATCTGTCTGTCTATCTGTCTATCTATATTTATTTATCTATCTGTTATCAGTGGCAGCAAATGTTTAATGATTATAGCTTTTTAAAATGTACCAAGGAAACTCCTCAATAGCAATACAGTACTATGTAGCTGCTGGTCCTCAACAATGTTCTGCTTTGAAGAATCAGTCCTTTGACTAAGAAGAGATCTCAAGAAGAGGTGAAATTGCAGGCAGAGGAAAATAGTTTACACTGGTATGAAGCAGTATTTCATTTTACCATGGCAAGTACTGTGCAGTTCATGCTCACAGGAAGTATGTTAAGAGAGAGATGAACAATAAAAATGCTTCTAATGCATTTATTATTGTAAACATACATGCATTATATTCAAACACTCAGTATAACTTACTTAATGCCACAGGCCAATTAGATCATCTCCAATCACATGTGGAAAGAGCTCGAGCTAATCTAATTTGCCCAAGAATGCTCCATTTATTTCTGTGTTTCTAATGTTTTTATACCATTACAAAATGATCACTAAACATGCCCTCCAGTATGGAGCCTCTGTGCAATCAGAAACGTAAGTTCAGAGGGCCATTCTTCCAGCAAAACAGTGATAACTGACTGTACTTCTAAATTATGTTGCTTAATGGTCAATGGACCAATGGATGCCAAAATAAGGGACACTTGGTTCTCACACCTGAAAAGATTGCTAATATTTGATTGCAAGTACAGTCAATTGCATAGTTTATCAGAGGAAGAAAAACAACCCCCAAAATTAAAACACTGAAAAACCAGTACAGCCTCTAATTTTCTTAGTTCTGTGGCTTTTGCCCTGTGGCAGTGCTGATCTTTGTAGTGTATTGGATGACTCAGGAATTTTAGTTCTCAGAATCCTTTGTTTCTAAATTATTTTTTCCTGCATTCAAAGTCCTAACTGTATTAAAAATAAGCTGAAGCTATAATATTGTTATATAATATTGGCTATAAAACTCTGCCAAAAGCCAGCAAAAACAACAAAAAACAAAAACCCAAACACAACCAAAAAAACTCCCAAAGCTGAACACCGTCGCTCCATTAAAAAAATCCCAATCAAGCCAGAAAACAGCACACGAAGAAAAATCTGAAGTGATACTTGGTGGTTTTTGCATATTTTTTTATGAGAAAGGTTGGCTCCACAGTAAATAGGGCAATGGAGAAGACATTGATGCCATTTTCTTATACTGTCCTTAAATGAATGGAAATTTTACAGTTGAAAATTTTCTTATGCTTTATGAAAAATATGGAGAGTGCTCGTGATTTGACAGACATCTAATTTATAGGCAAGGGGTACACATCACTGCATAACAAGTTGAAGGCTTGGGTCTTATGACAGGAAATGTTTTGTTTCTCCATGTTTCACATGGGTTACATTATCTCATTATTTCTATGTACTGGCATCAGGGTTTATCATATGGATCAAGTTAGCTCTAATAGTCTGGTTTTCCCTCCTTGTCATCTTCACTTGGAGCATTCAATCAGTACACTCAGTCAGTCTGAACCACTAACTCAAACTTGGGTTCTTTTGTCCTTTGCATTGCATTTCTCATAACTTTAATGCATGTAATACATTGTATTTCACTGACACTGGTGAGTGTCATAAACATCCAAGAGACTCCTACCGAAATTTCTCTAAATATTTTCTTGGTAAAACCTAGATGGGGACTGTATCCATCAAAACCCAGAAATATTCACTACCACGTGAGCCTCATTCAAGCAGTGTTCTGCAGCTGTAGCTGTAACTGCATTAAATGTCTTCAATAAAACTATACTTTTCCCTGGAGTGATTGAAGTAAAACATAATATTTTAGTTATATACCATATTGCACATGAAATGTAATGATCTGAACTTACAGTACGTTGAAACCCTTCGTCACAGCACAAATTGAACAGTAGGCAAGGTCTAGTGTATGTTACAGGACATTAAAATGAGCATTGAACCAAAAGAAAATCATAAGCTGACTCTGCCATAAATCTTGTGCACCCCTGGTGGCTATTAAAATTCTACCAAAATTCACATGCTAATGATGTGATTCCAATCAATCCAATCTATCGACCTTGAGGGCTGATTAAAGCTATCACACAATTATGATTAACTCATTGCTGCTGGAAGCAGGATTTTGTGAAATGCAGAACAAAGCAAAAGGTTTGGCTTCCTCGACACTGAGAAGTTAATAGGAAACTGTAAACCTTAAGAAAAACGTTTTGCCAGTTCATAAAAATCTCTGTGTTCAGGAAGGGCTGACCACTTTTCCCTCTCCATTTTCAAGCACTCTGTTGCTCAAGCAGTCAAGTCATTTATACTGTAACCGTTTTCAAACACCATTAATATATACTCTTAAAAGCTGGGAGTTTCTTCTTCATCCCACTCCCACTTCTGCTATGGGCTTCAATCTCCTCTTTAACAAATCAGGGAAGTGTCCATTTACAGACAGGGGGAAATAACTCCATTAATCACAGAAAAGGATTCTTTATGTAGAAATAAAAGCACGCACCACACTTTTTCCACTTAAAGACGTGATATTCATGTGGAAAGGGCCTGAATTTGTTTTTATGAATAGGGCCCTTGGTGACTAATTCTTTTCTGGGGAGGGTAACAGGCAAATGTTATCCAGATGCATTCCTCTGGAATTATTCCCAGTTTCTGGAAGTGAAAACTACTGTACCTGTAGTACAATACAGGGTAGTCAGTGAAACTTGATATGAGCATAAATAGTGCAATAGTGTTCCCTTTGCCTCTCACCATTGCTACAAAAATCTGATCTGTTGTCAACATCTACCAAACCACCTTCCAGTAATTCAGTAACACCTATGTCTGTTCACACACAGATCTGTGTATGTGAGGGGAAAGTAACTCTGTGAGGTTGTAATCCACCTCAACAACCTACTCAAAGGAAGATCTAGCTTTGAAAACTTTCCGACTCTGGCCAACAAACGGAATTTTTTTAATCTATTTAAAAGGATTTTTAGAATGGAAATGCAACACCCATCCTCTTTAGACAATGCTAGCATGGGGATTTAGAAGTCTAATACTAGAAATAATCACAATGGTGCTGACAGAAATACTCCAGCAACATTCTTTTTACGGTTTATTCATGGTGTACTACCTTTCAGACATACAGATCAAAACATTTGAAAGAAACAGTAACCACTGTTACACTCAAGGCATGGACATGGGGCAAGAGGATGTGAAGGGACTTGCACAAGCCATTCAACAAACATTTCCAGTGGCAGAGTCAAGGATTACAAAAGTTAAGTGTAAGAAAGTCCTTAACAAAGAGTTCTAAGTAAAATCCAGCCTTTCAGTTATTCTTCAGTGTGGTGATAAGTGGCTTCTTGTAAGTGCTGTAACAGTTTGAAAATACTTCTTCAGAACTGAGAACAAACAGTGTTGTCATAACTCACTGTCCAGCTATTTGCCAAACTAAATAAGAGAAATCTCACTTTCCTGATATTAAAAAGCCGATTTTTTAACTCTACAAGGTTAATTTGTTCTTGTGCATTTTTTTATTTCATTGTAACTATACAGCAAGAAGAGTCATGTGTATGCATCCTACACCTTGTCAGTACCTCTACTTTTTTAACAGCTTGAAATTGTTTCCAGTAATTTATGAGATATTATATTGAAATTTTAAATATTTTAAGATATATCAGTTGCTGTCCTAATTGTAGCTATTGAAAACTGTTGCCTACCTCCATAATGGGTAGACAGATATGGGGATTTCCAAAGGCTGTTTCACCAAATTTAGGACAGGCATCTAAGATAAATATTTCTTTTGAGCTATGGTGTTTTCTCCGTTGCCCATAGAGTGTAGACAACCATCTTATGACAGAGGCTTATGCTTTACATTGCTGCAGTTAGGGTAAACTCACCACTAGGGTACACCTTGTCCTCTCTGAGACTTCTTGGAGAGTCATACAGAGGACAAGAGACCTTTAACTGACTCACAATCAGAAAAAAAAGCATTCATAAATATTTTAAAACTTCTATTTACAAGTCACTAATTCCAGAAGAAGTTCTGTCATGATTTTCTCATTAGGAAATATATAACAAGTGTCATATTTGTGGTGGCATGAGTGGGTACAGGTTTTATTGTCACTTCTCTGAGAAAAGACTCCTGATTACACCAGCCCAGCACTCAACAGCATATAGCCATCAGACCTCTGTAGCAGAAAACCATTCTCAGAGCACTGAATGTTCCAAAGTGTAACAGCAAAGGTTTTGATTCTGATTTGCAAAAACACTCTATCCTTTCCACAGACAGGTATCTACTCTATGTAGGAACCAGTACAGTAATTTAGATAAATATGCACATATTTGTGATATGAGGAATAAATCAATGCCAACTACTTCTTCTCCTTCTCTGCCAGGTACTCCTCAACTGGAAATTACCTTCATAATTTCAATGTTCTTCTCTAATACATGGATAGCTGTTTCTTGAACAAAGGGCAACCCAGGGTAGTGTTCAGAGCTCCTGTGATATTATCTGAGAAGATGATTTAAAAGCTTTACATTATAATAGCTTCCCTAGAAACTAATTTATCTAATGGTTTTAACCACAAAGCAATTTATTATGCAGGTTCCAAAAGTTTCTTTTTTAGCAAGGCAAAGAGTTGATCCTCTGTTGCTACTCAAACTGAAGATATTTCACAGCCTGTGCAAGAAAGAGGTCTTGTATTCGGGCATTGTTAAATGGCCTTTTTGTCTAGTGCAAAATAAAAAGTGGAGATCAATATCATATTTTGTTTCACTAAAACTAAGAGATATTTGGTAGGGAAAGCAAGTATAAAACACTATGGTGAAAATAATGTATGCTGAAATGTATGTGAAAACAATTTTTGTACAAAGATGACTAATCATGAAAAAACCCTTAGAGGTGTGTGTTTACTAATGAAATCACTTTTATCATGTGCTTAAGTATTTGCAAAAGCTAGATCTTCAGATAGCAAAGGTCGGACTTTTGGTACTTAAGAAATGTGAGAACCCACACTTGTATAAGTTTTTTGGAATGTGTAGCCCGGTTCCCACAAATACTGCTTCCTACTCCTAGAACAGAACACCAAGGCAGGACATTTTTCCAAATGTTCTTATTTGCTGGAATACTGAAAAAAATTCCAGTGCTAAAGGCCACAGTAGACATCTTGAAAGAATGTCACAACTTTTGTAATAGCAGCAGAAATAAAAACATAGCATGTTGTGCTGACTAGAGGAAAATCTGTTGATGTTTTCTTCAGTTCTCTTTCCCTTTTGCCTTGTTCATTCGTTTCATTTATTCTGTTTCTAGGAATAAGAAAGCTATAGACTAATTTCCCTGAGAAGATGATACTCCAGCAGCTGTAGTCATCTGGGCTGGAGAAAATCAGCTGTCATAGAAGCTGTGAAATGAAGCAAGGGTTTAAAAAGGCCTTATAAATAGATCCACTCCTCACTAGCATTGAAATGGATTCCTCCCCTTCTCTGACTTAATATAACCTGAACTTGACCTGCAGGGCATATTGCAAGGCTCATCTTTTTTCACTCTGTTTGAAAATGGGGGTATACAATGGCCATTGTAAAAGCAGAGCATTGATCAAACAGGGAGGGAGGATCAGTATGTGAAGAGATGCTTCTTAAATTGCTCTATCAGGAGGTATTTTCAGATTACATCAATGGCATTTAGGCCATATGGAGAAGTTGCTTTTTCACATTTGCAGAAATCTAAATAAATAAATAAGCCTGTTGCAAAGAGCTATGAGCTGCGAGTATTAATTTTTCACGCTGCCTGTTACTAGCCTCTACAGTCCTCCTCCTTCAGCTGAGATTTTTGGGGTCAGGCAGTCATCCTGACAGGATGGGTAAAGTGCTCAGTTTGCCAAGGAATATAAATAGGACTAATTTACCAGTATACCGTCCTTGCTTACAACTAAATCTCTTTCTCTTTTTTCTTTCTGAGCTGTCAGAGAGCATATCCATCTACAATAGCATGCTTCTCTTCAGTGTGTGATGTAGACCTCTTATGACTGCTATTTCCAGGGCTCTGCCTGTTGAGTGGGTCAGGCAAAGCTCCCACACACCACTCTGGTACTGGCAATGGCATCCCAGTACCATCCTAGTTATTCTAACTTACAGCATTGCCCCTGGTATTTTATTCTTGCAAAACAGTCACAATAAGGTGATAATTAATGAGTGGGTAACATTGATCCCATAGTCAGCATGAATCAGAGTCCCATGCACAAGGTTTAGTATTGCCTGGACCATAAGTCAGTATGGCACATCCCGTGAGGAAATCTGGCAGCTCTTTCCCCTCAAAAAATCAGGATGCTCCATCAGCTGCATTGAACTGAACTATGAATGCTCAGGTGCTGTGTGTGCCAACAACAGCACTAATCACTCTCATTTCAGAGTTGGTATTAAAGACTCCATTCATGCCCCAAGGAGTGCTATGCAGCTGTTCAGAGCTTTCTTTTAGAACATGCTTGTGGGAGGTAGGTTGCATAATGAGACATAGCCCGATATTATGTCCTCATCTGTATGTGGGAGGGTTTGAGCAAGCAGCAGCACATCTCAGTTTAAAAAAGGCCTTGAAGAAACACCTCTTTTGGCTTGTAGAACATATCACATGACCATTTCAAGATGTTTCTGCAGCACCTCAAGAACAGCAAAACCCTTGATTTTCTTTCTTAGGGAAATGGAAGAAAATTTCTTCCAGGAGACCTGTGCCACCAAAGCAGAGGTTTTACTGGCCACACACACTGATGCTGCTTAGCTGCTTGCCATCTGGGCTTGTGCTGATAATTAGCCAATGATGTTGGTGAGATCACTGCATCTAAGGGAAAAACAGCCTAGTTTCTGTTGGAGTAGAAGTGCTGACTACAATTCATAGGGCTAGCCTTTCCAGAGCAAATATGTATCCACTAATAACTCCTAAATATGTCAGAGTGAAGAAAAGCAAGGTATCAGTAGGTTTCAGAATTGAAGTTTGGAACAGAAATAAGTTCTTATGGTGGACCAAATGAACAAAACCTGCTCTTTGTCTGTGCCTTTTTGGGTGTCTTGCTCTTAATAATCTCTTGAACAATACCTGTGCCTGAATCCTGTGGTTTCAGTGCACTTTATTTCTCTATTTATTTTTTTTTCCCCTTGGATTACTCAGAAGCCTAAGAGCTCTCATTTAGACCTCTTTCAACCTCACTCTAAGTGCCAAGCACCATGCTTAAAGGAGCTCTTGCAGGGTGATCACCTTATAAATCAGGGATTAGCACAGAGCTGTATTCACCATTTTTGCTCACCATCAATTTTGTGCTGGCTCCTGTCTAGTTCTCAAAAATTGCCCCAAAAACTTCATATTAACAGGAGAGAACCTTTAAAAATATTTGAAGAAACTTATACTCACTCTTCATTTTAATACTTATTTTCTCAGTTTGCTCTCTTTGTGGGGTATACTCCTGATATATATAGCATGTTATAAGAGGATTTTTTTGAAATGTAAAGAACTAAGTTTATAAACATTGAGACCACCAAATAGCCTAATTAAAAACAACCCAAACAACTAACATGAGAAGAAGAAAAAGGCCCAAATTATTCCTGATTTTGATAAAGCGATTTCGAGTAAGTTCAATACATATTCTTTGAACTACTTTGAGATAGGATTCATAACTTTTCTGAGAGCTTTTTCTTAACAATGTTGTAGAGTTCTGTGTACTGAAAAGTGAACTTTCAGAAAAAATTTTATTTCTGTTAAAATTACCATTTTAATCTTTAAAAAAAACCTCCAGCTCTTTTACATAAGGAATCTGATGAAATTTGTGACCGAAGAATAGAGCATTAAGTGATCTAGTTAAAAACATTTAGGTTCAGTATCTTAATGACTTATCCCTTCTTCCCTTGCTCAAATAAATTTAGGATTCTAGAAAAATAAAGTGTTTCTCAGAATGAAGAGGAAAAGGAGAAACTGATGCTGTTTAAGAAGTTTCAATGCCTTCTTTATTTCTCTCAAAGCCATACTAAGCACAGGATTTGGACACACAAAACCTGCTACCTTCATGGTTTGGGGATTTAATTTCTGGAACTTCCTTCATTAGTTCCTTTCATTAGTTTCTCCAAAACTACCATACTGCTCCAAGAATTGTCTTTTCCTACGGACTGGACATCTCTCTTCATGTTTCCTCACACAAAACATACCCATCACCTTGGCAATGAGTACAAAGCTACTTCTTAAAGGTCCTGTGATGAAGAATATGATTCATGTCTACAAAATAATGGCTTTCAGGGCCAGGACAGAGCCATACAGGTAATACCACACACCTTTGTGCAACTTAAGGGTTAATATGTGGTAAGTATATGAAAAATGTTCACTGGATATGTAGCTCTATTATCTGTTTTTATAACCCATTTTGTCAATTTCTGAATTAGTAAAAATATCCTCAGTATTCCTGTATTTTTCATGCTGATATTTTACATATAGTTGTCATAGACTGACTAGAAAATTTTAATTACTGCTATTGAATTTCTAACCAGGCTGTTGATCCAATATACACATGAGCTTATTTAGATAACATTGTCTTGTTCCACAGGCATTTGTAAAATGATCTTCATTGAAGAGCACTCTCAGCTGCCACATTATCAATACATTGATTTATTAATGAATAATTTTCTATTTATCTCTTCTAGAATTAATCAGAGGAGTCACTTCAAATAAAGTTCTCTTAACAGATGATTGATTAATTATAGACAATGTAATTTCCTATCCTTTCCGAAGATCCACTTTCACATATAATAAGCATTTAGCTGTATTGGAAGCAAGCTGATTTTACTTTTCTTATGACAGAAAGGTTAAATCAATGACTTATAGCTGAACGTTGAATCCTCTCTTACTTCAAATATAGCTCCCTTTGCAAGGAATAAGCAGAAAAGAAACCGTACGAAAACGTGGATATTTCAGTCAAAAATATTTGAGTGGAGAAATTGTGCAAGTGCACGTGTATGTCTCTATGTAAAAGGATTCATGTTGCCATTTCTAGCCCAAAGCACTGAAAAGTTGCATAACAATAAAATATGCTTATATTGGACATGACGTGCTTTCTGCTACCCTGGTGCAACCTATGGAAAACAGTGAGGCAGCATCTAAACAAACAAGCAAAAGATGTCTCATTACTTTTTACCCCCCAAGAAAAAAACGTGGATATTCAGCAGTTTTCAATTTGTGAAATAAAGGGAGGGTGCAGGGGTGCCCCTGGGCGGAACGGGCTGACCAGCAGGTGAGGCTCCAGGGGTGAATCCAGCAACTCTTCCTTGTCCCTGCTCCCTGAACCATCCTCAAAGTAGGACGTGTGGGCCCCAGGAAGCCAGAATGGACAGCCTGCAGATGGTGGGCTGGACACCCACCGCAGCCACAGGGACTGCACATCTTATCCAGGCTCGTCAGGCCTTGTTATGGTTTTCCTGCTGGGCAGCAGAGAGCTTACCCTGCATCCCTTTTACTGACCCATTTTCAGTGTTCTCTTCTGGTTTTTGAACATTTCTTGGCTTGATGAGCATTCAAAAATTTTAAAAATGTTAGTTAGCAATATTAAGGTCATGTCTTGATCATTGTCAAGTGTGCTGAGGCATAATTTGATCTCAGTGCCTAAAACGTTTATGACTTCAGGTTCCTAACCACAGAAATTTTGCTGCCAAAACAGAGTAGATTGTAGCTCAGGCCTTTAGAGAATGGGAGGGATAAGCCATGCCATGTGATGAAATAGCGTTTCTTTGTCAAACATTGTTGGTTTCAGTTATGACTCAATATGAAAAGACAGGTTCCTAAAGAAAGTTTCCACATTTCAGTGCCATTCATAAATATTTTAACTTGCTTTTACTTAATGCACAAATGAAAAAAACCATAAAGAGGATTTGACCTTAAACCCTTAATTGACAAAGACTAGTTTAAATCCTCTGCAATAGCCGACTAATGCAGTACCATTATGAATCATAAGGAATCTTAGCATGATGCATTCCCATTGTCACTGAACTAGTTAAAGCCAGTGAAGCATGACTAAATTGTTGTGACATTTTCCCAGCCCTACTATTACCTGTCAGATGGGAAAAAATCAAGGCGTCAGGACAAGCTTCCATATTGATGTGCTTGCTGTTGATATTAATTGATGTAAATGGATAAGCTTGTCCATCAACAGTAACAAGCACATCTGCTCATTGTAAAAAGAAATCTTCTTAACCTTCTGTTCTTTTCAGACTCCTTTGATATGAAAAAATACTCACTTCTATACTCAGCAAATATGATGTCCATTGTGTTTGTTTTCATATTTTTTTTCTTCTAATTTGCTGACAAAATGAAATATGAACTATTCTGGTATTTCATGTTTTTGCTCACAATGGATTGAGTTATATAAAGTAGGACATGGACAAATTACAAAAGCCAGAACAAGCAGGGTACCTAATAGTCTTATATAACCGCAAACAGTCTGCATCTGCTTTAATCCATCATCTTCCTTAGTGCTCTTTGGAAAAAAAATAATTTTTCTCTTTCTTTCTCTTTATTCATTTTAAGTACAAAGAAGTTTTCCGTGGACTAAAATAGCAAGACTTTTCCTGAGAAGTACTACAGAGATCTATAGCAAAGAATCCTTTGGGTTTTTTCCATGATGAATTTACTAATTCCTGATGAATACTACATGTTGTGATACAAACAGAATTCTCCTAAAGATCTTATTGGCAGAATAGCACTTGTGGCAACAAAGCCTGTTCATAGATTAAATATCTTTTTTTCAAATGTCGTCCTCTGTCCTATGATTTTTTTTTCTTCTGCTGGGTAAAAATAAAAGTAATAATAATTAAGAACATAATATAAATAATAATTCTGAATTCCATGCATTTTCATTCAGTTATGATTTGAGTTTAATTAGAAATGTGATGTCTCCTAGCAGAAATAAAGTATGCACTGAGCATCATGTTTGTTTTGAAATCATATTAATGAAGGCAGCCCCTGCTGCAGACTATATTTAGCATTTCTGTTGATAGAAACACAGAATAATTCAGAAATATCTTCATGTTGGTGAAATATTTACTGGCAAATAAAACAAAATATTGAGAGAAAGGTAAACGTAAATGTAATCAAGTTAAACAGAAATACTTTCAATACAGTACATAAGCAAATGGATATACCTTGAAGAGAAGCAAACTGTAATGTTTTTAAAAACCTAAATATTGCCATTGTCTAATAGAAACCTTTTACTCATTTTTTTTAATGTTCTACCTAACATAGCTGTATTATGAAGTTCAAGTAATCTGAAAGTTATGCTGAGATCTGAAAGAGGTATGAAGGCTAAAAGGATGCAAAATTAAACCTCAACTCATTATAGCCTTTGTTATAAACTATGTTGGCATATGTCTTTTTCCAGAAATGTCTTCCAGTCCTTCTGAAACCGTGGTTAGAAATCCAGACTGTTTGCATTGCATGGGAATAGTTTAAACAAAGGGAACCAGTTAGGCTATTGTTAAATTGTCTTGGTTTTTCTTTGCACCTCTGTATGAACAATACTCCCACACTAAGTCCCTAGCAAATGAAACCTCGTTCTGAAGTCTGCATGTTACAGTTAGCCACTATTTATAACACTCACACTCAAGGGAAAGTGTAGAGATTTCAGTACTGTCCAGATTACAGCCCGGGAAGCTTTTGTCTTCCCAGCACATCTGATACACGCCAGTTACTGGAAGGCTCTTTTCACTTGTTTAAGAGCTACTTGAAATAGCCAGGAAAATGTCAGCTAACACAAACATATCACAATGCTTGATGTGATACTTCTTTTGAATCATTCTTCCATTTCAGAACAGAAAAACAAAAAACATGCTGAAATTTCATTTCAGTGTGATATGCCTTTTGATCATTCATTTCAGCTGGATCCTATGGAGTATTTATTTGTGAGCCCCAAATTTTCTGTTGATGTAAACAAATGAAAGAACATTGAGGAGCCCCACTGAACTGTAACTATTCACCAGAGCGGACATCATGTCCCAAAGACTTCACAAGGTAGAAAATTCATTTTCTACTATCAAACAGCTATGTTTTAAGCAATTACACTTGAAATAAAAAATATCTTTATATCGGACTCAGATAGAAAATTCACTGCAGAGTTATAATTCACATTGAATGTAAATAAATAATGTACTATGGCTTCTATTTTCTCTTTCTAACGCTTTTAAAGACTGGAAAGATTTCCTTATAATTTAAAACTGCTTTAGTCAGTAACCCTCCACAATATTTAATCTAAACCAAATTTGGAAACAGTTCAAATAAATACCATTGATAGGAAATAATGGAAGAAGATGTATTAAATAAAGTGGATTAAAAAATAAATATTTTTTATAACCAAAGGAGGATATAACATTTTATAGTCTTTGTATTTACATTTTCTACAGAGACAAAGGAAGGTATTTTGTTCTGACTCATCTGTAGAATGCTAACTACCACTTGGCCAAATTTCAAGAATTAGCAGCAATTGCATTAAGCCCCCCATAGATACTAAATAACAGCTATGATCTAATCAGAAATTATTCCTCTCAGGATTTGATTTTACTCAAATACAAATCAGATAAATTAAGAAATATAGGAGGAAATAACAGGCTCAATCTGAGTAATGATTTTTAATAATCACTGATCTCAATTGTATTTTAACTTAAAACCTAAAATTGAATGCTACCTCATTTCCCTAGCTGTCCAAACAACTCTTTGAAAACAGAAATAAGATTATGACAGTATTTAATTTCTATCATGGAAAGTATATCATATAATACAGTACAGAGAGCATTGCAACAATCATTGCAGTAATTATTCAGATGTTGAGCACTCAATAGGTCATGCCATAATTTATCATAGCTTTCTTAATAACTACAATTTCCAACAAGCACAATGATCTAAATCTCTTATAATTTGGATTCTGAAATAAGTCAATCCAATTTAGAAGTTATTCAGTTCTAAACTATTGTAACTTAGGGCAGAAATTGCCCCTCTCTTTGGGTATGTTTGTGTGTGTTAAAGTGTCTATGACTGCAAGTACTTCTTTTTAGTGAAGTCAGATATACTCCTATCCCATCCATACTGTTCAAATTTTGAGTTTTATGATCATTAAATATATTAAATTTCAAACAAATTAAAATCCAAAAACTTGGGAAAAAACACTTGATTTCTTAGACCAGACACACAATGTTAAAAAAACACCCCAGACTATGAAGGGAGCTGTAACTTTCTTTTAACTAAAATGCATATTTGAGATGATGAAACAATTCAAAAATTCATGTATAATTTATCATTTTTCAGCAAAAACATTTTAAAAAGTCAAAACACTTCACTCTGACATTTTCAAGTGAAATGTTTTGATTTTTTTCATTTCAAAACAACTTTTCATTTAGAAAAATTTAGCACCTTCTTAGATGTTCCCCTGAATATTTAATATTTTGGTCAATCTGAATATAAATTCTCAGATCTCTTTACTTTGGGAGTATTAAAATTTTTCAAATTATTTTTCCAATTGATTATTCTTTATCTGACTGATCAAAACTTCAGTTAGTCTCATAGATCTCCTCCAACACTCCTGTAAGACTAGTATGATAGACTCAATACCCATTTCAGCTCCATTAGGTGCACATGAGAGACATGTCTGGAGTTTCCAGCATTGATGTTACTGCTCTGTAAATGTTAATGCAGATTTGGCCCAGAAAATATGTCTTATCTGAGGAGTACATGGAAACAACAGACTAGTCCTGATAGATCTCATGCTACTGACATCCCTCTTTTTCCACTTCAACAGCAGGAAATAAAATAAAATAAGTAATTACATAAGAGGGAAAAAAACCCAGTACTTGCATGGGTATGGTCTATATGGATGTACTGAGTATGATTAGTACACTAAGGCACTGTGGGATTACACTGCTCTCACAACATGACTAGCACCCACCAGTTTGTATTGCACAGGTCATCCTCTTCTCTCTCTACTATCATGCAAACTTCTTGGCACAACATTCCCAGATAAAGAATGAAGAATGAATCAGAACATGACTTTTAACTACAGAAAAAACTGGATTTTGACTTATTCATTTCTAGCAATGAAGTCTTGACTGTTTGTTTCCACATCCACCATAAGAGGTCAGTTTTGTACTCTAAGGATGACATGGAAGTGAAGGTGAATTTGCTCAGGGAGCAAACATGCTGAAACTTCCATGAGGATTCAGATGGACCTTGGCTTTAGAGATTTTTCATGGGTGAATTTAGCACGTCCTGGGTAGATCGGTAGTGGCACTGAAAATGTGGAAGTAGGCACTTAAAGATTGAATTCTTTGGTTTTACTTTTGGAGTACATACTTGAAAAAATTGGCAAAGCAGATCCCTACCTGTAACTGCAAGTCACTAATGTCTCTGTTGTAATTCTTCAAGGTGTTGAAAGAATCAACACCAAAGAAAGCAAGAGTCTTCCTTTTGTTACATTTGAGCCTGAAGCACCCTGTGTGTCATTGTATGAAACAAAAGGATTCTCTGCTTTAGAGGAGCCATGTGGAGAAGAGCCTTCCTCCTGAGCTTCGGGCTGCAGTCAGAAAGCTAAGAACCAGCTTTGTGTGTGGAAATATATCTGCATCCTAAACACTCTCCAGAGTTTTACCCACCCTCTCCCTTTTTCTTTTTTTTTTATTTTTTTTGTAAAATAGTTATAAAGTATAAAAAGCATAGGGCAGAGACTTTTGCATAAGGAAGAGCTGCAAGAGACAATGGGTTAAAAAATCTTGACCAAGTGAATCAAATGTACAGGGAATCATCCACCTGCACAGGCTAGAAATAAGATCATTTCAAAGCTTATAACTGAACTTGATGCTGTCCTTTAATGTGCAACTAAACAATTCATAAAGTTCATGGTTGGACTTGACCCCTGTTACTGTGCTCCTTCTTGGCAGTGTTTCTTGGAAAAAGCTATTGCACAGCTCAGTACAGGGGAACAGAGGTTTATTTGAAGCAAACCAAGGATTATCCTGATCAGATCCCTACAGACATGCTGACTGTGGACTAAACAATATGTTGGGTATCAAAGTGTACAGACCTCAGATATTTTAGACTGGGAGATCTTCAGACTTCTTTCCCACCTATAATTAGATTTTTCACATGATTACTTCTTTAACTTGTTATATAAAAGTTTTTAAAATGACATGAAATGATACTCATGGAAATTGAAACAATGTGTTTGTATCCTAGTGTTTTGAAACCAGGTTTATTTTGTGTTAGGGAACATATTACCAAATACATGTGCTACAGCAGCTAGGAGTTACCAGATTTGATGATCAATCTGCCTTTTTGTACAGGTTTTCTGTACAGGTCCAGGTTACTTATCAATTTTGCTTTATTTGATAACTGGTGGTGGGGGTGGGGAGCTTTCAGCTAGTGTGGAAAACATGTAAGACTTTCACGATGCACAGAGTACTCCAAGCTACAACAGCTAGTAGAGCTCCTGAAGTGCCATTAGATGCCTAAACATACTGAAAAACACAAAATCTGTCAGCAGAACACTCTTACACTCATTGAAGTATGCGAATGAATGAACATGAGTCATTTTGGTGGCAATTCCTGACCCTCACAGTTCAGATGATGATGCAGATATTTGTCTTATGTACTCAGCCAGGATAGGATCTGCCAACACAAAACCTGAAATCAGATTTGAAACCAAAGAAGTTGCATACGTATACATAGCAAAAACTTTGCTCTTAAGCTGCTCCTTGGTCCTGGGAGAAATGGGCTGTTTGTAAGGGAGGACAAAAAGTATGAATAATCTGACTCTCTCAAGGTTTGTTTTTCAGACTGCCTAGCTTTAGGCATTGAACTAATGTGAGTCTTTAAAATAAGAAGCTAAACGTTTAGTCTCTGTCTAGAGCAGCTGAGAGAGACGGTTTTCTGTGAGCTATGATTCATCTAAGAAACTTGAGATACTACAGTCATGTGAAGTTAGTGTGTATATAGTTAGTGTGTACATGCTCCCAAGGAAATGGGCCAATGATAGGGGTAACCAGTTGTTTAAAAAAAAAAACCTTTTTAAAGTGGCAAATATCCTGTTCTTACTTGTACTTTGAAACATGGACACATATTCTCACCCTTTCTTTTTAAGAGTTTTTATACTTTTTTGAAGTATAATTCTTTCACAATAAATTATAAGAATCAAATAGTAAGCAACTACAAACATCACTGAGGTCAGCATCAGGACCAAGAAAATTAGGAAAATGCAAATTAGTAATTTATGAATGCGAAGTGCACACGATACCTGGAACTTCTGTCATCACTTCTCTGTGAGGCAGAATTATCTGTTTTAAATTAACTTGCTTCTATAGCCGTGAAACTGCATTTTCTTCTGTGCATCTAAACACAACCAACTCTTCAGGATAGAAATAACTGAAGTTACCAGAGGCCAATATCTACATATAAAGTTTCTTTTTCAATATAACCATATTTAGCAGTGCTCTGTACCCATGGTGATTGATAGTATTGTTGGATACAGTTCAGAGTGGAATGAACTGTTGGAGAAGAAAAAAATCAATCTAGGAGCTTTCCTAAGATATATTTCAACTTGTCCATTTACTCAAGGAAGAACAGAACTCACTGTATATTAATAAAGGCAGGTAAAGCTGAATTTGTTGTGCCAGCAGCTCTCTTTCTGGCCTGTCCTGCAGTGAGTGGTTGTTGCTGGGTGTCTGCATGGCAGGTGCCTGCTGGAGGTTATATATCCCAGAGCTGGGTCTGGACTCTGAATGCTGCTGCAGCTCCAGCCCTGCCAGTCTCTCCTGGCACAGTCAGCATTACTTCAGAGTCAGATCAGGAGGCAAAAATGTCATAGTACAGCTAACAGGAACACTGCTATTTCTCTTCTTCCTGCTAGGTGACCTGATTTTTTCTTCTCATTTTCCTCTTTCTCTTGCCTTTATTCCGACAGAAGGAGTGGTGTAGCAGCAATATCAATGGTGATGCTGCTGCTGTGACAAAATGTGCTGCAAGCCTGTGCATTTTTAGACTGACTTAAAATACTTGATCTGTTCTTTTCTGGATATGAGGCAACTTCTCCTGCTTCTGCAGAAACTTCTCCACTCAGTTTTAGGCACTACCTGAACTCAGCTGACAGCTCCCTGTATGGCCAAAGGGAAAAATAAGTATCTCCAAGATATCATTTAGATTTTAGGTGGCTTATTTTTTCTCTATGTAAGCTTCTCTCATCTCATTGAATACTGAGGAAGCCTAGGAGAGGCATTCTCTCAGTTTAGTTGCCTTGAGTAGATTGGATCAATTCAGGATTATGGGACAATATAATTACTCATTTGAGAGAGGAGAAGCAAATTATCCAGTACATAAGCTCCACTGAGTGCATGGCAATAATACAGGACAGCAAACTACTTGAGCAATGGAATATCCCTGTCACATTTACTTTAAACATCATAATGTTTGCACATATTTGTTTATTTTTATATAAATATAATTTACCATCTTGTAGAGAAATAACAAGTCATGGCCAACCACTAAAATCTGTACCCTAAACTACAAAGATATTGTATTAGGTGATGGTAAAGGTGGATTAATTTGAAATGTAATAAAACCAGTGAGAATGTGGTGATATACATCATCTGTTCTCTGTCCTCTCACATGAAATGTATTTTCATGCTAGACATTTCAGCTGCTAACTGGTCTTTTTTGTTTTTCTTCAAATGGAGTTTCAGACTAGGTTAGTATTATTCAGCTAAAGCTTTTTCTGATGTCTGGACTAAAGAGAATTGCAACTCCAGCTGTCAGCTTCCAGCAGCCAATAACAGCCATATTTACTTGGAAATTTTGCCAATTTTAATTAGCTGTTATATCTACTAGTATATGCAAGCACTGCACTTAACTTGTACTTTGTCTGAATACCTGTTCTTTACCTTAGAAGATCGGTGAAGTCCCATGTTTTTATAGTAAAATACAGAAAATAAAGCTATTTGTGTATTCCTACCACCCTCCTAGTTTTTCAATATATAAAGATTTGCTCATTTGCTCGCTTTTTACCAGACATGCATCTACTCTGGAAAATAGCTAATTAAGACTGAAAAAGCATTTTGCAGACTTACCTGCAGTGTTAATAAACTATTTTTATTTTATGTGTGCATCTATGTGAGTATACATATGTACTCACACATATGGCTGAACATATGCTTAGGACAATTAAAAGACAATATCAAGAAAAACAAAAAAAGCAAGACACCTCTCCTTTTTTTTTTTTTTTTTCTTATTTTTACATGTAGCTTTGATTTCAAAAGAGAATATTTTAGTGGCATTTTGCAGACAGGACAGATAAGTAACTTTCCAGTGAGGCAGTGGTCTTTGTCATGCCATGTTAATTACCCAAGTCAGTTCACTTCCGAAATGATTAACACTTGAAAAACCATAAAGGTCATGGCCTGCAACTTTATAAAAGCTCAAACACTTCTTTTAGAGTCAAAACTACCTCAGGCTAGTTTTTCTATCCTGTCATTGCCTTGTCTTAATTTTTTTACATCTACAACCAACAAACTGGCAGTAAGCAACAACTTCTATAAGTATGCCTTGACCCTGACCCATGTGAAACATATCAGAACAATGGTGGGTATTTCTAATCCCACTATAGGAAACAGCTCTCTGAAAGTGGCTGTCACAGCATGTCACTTTGTCATATTTACAGGCATACAGGTATTTGAAGCACCCCAAGGTATCTCTAGGTAATTGGCATGATGATTCCAATCCGTTGCTAGCTATGAATTAAATATCTAAACAGTTTTGGTTAACGAACTAATTATCCTAGTGGAAAATTGTATCTTTGCTTTATTCAGTGAGCTGGAAATAGAACAGAAGCTAGACGTTGCTGTTCCCAGTGTAACTGTGACTTTTGATGTGAAAGGAGAAGGCAAACAAGTTGAGATATATCTTACTGATGTACATCGTGGACGGTTTAAGACCCCTCACCTAATCTGAGTCTGTCAAAAGAATCTGTGCATTAAATAAGCAGTTTGTAGCAAGAGGGGCGTAGTACTGAATAAAGAGGACAGTAAGAAGAGTCTGACACTTGAAAGGTCTTTGACAGCCTGTGGCCGACTGCTGATAGTGTTTAGAATAGACTTATTATCAGCCCTGGTATATCTTATCAGTATGAACATGGTTGTTTGAAAATTAAACAGCATGGAAAGAAAGGTCTCACACTCAGTATTTTTAATACCTTTGCATTTAAATATGGATTTTTGAAAGCTTAAAAACCCTCACAATTCTTCTAGTGTATTTTTAAAATAATTTCCTGCAAAGAACAGGCACAGTCAAGCCACAGCCTTATTTAAATGCATTGTTATAGTACTATTTAAGTGTGTACTTATAAGACCAGAATGAAGCATTTTTATTTAAAATGAGGACTTTTGTAAATGGAAAGAAAAATACAAACATCTTTTTTTTTAACCTCCTTTTGTTTGTTCCTTTGTTAATATCTTGCTCTGCTAGGTTTACAAATCCTAAATAAATAGAAATTAGTGCTCCTTACTTTGCAGTCCATTTGCTTTAGATGTTTGCCTTGAGGGACATTTGTGTATTCTACTAATGGCTGCAGCAGAGTGCTGTCTCATTTTCATTCTGGCAAAAAAAGGCCGTTTCCATGGTTACAGTTTCATTTGCTAGAGAGAAACTGATGGCTGTTAGTGATCCCATCATAAGCAACTTCTGTCAGATTTCTTATCAAGTAGACATATTTTGACAAAGTGAAAGATAACACCATAATAAGAGAACTAAGTTGCTACTCTATGTAATGAACCATTTAACATTAAATGAAATGTGAAACCACATTCTTAAGGCTGAAGGTGGAGGGGAAAAAAAAGTAATATTTATAATTTACTAAAATAAAAATATTCAGTGGTGGAATAATGATACTGCTTGCTTTCTGTTGTCAAGGTAAATCAAGTAGCATAACACTGATTTATATTTTAGGGTCATATACGAACCTTCACCATCATCTATTTCACAGAAAGGCTGCGTGGAGCTATAATTACTTTTAGATTTTCTTGTGATGCTTTATTTGGCTAGGTATGGTCCAAGACTGAGATAGGGGATAAATGCAATGGTTGGTAGGCCACACCCCACACACACATCTTCCCCCAGACCCAGCTCAGACTGAGTCTAGCATTTTGCCCCACAAAACACATGCCATATATATTCAGATGGAATATTGTGTGAACTTAGAAACCTGGAAGAACGTGGCCCTACCCTTTGTTGCTGTGAGCTGGGCAGGATGCCCGACAACAGACAAGATTTGCCCCAAAATATTCTGTTGTGCAGAAAATGTTTATTGGAGCCCCACATAACCTGAGGACTGAAGTTAACTATGGTTATTGAAGGGAAAAGAAGATTGTTCTCTTCAATATGCTGTTTAATTTTAGATGTATATGTTTAAGATCTTTAAGGTCTCATATAAGGATAGCACCACCAGGTCTCCAGGCCTTTCTTGGTTCGCTATCACAGGAAAGCCTAAAAAAACCCTCTGAAAGCTAACCACAGAAGAGGAGTAGAATACAAGGAAATAAAGGAAACACATCACTGACATATTAGGATAAAAACAAAATGACATGAAAAATGTATCAAAAAAGGTTGTGGAAGAGGACTGAAATAACAAAGAAAGTAGTAATAATACACTTAAACACTAATACACTGTACCTGAGGTGTATAGTCTGAGGTTAAGCTGAAGATTTGTAAAGTATATTTTTATTAATCCATATCAAGGTTTTTCTCCTTAGATTTCTCTATAAATCTCCATCTATTTACAGATATTTGTTTAAAATTTAATCTCAGCTGAAGCAGAGTATCAGTTCATTATTACCCTTCACTTCTGTAGTCGTTCAGCTCTACAAGTGATGCGAAATGCTATCAGACTGAAATGATAGTGCCTGATTCTTATCTAAATTGATTTTTTTTTTAGGTTTCTTCAGCACATTTAGAAATGGGATGTAACTCTTTAATCAGTTTTAAGTAATTTATTATCACCCAGAAAGGTACTTTAGAATAACTAAGAGAGGCCAGTAAAATGGTGTAGACCTACTTTGCACTCAAAATGCACTCTGAGATCAGGGCTATATGTGAATTTGAATTATTTCCAAAAAGCCAACAATCTCCCAAAGGTTTTTCTGAGATACAAAAGCAGTTGATGTCCTGTAGATTCACATCTAATTCTTTGTTATTATAAATGCTGTGTAGTCCGTGGAGGTTTGAAAGAGTTCACTTGCCTGCCCTGACTTGTGTTATGCTTGAGCAGAATCTTAGCTTTAAGGTACCCATTGAGCACTTCTGGTAGCTTTTGACATTTTAAATATTACTTACAAGCACAGTGTGAGCTATCTTGAAACCTGGGCATGAGAACTCAAATGGCACTGAGCTCATTCTTACAACATACTATCACAGAAACACAGAATCATAGAATCATAGGATGGTTTGAGTTAGAAGGGACATTAAAGATTATCTGCCAGGTCCTGGGATACCTTTCACTAGACCAGATTTCTCAGAGCCTACCCCATCCTTCAGAACTGAAATCTGCAGTAAGACTGTCAATGAGACAGCACATGTGTTTCTGGAAACTGAATTAAGAAGCCTGTGTCAGCATCTATGAATGCATGGCTGAAACCAAAGGACTTCTGTGAAGTTCAGCTGATGAGGTCCTGCTCTTTACACAAGAGTCAGTCATGAGTTTCTTTCATACCCAGGATTCCATTGACTTGAATCTAGAATGAGTTCCTATGTTACAGTTCTTTCAATAAGCTTAAAGGATTGGATCTTCTACAGAAACTGGCACTGACCTACTTCAGCTTCTACTGAAGTTGATGATAAAACTCTCTCTAGTTTGAACTTGAGCAGAGTTAGGTCTATGGCACAGTCATTTGAAAAATCCCACTCCATGTGGTTTCTAAAGAGCTAGTGATGAACAAAAGGCACTGAAGAAATCTATACTTTTCAGATGGGATTTCTAACATACATATAATAACATCAGTGACACAGGAATCGAATGCATGGCACTCTATTAAATTCCATAAGATATAATACCATATTTCTAAAGCTGTGGGAATGTTAATATCTGTGTTTGCTCAGCGGCTGTGCTTCACCACAACCTCAGGAATCTATCTGTTTATGGATTAGAGGCAGGGTGAATGTCTTCAAGTCATGAATAGCAGCTGGGTGAGAATAGATGCAGGGCCTGAATAACTCAAGAGTTATCACTTCTCCTCAAAAGACATACAGCTTCTTCCTCAATGACTCTAATAAATCTAAATCAGAGACAAAACAGATAGGTTTGCATAAGTACTCTTGAAAGGCCTCCCTAGAACATAAGATTTTGGTTTGGAACACATTTCTTTACCTTTTTCCTTAAGTACAAGCTTAAGATGGTCATGCTTCTGCATTTGCTGAAGCTGGTGGTGTCAGAATCATTCCTTTTTCTTTCCATTACATACCTGATGTTTACCACAATACCCACAAGGATCGAAATAGTTCTTTTTTTCAGAAAGCGTGGCAAAGGGGACTTAACTGCATTGCCAGTATTAACAGAAATGTAAACTTAATATGAGCCTTTTTAGTATTATGATTAAAATATCTGAGTGTTTTAGAGTCAGAGTTGCCACTGCATTTCAGTCCTTCTCTGAATTCCTAAATAAGTGCACCAATTTTCAGCAATGCTTCACTTTTACAGTTTGTAATTTGAAAAACAGTTGTTATGCTGTCAAGTCTAGGAACAGTCAGTCCTAACATTTAAGTGCCTAAGAGTTTTATATGTTTGACTTTCAGTGGGATTTGTGAACTTCATTCCCATAGCTCTTTCTAAACAGTCACAGATGACGAATTTGTAACCATTACTGATTTTTTTCATGAAGAAAAATTATTGTGTAGATATATTTACTTGTTATTGCCTCAGTGAAAAATGCCATATCACCTTCTGGTGCCAAGGATCTGCTGGGGCAAACTGACAACTGTGAGCAGCAACAAAAACTGACGACTTCATAGCCTGGCCAAGCATTAGGAGAAAAGGGCTGCTCATTCTGCCCATGGTGCAGAAAGGGCTTTTATGGCCTGATATCCAAGATGCTGCTCTGTGGGAAGAGGAAAGGTCCTGACTCAAGTTGTTTCCTGTTCAAATAAGAAATAGCAAAAGCAAATCTAGGAGCATTAGCAATATTAGCAATATCAGCAAACACACCTTGGGTCAGACACGTGAGTCAAGAAACAGAAGCAGAGAAGCTCCCCCAAGCTTACATGGTAAATACCAAGGTGCATTGTGGTGGCAGGGTATATCAGAGACAGGTATCTCTCAAAAGACAAGGCTCATCCTACAGAAAAGAGAAACAAACTTTTTTGAACTCATGTTTAAGTCACTTTAGGTGTATTGATGTAATGTATTTTCAAAGCAATTGATGTCAACAGTGACATCAGTTTTCCCAGGGCATATCTGAGCATTCATGTGACAAATCGAAGGGAGATCAAATATAACAGAATTTACCATTCCCAAAAAAGTTGAGCTCAGATAGATGCTATGTGTTCTACCTATAAGATATTCTCTATTTTGTGATATCACATGAATTTACAAGGTATAAATTTCATTTTTCACTTTCCAACTGATCTCAGAACTGATCCCTTCAGAAATATTGAGAATGGAAAACATGAAAAAACAGACAAACTGACATATTCCCTGTTTAAAGAATGTTAAAAGCCAAGGCAACATGTATTTTATCTACAAGGATGCTCAGAATATCTGTTCATGCTGTACATGTACCAAAAGTTAGAAATGTTTTCCAGCAGCAGAAAGCAGATTGGGCCAAAGCATGAAAGATTTTGAAAGGTTCCTGCAAAGTATGGCATATAAGGTGTGTTTCCTTTTTATTCAGTATAAAGAAACCAAACTTTTGGAGTGAAAGGCTTCCCAAAATCTTTCTTACTGAAAATGCCATATGTAACATTTTCCCATTATACAAAGAAATCACCTTTTTTTTTTTTTTAATCTTTGTCTATTCAGGAGCTTCAGCAAAATAGACTTCAAGTCCTATAAGCAAACAATAAGATTAGAATTTTCCAATGAAAAAATGAAATTTCCTAGGCAGCTTTCATAATTTTTGATATTTTTTTTCTACTAGTTCAATCATTCCTGGAGTGGAAAGAAACCATTTAGCAATGTAAAGCAATACTACAAAATAGTTCAGTGACAGGAAGTGAAAAATAATGTATCTTGTGGGGAAATTACACAGTCATCTAATTAGACAGGATATTGTGACATGTAATTAGTTTATGTTTGCTGAGTACTTAAAAAAATGCAAAGCTCTTTGTAAATGCTAACAATTAATATTTAACCTAGGCATATGTAATTAACAAAAGCCTGTTCTAGGCAAAGCATTAGGGCTAATTAACAACCCTATTTTCATATCATATTTTACATTTCCCATAGATGCTAGAACCCTGCTTCAAATAATGAATACTGAATTTGTAGAGTGCTCTTAAATATCAAAACAGGAATTCAAATTTTGGTTTAGGTTTGGGGGTTTGCTTTTTCTTTTGATAAGAATGTATCCCACTATAATATCATATAGTTACTCTTTCCAAAGTATTTGTGGGGTTGTTTTTGGAAGGATTCCACTTAACCAAGTCTTACTTGACTTCTGAAAATTAATGAGATTAAATTACAGAAGAGTTTGGCAGCAGACTGAGCAGCCATCATTCCCATTTCACTATCATAGATGAAAGCTGGAAATAATTCCACAACGTCAATGTACTCACAACAGCATGAGCCATGGCACATGAGAATTTATCCAGGCCTATCTTAGCCAAGGGAAAGGTCAAATTTGGGATCCAAATTAGGTACTGTGATGGAAGTTAGTAATACTCTTTGCTGATTGTGACAAAAGTCCATTTTTTTTCATTCAGACAACCAAAGTTCAATTCAAAAGGCAGGAAAAAACCCCTTGAATTGCAAAGATGAAGTGGCAGACATCTCATACACAGCAACCCTATATTTAAGCCAAAAAAAGTCTTTTATGATATATAGTGTTTATAAGAAGAGTAATGATTTCTGCTATTTCCATCCAGGTTCTCTGTGTAGGTTTGTACAACTGTAAATTTTGCCTGTTACATGCTTGAACTTTAGCACCACATTTTAACAATAAAAGTGTTGTGCATGGACATTTTTGTTTTGCCTTAGTTCTTCGAGCAAAGTTTAAAATTCTTGTCTGCTTTTGTTTGTGAAAGAAGCAGGATCTGATGCTAGAATACAAAAAAAATAATAATCATAACTAAACTTTGATTTTGTTGTCTGTATGGTATGAATTTTCCACAATTAGAAATGTATTATTCCACCGGTCAAAATGTACCTTAATTCATGTAAGATGAGCATTACCTGTATAATTATTAAATACTTAACTGATGAAAAATTGAGTTAGAAAAGTCTTCCTAATCACTAGGATTAAAATAGAGACAGTCTCCAAGGATATACTTGCAGGCTGTTTTACTGAGAAATTGCACAGAACACACTCAAAGTGGGACAGAAACAGAAGGAAAAACATGGGGTGAGTAGCAAAAAAAAAAAAAAAAAAAAAAAAATCCAGCCATAACACATATTAGTGCAACGTGAGAAAATAAAAAAGCAATAAACAAAAATAGATATTGAATAAAATCAGTGCTTGGAAAGCTGAGGGAACAAAATGTGCCTAACGACGGTCCTGCAAACCTTTGCTGAGGCAAATGTTCTGTGCTCATGCAAACAGCTCTATTTTTGTTAGCTGGACTGTCCATGTAAGGATAAAATTTTGCAGCTGAGTTCCTGAAAGACTTATAAGTATACTTATTTGCTTATTCATGTCTTATTAATATAATATAATCTGATCTTTCCAGTTACTTGTTTTGGAGACCCAAATAAATCTTAACATTAATTTCTAAGATCCAAAAAAATATATATTTCCTATATATACACCGGAACAGAATTCTCAGCTTATTTTGAATGAGTACTAATCTAGTGGTCCTTTTTCTTCCTCTGAAGCTAGTAATTAAGGACATGTCCCTTTAAATTTCTATCCATTCGGTCTAAGAATCAGAACGATATTTAAAACTATTTCACAGAAATAATCCAGCTAATATCAAAGAAACCCCCAATACATTCAAACTTTCAGTTTGATCTCTACAAGTTTTCCTCTCCAAGCCCTGAGGATTACATACCGATGTTATTTTTCAAATTACTGTTTCAGTTTCTTGGACTCATGGTAACTTTAGATAAATGCATACTTTCATTCCAGTTGATACATGATCTTCTTTTAGACTGTAGCTGAATTAATTTAAAATTACAGAAATACACAGAAAGTGGAGACACAAACCAAGTGGTCTTAACAGATGTGATCTCATCAGGGTTCCATTTGTTAAGGAAGATCATTGAATAATAACTAAAAGTTAATTAGATCTAATTGCCAATTAGAAAGGAAAAGTAATTTGAAACTATCCACTGCCAGTGTCTTATTATTACCTTTGAGAAGCTTAAATCTTCAAGAGGGTATGCTACCTTTCCACATTGTGTGCTAAGTCCATTGCTAAATTCTGGTTAATTACAGGTAATCTCACAGACCTCAAAAGATGCAAAGGAAAGACCAAACGACTTGTCTTGAAACACCAAAAATACTGAAGGAGTCACTAACTTGCTCTGTTTAGAAAAACATATGCTTTTCTTTTTGCTTTGTTTTCCAAAGTTATTAGCTTTGGAAGTAGAGAGAAGTAGGTAAAGTGAAGCCAGTCTGTACAGGGATGCAGAGGTAATTCTGAAAATGAAGGGATGTCCAAATGAGGTACCCTTGGTAAGGAGACAGTGGGCCAAGATGTGTAAGAGTAGCACACACCCTTGGCACCCAGGGCCATCAGCTGTACAGTGAAGGTGACTCATATTTGCTGCTACAGAAACAACTCTGTGTGCTTTGCCTAGTAGGTAGACTTAGTGAAATACACCCCTGGAGACACAAGAACTCAGATTTTCCATGGGTCATACACTTCTTATACACATTTAGAGAAATAAATGGTTACTATGACGTATATCATAGATGAGAAAGAAGGGTTGACAAAAATGCAAGGCCATATGGGATGTTGAGGTCAATCAGTGACTCTTTTCTGCACTCAACTATTTTGACCCTTCTTTGGAAGCTAATGTGGGCAGTGGTGTGAGCAAGCTGGAGAAATACCTCCTTTTATCTCCTCAACCTCTCTTTCCCAACTCAAGGAAGCTCAAGGTATGGTGCAGTTGAAACAGCAAGTCACAGGGAAAATAATTCAAAATGTCAAATTTAGGAACTTAGTTCAGGGCCTTGGTTTTTATTATTATCTTGGTCCTTATTTTTCAGATAAAATATTATTTTTATTAGAAGTAGCTCTTTAGATACCACAAGAAACTGCAACTTATCTTTGCTGCTTAACACAAAATCCCCAACACATTCATATTTTGAGCCTTTCCACTTGAGATTTTCTACTGCCTTACAAGTATTTTAAAGTGGGATTAGTACAACTTTTCTTGGATTTTCTTGTGTTGAAGGAATTTCCTCTGAGCTGATGTGGACCACCCTTTATTTTGCAATTAAAATGTATATGTGGACTTCTACTTTTGGGCTGCCATATATAGTCACTCAGCAGAATCTACTGATATCTTTCACTGTAATGACCACACAATGGGCTGGGTCTTTCTCAGAACCTTTCCCAGTGCAGCAAATTGGTCATCACGTCAGTGAAACACTGCTGTCCCAACCCACTGGGATGATGTTGAAGATCTTTAAATAAGATCTTCAACAGTAAGATCTTTAAATAAGATCTTCAACAATAAGATCTTTAAATAAGATCTTTCATTGTCTGAAGTGAGAATGGATGGATATCTCCAGGCACCTTTCACTAAGTTTATGTTCTGGACTCACATTACAGAGCACACTTTTATTAAGAGAATTATTAGACCCAGCCTCTTAAGGCTACTATGGGAAAGTTTTGAAAGAAGGAGTAGAAATTCACATCTCAGGTCTCATTATGAAATGAAAGACCTACTGAGATAAAGGTGACTTGTAAATTCTTTCCCATACTTCTACACATTAATAGTATTTATGCCTTAAGGATTTAAGGAAATATTTATTATTGCTTCCTATAATGAAAAAGAGTTATTTATTTTTTGGTTTAGGTCTCCTTAAACAAAATATCTATAATTGGACATTTTCCAGTTCCAATATGACCTTTTGGTAGCATAATGTTTATTCTTACTAAACAATTGTTGTCAGCAGCCTGTGCAACTCCTTAGTAACCACAAAGACATTCTAAGTATCAAAATATCTAACCACTTCTATGTTTTATAGTTTCTGAGCATAAATACAAATAAAACAGCTAAGAGTCAGTAAGAATGAAAGCAACAGCAGAAATAATATTCACCAAAACTGCAGGAGGAAAGTAGGGGCAGCAAAAACTCATCTATCAATACATCGCAGGAGATTGCCTTACTGAATCTGTCTGGTTCCATAAATACCAGAAATACAGAGACATATTTGGTTTCTTCTTTTCTACTTTTGTTTCATGCTTTATGCCCTCATTCAGCACAAAGTTACTTATCTTAGGCTAAGCAGTTACATTGTTCTGTTGATCAAAAATAACTCAGGATATTACAAAGCATGTTCTCATAAAAACTTTTCATGTTATAAAAGTATCTTCTGATTTTTTCTTTATATTACTTTTTTTTCTTTTCAAATGACACATGCATTCACTAAAAGGTGGGATGGAAAATGAGGAGCCAGAGTGCATCTGCTTTATAACAGTAATTTTCATTATGGAAGGAAAACTTAACCCCTTGCCTCTTGTCTTCAGGAAAACAAGTGAAAAGTTTTATTGCTTAACAGAAGATGCTATTTAGAGCTCAGGATGTATACCTAGTACTTATAAGAGTAATCCCAATAGATAGCTAGCAAAGTCACCTACAAAATGACCTTATGTGGAACTCTGTAGCTTGTCTATACTATCAATATTACATTCTTGTTTGTATTGTGCACAGTAAACTTCACAGATATTTTCTAATCTCAAAAACCATGAGGAAATTCTTAACCACATGAAATTTCACAAGCACTGTTTTGTTGCACTCGATGGGAAAGGCTGACCTTTTTGTTGTCATAGTACAAACCTCTCCCTTGTCAGCAAACAAAAATCCATTATCTGTTAGTAATATAAGGCCTATGGCGCAGAGGCAGGACTGGTATTAACCCTTCTGCCTTGGTCCTGCATCCAACCCAGGTCAAGCTTAAAATGTGACTGTTAAGATCTGCACAGAGACCACATCTTTTTTTGTGTAAAGAGTCGTGAAAAGTTTTTTAGGGTAAATTATACAAAGCAGTAGGGGAAGCAAAAGAAAGACATGAAGTATTAATTAGCTGATTAACTTATTTTATTCATTCTGATTAAATTTCTACTATCAGTGATTGCATGTTCACCTGGAACCTGATGCATTATTTAGTGTGGAAGTTAGATTTCCCACTCCATCAGTGGCTCAGATAAAGCTGAACACGGCTTAAGAAATGCCCTTCTCACCAACTATTTTGTTCTTTCAGCCTACTGTTAATTCATAACTTAAATTATCACATTTGCATTTCTTATGTTAGGATTTCCAGTCCTTGAGGCCAAAACTGATCTCAAGTCACAGGCAAGCAGTTCTTGGTCTTGCAGACTGCCCCAGGCAGTGTGCAGAGTAGGAGACCACAGCCAGGCTGTGGTGTGGGTGGGGAAGCTGCATACTGGGCCACTAATGAAAGATGTGGCAGATTCACACTGCTGCTGCCAGTGGCACAGTGGCTGAGCTAAGACACTGAAAGGCATCACAGGACAAGAGGCAAAGTTGTTGGTGTTAAGACTCAGGCAGCAGCACCCTGAGTGAACATCTAGTTAAAGAAAATTTAAAACAAAGTCAGGAGTTTGTGGCCTGGTGCAAAATCCATTATAGTTGATGGAAAGATGTCTGTGTAGAGGCATCTGAAAACTCCAGATGACAGTAAGAAGCAGGAAGGCTCTAGGGTTCCTAAGAATAAAAGAGCAACATCTGTAACTTAATAGACTTTACCTGTGGCAATAAATGTGAAGAGGTTCCACTGACAAAGCTGATGTAGAAATAAATATGGGACAAATGACAGAATCAGATCCAAGGCTAGGATGGAAGTCTTAATTTCACTGGAAGATGATTATGCATTTTGTCCTCTTACTTTGTCCCTATGACTCATAAGACTGTAAGTTCAATGGGGGCAGAAATTCAAAGAAATTCAATGCAGGGTGAATGCTGAGCGATATTTTACTTTTTTGGAATCTGACCCATTTTTACTGTTTCACTGACTGAATAGCCTGTGGCTTTTGTTCTTTAAAGTTTGATATTTGCATTTGGTGGACAATTTCAAATTGCTACAGTTCATTGTATAGTGGGAAAAATTCTCTTTTGTTTAGTGGCTAGTTTAGTTTTCAACTGTTTTTTAAATTTGGTTTCTTTTCCCTATGGTAATGGGTCTTGACAGCATGATTCCCTCTTGGGGAAATTGGACATATGTAGCTTTTAATTTCTTCTGGAGAAAGGAGCAGCTAAATTAAAAGTAGCAGTATGTTTCTCACAAAAGGACAAATTTCCTACCCAGCTTTGAGTAACTTTGTGGGAGAAATCCTATTCCCTGCTGGGGAGCAATTGCCAGTGGCTCAGCACATTCCCAGTAAGCATGTCATTTTATCACAATTTCCCTAAAATTCCCTTAATTCCACACATAACAGAGTAACCACGGAGTTACAAGAGAATTCATCTAAGAGAGAAGGTCCCAGTCATTCCAATAAGAATATTGTTTGGGTGAACAGTTCATGCTTTGGCCTTCAAACAAGAATGATCTTTTAAGTAAGATATTAATGAAACTGAGTTTGATTGCAGGGTGTCTCATAGCCTCTTGTGAATAAGGCTCCTTATTTCTCCATGTCCTGGTTACGTACTAGCAATGATTCCTTCTCTTGCAGAAGTGTTCTGAAGAGTTCATTAATATTTGTGAGGTATTTAAATGAAGAACTTACTGAAGAAGAAATAATTCAAGGCTGCTCGCCTGGGTGCACACTATTATTCCCAGCACAAAAGAAAACAAAACAAATCCCTAATTGATTCAGAGTGTTGAGGAAGTGTTCTTCCATGTTCCCCAGATGGCAAAAAATCTCAATGTATACAAAATATCAATAGGACAAGCAATTGTGCTTGAAGCAGAAACTTTGACGCTGTGCCTCAACTTAACTAGAACCATCTGCTCGTGCATGAACCGTAGTAAAAGACTTGAAAAAAACACAAAGAAGAGTTCATACACAAAACCAGGTGATAAGCACCAGTAGAGTTCAATTCGTTGCAAAGTGACAAGAACAAATTTATCAGATGTACTCAAGAACAGGCAAACAGGTCCAACTAAAAAAAAAAAACCAAACCCAACCAAACTCCTCAGCAAGTTTGACCCTGCAATTAATCACTATAGTTTAGTGATGTAATAACTGCAGCCCAAGTGATAGTCTAATGAGCAAAAGGCTTTCTGTGAGATGAGGGCATAATCTGGAAAACAAAATTTATGAATTTGATCACTGGCATCTGCAATTGGTATTTCAGAAAATAATGTTTGTAGTGCATTGCAGAACCAACACGGCTGGCTCAACTGTCCAGTTTGACAGAGGTTCCTTTGAAAATTTAGCTTACAGTCAGTTTGAAAAGATGCACAGTACATGACCAGAGGAGAAAGCAAAAGATGTGAATGTTAATATAATTCTCAAAATTTTGATGTGTTTATTACTATTTTCCCTTAGATTGTCTTAAATGTTTTAAATCTCCAGCCTTGAATTTACAGAAAAAAGTATATGTGGAGTGGAAGAAAGGGAGCAGTCAACATGTATTACAAAATAAAAGTATTTTAAGTTTTAGGTGGATCCTCATGAGATGCAAGTGGCAAGCGAGCTCAAATGAAATGAATACAGAGTCTGAATCACACAAAATTTACTTCAAGATTCTAGCAATATTGTCAGTGTTCTCTGGTACATTTGATTTCAAGTAATATCTTTTATATTTCATTATTCTATTACATTAGAACAGTTACTCTACAATTAATAAGAACTGATTACTTTCTCTAATGAGTCATTGTTTACCATTGAAGACTATTAGTTTAGCTTAAGGTCTTGAGCCTAAAAGCACAATTTTAGCAAAACACTTAAGGCAATCATAAGTCCATAGAAGCCTTCCTATAACCTATTTTACTGACAAACAATTACATTTTAGATTGAAGAGGTGAAATGATTAAGAATATTTGACTTAGTTGCCATGACAGCATGCATTTTTCATCAGGCAGAGTGTAATTACTACAATTTCAATGATGTAAAATCAAGAAAGATGATAACAAACAGCAGAACCATGGAGATATTGCCATTGCAACCAGGTTGCCATGGCAACAGTGATAATAATCTCAGTGATAGATGTTTTCTCTTGCTCTTTCCATTTTGTACGGTTATAACATTCAGAGCCAGTTTTTACCACAGCTTTTTATAGTTTATTAGACTGTCAAAATAGTTTATGAGATGTTGTTGCAAAGGAAATGACTGAGTTCCGCAGCCTAATAAAAATGCCAAATACTCTGTTTACATACTGCTCCAGCATTTAACAAACATTAAAAAATTGTATGAAAAATGATTTGATATTGTATCTGTATTAATCAATTTGCAAGGCATAAGCGCTGTCACTGAAGGTCAAATGAATACCTTCCAAGCATTACTTTTAGAGAGTCCTTTTAAAGTTTATTCTTGACACAATGCTGCCAACTCATTTTACCTGAGCCGTGCAAACCAAGCAACGCGCAGGAAATGCTTCATAATACTAGTAGATAGTTAGCTAGAAAAATCATATTAATGGTTTAAATAATTTAGGAACATTTATTTACTTGACATCAAAGAAGTAGTCAATGCAGATTAAATAATACTCTATTTACTGAAATTATATCATAGGCAGGAGATACTGCAAAAAAAAGAGTAAGATAATGTGTACACGTTTTTTGTAGGTGTGTACAAGTATACATACACACAAACTATTGTGTGCATGTGCTATTTTATGCAATATGTTTGAAGTGTATAAAGAAAGACAGAGGATAAATAACATCTTCACTGTTACCTCCTACACTATAGAGATATCAGAAGGCATTGATTAGTAGAGGAAGCATTGAGATTTACCTCTGAAATATAAACAACCCCCCTTTTTATAGTTTCAAAGACTGACTTTCTAAATCTGAAACAATAACTCTTAAGGAGCAATGTAATTTTAATGGGAATTTTTAGAACTGTTTGCAAAAGAAATAGTTAAATATCTGTTTTTATTTTTCCCTATCTTTTTCTCCCAAAGCTTAGAAACAGTCACTATCCGTCTTAAAAAATAATTATGTACATATTCTGAGAAATAAACACATTCAAAATATGAATAATATCTACAAAAAATTATTGTTCTTCATTGAAGTTACCCCATATTTATATCCATAACTAAAATAGTTGCTAGGACTGCAGCTTTTCCTACCACCCAGTTCGGCCAGCTGCCTTACTCATTTGCTCAGCACTCAGACCTCCAGTACAGAACAAAACCCAGAGAGAGGAAGGGAGGGACTCTTGAAATGTTGTGGTTGAACAGGTGGATACTGGGACAGGAAGATGCAGGAAGGACGTGAATGATTATGAACTCTTCGAGGTGTTAATGTGGATTTGAAGACCAACATGGGATACTGTTGGCATAACACCAAGACACTGGTGAGTGATGGCATCAGTTTCAGTTCTGTTGTTCCCCAAAGCTCTCGTGTTAAAGAGCACAGCTCCTACATCATTTGGACCTGGCTCTGCTTATCCCATAATATGTAGACATAAATGTGCTTACTGTCTTTCCTCAATGAAAATGGATATATTTCCTATTTAGAGAACTCTTCACAGGTTCTGAAGTCTTTCTTTAGTGTTTGAGACAACTATGACCCACAGTTATCACTCTTCAATCTTGGTTATTTCTTTTGAAAAGAAAGTAAAAAAGCAAAAGTACTGAAAAAAGCCAGAAGGTTTGTTCATAGAACACTGTTAAGTTCTACTGACAACTTATTCTTTTGGTGCTTATACTTTTGATAAATTATGGGTTTTCACATTTTAGCTCATGCTTGGGGGAAGAAAAAATTTATAGATATCTATCTACCCCAAGCCAAAAACGAATTTAAATGTATACACCTCATTATTGTTAATGGATTACATGTGTTTACATTTGCTGTATTGCTTGGAAACTTTTGCTGTAGATGTTAAATGTGTAACAACATGCAAATTTGGGTGAGAGAGGATGAGAAGGAAGTCTGGTCTCCAAGAGATCCACTATAAAAGTTGACAAATTATACACATTACTCGAGATTTATAAATGAAGACGAACTCAGAGATATTTTAAGACCCACCAACTTTGTTGAGACTACAGGACCAATCCTAACAGCCCATTTAGTATAATTTCTTCAGTTTAGTTTTATTGGATTCTGAGACTGGAGCGCTTTCATTTTATATCAAAAATTTTTGCAGTGAGAATGGGGTCTTGGTATTCAAATATAATTCCCTTCTCTCAATTTCATATTATTACCCTTAATTATGTTTCCTTGCAATTAAATAATTTGGGTTTAAGTCTTGTGTTGATGATCAAATATTTGTAGCTCACTTTTCTTTTTATTTGTGATTTAATTAAACTATATTCACTAGAAGACACAGTAGTCTTAAGAGAAACTTTTTGCTGAATGTCGTGTCACTTTATGTTCTTATTAATACTAAATATGAATTCTACTCCAAAAATCCCTAAGAAGGAATTAAATAAAAACAAAATCTAATTGGTAGGGTGAGTCAAGAGAAAGAGTGAGAATGCTTTAAGGTACTTTAATTCTTTTTTTGAAACTAAGCGGTTTTCAGGCTGGGGGCATTGCTTTAAATAATCTTCTTTAGCCAAAGGTGCCCATCCCTCCAGCCAACTCAACATTTCTGATTCTGTTCTTTAAAGCTCTTTCCAGATTCATGGCATCTTTTTTTAAATAATGTTCAGACAAAAACCCCCACCATCATGCAGTAGCCTATCTGAGATGATATAGAAGCTGCAGAGATACTGTTACTTTTCTCCTCTACCATATGATGTCTTTGTGCATGCAGCCTAAAATTGTACTGCCCTTTTCCTGGCAGCTGTTACACATTGAAAACTGATGAATACTTTGCTGTCCACAATTAATCCCTTGTGTTTCTTGCACCACTATTACTTCCCAGGTTCCTCTCCTTTATCAAATGAACATTCTTGCATTATGTCTGCCACATGTTATTATACATCATGCCAAATTTAATTTTTCTCTTTTTTTTTTTGTTTATACAGTTACAGAACACAGTGCTTTTCATAGCCTTTGAGGTGTTTAAACTTCTTCCAGTCTTTGAATTTCACTAACAGAGCTGACTACTAACAACTTAACAGAAATTATAAATAAGTTCCAGTGATCATCAATCCTGCTTGTGCCTCGCTAGACTTTCTTCAACTCAGTGCATTCTATTTATCATTACTTTTTATTTATTGGTTTTTTCATCACTTTTCAGATCCCAGAACAGTCTTTCTTTTTGAGCTTAACTACATCCTCAAGCCTTATTTGTATCAAATGCTAGGTGCAAATGTTAGCTATCACCCATCCGCCAATTTTGCAGTTTGAAGGAAGTAAAGAAAGAATGAAAAAAAAAATCATCTGGAAAGCCATATGCTTGAGACTTGCCTTGTTCTTAAAGTTAAATTTCTTATGAATTGGGATTATGTTGGAGATTCTCAGATCTTCTGTTTGGAACACACATAAAATTTTGGCTAATTGTAAAGAACATTAATAATGGCCTTTAAGGATCTGCCCCTGCTTTCTGACGTGGCAGAAAAATCAGCACATATTGCCTATCATTCTATAGACAGCCTCTTGTAAGCCTGTTCTTGGAGATTATAAGCGGTGAAGAGAGCCTTTCCTGATTTTCCGGACAATTGCACTAACATGAATAAACAGAAGGAAATTTAAACAGAAATTACAGCTTTAACATTTTATTTTTTGCACCTAATTGAAAATTCAGAGACATTCTGTAAATTTTTAGAGTTCCTGAGTGCACAGATAGTAAATTGGATTGATCACCTACAAAAGAAACTGGAAGAGATTTCCCAAGAATGACCTGCATGCCGAGAAATGGGATAACCTTCTGTCCTTCAGGTTTTGGTGGTGATTGTCAGTTTTGGAGTAGAGATGAAACAATTCCTTTTACTGGGTGTCTAAGCCATTGCTGCTTTTGAATGGAATTGCATTATAGAATATGGGATTAACATTCCCAGCTTTCCTTGAAAAGGGAAGGAGTCAAAAGCACTGAGTCTCAAGAAGCAGTACACTTCTTCAAACAGAGGAAACGAAAGTTCCTGAAAAAATGACACAAAGCACTGAAAAAAACACCGCACCAAAATGGTGATAACAAATTACAAAGTCTGTAGGCTGCTCTGAGTTGCTCTCACTGTGTAAGCATTCAGAAAGAAGGAATCCTTGCCTGTGAGAGCCCATCAGAGATGCTGATGTTTCTTTGCAGAATAACATCCAACTACCTACATAACACTGGGAAGGAGAGATGCTGTTTGTCCAGGGCAGTAAGTGACCCTTTGGACTTGATCACCATGCTGACAGCTGATACACCCTGAGGCATTTTAATCTTCTGGCCATGTGCCAACCCCTTGCTCTATCCAAATGCAGGACACATCTGCTTATGGTGGGTATGTGACAAAACCTGAGTTGCAGTGATCGAGTATGATAGTGTTGCTAAAGAGCTTATAATGGAATTTCTTTTCAGACAGAATTTTGTCTGTAATTAAACTTTCCACCTGTCCACTGTCCCTTCTTTTAATTATACCTGATGTCCTGTCCCATAAAATGCTGATATATGGAACCACTTATTGTCCCTTAATTTAGAGATTAATTAATTGTTGCCATTGTGTGCTATCTCATTACGAACATCGCAGGAAAAGAAAAAAAAGTCACAACTAAGTGTGGCTAGAAATCCTAAAATGTTATAGGTGAAGTTCTCTGTTGGTATTGAGCTCAGCATTATTGAGCAAAGCATAGCTGATGTCATCCATAATAATTTATTTGGAAAAATATACAAGCCAAATACATTCAGAAAGAAGGAATCAATATGCAATGGGCTTCAAAGCCTTACTAGATGCTTTGCTATCATTTTCCTGAATGAAATTCTTCTTTCTGTCTGTCTTTTCCTGCACCACTTAGAACACATGAAGAGTGGATGTTGGCATGAATGATAGAAAGACCTTGTGATGACCCTCTGCACCTGAGAGAATTCTCTTCCAAACAATATTTGGATGATTTTTAAAACAGATGTGCAAGTCTTAAAACCCTCATCCCAATTGCCTAAGATATAGAAGAGAAATGAATTAAAATACAGATTGAAAATGTCTTTTGATATTAAAAATCATTTTCTGAGGAACATTTTAGAGCAATTTTCTGTCTTATGCATTTTATCTTGCCACTTTTCCAATTGACTATTATTTCCCTTGCTCTCATGTGGATATATCCTGAATAACATTCTGGAGGATATTAAGCTATGCAACAGTAAGAAAGAGCTCAAGGAAACTATTGCAGCTTAGTCTGCCTCTCACTCTACTTTGGATTTAAATGGCCATGGTATTTAATTTTCAGGGATCCCAGCTCAAATTTCTTCTTCCAACTTATAGAAACTTCCCATGCTTTCTGTCTGGTAGCCTCTATAAAATCATGCATACCACTGCTAGCTGCCAGTGTACTTTCCGGGCACTTTGTCTCTACTTGTTAAGGTTTCTGGATTTTTTTCTCTTTGTCTTTCTATCAGAAAAAAGAAAATGCATTTAATGCACAGCCCACAGAAAGTCTTTTGCACTGTGATTAAATGCAGAGATCCTTTTGTGATCTTAAACCCCTGAATACTAAATAAGATCTATCAGTTATGCAATATGCACATTTTTTTGCAATGTTAAAACTCCTGAATTCAAACAGATTTAGCTGAATTCTTCTTTTAAAAGATCCCAAATTACTAAAACTGCTTGCTGTGTATTTTTATAAGAAGGTTTGGAAATTTCCATTACTGGTATTGCAAATGATATATCTCTAAACTCTTTTATGTACCGTGAAATCTTTGTTGTGATTTGATGTGGTTTTCACTATCAAAGGTTACCTTGGACAACATACATATTGCAAAGTCTAAATTGCTTTCTTTTGAAATGATATAAAACAACAAAGAAAGAGCAAATGGATATCATACAGGACAGGGCAATCAGCCTTTTAGCAGCACTGCATGAGTCACATTTGAATTTATTTCAGTGGCTGTTTTTCCTGTTGCTGCTATACATATATTTGGAGATTACTTGTGCTGTGTGTCAGTAGACCACGGATATAAGTATGCCAGGGGCACCTAGGGAGCAATTTTCAGTGATCATATACCCTTTGCTCTATCTCAGCAGTCTGGGATGTCTATGACATCTTCTATTCTCATGCTGGATGTTTCTGTGGGGAAAAGTGAGCACTTCAATACTTCTACAGTTTCTGTAGAAATCTTCCAAGCAGTTACACTGAGGAAAAGGACAAAAGGAGTAGCAGATGAGAAGAAAGAAAAGAAAATGGGTGTGAACCCATTTGCTTTCTGATAGCAAAATTTGCAACATAGAACACACTACAAAAACACTGTAGTAGTAATCAGTTGGCCATGAAACCTCTGAATTACACGGACACAAATTGCTGTGACTGTTGCCAGTCCTTGGCTGTTTCTAGAAGACAAAACACTTTTGAAATTATTCTGAACATTTCTTCTACCTCTGAGACACTCAAAAGTCTGTTCTTATCAACTTGAATTACACACACTGAAATTAGTATTTTCCTACCTTTAGGCTTCTACTAGAAAAATGGAATGAGGTAGATACATCCAGGAAGAAACTCAGGTCACCTCGGACTTAAACCACCACTTTAAAGGTCTAGATCTTTCTTTGCATGGAAGATTAGGTTGGGTTGGGCTTATTGTTGGGTTGGGGTTTTTTTTGCCAGCTGTCTGCAGTCTGGATAAGCACTGTTACTGAGGAAACACTTCGATACACATATGCTTCCAGATTTTTTTGTAACTCAAAGCTCTACACATTCTGTAGACACAGAGAAGTTAAAATACCAGCACTGCCTAAGGAGCAAATCATTGCAAAATAAAGCAGTAAGGCTAAAAAGGGGATGTTCATCACAAGAGCTTCAATTACCAGCAAATTTTGAAAAAAATACCACATCCAAACATTTTGCATGTTTTCTCTTTACCCAAGCCTCTCCTTATCAAGGTCATGGTTTCTTTCTCTTCTCACAACCTGTTCCTTTGTCATGCACACTTTGTAGAAGCATAAGTTCTTTTTTAAACTGTGCTTAGGACTTTTCCCACAACGGTCCTGAATTATTTAACCTGGAGAAGGATCAGCTGTCTTCAAAATTGCTAATCATTTTGTAAACACTTCTATTCTATTTGCTCAAAACCAGAACCATCTGACTTCAGCTTTAAAGCCATTTGCTCACAATAAATTAAAATAATGCACTTAAAGAGCCTCTTCATTAAAGCACCAGAGAGTAAAAGTTTTATTTAAATGACACCTTTAACTCTCCCTCTCTTTTAAATCTCCTATTTGTTGCTGATCTCTTCCCAGCTCCCACTGTTTATTGTACTAAATGTGGTACAGACATAAAACCATATTCCACTCCATAGGCTTTTTCTAAGATTTCTATATGCAGCAGGAGGTAAACAGAAGAGTTTGATAAAAAGAATTACAATGGGATGTTATTTATGTCTTAAAATATGTGGAAGACCAGGGGCACAAGAAGAATACACTTGAAAGAAATGAAAATTGAGCTTGACAAGAAATACATGATTCTTTAAATGCTTTTGCCAATCTAAATGTTGGAGATAAACTCCCCTTTCAAAGAAAAATGATACTTAGAAACATTTTTCTTTCACAATAAAATAAAAATAACCTGTGGGAGGTGAAAAGTTATTGTGGAAAAGCATAACTCAGAATTTGTGAGACACTATCCCACTCAGACAAGGAAGAGGAAAGCTGTTTATCAGATACTAAGTGGAGGGAAACATGGAGAAGCCCCACCTCAAAAATTACATAGAATCATAGAGTACTTTGGGTTGGATGGCACATTTAAAGGTCATGTCGTCCAAATATTGCAGAGTCCATAAGAATATTTCACTGCATTTCAGAGTTAATGTGAAATGCTACTATCCTGTTCCAAATGCCCTTCTACATGCCCTTAAATTCTAGTCTGCCAACCTAAGACACTAGAAGTTATAAACCAGCATATTCAAAAGAAAGCATCAAGAAAGAGGAACTTAATTTTATGTTGTTGTACTTTTTTTTTATTTTACATTTTATTTTATTTTATTTTATTTATTTATTTTATTCAATTCTAACCACTCAGAGCTTCCCAGTTAGTGCAGTTCTCTCCATGGGTTTAAGGAGGACCTTTCACTACCTTTCCAAGTCACTTACTACTGCTTTCATCTTTTCTAAGTCAGTCACCACCAAGATGAAAACCACTCAATATTGTATTTTGTTTTGGTTTGGTTTGTTTTTCTTTGATTTTGTTTGTTTGAGTGTTTTTTTTTTTTTTCAAAACTGTGATCATAAAGTCCTATACAAACAAACAGCGTTTGAAATTCTATTTTGTAGACTTTTTTCTAAATATTATCCATTAATTCATTTACAGCAAGAAAGTTCTCAGACCCTGGTAGTCTGACAAAACCAGAATTGTTTTTCATACAGTTTCAAACAAGATCCCACAGGGGTATGCACATCTAGAAAAGTTTTAAGCAAAAAAATTCCAATTATTTGCATCTCTAAATGAGTTTGAAAACCTGATTGCATATTATAGGAGAAAAGAGACTTGATCTCAGATGGCTTGATTCCTTCTCCACTATTCTACTCAATGGATTACAGATCTCCTGACCTCAGTAACATCTCTTAGGAGGCCTCAAATCTTCAGTTCTCACATGATCTGCTTAAATATTGCTACATATTGCTTTGTGCACTTATTATTCCTGCAAAATGACTTTGCACTGTTGGCCTGACTTCAAGGATTCCTGCTGTTTATTGGGGTGGAAGACCCAGTGGCTGTACGTCTTTGTCTTGCCCAATCCACAAAGATATGCATCATAATACTACATTAGAACAAAAAGAGAACCCAGAATATTTTGAAAAGGAAGGAAACTGAGTTTCTTTAGTAAGTGTTGTTTGCCCCTACTGGCTACATAAAATATGAGTTTGTTGTGTCAGAGAAAGTGTCGTTTAAACATCAGAAATGGACATAACTAGTGTTATGGACTAGTGTTATTTATCTGCCTGGAACTGTGGTTATGAAATAGAATATAAGATGAGTACAATTCTATGGAAAATGTGGAACAATTAATGTTAAAGACAACTGAAATTAATTATAAAACATGTAAAAATAATTTAAACATATTTATCTGTTTTACATATGAGTTAAAGATCAAGAATATAAGATGAGCTCTACAATTAAAATTCAGCCACATTAACAATCAAAGTCTCTTGTTTTATGAAACTTCTAGGGAATCATGTTGGTTTGTTTTTTTTTTTTTTTTTTAATATAAGACTTCTCTGCTCCCTCCTCTGTGTTTTTTTTTTTGGTTTATTTTATTTAGCAGAGATGAGATTTTTCAAAGTCAGACATATCTCTGATTTTGATACTATCATGTCTTTCTTCAATCTCAAACACTGTGGAGGGAAAGCCTGGTCTCTGTGAGGCCAATGGAGAAAACTCTTCATTTTGCTTAGGGTTTAGATTTCATACCGTCTTCTGCCATGATGCAGCTTTTTAATATAAACAAGTAAATGCCTTGTTAAGTAAATGAAGGACAAGTTAACCAATTATAAAGACCATATTGCCAACATTAACGATTTTTTAAAATTTTATTTCAGTATTAGATTACATATGAGAAGCTTATTAAAAGAACATTACATTTGCAAAGTCAATTTCTGTAAAGTTGCTCAGCACCAGGACAAGGCTGCATAAAGAGATTCAGTCATAAGCAATGTTATGTTTTAATGCTGCATTAACTGAGAAATGTTTATAACTCTCAGAATTCAAAGTCCAGTACAATCTTGTTTTTTTGCAGGTCTATTACCCTATGCAGACAAATTAAAAATCTCAATTATTATTGAAGTAGGCACTATTTCAAGACTGAATTTAAATACTTTTTCAAGTGATGGCTATGTCACAGTTTCCTGGCAAAAAAAAAAAAAAAAAAAAAAGACAATGCCATTTTTTTACTGTAATTTTCCTTTCCCTTGTACGTGGTTTATTGAAATTGCAGTCTTTGTGGCAAGGACTGTATTTTATTGGGTAGGTCTATTAAAGTGGTACCCATAATTTAGGTAGTCCTATAATAAAGGTGAACGAATAAAGAGCAACTTGTTACAGCAACACAATTTTTCAAGATAAGAAAAATACATTTTAGACCTCAAGAACTATGTCCCGATTCATAGAGTATATGGTACATGTTTAAAGATCTTATGACTTTTTAATGATTTTCCTGGAAGTCAGTAGGTACACAACAAACCTGAAGGTCTGCTTACTGCATTAATGAACAAGGGTTCCATCAACATTTGCTGTTAACTGTGTTATAAAGTCTGCTTCTGTGTGAAACCTCATAAACCAGACACTTAATCAAAACAAGCATATTAAACAACTATTCATTATTTTAATTCAGTTGGAAATTTATGAAAAGCTGGGAATGATAGCATACATCCCTATTTATGCTAAAATAAATTGCTGGATATTTCACAGTGTTTCTCTGCATCTAGTTTTGTTAAAAATAGGATTTCAATACTAAACTTCAAAAACTAATTAAAATCCAGGACAGATTCAATGAGCAATTTAATTATCAATGTTCTGTTCAACTAATTGTCTCATGGAGACAGTGTTCTTAGTAAGAGACTGCAAACAGATGAGTACACAGATAGCAGAGAAAATACATTCTACTGGCTTAGCACCTTGCCTAGATTTTTGGCAGTTGACTTAGGTTTCACTCTGAGTACATCCTTTTGCAAGATCTAGGAACCACAATCATGCCTGGAAGACATCTGAAAATTTAGCAATTCTGAGAAAATTCTGAAAATTGTTCTATTTTCAATGGACATTTTTGAAACTCTTGTAAAGGTACTTTTTCTAGAAGAGTCCAGAGACAGAATATAGTGGCTTGAGAGCTAGAAATAGGTACTTTCAAGATGATTTCTCTTTGCGTAATCTGAATGGGGATATGAAACACAAGAACAGGTCAGGTGGCTCTGGTCCTTTCTGGGAACCCAGCTCTTGGCTGGGTTTGAGCAAATAAACAAGTATTCAAGGAGACTGATAAAGAGTTTTAGTATCTTTCCTGAGCCACTGTGTCTGACAAAATACGAAGTTTGACAAAACCTGTTTGCAGGCACCAGCAGATGGGCGTGTACAAGCCATCAGTGGAAATGTTTGACCTAATTCTGCCAGCAGATGACAGAACCAAACAAAAGAACAAACACTTCCTAAACACTTCCTTTCCCCAGCCTGTAGTTCTGCACCCAAGTTGTGTTGTAGTTGTGACCCAAGCTCGGGGCCCAGCACTGGTTGCCTTGCTGAACCTCATACAATTGGCCTTGATCTGTCAATGCAGCCTGTCCAGATCCCTCTGCAGAGTCTTCCTGCCCCAACAGATCAACACTCCCACCCAACCTGGTGTGTCCATAACCTGACCGAGGGTGCCCTCAATCCCCTTTTCTAAATCATCAATAGAGATATTAAACAGGCCCCAGTACTGAGCCCTGGGGGACACCACTTGCGACAGACTGCCAGCTGGATCTGACTCCATTCACCACCACTCCCTGGGCCTGGGCGTCCAGTCAGTTTTTCATCCTGTGAACAGTGAACCCTGTCCAACTCATGGGCAGCCTGTCTGTCCAGAAGAATGCTGTGAGAGACAGTGTCAAAGGTTTACTAAATCCGTGTGTACATCCACAGTCTTTCCTTAATCCACTAAGCAGGTCAGCTTCCTCTTAGATTTCTCCATGGAAGGCAGAAGTAAGATATAATGGATATATTTTGAAGGGAGAATGGGTGGCCTTAAGGCTGGGAGACCTGCATGACAGAATAGAAACTTTCAGCATTTTTGCAACATGAGGGGTGTTATTTTCTTAAAAGTAGTATCTCCTGAGAAAGAGTTGTCAGTAGCCAATTTTCTGCTTGGTAAAAAGAACAGAGAATGTTTGAAATTGTCAAAATATCCCATCTGAATTATTTATAAGGATTTTTTTTTCCTGTTAAATGGCAAGCTTAAACTGTCACTTTAGAAAAGTTATAGGAGAAAGAAAAAAATATATAAATCCAAATGATTTTTTTAAATAACCAGGAAAACACTTTTACTCATATGAACCAATAGGGTGGGGTTTCTTTTGTTGTGATTCTCCACAAATATTGATTGTTCTTTTTTTTTTTTCTCTTTTTTTTTATCCTTAATGAGCTTGGAAAAACATTTGCCTTCATGAATTTTCACAGGATCAGAAAATTCCTTGTCTTAGAAATCTGCAGATTAGAAGACACACAGCCTGAGGATGCTCTGTGAGAGGAGGCAGTGATATTTTTGTGTCAGAGTTTATTTGTAACAAGGAGGTAGGTATGATAACGGTTACATTTATTGGGCTTTCAGGCAGAGAGATAGATGTAGGTAGATACAGGTAGTTACCACATTATTTTCCAACTTCTGCGAAAAAAGGAATATATTTTATACAACTTTCTTTAGAAATAGTACAAAGAAAATATGGTTCGTACCCTGAAGAACAGAGACATTCATTTCCAAATACACTAAGAAGACATTTTACATAAGGTAGCTCCAAGAGTTCAATCTCAAAACAGCCTTGAGTGGCTTTGTTTGCTTGTTTGCACGTATTATTGGAATGGAGATTTTCGTCATCCTCTTTCTTAGGCTGGCGGTCACTGACAAAGCTCCACAGAAGGGTTTGTTAGGGAGGATTTGCCTCACAGGGAGGCGTGCTGGTAGGAAAATAAGGGAATGAGGAAATGTAGGGCTGCATGGCCCTAATCCCTCAATCCTAAAGTCAAAAAAAAAAAAAAAAAAGGACAGAAATAACATATTTTTCTAGGAAAGGGAGGAAAGGAAGAAAGAAGGACATGAGTTACCCGGCATAGGTGATAACGGAGAATATTTACAACCCAGAAAGATATTTTTATTCTTCAGTTCCTCTCCCACCCTTTACTGTAGAGGCTTTTCTTACAACTGTTTTCTTGATCTATAAAATCCCATACTCTTCTTATCCCCAAGAACATTATTTAATCAACTCTTTACAGCAACAAACACATACATTCCTTCAGTATAATTCAAACAGACATTTTGTAATCCAAAAACAAACCAGAAATAACATTGCCCATTCACTTGCATTCAGGAGTCATCTTTTGTGTAATTATGAAGAAAAACTGCTGGAAACAAATTGAAAAATGTAATAATCGGTTTGCTTCCCATGACTTACATGAAGGGTACCCTGACAGCACAACAGCATTACTAATTGTGATGATCCAAATCAAATTCCTTTTGAGGCTAGTCTCCATCTCACTGCAGCCAACTGTAAGAGAGATATCTAAGAAAATCACCTGTTACTTGTCACTTCAGTGCAACCACAGCCAGCATCCTACACTGCAATAGTGGTCTCTCTGACAACCTCACAGACTATACAAACTGCTGGTGAGCACTGCATTAATTCAGCCTGTCATTGGCTCTCCACTCTCCATTCTACCACTGTAATTCAAAAAGATGGAGTATCTGTGATCTCTTACAGGAGAACACTGCTCAGGGAAGACATCTCTCCAGGTAGATGTTACAAACTACCAAGTAGTCTCCCTTCTAGATCTGCTGTAATTGAGAGGTTCTCTGACTCTTACAGTAAAAAAAAGGGGCATCCTGGTCGGTGTCAGGTTGAACATGAGTCAGCAGTGTCCTGGCAAGCCAGGAGGGCCAACCCTGTTGGCCTGCCTGATCAGGCACAGCATCCTCAGCTGGGCAAGGGAGGGGATTTTCCCCCTCTGCTGTGCACTCACCTTGAGCAGTTTTGGGCACCACAATAAAAAATAGATGTTAAGCTGTTAGAGAATGTCTGAAGGAGGGCCATGAGAATGCTGAAGCATCTGAAAGGCAAATCTTATGAAGGCTGAGGTCACTTGGTTTGTTCAGCATGGAGAAGAGAAGACTAAGAGGAGACCTCATTGTGGTCTTCAACATCCTCATAAGGGGAAGCTGAGAGGAAGATACTGATGTCTTCACTCTTGTGACCAGTGACAGAACTGGAAAATGGCATGAAGCTGAGTCAGGCGAGATTTAGGTTTGATATCAGGAAAAGACTCTTCACTCAGAGGGTGCTTGGGCACTGGAACAGAATGTTCAAGGAAGTGGTTACAGCACCATGTCTGACAGAGTTCAAGAAGCATTTGCACAATACTCCCAGGCACATGGTGTGACTTGGGGTGTCCTCTGAAGGGTCAGGAGTTGGACTCGACGATCCTGATGAATCCTTTCCAATGCAACACATTTTATGATTCTGTGAAAATTGAACCTCCATACCCAGGCACAGACCCAAAATGTCAGCAAAAGCTTGGTCTGACACAGGAATGAAAATCAAAACCACATCAGATGTGTTATCAAGGCAGAGAAAGCAGACACTGCACACCACAGCTCCCAGCTCTGACATTGTCTGTCAAGAACATTTGTTCCTCAGATTTTTTACTCCAGCTCATCCTCTCTGGAGTGCTGCAGAACATCTACCATATCCATTGTCCCTCCACATGCACAGTTGAGGTTCAATTCTCAAGCTTTTATTTAGGAATACAATTCACAGAAGACTTTCCTTTTAATGGATATATGTTGCTAGGTTTGGCTCAGGATGTTTGTTTCTGATCTAGGGGATTGTTAAGCACACACAGCATTGGAAACACATTTTCCAAGAGACCAGCATGGACTCAGGGTGTGCTCATGCCAAAGTGGCACATAATTACCATTGTTCTAGAAGATTTTTTTTCCAGATTATTTCTTATCCATATATGTGGTTCATATCTATGCAGTGCAAAGTAACAGGATGACTAGCATTTGAGGAAAAAGACACTATTTTCAGATCAGATACCAGCTGTCAAGTTAGATAGAGACTACTGCATCAGAAATTTTACAGCCCAGTTCACAAAAATTTTATGTGTCTGTAATTCATGTTTTTTGTGTGAAATAGTTGTTCGAATATGTCGTGCATGGTGTGCCAAATAACTGCTTGCATAAAGACCAGTCAAGGATTGTCTTGGGTCAAAGAATGGTCAAATATATTCTAAAAAGAAGAAATACATGCAGTTAAAAAGCCCCTTATTTCACTGGTGAAAAATCTGCATATAAATTCTTAAATTGAATTTAACTGGGTTTCTCTTGCTTATTTAAAAAACAACCCCAAAGTATAGAGACATAAGCACACTTTTTAATTTAATTGAGTGTCCCAGAGAGAAGTGAAATGGAGCAACCGACAGAGCAGCTAATCAGTTTTAAGAATCTCAGATTTTAGGACCAGATCTTTTGTTTATCCCATGTTGTCTCTGGAACTCTCCAGACCAAAGGCCCCTGCTGAACAAGCCTCTCTATGAAGTCCCAAATGAAGTCTAAAATGGTATTTTTCAGAAAAAAAAAACAAAACAGTTGTTAAAGGTAGTTATTTCTTGGGCAAACTGATAAAGAAGTGTCTGAATCAAAACCAAATATCAACCTCAGAAAACCTCAGCCACTTTCCGTTTTATTTCTTGTGAAAAAGACATTCGCATTATATAGAGAAGCATGCAACAGGTTCTGATTAGGAAATTATATATTACTTCTGATGACCTCAAAGGCCAGAGCAGTCTTTAAATTCAAATCACAACTAGGTTGAACTTAATAACACAAAGACATTTTGAATGCAGTGGACAAGGAATAAATTAATAATAGGCGGTTTATGCTGAATCTGATTTTTTACTATAACCATAGCATACACTTAGATCTACAATAAAAATGCTGTACCAAACTGTTTTTTTTTTTTCATTTGCAACTGAATAATATTAATCTCATCTGAAAAGTAATGGTTATAACAAAACTAACTGTAGTGTAAGCTGTCAGCATTTTCTAGTCTAGCAGTTCCCAGAAGCACTGTATTTTGGAGGAAGTCTTTGCAGAATAAGATCAGAAATGCAGAGACATCTTCCAAGTTCTGATAAAGGTAACAGATTTTGTGAGTGTTGATCACCTACCAGCTCAGCTCTAATGAAGATAAACTTGTAAACTTACATCCAAGCAAACTTGAAACTGGCATCGATATGCCCACATACGTTTTAATTTCAGCTCTCCAGCATGCAAGTACTGGTTTACTTGACTTGTTAAAGTCTCTGTGTCTCTGCCATGGGTCAGCCTTTGTCTCCCAGGTCCTTGCTTTTTGCCCAATACTCTTGAATTTTCAGTCAGCCGCTCAGAAGAATTAACCTGCCATTTAACCCTCAGTTATACAGTTAAGAAACATCAGCATGGTTAGAAAACATTGTATAAACGACTAAAGGAAACATATTTCTGGGAAAAAAAAAAAAAAAAAGATTTTATTGTATTGTTAAGGCTGTATTCCTGTAATGGCATTTTTGCTTTCTAAGGTACTTGAACAAGACAAAGTGAGACAACTGGCAATTTATTAATTTATTCTCAATAGAGAGCTCACACAGCTACAATGTGTAATGGACGCAGCCACATGCTCTAACCTGCTGAGCAGTAAGAATTGTAGGTCAAGTCTAGTAGCACACACTGGTTTACACTGGAAGATGAGATCTACTGACAACTGTGAAAACATGCATGTGTTTAAAGTGCTTTCCTGGACACCAGCCACCAGTGCATCCTACAGGAATAGCATGCTCCTCCTTTCAGGAAGAGAATGACAGACAAAAGTTTCTAAATATGAATCTTAATGTTAGATGGTGTCAAATCAGAGCAGCCCTATTCATATGAACAGAGATGTCCTGATTTTTATTTTACCAGCTGAGGCACTAGCTCGTTGCATCCGTCCACTTGATGCTAAAAACCTACACATCTCTAAGCTCAGTTAATTGGATGCAGAACACTCTATGCATTTCATTTTCTCTCTTTTTCCCTTGTTTTAAATTCTTTTTTTTTTTTCTTCTCTTTTTGGCAAAGTGCCCTTATTATTTTGTATCCTAAAGCATTGGAGGTTAATAAAGAGAGCAAATGGAGAAGGAGATGGAAAAGGAGTTTGTTTGTACTTCACTCTCCATTGGGCCATTATGTCTAAATCCATTATGTAGTTTACCTGATGCTGTGTTCAGAGCAACTGAATGCTGTAGTTCTTTTTAATACTGGTATTTTCTTAACACAATTTAAATTAAACCCTTTATTAGTCCAGAAAAGGCTGAACACAAAACAATAGTAGCTCTGGGAGAGTAATTATTTCTGTTCCATTGTCTGAGATGCTAGGGCTTTTGATTAGTTACACTATACAGTACTTAACAGCTAACCAGCCTCACCATGGTTAACAATACACAAGATTTTCCCTGTCCCAGCAGCACTCCAAGTGCTTCTGAAATGTTGGCTCAGTCTTTAATCTTGTTATTCACAAATACCTCTAATTTTCTGGAGTGTGTGTGAAAACTACTGTACTGCCAGCAGCATAGAACATCATGCGTCAGGCTCTGTTGGGAAGGGATCTCTGTAAAATGGATGCATGAAGCTGTGGGTTGTAAGCCATTAAGCTTTCTCAGTACGCTTCTAATGAGCTTATGATAGCCTCACAAAATGACTGCTTTTACTGCAGCCTAGTAAATTACAGTATGTACAAATTAAATCAGTGGGACCCAATGCAAGCTGTTCCTCATCAGGTTCAACACTTCTTTTAAGAAGTGAAAAATTATGACATACTAGAACAGCTATATGTTTCAGTCATGTCATATGCTGAAAGCGTGTAGTGTACTCAACTAATTTCTACAATTATCTGTATAACACTTCTCACTCTGTCCCACGGAAACCAAGTACTTCCTCATATGCTGTACCTTCACATTTAAAAATTTGTGTTGTAATGCACGTGAATAATAAATTTGTCTTGGCTGTTAAAAGTTAAAAGCCAACAAAGTAGCTCTCTGAGGCCTTGATCCCTCTCCCATGGAGGCCAGTGGCAAAATCCCAGCTGATTTTTTTTGAACACTTACAACCTTCTGCATTACATTAAAACCACTTTTCTATATTACCTCTTTGGCAGTCACAGGGCACCATTAAAAATGCTAATAGGAGTTATTTCTACATCTTCACATATTGCCTCGATTCTTTCTCCTGTCAGTTTTACTTTGGTGTGACCTGAGTGGATTAGCTCCTGGTGTTCAGCACTCCAAGCGACACCTCTCTGAAAGAAACCTTTTGGGGCACTGGTGTATATATTAATGGAAATGTGTCTCTCTCTTCTCCACCTTTCTCTTTACTTCTCTTTTAGTACCATGGCATCTGAACAATATTAATTACAGTTTGCTAAACAGTTGGAAGTGTTTTAAAATTACTACTTAAGCACCGCTGGAAGTGGAACTGACTTGGCCCTGCTGAACCAATTTACCAAACCTGAAGACAGCTTTGTGGATATTTTTAACAGAGCAGTTCACGGCGTCAAGACGTAAATTCCTCAGAAAGTATCCTAAGGTCAATGGTGGCATTAATACTCTATAAACATGATGTACATTTGTTAAGACTGTGCAGAAAGCAGGATGGGTTTTACTACAGGGGCTTCGGTCTGGACAATAACCCCAGACATCCTGCAGGAGGTGATGCAGTGCAAAAAAGCAGTTGATTCAGAAAAGTTTTCCAAGAGTTGCTCTCAGAAGCATTTCCCAGGCCTTGGGGCATGTGCTTCAGCTCTGTCCAAGTGTACACAGGAAGGACATTGGCTGTTTCTCCCTTCAACACCATTCTCTGGATTTAGAGGGGTCTTCCATCTGGTCACTCCTTGGCGATCCTAGCTCTTCTGTGGTTTAGCTGAGTGACTGTATGGACAAAGCAAAGGGAAGCTTGGTGAGTTTCTAATAGAATCCTCATCCTCAGGAAGTCCTGTGTGTGGACTCCTACTGAATATTATAATAATCAGCATATACCCCCCAAGAAATTTTATGGGTACTGATGACTGTGTTTAATAACAGCAGAAACTGATGAAGTTGTGGAACAAGAGCATCATTAGCATCTGAGAAATAGTAACACACCCCTTTTCCTACATGAAGTAATGAAATTCAACTACTCATAAAGAGAATAATGGGTTTTGCCTTCCATGTTTTCAAGTCTTCTGCTCTCCATTCTCAAGCTTTTTCTAAATGCTCCAGTTAGAACTCACCTTCAAAAAGCTGACAATATGCTGTCTTCCTATTCAAACATTAAAAACCCCAAATATCACAAGTAACATATTATCCATAAATTTTCTGAAATAAAAATCAAAATAAGTTGGAAAAAAAAGCAACTAAACTGTGAATGCTCCATTAAAGCAATTCTGACTGCAATTAAAGGGGTAGATAAAACTAATATTGTTGCTACATTGCCATATCCCCACCACACTCAAAATTAATACATACATTCCAAACAGGAAACCTGATAAGAAAACCATGTAAGACTGTAAACAAAAATATCAACCAACCAACCAGCCAACCAACCAGCCAACCTGTTAATAATATCTACGTTAAATTAACTACTGCAATGAAAGTGAATGTCAAGTGATTTTATGAACATCTAGGAAAACTTGGCATGATATCAGTTTCTCCTCCTATTGAAATGACAGCACTTTTCAGCAACTGCATTGCAGATGGCAGCGGTATTTGTGGCAGCTTTCTAGCATCCGCAGCTTTAAGCCAGAAGGATATATTAGGTTTGTTCATTTTTCATTTACATATTGATCTGAATACAAGTAAAAATATTGGACTATTGACTACTGACTATTTTATATATTTATGAAAATACACATGCATATACACTTACATGCAGCAAATAAGGGGGGGAGGGGTTCCTCTTTTTTTGTTTGTTTATATGTCTGTCTCTCAGCTACTAGGCTGTCTGACATTAACTGACTTCTGAGGGATCCTGTCCTCTACAACATACAATAGGATGTTATGTAGTTATAAACAGATAATTCAGCCTTCCTGCTTGCCTTCCTTTCTTTTCCTCCTTCCTTTCTTCTTGCTTTTTTTCCTTTCCTCCTTTCTTCCTTATTTCCTTCTCTTCCTCAGCTATGTTTTAAAACCTGGCATCATATACCATGCATATGTGAAACATCAGAGATGATTAGTACAGACAGGAGATCGGAAAATCATGAAGCACTTCTGAAACCCTGATAGGAAGTGACTCTTCCTGGTTGTTGATTTATTGATGCTGACAACATTAGTTTTTTTCTCATTTTTAAAAAAAATGAAAGTACCTTGGTACTTGGAAAAATACTGAAGCCAAGTAAATAGTGGAAAAAAACTCACAAACCTCTGTAGGATTGAATGTCCCTGCTCCTGAAAGAACCTGCATGTGTAGCTCAAAAATACCCAACAAAACACAAACAAACAAACAAAACCCAATAACAACAACAATAAAACCCCCGGAAAATTAGAAAATGTTAAAAATGATAGGCTTTCAGATATGTTTCCTTACAGTATAATTTTCAGATGCTTACAAAGATCCAGCCCAGAAGCTATTTTTTTCTTTAGAATCAGAGCCAATATTTTTCAACCTCTCTCAAGTCAAGGTCTGGGAATAACACCACCTTTTCAAAAGCTGTCTTCCAATAGACATATACTGATAAACTGGCTAATGAGGACATTTGATTTTAAAGTGTCTGGAGAGAGCTGAACACACGAAGTAGTAATTTTAAAGATGAAAATTTTGTAGATATTTTCTTTTAAAGGGCATAAGATAATTATCCCTTTTTAACTAGCTCTTTAAAAATCACGGGCAGACCTGGTTTAACTCCTGTTAAAAACCAGAAAGATGCAACTAATGTGTTATAGGATTGTGAAATCTACCAAAAAACTAGAAGATTTCCACACCCTGTTTACTCTGGTAAACATCCTGTTTACTCTGGTAATTAGATCCATTCATTATAACAACACAGAAATAAACATTATGTGATTTTACCGTGTAAAAAAAAGACTAGGAATGAATGTTGAGGAGTAAATGATTAAGGAAAAAAAATAAAGTCATATGGACAACTCGAGCTTTTATAGCATTTAAGAGAAGAACATGACTTTGAGCACTGAAACATGTTCACAGATAGAAAAGCTCAGAACCACAGATGTTTGAGAAGAGTCTTGCTCTGGCTTCAGTGGTGACGACCACACATGCCTTCCCCATACACCATCCCTGGTTGGCTTGGAGCCTTAAGCTCTGATTATACCAACAATTTAAGGAGTTCCTGACCATCGAAGTGCAGTGAATATTGCTGCATTTTTAGAGTCCTGGCACTGTCTTGGCCCTGGTCAACTGAGTAGACCCCCAAACTCTTCTGAGGCACATCCTGTGAGTTAAGATGTTCAGGGCAGCTTGCATGTGCCCTGTTCTAGAAATAAACCTCTGAACAGGAAAGCCTTTGAATATTATAGAGCCAGCCAGCTGGCCACCTTAAGAAAACATATTTGATTTGGTAGCATAGACAGATATTGTAAATAGCTGCCATACTCAGGCTTGAATGTAACACCAGTTCATCAGCAATTTGGACCTCACCTGTCTTATGGGTAGAAGAACTTTTAAGAGACATCATCGTAAAATATATTGTCTAGGTTTCCACGATATTCTCCATGAGATATTTCTAACAATAATAACAATTTCACCTTTTTGTGTTTAGGTGTCTGAAGAACCATGTTTAGATTTTTAGTGTAGCCAAAGGGCTCAGCTAAGGCCACGTTTGCTCAAATACATACATATTCTTTAGTTGTTGTACTATAGCTTAATTCTGCAGATAGCTACAGCAGCAAAACTCTACAGCTCCTCTGTGACTTCCAAAATGTTTTCCCTAAAGGTGAAAGCCAAGAGGAATTTCTGGTGTGTTCTCTACCTCGCTGATAAAGAATCCAGTAAAAAAAAAAATTCCACTGAAATCAGTGCCTGAATACATTATCTCCACTGGGTTGATGAATTTCCACATGCAGCCAAAGCCTCTGAGAGAGCCAAATTCTCAGCTGGTGTCCATTGACTTTCATGGAGATAGGCCAGGTTGCATCGGCTGGGGATTTTGCCAGAGCTGTTGACAAAAAGACACAGATGAAGAATCAGCTATGCGAGGCTTAGAGTTAACGTGGCAAATTTAGGAGTAGCCAAAGCACCACTACAAGGGATATATTTACTGCAAAGTACAACAGGAAAAAAAAGTATATTCAGAAGATGAATATTTCTAATCCTCTTAGAAACCATAATGATATGTCAGAATGAGATTTTCCCATGTGGAAACCACAGTAATTATGCCTTAGTTTTGTCCTAAATGACTGTCTTTAAATTGCCCCCTTTCTTTCTGCACCGAGATTAATAACCATAGCAGTAACCCAAGCAAATCACATGCTTTTTGGGAAAAATCACACTCAACAGCACAGGAGGCCACTTCAGTCATAAGAACTTTATGCCTCAAACTATGGCAATATAACCTCTTGTAGGGTGCTGGAAAGCAGAACAGGGCCCTGAGGGTCCCTTCCTACCTCTGTGCTGAGATCTTCATTTGAAGAACTACTCCAGAAGTCATTTCTCTGTGTTCAATCCAACAAAGGAAAACTAGAAATTTCATGTAGAATCTACATATGAACTTGACTATGGTATCAAATTTCCCCAAATCTTCTGATTTTGCATTAACCCTTTCCAAATTAAGACAAACTGAAAAATGCAGAGGATAAAAGCAGTCATACTATAGAGATACACAGCCTATGTGTTGGCAGTGGGAACTTCTCTGAACCTAAATACTGACTGCTGCATAATTTCTGGACGTTTCTAAGGAGACAGCTGATACTGACATCTATTTGAAACATAATACTGAAGGGAATGAATATTGGTCTCATCTAATGTGGTACACACATTGGTCTTGAGAAGCTTAATGTAAAGAAAAAATAAAGGCTTACACTGATTTGTCTCTTATCAGTGAAATAAATAATTTCATATACGTATTTATTAATGAATATTTAATGAAGCCTATATCATTAAAATTATCCTTCAGTGCAAACAGAGAGGAGGGACTTGAAAGTACTGTGCCATGTGATCCATGGTAATGGGCTGAGGCATTTACCCTCCTCTCCTTTTCTGCTCACTAGGTGTCTGATGTTGCTTATGTCAGGTTCCTGCTATAAACAAAAAATAGCCATAAATAAAGGTTATTGTGCCTCTGCTACAAATTACAGTAGGAGGTAGGCTAGTCACAGTAAAAGTACAAGCAGTATTTAATCGTGTTGAACTTACAACAGCCCTAAAGAGTAAATAAATAGAAAATAATTAGTAAATTTGTTAAAAGCCCTCGTTCTCCCTTAATGCCCCATATGCATACTGCTTAGGCTTTAATGCAGGTCTTTCACAGGTATTTTCCCCCTTTTGTCTGGTCTTCCCGGATTTGCATTAAAGTTGCATCCTTATGAACTACATGAAACCTCATGATACAAAAAATTGATGCTGCTTCTCCCCTCCAGACAGCCACAGAAGGAATCAGGAGCCACAAGCATGTATTTGAAGTGCATGCTTGTGTAATGGTGCTGGATCATTCTTGAAATGAACATCCTTTAAATATTCCACACTTCCAAAAGTCTGAATCCATCATTTTCAGCAGCCAAAGTATAGATTCAAGTGCTCAGTTTAAGGATGTGTTTTGTTGAAGATCACATCATGTAGAATGAATGAGAACTCAAAACAGCAGTGAACTTGACTTTGCAGATTTTAATATGAGCTATATAGATTTTTTGTGTGTGTATTTGCTCTCCAAAGATACTTGTATAAATCTCTGCAGATGTTTTTACAGACAAAATAGCCTCTGTGTATAATATTTTTGATGGATCCACTCTCCCTTCTAGTTCAGCTTGACTTTACCTATAACCCATCACCACTGTGTTAGTGACTTTATTCGAAAACAAATTATTTTTTAAAAAAGTGAATATCGAAGCTAACCAGAAGAGGATTTCAGTCCCTGAAAAACATCAGTCTTCACTACCATCAACAGTCTTTAGAGAAGATCCTGCTTTGAGTCTTCTTAGCTTGACGGTAATCATATAGCAGCTACCTTCAGTCGAGGCTTAGAGGTTAAACAGAAGTATCAATCCTTCCAACACTCTTTTCTTTGAGTTGTTGTTTGGTTGGTTGGTTGGTTTTTGTTTGGTTGGTTTTTGTTTGTTTGTTTGTGTGTGTATTTGAGGGGTTTTTTTGGTTGTTTTTTAATTATTACAGAATTAATTTTTAATTATTACAGAAAAAGGATTATGGATAATGGTTTTAAACCACCAAGGGTAGATTGAGACTGGAACAAGTTGCCCAGGGTGGATACCCCATCCCTGGAAACATCCAAGGTCAGGTTGGAAGAGGCTCTGAGCAACCTGATCTAGTTAAAAATGTCCCTGTTCATTGTAGGGGGTTGGACTATATGGCCTTTAAAGGTTCTTTCCAACCCAAACTTTTTTTGAATACCACTCAAAAAGAATTTACGCTGTAGTTTAAATACAGTGTGAAATAACCAAGGCACTCATAGTCCTTGATACAGATAATGCTCATAAGCATTCTTAGTGCTGCTTTATACTTCCTCAAAAATATATAAGTAAAAGCATCTGCTGAACTACTAAACTCATAAAACTATTGCAGAACACCTATCACTCTTAACTGCAATTAAGTGTAGTGTTACTAATCTCAAAAACCTCTTTTTTAACTAAAAGACATTGCTTTGTAGTGGTCAAAGTATTAAAATTCCCACTAAAAAAGTGAGAATCAGTAACATTTCTGCATAGCTTTGAAGCTGAGTCATTCTTTAAGGAAAGCACTTAGCCCCTTTATAACATTTTTCCCTATATATGATACCAATTTCTTGTTGATTTCCCAGCAGTGCAATTCCATTCACTTCAGTAGAAGGCTTTATGATTTATGCCAGCATAAATGAAAATACAATCAGGTTCCTCATTTTAAAGCTGAAAATCACAGTTATCATTCTCCCTTTGGGCAATGTAAGGATTAATTAGTATTACTCTGAGCTCATGAGGTGTTTTAAAAATATATAGTGGTAACAATGATAAATATTATTCCTTTTGTGCTGAAAGTTCATGCTGACTTGCAAAAATGTTTCTAAGTTAGGTCAATGTAGCAGTAATTTGAGAAGGTGAAGGTCTAACTTCTTGATAATGGAGATTTACAACTTTGTGAGGTTTCTCTACCTTGAAATAATGTTAATTATAATAATTCATTATTTAAATCATACTTATTCCTTCTTCCTATTTAAGAAGTTAATAATAAATCTATTTTAAACATTTTAAATACATGTGAATAAGAAATAACCATATTACTTAAGGTAACCTTCTCTTCCTGAATTCAAAGGCAGTTTTTATTCCATTTTGGCAAAGAGGCCTAAATTCGTGATTTATTAATGCCTGCATCCATTTTAAAGTCTCTTTAGAAAAGAGATAAAAGAGGCCTTGTTGTAAATGACAATTAGATCTACCATCTATGCAAGATCATAACCTAAGTGGTAGTTATCTTCAAGAGGAAAAAGAAAACAAACAATTTTGAAAATAAATTGTTAAAATAGACACAGATGTTATCAATGAATTTTCTAATTACTTTAAAGAACAAAATGTCTCTGCACATAAATTTGGAGCTGGGGTGAGTTGAAAACATTAAAAACCTATCAGGATAGCATACAAAAATACTGAAAATAGTGGGGTTTACTGTGAGGGGTCCTTATAAGGATTTTAAACCTGACTATCTGAAGTTAAGATAAATCTTCCATACTGCAAGTGAAGTTAATTTAATTTGAAGTGAATATTAAAAGTCACAAAGAATAAGACACAACAAACATGGTGGCCTTCAAACAAGATCACAAATGAGCCATAAGCACCTGCAGTTACCTGCTCAAAATGGAGCTCGTCATTTGTTTGCCCACTTTAATTAACGTCATCTGAAGTTAAATCAATCAGAGAAGCAATATGCAATTTTGCCTGGGAAATATGCAAAAAATAATATTCTATTGTAAAGCCTTGTAGTAGTCATCGAAACAGAAATGAGAGTTTTGTGTAAAGACATCTGAAAGAAATAAAGTGAACTTTGATATCGTTTGTACCATCAGATACAGGAGGTTTGAATTGAATTGTCTGGCCTTTGTCCATCAGTGTGTCAAATAATGATCAGGCAGGTGCTACTTTTTCTATTCTTCCCTTTTGAAATGGAAACCTCGCATACCAACAAAGCTTTATATTAGGGTTTTGCATTAGTCTTGTGGAGATGAGTATCAAGCCAGGAGTCATGCTCTGGGCTATGTCCTGCACAGTTCTCAAGTCAGGACCATTTAATTGCAAGTAATGGAGAGCTATAAAGGCAAATTCTGAATCTCATCCTGGTTTCTGAGTCACTGAAACAAGCTAGACCATGCCTATATCATTTTCTTTTCTGCATGATGCTAAAAAGCTGGACCTGGACCTCATGGCATTTAAAGTTCTTTACATATCAATCATCTCATTCATGTCAAATTCATATTTTTGTAACATTTTTTTAGTTTAAAAGGCCCTGCAGATTTTTATATGCCTCATTAACTAAGGTATGTTTAGACAAACTCTTTAAATTTTGTAGACGTGCTTACAAAAATTTTATATTGATGCATAAACACACTTCATATATAAATGAAATTCATTCTCTCAAACAACAGGTATATGTCCATTACGAGTGAGATTAAAGTTGCATCAGGATACATTTCTTTCATGTACACTGAAAAGCTTGGGCACTAATGCAGCCTGAACATTTAATAGAGTGCACAGACAAGGAAAAGAAGTACAAAATCAGTTACTGTGTGATGTCTGAACCATGGTCTAGTTCATCTAAGAAACTTCTCCTCTATTTGCATCCTGCTAACAAGAAACAAACAAATAACAATACAGTACAGCATCATGAGAAAATCAAACATACTCCCCTTGCACTGTGGGAACAGATCTATAGAAGACAGCGCTGTGGAAGAAAGAATAAAAATTCTACCAACACTCAGAAAGTGAATGTGGTTTATGATGTCACTGAGGAAGGGTGCAGACTTTGCATTTTTTATTCCAATTTCATAGAGTATTTCTGTTAGGTTACTGATCTTTTCCCCTCCAGATAATATATATATATATGAGACAAAAATAAACACTGATATGTCTGCATTTTATTATCTGCACATTTTTTCCTAGGAAATGTTAGCTGAAAAAAAAAATAGCTACAAAATACAATCATAAAGGCTCATGAGGAAGGTAATTCACATGTTGAATTCTTCTGTTCTCTTCCCTGGCCAAGTTCATGAGCTGGGCTTTAGCTCCCATGAGCCACTTCTTAAGTCTGGGAAAGGAATAGTGTAGACATCAGAATCACTGCCTACATGTTACCCACAGCCACTTAGAATCAAGCACCTGAGATGCCATAGCAGAAATAAAACTTAAATCTTAGTGTCACAGAGTGTCACCACTGTATGTCAGCAGGGAGTTTTAACTGTTAGTCTAGGTCTGCACACTTGTAATAGCAAACTCCATGGATATTTGGAAGCTATTGACAGACCCTGTGCTCTTCTGTACTTCACTGTTGCCAGGACTCTGCTTCTTGCTGGGAAGGGACTTACATGCTTAGGTATCTGTACATTCCTCTTTCAGGATTGTCAAACATGTTTCACCATATGAAAGATAAAAAATGACCACCAGCTATGGATGATAGGGTAAGTAAGACAGAAAACAAGCAAGGGAAAATTACAGATCTATAAAATAAGATAACTTTAACCATAACTTTTAATATATGGTGTTAAATCATCGAAAATATACATGCATCTTCAAGAAAGAGCATAAAGCTCTCCTGAGTTGTTGAATGTCATTATTAACTATTGTTATTATTATTCTCTATCCTATTCTTAAAAGTTTGTTAAATAGTAATTCAATCTTTATTTGTAGGTTAAATAAGTGAATAGATTCATTGCACAATTTTTTATTAATTGACCAGTGTCAGTTATCCATAAGGAAAAGACAGGTCTTACATACAGCTCTTCAATTTTCAAATGTCAGCAATAGAATGATACATCTTTACAACATTAACAATTTACTTATTAACTTCTATAGTCTACCTTAGCCCATAAATAAAACCGGAGTTACCCCGAATACGTAAGAGAATGAAGTTTAACAGTATTATGAAACGAGTAAGGATATAAGCTAAGAATAAGGAAAGAAAAAGGAGAAAAAGCAAACAAATTAAAATAACATGATACACTGATTTATATGACATGTTAATCATCTATTATTTATCCTAAGTGCTTTTTGAGTTCTCATCTAATTTCAGTATAGCATCACAGATAGACTTTAGTCACCTTTTCCTGAATGTTAATAATTGATAAGCGATATTTAGCTTGCAAAGCTGATGCACACTCTTTGAAAAGGCATGCATTGCAATGGCTTCTCCCCTTGGGTGAAATCTGCTCCATCTGCAGATCATTGTATAAAGCTTTGAGGGCTTTGGGAAGCAGAATCCTTCCAACCAATATCTGCAGTCCTCACAGCTGATCCTTACATTTTGTTCCTGGCTTACCTTCTTCGTGGCTTTCAACATCCACTTATAGAGAAAGTCTTTTTTCTGTGCATGTTACTGTTTTGTCTTATCCTTTTTGCTTCCAAGGGCCTAGAAAGACACTGAACACTGCAAAGAAGAGAGTGCTGGACGTTTATACTCATATAAATTTCACTTCAAGTGCTTGTAAAATGGATGCCCATAGCACTGCCTGTTATTCTGGGAATCACACTGGAAATTACTGATGAGGATTATGAAGGCTCTAATGAGGAGAACTTGGGAGTCAACAAATAGCTATCCAGATTCACATCAGCTGAGAATGCACCCGGGAGGTTAGGAAAGGCAATGTGAATATCCAGTGTAGATGTGAGCAGTACATTTTATGTTACATTTGCCTTTACAAACTCACAGTATTCTGTCTGAACAACAAGGATGTTCAATGAACAACATTATAACTTCTGTGTTTCTCATGAGGCAAATTTTCACACTTTGACAAAGTGGATTTCATTAATTTTCACCTTTCTACTCAGAGGTGGTTTTGTTTTCTTTGTTATCTCATTCTGGATATCAAGAAGAGTATAATTACAGAAGCCTTTACAATAGTTTATTGTGGTTACCTGCTGCTAAGGTTCTAGATAATTATATGGCTAGGTCTGTCCTGGCAATTTTTCAATAACTATATGGACAAAAATCACCTCCAGGAATAAAATTCGTAATGCACCAAAATGTTCTGACTTTCTAGCTGAGCTATAACAATTTACGCTACAGAACTCCATTTGTGATGTATGTACACTAATAAAATGTTGTGCTTGAATTCCATTTTCCATATATGACAGTAATTAGCTTTATATTTTTGTTCTTACCTAAGACTTTTAATTCAACTGACTTGTTGTCAAAAATTTATACAGCCCTTTTTTATAACTCAGTGAAGAATAAACTCTTCATTATAAATATTTTTTCCTCTCTGTCTCTCTGTGGATTTACCTTTAGAACTTTCCATGTTGCCTAAGTTTTACTTGAGTCATACATTTACTGACATTTACTGGCAATACATAGATTAACTGGCAAGTATATTGATACTTTTTTTTTTTTTTTTGCAAAGAGGAGGAATGGTTCACTAATTCTGAAGCAATTGTCTCAATTTGTGAGGCTTATTTTGATATTTTACTGACATGATTAGAATAGCTATCAATTAGTCTTTCATCACCATTCCTCCTACTAAATAGTCAGTATATTTAGTAACCATATGCCCAAACCATTTGATTCAAAACATTCATTGTTGGCTCTAAATATGAAAATAACTTAGTTTCTCAACATGAGCTACTATCATAATGGATCAAACCCAGCTGAATTTAGTTGTATAAGTATTCCCATTCAAATAATTTCATCAGTAATGGCTGCAAACGAACCATGAAATTTAGCTGTTTTCCAGTCAAGTATAATCTAGTGGAATATCTCATGTAGTTTTAGATCTTGATATAGGTTTTTCTGATCCAGTTTATTGAGCTGTTTCAGAGTGTATGTGCCAACCTGACAGAAGGATTTGGAGTTAATTCCTATTAATACAGATTAAAATTGGGACAGGAAATGTCATCTGTGGAGACTGAGAATGGTTCCCAGAGGAGTTAAATGCTTTCCTTTTCCATACAAACTCTTAAAAAGTTATTTGAGTATTACAAAATAATTTCAAAAGTTGAAAGGTAATGATGAGAAATAATGGCGTATTCTAAGCCCCATAAATAAACTAATGATTATTTCTAAACAAGCAGTTAGTAAAAATAGTTTGTTCTTTCTTAAATTTTATGGAGTTTAGTAAGGATTCAATACGTGGATCATGTATTTTTGGTCTCATCAAAATGCAATATCTGCTGTTTACAAGTTTATATATGTCAGCAATTTCTACAAAAATACAACTACTTAATAACAACCAAAAAGCCATAATATGTACAATTTGTTATACAAATAGTATTAGTTCTCATAAACTGATGAAAGGTAGAACAGGGAAGCCAAAACCAGTCACTGTCAAAATGATAATACAACTTGAATTGATTTCTTCAAGAGGTATTAACTTCAGGTGTAATATTATAAGGAGTTACTTTAACATTATTTTTATGGTCAGCCATAGGATGAGATTATTTAGTGTCATAATGGATTATTAACAGACCAACTTTGCATGAGGAAAACCAGCCCTCTTCATGCCATTTACATATTACTGATATTTCACACAAAACCTGTACTTAAAGAGCTTTACCAAAGTTTTAAGTCATTCCTCCTCACATTAGGTAATGCCACAGTTACGGTGGCCTGGACAGCCTCCGTTCAATTCCTGGTGTATTAGCTGTCATTTTTAACATAATATATTGATGTATTAACATGCTGGAAACAACATATTTAGTTCCTTGACCACTACCTAGCTGAGCTTTCCACAAGATTCTTGCCCCCTTCTCTATATAGGCTGGACAGTGCTCATTTATATTATTCAATATTTCTTTATTTGTTTGTTTTTCTCTTTTCACCTAAGGCCCAAGGCTACGTATATACTAAATAAACTGAGCACTAAGAATGTTGTTTTTTTTTTTTTTTTCTCTTGAGAGTATTACTATAGGAAACTTTCCTGCGTCATCAAAATATCTCTCAAAAAAGAATCCACTTGTCCACACAAAACGAAAAGAATTCAAAAGAATTCAAAAAAGTTATGCAGCAGATGTTATGTTATGTTATGTTATGTTATGTTATGTTATGTTATGTTATGTTATGTTATGTTATGTTATGTTACAGACGGGAATTTGAGGCATGCACGTTTAAAGTCAACAGCGTGACTTAAATTTAGACTAATTTTTAAATTAACTGTTTTTCATATTACGTAACAATGCATAGAGCTGTTCATAGCCGGTCTCATCTTCTGCCAACTTCTTTCATGGGTGTGAGTGTTACACAGATCTTGAAGCAAATATTTGCATTGTACAAGTCAGATTTCTGGCACCCACATGCAGCTTCTGGGATTTCAAAAAGGCAGGACAAAAGGGAGGTTTGTACAGAGGGCAGATGATTCCCAGTTTTGGGTGGGCAGAAGAATCATAACTTTAGTGGAAGGTCTCCAAATGGCAGAGAGAACTTAGCTCATTGAGAGGGTGAAGATCACCATGACAGAGTGAAGAACATTGATGAAAGCCAGAAAAGGAATGGAGGGACACTGACAACGAATGCCATCAAAGATACCCCTACAAACCAGACAAAAAAGCATGAGATGAGTGAGAAACAGAACAGCAATCACAATGCTGCAGCTACTCAAGACAAAAAAGGAACAAACATGCATGTGTGTGTAGGAGAGCTTTCCAGAAGGGAGGAAAGAAGCTGAGGAAAAAGTGTGAGTTTGAGTGATACAGACTCTCAAGATAGAAATTTCAGACAGTGCTAAGCAATTATTTCAATTCAATTCAAGCATTTTATATTGAATCAGATGCTGTACCATTTATATCGTGTTAAAAAGGTTGTGCAGAGCACTAGGAAAGTGTTCTGTTTACCTTGTCTGAGCCAATGCCCTTCCTGAAGCATTTTCTCCTGAAAAGCAGGCTGAAGAGAAAGACTACTTCTACAGTAGCCCAAATGAGCTTGATGGATTCTGGAAGACTTTCTGGAGTGTTGGTACTGGCAGAGAGAAAATGGGATACTCAAAAAAGTGTCCTGTCTAAAAAGGGAAGCAGTCCCAAATCAGGTCTCAGGAGTTTCAGGTAAGAGACTTTCCTGAAAAGTCAAAAGGAAAGTCTCCAGTGAGACAGACTGAAGTTTTACTTGAACTGAAATATGCTGATTTTCAATGCAATATGGAAAAAAAGGTAAACACTGTAAAGACACAGTGGTTAGGAGGTTGATTTATTTCCAAACATCTTCAATCTGTCCTACTCAGTGCTTCTGGGGCTTCTCCTATTTAGTGAGTAATTTTGCTGTAGTTTGGTTGTTTTTGTTGTTTTTTAAATAAAACATTAGCTTTAGAAATTGCATGTCATTAGTGTTTTTTTTTTTTTTTGGCAAGCTCACATCAAAAATGAGGAGAAATTGTTTTCACTTGGCCAAAGATGTTTGCCTGGAGCCAGCTGCAATGTGGTCATCCCCAGCATGATATGAGAAGTAGTAGTCTAGGAAATTCTGATGAAGTGCACAGTAAAGCAGTGACAAATCCACCTTTCAAATAAAAAAAGTCCCAAAACAACAGAGTTCAGTTTACTCTTCAGGGCAACTGAAGCCCTGGAGATCTGGTCGTGAATGCAGTGCACAGTGTAGTATTGGAAACCTATTTTTCATTGACTGTCACATCCTAGAATAGCATTCTAACAGTTTAATGCCATATAAGGAGATAGGCTAAGGAAAGTTAAAAGTGGTTTATCTTTTAATAGAGTTGATTAGGTGCAATCCAGATTCCTAAACAGTAAGTCAGTGACTAATTTTGGTTTTGCAGTATAAGAAGAAAAAAAAGAAGAAGACAAATGGGAAAAATACAAAATTCTGATGATTCCTTTGTAATCAGTAGGATGGCAAACAGGTGAGCATTAAAGAGAGGTTTTTGTCCATCAAGTGAGGATTCTAGATGGTCTACAGCCAGACACAGAAACTAAAGATGAGTAAGAAAATACCAAGACCATGAAGGAGTCTAACAACTGCTAGTAGAGGCTGACTGTCCTATCAAATGTGCATCCTCACTGGAAATTTGAAAACGCCAGTTGAGATGAGACATGGGGAAAGAGGAAATTCTAAGAATTGGCTTTGGACAGGGAGAGATAATAATAAGAAAGGCAACAATCCTGAAGTCAAGGCTGGACAGAATCAAACAGAGCTATGTTGCAGTAGACCAAAGTGGACACTGATGTAGGCACTGAGGAGACTGTATTCAGATAGGGCATACTGAGGATATAAGGGGGTCTGAAAGGTTGTCCTTTACTGCTCCACACCTGCATAGACAATCTGTCTTCAGGCCATTACATGCTATTGCTCTGTGAGACAGAAAATACTTCCCCAGTATATGACTCATTTTTATTTCAGTCAAAGTCTTTATTTGACTCTCCTACCACCAGAGTAATTGTCAATGCTGGGATCTTATGGAGAGGATTCCCACCAGAGGGTAAATGAGAACTGCAGGACCAGTATTTCCTTCATATACCCTGTTTTCTTTTACTTACATGAAACAGTCATTAAACCAAGTACAACAGCAACATGAATCAAGAAACTATTCCTATCAGTTCAGAACTAAATGCCAGGTGTCTAGAAAGCAAATTTTCTTCAAGAAATATCTCTATTTACAGAACTGTCTGAGAAAATAACATTTTTTCCAAGTGTTTCTCAGAAATTAAATCCTGTCTCCCCTGTAACCCAGCCCTCAAACCTGTGAGCGGTATTTTCTCAAAGTCAATATGCGATTCACAGCAAGAAAAAAAAAAAACAAAAGCAAAAATAAAAGAAAAAATCAAAACCAAACCAAACAAACAAAAAACCAACCGAACAAAAAGAATGAGGCAGCTAGGTATAATTATGTCAACGTAATGCTTGCTTTAAAAACATATTTCCAGCAGATACACAACTTCTAAAGAAGAGACATTTTAATCACCTATCTCAGACTGAATATAGAACTTTTCTTAAACACTGTCTTAAATTTCAGTGCTTATTTGGAAGGTATCAAACTGATTTGATGATCTGAAAGAGATTAATTAATATTCCTCAGAATTTCAAAAATCTTGAGAAAAATTGGAAGAGCTTCTTTGGTGTTCGAATAGTTTAATACCTCACTGCACACTCTAGGCTTCTTCCTACCAATGAACCTCTGAAAGAGTTTTATTCTTTCTGTGTCTATAAGATTTTGATACTCATATTTAGATACAGAGCAATTCCTTACCTTGATTGCCAGAGATTCTTGCCCAGTGTCAGTATTACCTGATTTGACTAATACAGTTTTTATCTTGGAATCTCAACACTATTGTCAGGTCTCAGAAGAGTTCAGATTTGGTCCTTTAGACTATGTGATGAGGCTTTTTTTAGTGCTTAAAAAGGTAATTGAACAAGGTTTGAACAAAAAGCATCACATTGTCCAATTCTATACTTTCAATTTCAGCAAGAGTACAATGGCTTCTGTTTTCTAATTTTCCTGCTTTGTTCAACATTAAAAATCAACACTCTGTCTCAGTTCATAGATCTCTTTGTTTCATCTTCCCTTTCTTCAGTGTTGCTTATTCCTTCCCCTGTTGCATGCACACGTTTGGTTAATTTATCCAATTTAGCATCCATTGCATCTCCCTTTCATTTAAGTCTCTCCCATGCTGTGAAGAATGACTGTCCAGGTCCATTTTATTTCTCTAAACATTGCTGTAATATTTGTAGGCGCTTCTTTTCCCCCTAAGGGCACTAAGACAGATGTTGTGTTTTCCATAATGTCTGTGAATTCTTTTGAACAGTCTAGGTTTCTGTAGACTACATGACACTCTTTAAATTGCAGCTGTTCTTAAGAATCTGTTCCTCTACAGTGATCTTTTGGTCATCTCTCTCCAATGTTGGCAAAAAGTTAAGACACAGAAAGAAAGGACTAAAAAGTTGAATATTTGACTAGTTTGCATTTGGCCTACAGCAATGGGAGACAAGCTTATAAAGTATTTTGGAACCTACCTCCAGTGCAATTCACAGCCAAGCCTACAGGGGTAGACTCTTGAGTTTAGTGGGCACCTAGCCCTTGAGAGGGCATTATAAATGGGCCACATTTTTCAGAAGCAGAGTAAATCAGTCATATTTTGGTCAAGTTTTGTTGGGCAGAAAGCATTGTTATGCTTATTCCTCTTGCCCAGGCAACCAGGCAACAACTGTATTCCATATGTACAGCTGACTAGACAAGGGGGCAGGGGAACAGCTCCTAAATTCGTTGAGAGAGGCAGGCTAGGACAATGAGAAAGTTCAGATCAAATTTCATAGTAATGCATGTCTGGATTGGAATTCATCATTTTAGTAGCCTTCCATTAAAGCATGCTTAGTGTGCTCCTACACCTAATATTGATACTGACAAAACAGATAGCAGTAACTTCTTTCTGTTTTATTATAAGCTGATAAAACCCAAAACAGAAAGAATTGAGGATTTTCATAATTAGGATTTTTTTTTCCATCAGCAGTTTAAATTAAAAATACTTAAAAAATATTTATCCCAAGCAATGGAAGTCATATCTTTTTGTCACTTTAACTTTGAGAAGTTTCTGGTCCAGTTCCCAGGGGGTCAGTTCCTACTTCAAATGTGATACCTTTGCTACAGTTGCAGAAGAAGAACAGAAGGTGATTAAATATGCAGTACTGAAGATATTAACGGTCAAGGCTGATTCTTCAAAAGAGAGGAAAATGTGAAATAGGTTTACTTATCCCCAATTTGCTTTTATTACTGATGATGTGAGATTTTAGGGCATTTTTCTGTCATCTTTCAAGTATCGGATTCACTTCAGGAAAACTGTATCATTTACCTTCTGTACTCATCTTTCTTAAAATATTCTACTGCTTATTTCTTGTACTTGTGGCTTGACCATGAACTGACACTTCAGCAAAATACATGGAGCATTACCAGGATTAAAAAACAAGTGGAATGCTATGATGGCCATATACATTTCAGAATGCCCATTCTAAGACTTCTGGAAGATGTTTAGAATAGACTAAATATTTATCCTGTGAAATGGGGTCCATTTTTAGGGTCTTTCGAAAGCTGAGACATACAAAATCATTGGACACTGATGTAAATTGTGGTCATACATACATGTTTATCTGCATGTAAAAATTTTAATTTTCTCTTACTTTCCTGAATAATTTTCTGAAACATCTTCTCTTATCACATGTAGTAATCTGGACTTACCAAGTAATTAAACATATGATGATATATTTAGTTATACAAAATATTCTTTGTCAAATTACATGTCCATTGGGTTTCAGTGAATGTTTACTGTATGTCTAGGTATCTAAATAAGTAGCTGATGAATTTCATTAAAGACATTCTAGAAACAATCTGTTGTTTTTTTTTTTTTTTAAACCTGATCACTTTTAAAACTTTTAAATGAAATTCCTATTTCAGTGGCTATATTTAAAGTGTGACTTGAATTCCCTGTAGTTCACCTCAGAGGTTTTTTATTTTTACTCCTGGCTAATAAACTAAGAGGCATACCACTCATACCAGTAAAACCCCAAGCAAGCTGCCCTGTATCATACTTCACACTTCATCAAGATTCTTCCCTGTGTAGTAATACTATTCATAGGGTTTAATATTTGTTTGCTTTGTTTCTATGGTTATTTTTCCACTTACATTAGGAAGTGTGATTGGTTTTTCTCAGCTTCCAATCTGAACTAGAACATTTTGAGTTGTCCAGAAAATCACTTAAAGCTCTTAGTGGTCAAATACAGCTGAGTGAACAGACGTGATTTATTTACATCTGCCTGAATGAGGTGAAAACAGTCTTTCAGACTCAGAGAGAAATATACACAAATGTTTCACCTCCTAATTTTTTTTAATTATTTTGTTATTTCCTTTATAAATTACATACACCTAGCATTGTGGGAACCACACCTGTACTTAAAATATGGATTATCTTGCATCATTTTCTAGAAAATACCTACATAGAAAATCTCAAATTGAAGAAGCCACTTATTCTTTCTCACCCATCCCATGTTCCAGTTCAAGTTATACTATGTTATGCCTACAAAGCCAGAGGAGTCTCACAGCACTGTAGGACTCTGACAATTGAGCAGCAAATTGAGTTCCAAAGGCATGAACTCAGCACGATGCTTGAGAAAATGCCATTGCAGCTGTGTCCCTTTCATAGCTTTACTGAAGGACTGGAAACTTTAACTACTCCAATCACCACAGCATGATCACTTGTCACACTAGGATTATGACTCAAGTAACAAGGATGCATAAAGGATGTAAAGGACAAAACAACTGGATCACACCTCTTAGAATTTAATGAGGAATTCATGTGCCTCACAAGCAAAATGGGATTTTCCTTTTCTGTGTCCCACTAAATAAGGCCAATATCCATAACTAAAGCATGATGAAGGCTGTTCAGTCACAGTAAAGTGGACACTGTTTTAGCCACAGGTTTCTGAAATATTTAGTCTTTAGCCCACCTCTTCACATCCCTTGGACTATGCCAACTCCTACTTCCCAAAATGGTACAATGTCTCAGATCTTCACATGTCTGCAAATGGCTGTGCAGAGTCTTTGTATGAGGCTGCCCTGTTTAGGAAGGAAGAGAAGTAAGCATGAGGAAGCATGTGGTGCCATACCACAGGGCTGTGGAGCAAGGGAGCAGATGTTATCTACACTACTGAGCAACAGCTGTTAAGTCATGCATAACAAAGTATTCTCTTGGTTTTACCAAGAGTCCCTTCTTTTCACAGTGGGTTATTTTGTCCATTCCTAAATTCATAAGGAATCAAATAGTTATTAAAGGATTAATTAAAATTCTCCTGCCAAGAGGAGATGAAATATACTTTCAGACTGCCACCACATGGACAATCAGAAAGATACAGAGATGTTAGACTGCAGGAAGTAAAAAGGATACAGACAGACAAGCTTCTTCAAATCATGTGAGAGAGATATCCTCTGATTTCACTGCCTACCGTCTTATTGAGCCCATCTTAGACATGTGTAGAATATAATAGAATTGTAGAATCATAGAATGGTTTAGATTGGAAGGGGCCTTAAAACTCATCTCATTCTAAACCCCTGCCATGGGCAGGGAATCCTTCCACTAGACCAGGTTGCTCAAAGACCCATTCAACCTGGCCTTGAACACTTCCAGGGTTAGGGCATTCACAGCTTCTCTGGGCAACTCGTTCCAGTGCCTCACCACCCTCTGAGTAAAGAATTTACTCTTAACATCTAATATACATCTCTCCTCCTGTAGTTTAAAGCCATTCCCCCTTGTCCTATCACTATTTGCCTGTGTAAAAAGTCTTTTTGTTTTTAATAAGACCCTTAAGTTGTTGGAAGGCTACAATGAGATCCCTCCAGAACCACCTGTTTCCCAGGCTGAACAACCAAACCAGCTCTCTCAGTCTTTCTTCGCAGGTTAGGTTCTCCATCCCTCTGAACATCTACATGGCCCTCCTCTGGATTACTCCAACAGGTTCAAATCTTTCCTGTGCTGAGGGCCCCAGACCTGGATGCAGTAATCCAGGGGGTGTCATATGAGGGAAGAGTAGAGGGGCAGAATCACCTCCCTTGACCTGCTGGTCACACTTGTTTTGGTGCAGCCTGGCACATCACTCTTCTCTGTGATGCCCAGTGATAGGAACTGAGGGAATGGCCTGAAGTTGTTTTGGAGAAGGTTTAAGTTGGGTGTCAGAAAAAGGTTCTTCACCCCAGAGGATGACTGAGCACTGGAACATGCTCCCCAAGGAAGGCTCACAGCCTCGAGTTCAAGAAACTTTTGGACAACACTCTCATGTACCTGGCGTGACCCTTGGGGTGTCTGTGCAGGGCCAGGTGCTGGACTTGATCTTGTAGTCCTTTCCAACTCAGCTTAACCTGTGATTCTGTGATTCTGTGATTCTGAATTCTTCTCCCAATCTGTACTTGTCTTGGTTTAAGACAATTTAAAGAGGTAGGCACTCTAAAATGATTTAACTAACTTTAGTTTCAACCAATCCTTTTCCACCAATAAAGAGAAATGAAATATGAATAGATATGAGTGGAAAAAATAACAGTTTATTAACAAATGAAAGAGCAACTGGCAAAAAATAAGAATGAATAATCTCATGTCCCCCCTGAAAAACTATTGCTGGTCATGGTGCTGGGTCTTAAAGAGACAGTAACAATTATTGGGGCACAGGTAAATATGGAATACAATAACCTTTTGGGTTACCCATGACAGTATTTCTCTTTGGGATTGCCCTGACCTAGGTGCAGCATCTTGCACTTGGACTTAGCTTTGTGAGGTTCTTATGGGCCCACTATGTCAAGTTTGTCCAGGCCCTCCTTGGATGGCATCCTGTCCTTCTGTTGTGTCAACTGCATCACTCAGCTTCACGTCATCTGCAAATTTGCTGAGGGTGTACTTGCTCTCATTTTCTATGTCACCAGTAAAGATATTAAAGAACACCAGTCCCAGAACAGAGCCCTGAGGGACACCATTCTTTTCAGGTAGCTCACCTAAATCCAAATTCTCCACTCTTCTCACTGAGGATGAAAATAAATCTATCAATAGCACCCAGAAGATGTGAGGAAATAATGGTAGAAGTGGTCGCATTCAACACTACAGCTCCTAGAATTGTCCTCTCCCAGTCTTCTCCAGTGGCCTCCTCTATATCCCAAACAGGTAAATAACAGCTGCAGGAAGTTAAGAGTCACTAACAGCTCAGTCCTGTGTTTGCTATTAAATTACTCAAACCCACAGAGACTTATTTTTGTTCTGATTTTCAACATGTTGACTAAATAAATCTTGTTGTTGACAAGAATGAGACCAAATAGGAAGCTAATTTATTGCTGCTTGACATCAGGAACAATATAACTTGCCCATGGATGCCACACGAAGAACTTTATTCCAAAATAAAACACTTTGATAAAAAGCCATCCTACTTGTGTAATTAGGAAATACAAAGGGCAAAGTGAGAATTTGAGTTTAAATGTTGAAATAGAATAAATCCTGCTTACAACCCTTATGAAAAAGGTTTACTGTAACACAAAAGAAATGGAGAATTCTGTTTCAGAAGTATTCTGAGAGCATGTCATCTCAGAGCTATAAATAATGAATTGTTTCTATATGCTAAGGAAGTAAAAAAATGTCAGCACAGTCTGGAAATTTCAAATAATGTGCAAGAGTTTATCCTTCACAGAAAATGCATAATTAATAATACCCCAAAACATGATCTACAACCAGAACATATTTCAGCTACAGAAAATCCCAGACCGATATGTTTAAAGAAAAGAATATTATTTCTTTGATTAAACTCTTTAGAGCTGTAATAGGCAGTCCTTGGCCTCAGCACAGAAAAGCACCTAAATCTCTACCTGTCTGGAAGTATGGACATCACCCTTTTTGTGTTGAGTTGAATAACAGTTGGCACTACGGCCTACATGGAATATCTTAACAGGCATCAGATCAGGTATTAATTATGGAAAAACAATGACTCAAATATTGATTGGATCAATGCCTCATTAGGAGGAAATGTAGAGATAACACTTTTGAATGCTACTCACAAGAAAATTAAATCTTAGGATCCCAGAAAAGACACGGTTCTGAATTTGGTAGCAGTAGTAGTAGTGCACATAACACTTCAAAAACTACTAGTGGGATAGCCTTTCTATAATAGGAACCATAATACAAGTAGCTTTAACACTATGGGCTAGAAGATATGATCAATAAATACAATAAGTGGCTCTGCAATTTAAAGAAAAAAATATTATATAAAAAGGAGAGAAAAAAGAAGACAATATTAGTAAGAAAAAACCAAAAAAACAAAACAAACAATCAAACAAACAAACAAAAAACCAAACCAACAAAAGAAACAAACAAAAAGAAAGAGTAGAACCCCAAAATCCCAAAAGGGACATTCCAAAGAGTAAGACGCTTAAAACAGCCTGGAGTCTGTAAGAAACAGTGTAATGGGAGAAGGGTGGAATACATGCCACCATTTAACACGTAAAGAAAACACCACAAAAAAAGGTGCCATGGGATAAGTGGGAAACCTTTGAAGGCAATCATAGGAAAAGTGTTTAAGAAAATGAGTGCTTTCCAAAACGAGAAGAAACACGTAAGAAAATTATGGGTTAAACATAAGCAGGAAATTGAGAGCTCTAAAAATAATTTCAAGTATACCTTACAAGGATTTTCAAACTGATAACAAAAGTTCTTTAAATACTTCAGACACTGTGGAACCGGTGGGAATACTGATGACAAGTGTGTAAAAGCAGCACTCATCTGACAAAGGCCACAGCAGAAAAGCTCCGTGAATTTCTCGTAGAAGGCAACCCTTTGTGGGAAATGGTCTTTGCTGCAGAGCAGTGAGAGAAGATACATCTATTTGAAAATCTATAACTCAAGTACAAGATCAAATGGATTACCTGGAAGTCAGTAGGTAACCCAATCCAGGTAGCATCATCCAAGGCTGACCTTCATGTGAAACTGGAGAATTGCCACCAGGCTCATGGCCATGGGGCTACAAACTGCCCCTGTGACAGGTGGCAGATGGATTGCCACCATGAGTTCCTTATAGAATGAGGGCCCAGAAGGGTATCTTAGAAACTATGAATTGCAGTGCTATCTGTACTAGCAAAGGTGGTGGAGTATATGTTAAGTAATAGGACTTTTTCAATCCATGTTAAAGAACAGGATCACTGAGCAGGCCAGATATTGTTACCTGAATAAGAATCAGTGAGCCTCATGTGAAGGAAAATCCTATGTCCCTGATGTGTCATAGTTCCATATGGATCTTTCTTAATTTTCCCCAAGAGACCTAAGAGAAAGGGGGTGTGAATGTGACAAGTTTCCAGATGAGTTTAAATTCTTCTGGGAAGTAAGGTGCTGTGGCAATGGCAAGAAATTCCAGAAGGACTTCATAAGACTGAGTGAGATAAAACATGACAGATGAGCTTCAATACAGATAGAAATACCCAGGAAAAATAATCAAAACCATTTCTAGCACAGTGTAGTAGACCTGCAAACTGGGAAAGAGATGTTTTAGTCATTCATTGATATTCACTGCCTGAAATAATTGGCTTAATGGGCAGGAGTAGCCAGATGAGACAACAAGATGTTTTTCATCATACCGAAGAATCTTGAGAAGAAATAACATAATTTTACTACTGCAAAAAAAATCTGATGAACTCATATCTTGAGTTCAATGTACACTTTTGGTGCCTTCATCTTGAGAAGGAAGGAGACTTTAAAAAGGTAGAGAAGGTGTCAGAAAAAATGACCAAGGATGAAGAGAAGCTCCCCTTGCTCACAAGTCCAGGGTTCCTCAGTTTGAAGACAAGATGGATGGATATAAGGTTTAAAAAATCCTGAACTCAGGGGTTAAGATGAATGTGGAACTAATCTTAACAACAACATGAGAACAAGAGAAGATGATTAAACCATCAGAACACCTATTTAAATCAGTTTATAGAAGAGCTTCCCTACACAGGCAGCGTGGAATTTACTACTAGAGAACAATATGGAAATAGAGAGTGTCATTGGGCTCAAAAGCGAAGTAGGAAAAGTAATAGACCACAGCTTCAGGACTTGGAGTATTATGTGGCATGAGGACAGGAGGAGGGAGCTATACTCTGCACCTATATTTCATTTCAACAAGAATTCAAAACACTTGAAAGGTCCACAAACCCACGCATATATGCACACCTGAGAACAAAAAAAAAAAAAAAAAGCCCCAGCTTCCGTCTCCCACAGGGAACTTAAGGAACTTTCTCTTAAATGTTCCAGAACCCTGCAGCAGGTTTAATAAAAAAATCTCCTGTATATGAACATATGAAGGTTTGTTTAAATCAGTTATCCACCAGGGACTTTTAAGCTTGTGTCATACCTATATTTTATCCATCTTGAGAAAGGAATAAAGTTCATTCTGAAAGTAACTCTTTACCATAGCCGTTTCTATACAAGCGACAGTCAGTATAATGCTAAGTATAAATATTATTGCATGGACTATGTTTCCATTACTCTTGAGCAGTACTTTCACTGATCATTATTCATCGTTACTAATAGCATTTCCAACATGCCAGGCATTGCATCAAGAGGACATTTTTAATAAACTTTCCATTCTGTCCCTATAAACAAATTTTAGGAGTTGTAATAAATGAAGAATTATGGCTACTTTGGTGTTTATAATGTGAAGCTCAGAATTTCCATAGATCTTTGATGGTGCCCAAAATAAAACCAAATTATAATGCCCACAGGGAAGCCAGAGATTAGTCTGTAACTCTGATAACTGTATGCCATGTACCTATTTCATATATCAAATTCCTTTCAAGTGCCTCTAAAGCTAGCCTTTTATGAAACTATCTCAACCTCTGCCTTATTGCTGTCTTCACACAAAGTGGGAGAGAAACGGCCTCTATGTCTAGTACTATTTTCAAGATTTTCAGCCGAAAACTGTATTTTGCTAGAGGTAAAATAAAGTAGTAAAAAAAGCACCACAGACAGGACATGTGAGGCTGATGTTCACTTTGAGCTTACAGTGATATTTGCTTTCTGTTTAGATGCTACCCAGTTAATTAACACTGTTGCCTCTTTCCAGTGGGAGACCTTGGAATGTAGGGACAGAGAATGAACTTTGGAGTGGGGTATTTCAACATCTAAAGCTTCCTTGTTGAACAGTTGTTGGGGGTTTTTTTGTGTGTTTGGAGGATTTTTTGCGTGTGTTTGGGTTTCTTTTTTTCCTTTTGTTTGTTTGCATTTTTGTGGGGATGGGGTGGTGTTTGTGGAGTTTTGTTGCTGGTGTTTGAATTTTGGTTTTTGGTTGGTTGGGGGTTTTTTTTCTGAACTGCTTATGTTAGTTAGAATGATGACTTTCAAACACTCCTTATAGTGATCAATGATAATTATTGTTGTTTGTCTAACAAACCGACAGGGAGACCAAGGGAGGGCTTTGCTAAACTCAGTGATGTGCAAAAAACACAGTATAATCCATATCTTGTAGAATTAGGTTGTACAGAAGACGTGGATAAAATACTTTGTGCTACACAAAATTGCCAGAAACAAAGAAATAATATGGATAAATATATGCAGTAAAGTTCAGTGTTCCTTAAAAATAACCCATTGGCAGAACAGCACTGTCTAATAGAGGCTCCAGAGTATTCTTGATATCAAGTTGACATTGATGAATTTGTCAGTGGACCTTCATGGATGTACAACAGGAGCTTGCCTTGAACTTCCTACACTGGAAAAGTAGGATATAAGCAGTTACATCAAAGTAAAGGCAATCTGCAGCTGTTCTATGCTTGCTGCTTACCCCAGGCTGAGGCATGTCTGCTGTAAATCATCCCAGTTTCAGCAGAGCATCTGTTAGTGTTACAATAATGCAGAGTGGCAAAGAGCCAGCTCCAGTGTGTGTCACCTTCCAGACAGGAGTATATTTGGTGGTGGACATTTTCCATTTTGTTTCACTGATCTGGGTTGAACTGTGTTGCAACAGTGGCACATATGTAAAGGAAATGGTATACAGAGAAAGACTATTAAGCAAAACCTAACTTTTTGCTATTCAGAGAGTTGGATGTAGGGCAAGAAACTATGAGAAACACAAGAGAAGACCCAGGTACATTTACTTTTGCTTCCCACACAGAATAAAAACTCAGAAAACAGATTTTTATATTTTTCTGGCTGAGCATTCCAACAGATTTGTTGCCTACTCACAAGGTATTAATATTGGGCAATGCTGAGTTAAGCTATAGAGAATTGTGCTTATGATCTCAGCAAACTTCATCAGGTATAATCCATTTCCTGTAAACATGCAAGTTTTATTAAACTATGCTTCCCTTACAACCTTTCTACATGTGTTTTAGCGAGACAGGGAGAAACACAGAAAAGTCTCTTGCCCTCCCCCCAACTGCACTGCCACTTCATCTACACGTTCACAAGTATATGGTTCTTGGAAGGAGACTCCCTCTCTAAGGAATAACTTGGAGCAATATCTGTCAATACGTTGTAGTTGATGACAATGTTAAACCTTGCTGTTATATGTCTCCATCTTAATTTCACTTTCTTTAACCTATCTAGTAACCAGATATCCAGTATCCACCAGAGAGAGAGGAATTTGCCTTTTGATTGTGATGTTACCCATCATATGTCAGACACACTGAACCAGCAGCCAGGTAAGCCTTGAAACTTTGTGCAGGTCAGATCTATCTGCTCCCTTGGGATTATTTAATTTGCTTGTGCAATGAACAGCCATATGTGGCCTTTTGTCAGAGGATAATGATATATTTGATGGCCAATATAATGAGGAGAACAAAGCTGTTTTGTTATCATGTAGTTTAAAGGCTAGATATTTTTTCCAGCATCCTCTTTGCTTTAGAACCATGGAAAAGATCACCAAACATAAAATATAAACAGTAATATAATTGGCAATGTTCTGGAGCAACTGATATTTCTTAGTTGCGCTCTTATTTTTGTCTTCTGAGAAACCTTTTTTAGTATATGATTGTCCACTGGAATACCAGAAATACCAGCTAAGAAAAATGTTCTTCTGGAGCTAATTAAGTTTTCATATGAAGTAGTGCAAGTAGACTGAAAAGTGCCTTCCTTCTTGGTGAGCATTCAGGTTACAAACGTGAGCAAACAGGTGTAGTCTTCTTTCTACTTAATTTTTGCCACAATGACCTCACTTAACCAAACTGAACTAGACTAGCAGGCTTATAAATCTTGACTAACTCTCTAACTACACACAAGCTTATTGTACATGAATTTCAGAGACTGTGCCTACTGCACTCCAAGCATCTCATAATTGGAATTATTTTCTAAGATCTTTTCTTCTATTATATCTGATAAATGAAAGATTAGATATTTTGCACATTCCTGGGGAAAAACTTTTTGCTTTGAACTTAAAATCTTTAGAAAGTTGAGTAACGATGAAAAAAAATAATAACAGCTAACCAAGATGAGGGAAAATAATTGAAATGCTAAACATCTGGTTTTGTCAGAAAATAGAGAAGTTACAACTAGAAAAACTTCAGATATCTTATGATAATTACTATGAAAATCTGAACAGAAAAAGTCAGCAGAGTCAACTTTTCTGGGAACTTCAAACACACTTTGAAGAAAGTCTGTTTTCATCCTTGATCTGAGCGAGAGGAAAATCTAGTAATTGAGTTTAAGATTAGAAATGAGCATTACATTTAAAAATGTTTAAGTGTGTAAACTGTCTCTAGGTGATGAAACTTCTTTGGTAATATAAAATGAGATTTTTTTTCTTTAATATGGTATTTTCCTTTAACCTAGTCCATAATGATTTCTGTTTAGTCTGCCCACATGGAATTGTTATATCATTACTCATGCCTTAGAAAAATAAAAATCAAGATAAAACAATTCCATTTTTTTTTTCTGAAAGGCAAGGAATCACATTTGCAGCTCATCAGAGATTCTTCCCTCCCCCATTTCTGTTTCTCTTCTTTTTCCAACATGAAACTTGTAAACTGTATCCATTTAAAAAGCTTCAGGAAGTATCATCTTACCAGCTAACAAAAAAAGATTTTCTCATCACTCACCCTTCTGTGGCATAAACTGTATTTTTTTTTCCTGAGAATTGCAGATGAAAAATCCTTTTTTTTATAAAAATTCCAAAATATAGAACTAGCTTGTTGGTATAAAAGTGCTGCTTGATGTAAAGTTTTGATCCAAAACTAGGATGCATCCTCCATAGTACCAAATATATACATACATCTTGGCAAGGCCAATTGAACATGAGGAAGAACCTGTGGAAGAAAATAGAATTAATGCATAGGTAGTAAACTACTAGAGTCATGAAAAAACCCAAACCAAACGAAAGCAAAACAACCAACCAACCAACACAGCACACACAGTCCAAACAAAAGAAGTTGAGAAGAAGCATCAAACATTCCACATCTCTGATGAACAGGCAGTGATTTTGCAGTGTCACCAGGAAATTCAGTGGGGTGGAATGGCTTCAAGAATGTACCCACACCACCCAGGGATGTATCATTGAGAATGTGTGTACTTAGCAGGACAGGTATAGCAGAGGAGTGGCAATATTTTTTCCTATAACATCCTACAGGCCCACAATAAACCTGCCCCTCTGCCCAGTTTAGACAAGCACAGGAGCAGAACCATCTCCCCTCCTGTTGGCATGCTCATGACCTCCTGTGTGCCTTGCACATGTGCCAGTGTCTCCTTGCCTCTAGTTTCCATGCGATCTCATATCTGTGTATGTCATTCCCCCAACAATGGACATATTTTGTTTTATTCCCTTCTAACTTAGATTGTTTTCATATGTCACCAGTGGCCTTGCTGATTGTTGCAGTGCACCTAAAGAGTTAGTTCATTTTGTTATAATATTGCACTGGGTGCTTTGTCATATTTGCATACAAAAATAGGTTTTTTTATATTTTGCACATGGTATGTTCTGTACCCCCCTCTGGGTTCTGGTGTTGGTATCCTCTAGTTGGTCCCTCCCTACGCCCCTCCCCCAGGTTGCTTCCCTTTGGATGTGGTTCCTCCCCCTTCCCCTCCCCTTTTTCCCTGGGTTTAAAATTCCCCACCCTCTTTTTCTCCTCCTGGAGTTTGGGTTCTACAATAAAGCTGTGGGACAGTGGTCCCAAGGAAGAAAAAGAGCCCCTTTTATCTTCTGCTCACGCACCAGGGTCTGGAGCTAGCCAAGATTTGACCCCAGGGAGTGGAAACTACGATAAGTGGTCATGTAGCCTTTCACCAATCTCTTAGACTTTCTCCATACCTAAGCCCAAGCAGCAGTTGCCACTCTCTGTTCTCTCACCCTCTGGCTTCCTGCCCCAAATGTGGTGCAAAAGCTGTGAACTCGGCAATAGCTGCCAAGGCAAATTTTGTCTACTGCATTTCTAACTCATCTGAAATTAATCCAGTTGACTGAAGCTGGGCAAGAGCAGTAGAGATCATGTATTTGAGGACATAATTATCGGTGTAGGCTTCATCCCAGGACAGGCTGATTCAGTGAGCAGGTGTAGTAATGTAAGGTCCTAAACCACCACAAGGCACCTACAAATGCTGTATGTGTGTTCTACATTTATCTGTAGGAAAGGCTCAGTTTCCTTGCCTCCAACCTCCACAGTCATCTTGAGCTCTCACAATAAAATTATTTCTGTTGCAACTGGAATTAGCTCTTCAGTGTGGGAGAACTTTTTACACTGCAGGGAGACTCTTAGGGTAGTCTGGGTCTATGGGAATTGCATGTTTGTGCAGTCCTTCAAAATGCTGGTGATAATGTGCAAAAGGAGAAATGAAATGGCAGGAAGAGACAACATCTGTTGATTAAATTCAAAGTCGAGGGCTTCTTTTTGGTATATTGCATTGAATTAACATTTTGCTAATGTTAGTGTACCTTATAATTTGTTCAGATACCTTCTGCATTGGACTATCTTGATCCTAAGAAGGTGAAGTATATGGTGGTAAGAAGGTGCAAATATACTACATTACTGGTACTCTTTTCCTATGTACCTGCAGTATAAGTTTATTTCAAATTTAGAAAGCCTGAAGACTTCTCGATGATTTGTAGAGAACGAAGGAAACTGAGGTGGATCTTTGGGTTTAGTACTACTACTATTATGATTCTTTCTCCTTCCTTCTCATTTCTTCTCTTTGGCTTGCCAATGTGGTAGATTTTTAGAAAAAAATCTTTTTGACTCACAAATATTTTTATGTACACAAATACTTCTGTGACCATGCTGCCCTCCTATTTCGTGACTCATTCCTGTAAAGCTTTTTCTTGCTTTACATCTCAACAATTTTGGTGTAGAAAGAAAAGTAAAAAGAACAGTGTTTCTGTGGTCTATAAAACTAGTGGGTTGTTGGAGATCAGAAGATGATCCAAATACACATGGGATGGGTCAGAGGAGATCAAGTCACAAGTACTTAGTCCCACATCTTGTTCCAGTATAGGAAGGAGAAAGAGATTGGTGTAGACAGATATGATTCATTAACACACTTCAACCTTCTTAAACTTAGGGCTTTCAAATCTCAGTGTTACTTATAACATATGTCTAATAACCCTAAATTCATCCATTCTCTTCTGGAAGCTATGCAAGCTTCTAAATCAAATCAAGTGAGAGAATATTTTTTTATGTGCTCCAATGTCCAAGTATAAAAAAAAAGCAAGAAACAAAGTGGGAAAAATACTTTATAAATGAATATTTAGTTACTTATGAAATATACAATACATAGTCATATACAATTTGAAAATAAGTCATACCATTTTTGCAAAATTGGTTTACAAAATATTGATAAACGCCACCTGTGAATTTGTTTTATACAGTGTTCTTTTAGCTCTGATGCTTCCACAGAAATTGTCCTATAATCTGAAATTAGCACCAGTTGGTACTTAGGATTAACAAAGAAAACCTGAAACATGCCTTGTCTTAGCATTTTCAGAGATCTATATCTCAATAGTTACAGATGTAGTATATAGAATTGTAAGCACAATGCATTCAGGGCCTGTACTATATGGAGCTGTCATTAATGAGAAATAAGGTAAGACCCAGTGCCTGCTCTACATGAATGGGACATTAGAGATTTAATAATGTTACATATAGCATGAGAAAATATCTGATAATAAGGGTGCCAATGAACAATTAATTTTAAAATCTTAAAGGGTCGATTCACAGATGAACTGAAAATCTCAGCTCCTAAAAAACTCATGTTTCTCTCCAGTTATAAAACTTTGGGACTTGAATGTCTCACAGCTGTCACAGTCATTTGGCTCAATTAATGCATCCTCCTTTGGTACAGCACATAAAACATTGCCACACACCTCAGCGTTCAGGAACACAAGGAGCTCCTCACAAAGACAAATTTTACTGTACCTTATCAGCTTCATAAAGTGGCTGAAATTATTTTATTGTCCATGGTGTTGTTTAAAATACACTATCAACTTGAAAATAACTTTATGTACTTATATGCCTGTACAAATCATAGTTGTTGTTGTTGTTTTTGCAAATTCCTGAGGCCTGGTACCACCATGATTCCGGTTTTCCACATGAGATTATATACCACAATATAAGGCTCCACTACTTTATCCTGGAGACTTTCCACAATTTTCAAAAGCAAGCAGCATTAATCCTACAGTTTAAAAACAAAAACCTGAACCTACAGATAAGAATTTGAATGAGTGAGTTGACTCGAATTACAGTAGTAGCCAAAAATATCTGAATATGACGTTAGGAAACAGAGAACTCCTTTTAGCACATTCCAGCCATCAAATCACTGGTAATAATGAACCACAGGACCCATAAACTGTAAGAAATACAGAAAAAATACCAGTTAAAATGTCTTTCAGCTCTTTGAAAAATTTTTTTTGGTACAAAGAGAGTAAAAAATTGTTAGACTACAATAAACCACATCTCAGTACTGCTGGATAGTCCATAACTTAGTTCATGTTCATATAGCAGGAAATATTGGCAAGCTGTTTTCTTACACCAGCCTTCAAAGGACTAAACCTCCTCAAAAGTGCCTTCCAAAGGAGACTTCTGTGTGTCCCCCTGCTCCTCTCTTTGCTCCTTGGTGCACCAGCCACCCTTGTCCTACATGTAGGAAAGTGAGCGCCTTTCCTAGAAACCTTAGAATTTTGCTTTTTGAGGCAGAACTCTTTGGCCCTTTTATTTTCTCTCAGCCCACATCAAAATCATCTCTACAGGGGAAAAAAGGAGATAATCAAAGAAGTGAATTGTGTTGCCTGGGCATTCAGCTTCACATTCCTCTTCTGGTCCATTCAAGCTGTCTGTTTCAGGCAAGAATTTAAAGTGGTTCACATGTGCCAAACCTATTCAGGGTGCAACTGCAACACAGTCTGATCTCTTTCTCAGTATTATCTCTTGATCTCGGCCCCTGTATTGTCTCCAGCTCCAGAAGAGTGTAATTTTTCTGCTGACATTTTCATAGAAACTTGAGAGATTTTTAGATTCTGAGTGTTCATTGCCAGTACAAAAAAGGAGAATGTTGGCCTTGCAATGGGGAACATGACAAAAAGGCAAGCTATTTGTGAGTTTGTTGGGGGCTTCTGGTCAGGAAATTGTGTATTTTGGGCCAACAGCTCTCTCTGTAAGCTTTAAACTCAGAACATGGAAGGTGAGGCACTTGAAATAGAGTGCATGCGGAGTCTTTTAAGTATGAAAATTGTGGGATTTTTACCGTTTGGTCAGGTGTTATTTTTAAAAGCTTTTTTTTATTGAAATGAAAGGAAATCTCTCTCTTGTGGAAATTTTTATGCTTATTTAGATTATTATAGGGTGCTGAATATATTAAGACTGTGCAAGAGAGTATTGGATTGATTTATGTTGTGTGGGCTAAACATACATTAGAACAATGCAGTAAAGTTATATGAGTTTTTGTGGTAAAATTGTCTCATGTACACATATAGTAAGGGTATCTTAAATGGAAATTTGCTACAAATTGATTATGGTAAAAAATAAAAGAAGTAAATAAGATAGTATATATGTCATATTATGCAAAATGAAGTAAAAACAAATTAAATTTCTATCTTTTGGCTCAGTACTTTGCCATATGTTGTCTGAAACCTGTTGAGATTTGAGATTTGACTGTTATGAGTCATATGAAGAGAAAATTAATTCACCAGAGACACTAACAAAGGGTTTGGCCCTGTATTGCTTAACTATAGCATCTATCTCTCCCAAACTTTCTATGAAACTGCAGGTGATTCAAAACATTACATTAGGAAAGAATAAACTTATTTATTTCAGTGAATTAATTTTTTTTTTCTAAAACCAAGTATAAAATGATTGTGTTAAATATGCTCTACCTATTAGGAAAACCTGACATTAATTTTGAACACACAAAAAAGGTTTTTCTAAGGACATGCATCAATATTTTATGCTCTCTGACTGTTTAAGATTCAAAGTATTTAGAACATCTCATCTAGTTTTTTCATTTACTAACCTCAAGATATAATAAACTTCTATGTAATGAATTCTGAAAGCAAGGGTAGTATACAATGTTTGAAGTCCAGTGTACAGAAACAATAAGCTGCAAATTAAGATGTTAATAAATTTTTGAAGGAGATAAATCCAGAATATATGGCCTGGCTGAAGCCCATCCTCTCTGCTTTAACCAATCATTATTTCTCAGTAGCAATTACTCAACGTGTCATTCTATACTGAGTGAACTCCAATCAATTACAAGTGATTGCATTTCACTATGCATCAATCAGATGATAATTCTGGATTCAATGAGATGCAATGGGTGATGTCAATTATGTTTTGTTGATGTTCTTTGATTGCATATTCTTTTGCAAATACTGTGGCACCTGAATTGTAACGTGCTGACTAACCTTGCTAAATCTGCATTTCACAGGTTGTGTCTAAAGTCATGAACATGAACATAAATAGTAAAATATCACCTTTACAGTGCATAAAAATCAGCAACAATACCAGGACATACTATGACAGATTGCATGAAGACATAGAGGGATGAAAGGGTCCACTGGCATATAATCTGAGGAAAAGGGAAGGAGATATAATTTTTGCTTTTTTTCCCCTTCTTTTTCCTTTAAACGATCTACGAGTCAGGTTTTTGGCTTCTTTTTTGGCATCGTCTTGTTCTATAAGCTTGTGAAGGCATTGTTTATACAAGCCTATCCTAAAGGAGTGTGTGTGTGTTGCTCATTGAAGCCTTACATGTGCACTTGGTATCTACATTTCATATACTTAATCCCGTGACATTCATCAGTCAGTGTGCCAATGGAGGGTAGGCTCAGGCTATGCCAGTCTTATGGGAACAGCCCAAGCATATTATACACAGCTTCCTGACAAGGCAAGCCCTAAGTGAAGGAGGTGCTGCAGTCTTCTCTCACTCAACAACAGACTTAAGGGTGCTTGAGCTAAGCAAAGGCTACTTATGAGGCCAGGGAGAAGTACTAGAGTGTGTACATGCTGAGATGTTTCTTCATTATTTATTTTCTCCTCCAAATTCATTATTTTGAGGACATGGAATAACAAGCTTAACCTAGAGAACTTTCAGTTTTCTCTAGGTAGCTTCCTTTGACTGGCTGAAATGGAACCACAGACATGTTAAGGTCTTACTGTTTTCATATGACATGTGGGCAACTGCAGTCCAGAAGCACAAAGAGAAGAGCCATTATATGCATTGATCCAGAGGGAAGTGAAGATAATCTGTGAGCTTGAATAGCAGTCACAGCAGAGTAAATTACCACTGTCTTTCTAATCATAACTGAAGGATAGAAGCAGTGCATAGAACCCAGTGATATCTACTTCAGTGCTTATTCAAGGAAAAACAACCTTGAATTGGTGCTGTACACTGAGAGTGCTCTTACAACCAAACTGATGGCTATCACCAAGTAACACTCAAATGAATATAACTTCCTTCTCACAGCAGGATTTATTCAGAAATTAGTCTTTTTAATGGGTTAATTTTGTGGGGTTTTTTTCTATTTGTGAAAAAATATTCACTATATAGAGAAAAGCCAAATCAAGTAGATTTTAGACTGAGAGAAAAGGAGAGGCATACAAAAAAGACTGACATGTCAAATGCTGGCATAAAATCTGTGCCTTTATATAGATTAAACATTCTGTAAAGAGACTGTAAATTACAAAATGAAATGGGAGATGAGGATGATCAGCAGATGTAAAGGCTTAAGTCCAGAGTGTTCCTAAAAACACAAAAATGACACCTTCTTGCCAGCACAGTTGGTACAGTTTGTACTTCTGTCATTCCGGTATAGAGGAACATCACCATAGGCCTTTCCAGACGACTGAAACACAAACAAATTATATAACGTAATGATGTAATATTAATGTGACATAAAGGTTAATGCAGGCAAAAAGAAGACCTCTTCAGATGACTGGTTTCCAAAAATTAATTTCTTGCTGAATAATGAGAAAGTCTGGCAGTCACACTGATATTCTTGCTCTCGTTTCCACTGTGAAGGGATCCAATGCAACTTCAGGACTGAGAAGGAAATTTGAGACAGATACCCATGAGCAAATACTATCTCCAGCTATGAAGAGAACCCCCAATATTTCAGTCTCTAATCAATAACCTCTATGATGCACAAAAAGTAGGAAATAAAAATAGTAAAAACATACTGAAATTTCTGACACAAGAAGCTTGGTATCAGCTTCTGCAGCTGTGGTTTACTGACCCTGAAGTCCTGAAATAAGCCAGTCTGGGAGATCACTGCAGCACAGGCAAGAGCAAAGTGAGTTACGCAAAAGTAAACCAGGCCTCTTAACTACGTTTTTGGAGCTGTCACTTCTGGCGTCTACAAAAGTTAATTTATTTCTGCCAAAAATATTTCTGCGAAAAATAGATATTTTTGTGGGAAGACAGTCAGAATTGAGTAAGGCTAAGTTTTTGAGGGTCATTGAGGAACCTGTGCTGAAACTATCTGCTGAATCAGCTCTAACATGCAATGTCTGACCACTCTTAACTAAATGGCTTGTCACTCTCTCAAGCTCTTGCTCTTTCCACCAGTGAATTATACAACATCAAAATCAAGAGTAAAAACTGAGACCTGCAAACTATTGTTTGCAGAAGTTTTTTGTGCTTCTAGGCAACCAGTTGCAAGCTTTTGACTTAGATCAAGCAGGTCTTGCATGTCTAGTAAATCACAGGATAGTTTGTTGCAGATAATCTCCTTCCGCTTCATTTGGCATTTTGGGAAGTATCTTCAGGCTCTTTTTCTTATTTCAAGTTTTATGATAGATCCTTGACCAGGAAACAGCTATGAAAGATGATTTCACAGCTGTCTAAATACTGTCGTGTATCCTATTTGGCCATGGAGTGTGTCTGCAGACTGTGCTAGTTATGGTCTCCACAAAAGGTCCAAGGAGTATGATCTGGGAAAAATGCAATTAATCCTTCTGTTCTCTAGCATAGTTCTTATCAGATTGGAGTGGTTTGCTTTTTTGGCATTGGAAAGATGGAGAGTCCCTAGATAGAAGTGAAAGTTAGTGTTATAAAATGAATTAGAAAAATCTAACAAACACTAGGTTCATCTCCATATTATTAAGAGACAAAAACAGCAGGGCAGGAAAGTTTTCCTCATTTGCCAGCAGCTAAACTGTGGCCAATTTGGATCCTCTTCTTCTCTGATGGAATCTCTACAGTCACATTTCAGGCTTAAAAATCACTTAATTTTTGTTTTGTAAATGCTTATTTGTGCCTTAAATGTGCTAAATGATGCACTTCCAAAATAAGAGAAGATTTACAAGCCTTAGAGATAATCACAATGATTGGTGGCTTGCCCAGGAGAGCTGGAAATTCAAATGAGTTATTGGAAACATCAGTTATTGGACATGACCAAAGAGAGCACAGCCGACGGAGTGACTCCAAACCCCCTTGCATAATGGAAAACATTGTATAGCCAGTTCCAAATGTGGAAGGATAAAAGAAAAACTCACACTAGGCTCACAAGCATGTTAAAAACTGCTTACTTTGACTTTTGTGTTTCTGAAATGAGGCACTATACTAACAACCAAAGGCTAAAAATCCCCACGTTCCTTTGAAAATACTTTGAAAATAGCTCAAATTTTTTATGTATACTTGATCTAGGATGAAACTCCTCTGTGCTTGTGTGAAGACATGAGTACTATTTCCTCTGAAAAACAGAGGGCAAATTTAAAATGCATTTCCCCCAGGAGAAAAGGTCTCACTTATAAAAGACAGTAGGATTTCCAACTTTTGATGCCTGTCATTCATATAAAAACTAAATAAATCCAAATCATAAACAAAACATGTCAAATTTTGCATTTTAAGGCAATATGATTTTCAGCAGATCTCTTAGCAGTACATTAAATGTATCATTTGTCCCACCAGCCTCATACTCCAGAACACATAGTAACTGGCTCAAGCATCTTGAACATCTTACATTTGAAAGTATGAGCAGCATATAATTAAACAAGTGCCAATGTCAGCAGGGAAATCTCCATTGAAGTGAGGATCTGATCAGACTAGCAGTTAATTTTGCAACTGTTCTCATGAACAGAAGTGCTTCTGGTTATGCAAGCCTCAAAGCAGCTTCTGTTCAAGTCACTGGGACTATTGGAACCATTGAAACCTCATCAGAAACAGAATCTAAGTCAATAATAATCTAATTATTTGAGGCTCCAACAATTCTTGAAATGTTAGTGTCTTTTTCCTTTCTATAAAACAAAATTTTTGGAAGAGTGAAAAGTCAGTAATTTGGACACACAAACTGGACAAAGACTTTTATATTACAAGGAGCTGTCCTAGTGGGATTTCATGCATTTGCTGACCCACAGAGACATAGCAGATAGTGTATGTACTTGTTCAAAAAAAATGCTGATTTTAAGAAGGCAGTACATGATTTTACTGAACATCCACATTAGAAATTCTCTTTGCTATAAAAGGATCAGTTTTCCTGAGATTGTAATGCAAATTGTAAATGTTGATCTGAAATGGAAAACATCAATACTTAAAATGGCTGATATAGTTTGTTTTTGATGGTGCATCACTGAGTTGAAAAAAACCAGAATAGTATTGTTCCCCTCATAGTTTCATCTTAGGCAAGTGAGCTGAATTCAGAAAATAAACTGGATACAAGGTTCTCCATGCTTGTCAAAATATGGTGGCAATTAAACTGGCATCTATTCTGTACCTCATTTTTTTTAAGGAATATATTTTTTAAGACTTTGACAGTTAAAAACTATTTAGTTTATTTATGACATTTCCAATGAGTTAGTAACATTTTTTTATTGCATTGCATTTTGCATAATATAATTTGTCACTACTTCTTTATTAAGCTTGTTTTATATTCATAGTTGTCCCACAACACTATATTTTCCTCTTTGTCAGCTCAGAACTTCATTATGAAGGATGAGGTTTTATCGTTTCCAAGTGATGCAAATGTCTACAGTGAATAAGTGTCATTATGCAGGAACAGAAATTTAGTTTTCCTCCATTAAGCAGCCAGGCTAATGACTCAACAAGTTTATAGCCCACCACAAAATTTGATAGCTTGGTGTGAGTTAAACAAATGATGGTTACATATTTATATGAAAATGAAAGTGGCTTTTTGGAGCCTGATGTTGTATTTTTCTCATTTAAAGCCTAGACTTCCCTTTTTAATTTAAAGAAGGGACATTCTCAGTTACAGCTTAAGATGAGCACGCCTTCTGTTTCTTATGCCTGACATGACTCCAGTACAACAACATCATCATAGGGAAACAAAAAAATATCTATTTCATGGCCAGTTTTCAAATCCTATTGACACCCACAGAAATATCCCCATTTAATGGCTTTGAATTCTCATTATTTCCCATTATGTGCAGGGGAAGAAAACCCATTCATAATAAATACTACATTCAGCTGAAGATGACATATGCCATATCCCGAGCAACGGAATGTTTCCATATGGGTATGACACTCACTGAACACTGTCTCAGGGCCAGTGGACAACTATATCAGCAAAAACACTGCCAAGGTCTTTCTTTTCTTTATACAATCAGTTTTAAGTAATTAATGGAATCTGTGAAAATGACCTATTTGCCTGTCTAATTCATCTCCCCTCCAGTACAAATTTGTCCCTGTGGTATATTTTTTTCAATGCTTTGCCTAATCTAATTCCAAATATTCAGTATTTCCCATTGGAGACTGTTTCTCAGTTAAAGGGATCATGCTGGCAGGATTCTTATTCCAATACTTAGCTAAAGTTTAATTTTTTTCCTAATTTCAGTCTATTTCTCCTGGGGCCAGATTCCTGCCTGCCATAAACTGTCAGAGCTTCCCTAATTTCCTTTGGGTTTGGGCAGTATACACAAGCTGACAATCTGGTCAGGGTTTTCCCTTCCTACTATGCTAACATTTTTTTTCTTCTCTGATACATTATACTATTAATCATCATGCTCACACTTATTCATTGCATTCTTTAATAATGCTTTCAAATCCTGCTTTCTAATACCATATTGCTTGCTGTGTCAATCATTCCATTCCATAATTCACTTATTAATCCATACTTCATGTTGAGATTAAAATCAGCTGCTAAACTAGATGAGACTTCTCCACAGAGATGGTAAAAGCCACCATGATCATAGGAGAGGATTTATATTGAGAGCAATGAGGTAAGATCCTAGTTTTGATAAACTGTTTTCAGATAAAACCAAAAAACAGAACCAATAGTATGATAAGTTGTTTTTGAAGTCTTTTTTTTAAAGTACAAAAATTCCTCTGCTTTACATCTGAGTATTGGTAAATGAAAATGTGTTGCTACAGAACAACTCCATTCTTCCAGTGGCGCTTCCTACCTATTATCTGCTGTGTGCACTGACATTGACTCATATTACTTGCTGATATAAAATTACCTCCACTAGTTTGTAAATCCAATAGTTCCACAACAGATGGATAATTTAAAAATAGTATTCTAGAATCAGGGTGGGAATACATTGGCACAAACAGGTTTCATTACAGAACTGACCCTAGATTATCACTCACATTTTTTTCTTTTGTAGGTGCTTACCAAAGAATCATCAAGTTTGGAAGAGACCTTCAAGATCATTTAGTCCAACCATCAACTCAGTGTCACCATTAGCACCCCTAAACCATATCCCCAAGTGCAGCATCTAGACACCTCTTGAACACTTCCAGAAATGGTAAGCCCACAACCTCCCTGAAGGTAGAGAAATTAACTTTTGTTAACTTCTGAACTACCCTATCACTGCAGCAACCCAGAAGGCCAAAACAAAACGAGGCAAAACAATATTTTCCATTGGCAGGGTTCTGTGGTAATGAGGTGATGCTTAAGAGATATTTTAAAAGTAGCCAATGTTTCCTATTCTAAATGAATCATAGCTCTCCTGTGCCTCTAGACATGACAGACTGATCTCCCTGAAACCAACAGTTCTTGAAATTTCCAAATCCAAATCAAAATAGCTAAGTTTTGCTCTACCAGTTCTCAGCTCATTTGGACAAGTAGATACAGGCTTTTTTTCTTTCCAACAAATTCTTAGAAAGTGACAAAACAAGAAAGCTTTTGAGTTTTGTCGAGCACACATTCACTTTTAGCTGTAACTTGTTCAAGTCACTTGACATGCTGCCATAGCCCAGGCCTGCTTGATCTATTATTGCTCATGCCATCTATCATGTTTTATAGTCAGGACTTGAGAAGATGACACCTATTGATGTAGGAGTGTCTAGGAGACTGTCTCACTGAAGACCTCCCACTGTGTTGTTAAGAAACCATTGTCAAACTGACACATAAAAGAAATTTGAGCCCAGCAGTCAGTCACTAGTAATATACTGAAGCCTGGAAAAATGGCCAGGCATCACTGCTGTGATGTGGCCAACCTATTTTGAAAGTCAGAGGTGGACTGAAGTTTTGAACAAAGCACTGATGCATCATCAAACAACATGTGATGAACTTTTTTGTATGTGGTAAACATCACTAGCAGGAGCTTGGAGTTTACATTACTTATTAGAAATACCACACAAGCAATGTCTATAAATGATAACTGTACAATTCAGTGGGCTTGAATGCCCTGACAGTACTTATCTCTAAACTAATACTTACAGAGGTTCATCCATAACAGGAGTTACCATGACAGTATCAAGGCAGAACACAATTTCGAGCTATGTTCATGATGAGACCATGTACAATTACTCTTTGGTTCTATGAACATCTTCAGCCATTGTGCCATTAGTGCTGGGACCCCAAATCATATTTCAGGGGTTTGAACAATGTGCCTTTAATGGATATCCATGGCATTGAGAGGTACATTAGATAAAATTTCAAACTATTGGTTCATTAGCTTCTTGTAGCAGTAGATATTTGATCATGTTCCAGACTGTAGGCTTAGATCAGTGACATTCTTTTTTGGAAGAGTGAAAATAAATTTCCCAGGTAGAACACATAATGTTATTTTTTATGGAACAAGAATAAAAGCATGCTCTAGCTCACAAGTTCACTTTCAGTTAGTTCTACATATTAACAGTCATGAAAATGAGGTTTGTGGCCTCAGGCACTGAATTCAATCACTTCATCTTTCCATGTAACAACCCTATTTTTGCTTCCCTCCAGGCACACACTCACAGGGCAATCATGCTGAATTCTCAATTCAAGTATATGAATGGTTAGCTAAGCATTTCTCTCAACAAACCATATTATAGAAGATTTAGGAAAAATCAGGCAGTGACAGAAAAGCACAAAAGCTAGATTTTGTTAATATAATAGCTTTAGGGTTTGAAATAAGAAAATCAAAGAGCTGATCAAGCCTAATCCATGATACAGAAGCATGCTTGATGCCATCTTCTAACGGATGTTACATACCATGTGTGAAGTGAGGAATGGTTCCACCTCTATAACTTAAAGTCAGGGGTCCAATAACAAAGTTGAAAATGCAATTAGATTTTTTTTCTAATAAATTTTAGAATATAGATGATAGATATGCTAGCACCAATGAACTGGAGAAGGTAGTTCCAATTCAGGTTGAAATATTAGTGAAATAATCCCACTGATGATACTGTCCTGGGCTGGCGAAGATTTCAGTTTCTTTTTTCAGAGTTGGATTTGTTTTTTGTATGAATAAGAGGACTTATATCTTAAAACAGACAATTATCATTCACTGTTGATGCCAAATAGATGATAAACAATACTGTCATGTTGACTGCCAAACAGGTAGGAAGGGAAAGTAAGACTTGAGACCCTAAAAAACTCCAGGAAGGACCTGAAAAATTCCTCATCGACCTTTGGAAGTATTCCAGATTCACTTCAGAGGTAACATAATTCTTTTGATTTTCTAGTATTTCTTTTAACCATAGTATATTGTAAGCTGAGAATAGTTGCAAAATAAATTCTTGGTGTAATAATGTGAGACCAAAATGTAATCTTAATAACACATTTTTTATGTGTTATAACAACATTACAAACCTTCTACATGCGCTATTATTTAACTTCAGTGGGATTTTTTGTGTTACAAAATTATTGTTTCCATTTTATTGATTGAGAAATCAAGGTCTAGAAAGACAATGTGATGTTTTTCAGACATGCAGAGCTTCTCCACCCAAGTGAATTGTTGTCAGTTCTGTTCCCATAGGTCAAGTGTTCAGCTCATTAAAATGTTCCACCATCACAATTCACTGACCTTGTGTGTAATCTTTGAAGAGGCTAATAACTTATTTAACACGAGCATTGATCTGCCAGGTATGATCTCTTTGAGTTAGGAGATCTATAAATAATGGTTTAATCGTTCAAAAGGCTTAATTAGCTAGTGCATTACTGCAGTTTTATATGGATGTAGTATTATTTGGTTTATATGAGATTACTAAAAATCACACTGTGATTTAGTATTTACTAGCTAGTCTGTCAAGAACCTCAGAATCACCAGACTATTTCCAAAGGTGCTGCTATCTAGTGCCAATGGGCTGCATGAACGTCATCTAGGGCTCATGGCTAGTCAGCATTTCTGTACCTTGGCATGCTGTTGTGAAGACTGCATGCACAACAGGTCTAGACCAGCATTTGTGTACTAAAATACCAAGGTGAAAAAATAAATCCACGCAAGGAACTTAATACTGGTACACACACATACTCACATCTCAGGAAAACTGACCTACTAAGATGGTTTCTCTTTTCAAAATCTTTAGTAAAACGTAAGTATGTTAGGGAGGTCACTGTTCTTTTCCTGCTGCCTGCTGTGTGAATAGTCCGAAAAACAGTATACTATTTAACTTTGACAAAACTAAAACTATGTGATTGTGTTCATAGTTCTCATATTTCAATTAATTTTCATGGGAATATTTGCTACTTAAATATTACGCAAGCTGTTCATACTTTAATGACTCTTTCTCCTGCTCACAAAATTTCAAGGTTAGTGCAAGGTCAAGCTGCACTTTACTGAAGAAGCTAGTTATAAATTTCACTAATATATTTCATCATGTGATGTTTTTCTGTAGTTAATGGTGATTGTTCTGGAGTAGAAAAAGGTTAGCTGAGCACATAGGATACACTGATTAATCCTGAGTTTACCCTCTTCTTAGACAAAATATATATATTGTTATTTCTGCACATTTCTATTTCAATATTTGAACTAAGTTCTTGCTAAGAGATAATGAAACTGATTTAGCCTGATGGCAATCAATAAAATAGATTTCCTGGTGAGAATTTTGGTTGCTTCTGGTAGTTTCTGGAGTTATCTGTGGTGAGCAGTGTTTGTTACATGTTTGCTAACTGACAGGTTTTTGATTATTAACTTTTTCCTGATAATCTGATTATTAAAAGGATTTAACATCTTTAGTCTCTATCTGCCTGCTGAGTAGAGGGCAGCTGAATGGGAGATATTTACTTAGTAAAGGGGGGATACAGCAAGCTGAGGCTTTGGCAGTTTGTGTGGAGGGCATCAGAAAGGGTTTCAAAAAGTGTGGGAGCAGCAAAGGTGGTTACGGGCCAAAGTGCTCAGTCCCCAGCCTTGAATAACAAAATCAGCCCTGGAAAACCAGAAACCCTGATCCAGGTTTAGCTCTGGAGGGAGGCTGCTGCTGCACAGGTCTCAGGCAGCATCAATGGTCTCAAGTGTCTTTAGAGCTTTGTTATGAAAACTGAAAATATGAACCCATGACTCCCCCTTTCCATTTCATTGAATGGAGGATATCCAAGAAAAGAAAACAAACAAACAAACAAAACCAAAACCCAAAAACAAACAAACAAACAAAACCAAAACCCAAAAACAAACAAACAAACAAACAAACAAACAAAACCAAAAACAAAACAAAAAAAACACCAACCCCAAAACAAAACAAAACAAAAACACAAAAGCAAAACAAACAAACAAACAAACAAAAACAACACCCCAAATTATCAAAGGATGAGCAGGCAATGATTAACTTCTTAACTCTGTCTTCAAATCCAGAGACATGTTAGTCTGGAATGTTACTCTTTCCCATAGATGTGTCAAGCCAAAAGACGTAGAGCATTGCAAAGTACAATATGTTGCCATACCTGCAGCTTGCAAAGCTTATTCTGAATTAAAGTCTCATGCCATCACCTGGAAATGATGAAGACACAATAGAGGGAGGTAACCAAGATGAGAAATGTCCCTGAAGCAGATGTTCTCTTAGTGATGGAGCATGGACAGACTGACTTTTCTGGTAGATTCTTCATGTGCACTAGATTTCACGGAGTTAAATCCTGATGAAAAGCAGGAAACATTAATCTGCTAAATGGCTCTTTGGCTTGTGTATTTTCCATCTCTGATTATTGTTCAATGGTTGAGGACTAAGTTAATTATTTTGGAATAATAGTTACTTTATATGCATGGTAAAATATTTTAAAACATTCTGCAGACATTTTTGGATACTAATGGTCATGGATTTTCCCACTAGCAATGTTGATTCAACTGACCATTGTGATTATAAAGAGTCAAAATTTTTGATTGATAAAATCAAAATTCAATAATACAGAAGTTGAAGTATTTTTCAATACTATTCACTAAATAATGAATGTCACATTACCTGTCCAGTCAATTGTCCATGAATTATGGAGAATTAAAATAAGCCCTCTAGGGTAAGAGGACCAACAGGGTAGGGTAGGGTAAGATGAACCAACACAAGCTGCAGTGTGGCAAGATCATATCCACAGCACAAGAAATTACTCTAATGTGCATAAAAATGTCTGAAGTTTTTAATTATATTTCTGTCTTTAAATATTTACCTGGAATGCTGCCATCGTTTTCACCAAAGTGTTTGCAGGATCTTTGCCTTTATAATTTGCACTGGATGTTCCAGCTCTAGGAAGAAAACATTGACTAAACTTGTTTAGGAGGAAGAAAGAAGCATGTAAAGTTTAAAATAGTGGCAGTCTCTTCCATGAAGACTCATGATAGAAGCGGCCAGGTATGGGGCCAGATCAGAGATTCTCCTAGAAGAGATGCTGGAATAACAGCATATGCCTACATGCTCACTGCCACAGCTCTGTGCAGCAGGTGCTTATTTATATAATAAAAGTTCTGACCCAAATGTTCACTGAGAGAACCCTTTGAATTTTTTTTCCCAGTCACATGCACTGTATGCTCATGATCAAATGGTGTGGAGTTGGCCTTGCGCCTGTGAGAGCCTGTGAACCAGTGGAGTCAGGTTGTGAAAAGGTCCCCTTAGAACATTTCACTGACAAGTGCTTGCACTGCCTCAAGCAGAAAATCACTAGCCTAACTACTGGCTTTCTGTCATCATAAGCAAACCCTGAGAGACCATTTTCGGCTTGTGGTTAAGGTAAAAAAGATGTTAGCCTTGATGTGAAATGTTGAGCTGTACTCTCTAAAACACAGCAATCTTCATGCACTGCAAAAAAAGAATCTCCATTTCATAAAATCAAATAAATTACAATTAGATATTGCAATCTAAATAATTTCTTCTGGAAATCACTATACATAAACCTAAAAGGACCTGAGGTATTTCTTATAGGCAGGCTGTAACCCATGATAAATCTCAGATTAATAGCACCTCATCTCTGAAAGAATATTAACCATCATTAATGGGCTGGGTTCCAGGCTTCTGCCATCATTGCATTCTGATTATTGAGAACTCATAAAGACACATGTGCTGTGAATAATGAACCTAACTAGCCTTCAGCCAAACTTACAAAGATCAGAAGTTGCAGATTTGAGTGGTCTGCATGAATCTCACTTATTTGAGATTTGAATGTATTATTCAATTTTTTGATATCTTTTAATTTAATTGACAATGGAAACCACTGCACAGTAAAATATATATAAAAAGATGTATGTTATGAAGCATATATATTTTAATTAACTATTTGATAAGACTTCAGGTGTGGTTTTTCATGCAGTACAATGCCTTTTGTATCTGGACAGCTAAAAGTGGAGAAGACCACAAGTTGCATTTCTCTGTGCCTCACAATAACTTTAGCTAAATAAATAGGTTTTTGCACTGAGATTTTGTTTAACCAATTCCATGGACGATTCGGTTGTGAAATTTAGATTAGGCTTCAAAGCAAACTTTAATGCATCTCCAGGCAGAATAATTTCCTCTAGTGCTCTAGGCTAGTCAGTTAGAAGTATCCAATAACTATGGCATTTCTTATCCATGTAAACATAGCCTTTTTAATAGAAAACAAGAAAAGCTGATGGGCATTGACTGTTCATCTTTCCTATTAACTGAGAAATACAAGCCTTTAGTGGCTTTTAAAACTAGGCTGGTAAGTTTTTCCAAGTCTAAACTAAATGTTTTATTTTCTTCAGTATATCTATTTTAAAGAGTTAATGATAATTTAATAAATTAACTGCATGTGTCATTCACATAAAATATATTACACATAACTATATTGAAAAAATAGTTTTTCAAAGTAAGATAGTTACAGCTCTAGGTTAGCTGACTACAAAGCTTTCACTTAGCTCCCTCGTGCCTCTGACATAATATTTAATTACAAGATCACCTGTGATATTTCTCACAGAATAGATGATGCTGTCTCACTAAGGAGCTATTCAACTCTCTTTGACTTTTTTTCACTGTGTGGCTCTGTTTCCATCTCCAGCACTGTCCCAGGCTCTCAATCACCAGAAAAACCCTTGACAGCAGTGAGAAGCGATGTCTTTTCCCCAGTCACAGCTTCACGGATGAAACACTTGTTTTGGCTGTGGATTAAGAGTAACACGTAAGGGGCTGATACCTGTCATGAAGAATATCAACAGCATTCATGGAAGTTGGTAAATAAATAAGCAGCAATGCCTTATGACTGTATCCAGTGCTTTAATAACAAACAGGACTATGAGTCCTTGCTGCAGTCTGTTCTCTGTACACAGTATTTCGGTGCAGAACAAGTAGGGCCTGCCGTGAGGATGTGGTTTTCTGACTTCCGAGCAGGAAGCCAGGTCATGGCTGAGATAATTAAAGGAAGTCTCTGAATGAGGCAGTAGACCAAGCTAAAGGGCAGGGGGCTTTACCTTACTTATTATAAGTATCTTTATTGGCAGAGGAAAAGACTGAACCCCAGGTTTTGCCACAGAACATTCACTGGTTGATGTTTAAATAGGATCCAGAGTGTAAAGCATCTTTGAAAGCCAGTTGGAAATTGCATCTGCCACCACCTACTAGGGGAATCTTTGTTTGCCTTCAAGGCTATCTCTGCTCAAGTGGAATGGAAAGTGTGCAGATCAAAATGCTCATCAAATGAAAGACTTTACTGTTGTAGCTCAGTCAATCAGAAATCTGTTTCCTGGAGGAAAAGTAAGTTTTCTTCTGATATATCTTTGTTACAAAGGAACAAGAAGTAATGCCAATATCATAAAGACTAGGAAGCTATAATTAGAATGAACTCATATGTCAAAGAGGCATCTACATACAAAAAAGACAAATAAAAGTATTTTTGTGTCCCAAATACAACACAAGTGGCTATTGGTCATCATAGCAAAAACATCTTGGTGGATGAAAAGACGTATGAGTCATGTATTTCTCAATCAAAAAGCATGAAGATTGCATTTCTTTGAGGTTTTGGGAGAAAAGTAGAAATGGGGAAAAAAGTAGAAATGGGAAAGGTAACCAGGCAATCACTAAAACCTATAAACAGAATCAAGAAGGAAGCTACGCCACTGTTGCTGAATATTACCAGCAAATCAGCCACATGGGTTTTATCAATGATACCTGAGGGTTGTGAGCCATGGCAATAACAATTTGTAAGCATTGCATGAGGAAGAGCATGCCTGACACCTCCCAGCCTTAGATCTGGGGTGAACACAGAGATGCACAGGTTGTACAATGTGTGTATGCAGATTGGCCAAGACATGTTCAAGTATTCCACAAATGGAAGTAGGCTAAGGACAGATGAAATGCCCAGAAGACTTGAACCTAGTCCAAAGGCCAAATTATCAAAATAAGCCAGTTAAAAAGTAAAATTATTGAAAAAACATGGTGGGAGGTAAAAAAGAAATAGTGTAACAAGGAAGGAATCAAAAAGTACTCAGAATCCTAACTTAAGGAACAAAAGAAAAAAAAAAGTAGACAAAAATCTTGGTTTATATTTTCAAGCTCTTTTCTGGGATGGCAGAGCCCCTCATTCATTTTCACCATTGTATATGCACAGCAGACTTTCTTTCCGTCCGTTATCTACATTCTGGCCTCCCACTAACAAAAACTACCAAAAGTTATTTACTTCCTATGGGAGCCAACTTCTCTTTTCCTAATGACAATCTTTCGTAGCTTTTTGAGGACAGGGCCTCAAAGGATATTTGGGCCCATATATGTTTGTCATTTGTCTCAAAGTTTCAACATTACAGACTATAAGTTGACCTAATATCAAATTTAGCATGATAAAACCCAAATGATCCCATCTTTGTGCTCTACTATCACAATCACTTTTTTGGTCTCCATGGCTGCCTGAGAAAAGGAAATATTCAGGCCCTAAATTTGATCTTTTACTTCAGTCTTATTTCAGTCTTGAGAAAAAATGTTTTATTAATATAGTACAATCTGTCCTGAACTAACTTGCAAGTGTAAGAGCATTTGATGTTCTTGAATTTGCTCAGTGACAGTAAGGCGATGCAGCTGTGGCTGTCAGTGTATGAAAAAATAACTGATATCTGTATAAATTATGTTTTAAAATCCCACACCATCTAACTACGTGCAAAGACATGGGAACACCAAAATAGACTTTGCCTTAAGGTGAAAAATTTCCTGACTCAGCTCAAACATATACCAATTGTTTTGGAGAAGGCCATAAATATAGTCTTGAAAACCTCAAAACATTTCCACAAACAGCTGAAAAGTTGGCTGACAGTGTAAGAAGGACTGAAATAAGTTGTTAATTAATGTATAAATGAAATAAACTCTGATTCCTCTGTCAGCTATAGTGTTAATCTGAAACTTATTTCCTCTTTTTTGATAATTGCTCAGAATATCCCCACAGAACTGTTGTGTATGATTTCCAATTCACATATCAAGTTTTGCAGACTTTTCACTTCCTGGATCATCAGTTTTTCTTGAATTATTTGGTTCCTTCAGTTAATGGCTACCAGGGTGCTGTACATGCAAGAGTATTGTGTTACAGCTTCATTTACTTCCTTCCACGTCCTAGTCATTTTTAATTTTAGATTTTTCTAAATGCTTTTCTAAATTTGTGTTGATGCCTGGTAAACAAGCTGTGAAGGATCAGTCACCATTAACACAATCTGTCTATCCTGCACCAGAGAGCCCTTGAAGGGAATTTCCAGTGTGACGCTGCAGGGTGTCTTGGCTTTTTGGAATGCTACAAAGCAGACTGTAAACAGTCTTCACTATGCCAGCACAAGCAACAGCTTTGGTACCATTTTCGGCTGAATCTGCTTCACAAAGATTCAGTGAATGACAGTTGTTTAGGAGTAGTAGGCGCTGTTTACCATTTTGCTCTAACACACTGTAGCTTCCCTAAAAAACTTATAACTCAAATTAGTTGTATTAATCATATTATTCTGGTTTTCAGCCTTATGATAAGAATCATTCAAAAAAGATTAAAGTCTGTTTTAACTCTAGTCTTTCCATTCCAACTTCAATAGTTTTGAATAGTTTGCTCCTCAGCAGCAGACCTTTTCTGGATGCAATAGATTCATCATCAGCCTCAAAGGCAACAAGACTGTCTGATCTGCTTACAAGTAAATATGGCAATATATTTCTGGTGAATTCTGTCTTGGCACACTTTCTGTTCAGGAGCTGACACTGATGACTCAACCTCACAGTCACTTCTTGGCTTCACAGATAATCATCTTAACCCTCTTCCAGGAAATTGTACGAACATCAGCACATCTGATTTTGCATTGTTCTCCATCACTGAACATGGTATGTCTCTGTTGCATGACTGTCAAGGATCAGGTGAGTCATTTCTCTGAAGACATACTTTTTTCTCCAGATTTTTTCATCAGCCTAAGGTCTAGTTGGAACTCCCTAAATAAAATTGCCATAGTCATAATAGAGCCATATAACACAAGGAAGAGGACTTCACATACATTTTATTTGAGACAACATGGGAATGTGTCCATCCTGTTTCTTCATCATCACCTGAACAGGATGATTCAATAACTGAAATCTGTTCTTTTTTTTTACATGCCATGTTTAAATATATAATGCACATATGTGAGCTGAAGGACCCAGAACTGCTTCCCGTCTTTTGGGTCTCTACATATTTGAGCTTCAGCTCCACTTCTGGTCCATTTTGTGGTGGAGTCCCATATATCCCTGAGCTTTGATTGTCTGGATAGGGAAGATGGGTATTCAGGCTGCAGAAGGTTTTGATACAATCCAGTCAAATTCTCAGTCTAGATGATCATACAAGTCCAGCTCCTGAATGATCAAGATGTGCATACCCAGCCACTCATTATCTGTACAGCTTAAACAGAGACCGTCTGCTGCCTTCTCTTGTTCTGAAACGTATCCTAATTCAGACATTAAAACTGTAGTGGCAAGAGTGCAACATAAGGCCTCTTGCCTCTCACAGTATTTAAGCATTTCCTGCTGAGTTACAAAAACAAGTTCAAAACTTAACAGATGACCCTAGAATTCATGCTGCTCTTTTTTAATCTTTTTTTTTCCCCACCACTCTGTCTAGTATATTTTTCACTAAAAATCATTGTCACTAACAGGTTGTAGATACCTTTACTTGCTTTGGAGTATACAAATGGCAAAGCTGACTCAGGACCATTCTGCCCTTGATCCTCTGTTCTATCTGTGCAATATATATAAATTCTGACATTATGAAGTATGAGAAGCTTCAGAGAATGAGCAGAATACATTTTTGGAAGAGTGCACTTCTTTCCTTTCACTATGTGTATATTTGGCTAACAATAATTTTAACTACAGAACAATGAACACTAAACTTGTGCTCATATTTTATTATTTACATTGCAGTTGCATAGGTTTTATGGTACTATTATTCAACATATTCAACTAATAGAAGTTTCAGATGCATAACCTACCTGCTATTTTGCTTTAAATTAAACCTAGTAACTCATTTTTTTCCTAGCTTCTCATTTTTCATTAAATCCATACAATTCTTTAAAATTTAATAATGTAAGCTTTTTGCAACCATTTGAGAATTGGGGTTATGTTGTTAAAATACTATGCAAATAATTCATACGATCAGACTAATATATAACTTTAATGTTATAGGCACTTTTAAAATTTTGAGATTGCAATTCAGCTACCAGAAATACATAACTAATTGTCTTCATATGGTTCTGGGTGACTGCTCCTTATATAATGAATTACTTGGGAAATCTCTTGCTCTCAGAATACATTATAGTATACAAAATAAATTAAGTTTTTCCTGAAAACTTCATTACTACATTTTCTGCTGGAATGTGAAGGCTAGGTTATGTTTGCAATACTGTATATGTTGTCTACAATGCAGAGAGAAAGCTCAATATCTCAGTTATATGTGAAATATCTTCCTGAAAGATATGGAAATATGTGGAATTCATCCCATTGATGGAAGAGCTACCCCATCACTCTTGAGCAGAGCTGCACCCAGTGATAATGGGACCACTGTTATCAGGTGAATATTTACCCTGAGGGCAATATTCTGCCTTTGCTTTTCAGGAATCTTTTATTGATTTCAGAGGATATTTTTCTGAAATATCTGATAGTCTTACATAGTTTCTTTAAAGTACAATTGGCAACTTTGTGGTATTATGCAAACCGGTTGTCTTGTGAAGAAAAAAAAACAAAAACACACAGTACATTCATTTTTGGCTATTAACTTTCATATGAAATGATACCTTATACTCTTTAAAATACTCTTACATTTTGCCTGTGTATAAATTATAAACAGACATGGGATGACCCTGCTTTTTAAATACTTATCTAAATAGATACAAATGCAGCTGTTGTCAAATGTGCTTTAATGACCTCCTCATCTTGGCTGAGTAAGATTGAGGAGCAGGAAAGACAAAAAGAGAGGGGAAACAAAGCAGAGTGGGAGGAGGTATGGGTGTGAAGATGAAGGAAGTGGTGTGGGATGGCCGGATAACTCTCACTGTTTTATGGGTGAGTCAGGAGTTCTCTGAAGAGCCACTTGAAATTGGGAAATCTTTTGATAAAATGTTAGCTACGTCGCTGTGGTAGCATGCAGTGTCATGGAACCAAGGACAAGGAGATCAGAACTCCTGTGACAGGTTTACCAGCCAGTTGCTCCAAATTTCCAGTTATTAGTGAATATTGGATGGCTTAGGCTTTGAGGACAGATCTTAAGCTCCATCCTTTAAAGAAAGTAGATTTCAGAGAGAGTTAACACTCAGATACAATAATAATTGATGCTTTGGCTCACTCTTGAAAATCTTTGCTGTAACATGTCTGCCTCCTTTCCTTCTGTAAAACAAAAACAGCAGTTATTTGATCAGGTTATTCTGAAGATTGCCTAATGCCTTGAAAGTTCTAAAAATCTCATAAACAAGAAGCAACCCTGCATGACAAGTGATAGGCAGTGCACCCACATTTTTTACCTGTAGTTTGTTGTTTACTAGTCTGATGATCATAGGGTTTTCTGAAATGCTTGCTGCTGTGGATTAGCTCTGTAGGCAGCCAAACACCACACAGCTTCCATCTCTCTCCCTCTGCAGTGGGACGAGAGAGAATAGGAAGAGCAAAAGTGAGAAAACTCATGGGTTGTGTTAAGAGGTTTTAATACCCAAAAGAGGAAAAGACAAGATAAGATAAAACAAAACAGAAAGAAACAAGGGGCACAAAAATCAGTTGCTCACCACTGGCAGATGAACACCCATCCTGAGCAACAGCAAGCTGACAAAACTCCTCCTCATGTCAGGAGCTAAAATAAAGAAAATTATCTCTACCACAGCCAAAGCTAGTACACTTATCCAAAAGGAATTAAATCTCACATACTTGTATGGTTATCTGAGTACAAATCCATGCAGTATTTTCAAATAAACATCATGAATTTTCACTTAAAGTTATCTACACAGATTATTCTATTACTAAATTATTATTTTAAAAAGGTTTGCACATTAAAGTGTAGACTTCTAAGCGTGAATTAGTTTTTTAATGAAAACAACCATTAGGTAATTAGGCAAATTTTGTTTTGGGTAAAGGATGTACCAGAAAAGTTGGCATAAAAAATATATTTGGAAGATTTTAAATACATTTCTGAGTAAAAAGAGAAAAAGAAAGGCAAAAAATAAAAAAAAAAATCTGGGATCACAGTCCCCACATAAACACAGAAAACTTCAGAGAATATACTAACATTGGGGCAGTGAGTTTTAACTCATATAAATTTTGAGAATTGCAAAATAATGTTTAGTGGAAGGAATTTTTTTACCTTATTTGTAATCACTGATGGGTTCTAAAGTATCCTGAAAGAGATGGTGAAGTTTAATGACAGTTACACCTTACACCTGCAAAGGAATAGAGGCCTAAGAGATGAGACAAAACAAAGATCTAGAAGATGCTTTAAGAGCAATAGCAAAGAGTGTCTCTTTACGTGTACCTCTGGCAAAAATCTGGCCTTAAAAATGAAGTGTCAAGAACATATGTTAAGTGTAATGGTACTAGAATCTTGGTTATTGTGTTTTCAAAGTTTTCAAAATAAATAATAAAAAAGTTTTCAAAATAAATCGTTTCCAAAAACATGTGACAAAAATGGTTACAGACTGCTTGCAATTTCTAAGTGACTGAAGAAATCAAGATGATTTGATCTGCTTAATTAAAAAAAAAAGAAAACAGCAATAAAACCTCCTGAACAAACACATCAGAGGAAATATATTTGATTCAGCTAAAACAACGAATGTTGTTCAGAAGGTCAATAAGAAGCTTCTATTCATCCTCCAACAATGCAAGAACAAAAAGTTCTGATGAACTAGAAAAGCAATATACTTTTGCACAGTTTGCAATTAACCTGTGGAACTGGCTGTCATGAAATATTAGTGCGCTCAAGAGTTTAAGAGCCTTTGAAAAAGAGATGACATTTTATCTGAGTAATGAGAACATCCACAGTTATTCTGGTAAAAAAACCCATTAATTTGAACAGGACACAAACTTTCAGCATATTAACCAATTTTCATCTAAGGGATTGAAATAATTTTTGTCTGGAAAGATCTTTTAAAGAGTCTCTGTGCATTTCACAGATAATTTTGCAGGGACAACAGCCAGTCAGACACTGTGACCACAATTGTGCAGAGTTTCATAGTGAGTGGATGGTCCACTGGCAGTGCCTTGCACTCATTGTATCCAGAGATCAAAGTTTTCCACACCGTGTAACATTATATATATTTATTATTATTATTGTAAAGCACGTAGATCCCTTCTAGAAGACTTTCCAGGCTCTAATTTACTACTGGTTTTAACTTTCCAGTATTTTATGGATTTCAGAATTTAGTTAGACTTATAAATGGTAGAATTAGTCTCCAAAATCTGGAAGGCTCTCTTCCAGACTCTTAATACATGCAAGATTTTGGTCTCAGTCTTGCTTCCTGCTTACTACAAGAAAAATAATATTTCATTTTTTCTTATCAGTACAATTCACTATTTTACCTATTGTGTCTCTTGTATTCTTTGACATGACTTTCTCCTGTGACTATTCTTACTCTAAACTTTTTGTTATTGAACACAATGGAAGCTTTATTCAGTCCACTCTCTCTTTCCATGGTATTTCATTGTCTGGTTGTTTTGTGAGGAATGGTAAATGTGAGAAACTGTTCATTAAAATAATCCTTTCAGTTCCTACGTGCTTCAGTTCTACAGATAGGCACACACACACACACACAAATACAGAGACATGCATTGTACTTGCAGTTATCAAGCTAAAAAAAAAAACACTTTCATAAATCTGCTCTATCCGTTTATAGAGATGTTGAGGTTTCACATTTTTTTTCTTAGTGAAAACTAAAGGTAGGCAGGAGAAGTGAGCAAGGGGACAAAAAGGATTTTCTACAAATTTCAGTATTTTCCTATTGACCAGGAAAGAAAAGGGTTTCAGAAGTCACTTCAGAAGGTGAAAGGCTGGAACAACCACCCAAAATTACTGATGTCACACTGCTTTTCCTTGTTGAAACTAAAGCCTTGACCCTTAGCCTTTCATTTCACAAGTAACTGATTTAACTGTAACCTTTTGAACTGTTCTGGACTTGGTTGTCTAACATTTTAATCCAGTAAAATAATTTGAATAGCTAACTAGCTAACAGAATGGAACCGAGCACATAAGTGGGGTTAGGATACTTGCCTGTTGCACAGGATAACTGGAGGCTTCTGATTATGATTCCAGCTTTGGCTTTTTCTCTGGTTTGTTGATTATTCTGTACTTGGGAAAAAGATGCTGAGGTCTTTAAAGCATGTGTTGAGCTGTTGCTCTGATTTACCCTTTTTAAAAGTCCATTTCTAATGACATTTTATGGAAAGCAGACTCCTAAGACTAAATTACTGTCTTTGTTGCTGTTTCTTCACATCATATTCATTTTAAATCTAAATGAGAGTATCTGAGTATTTGATGAAATTATCATTGAAACGGCATGTTCCTTAACCCCATTAAATCTGCATTTGCAGATAAAAATATTCTGTTGGAAAATTCCCAAATGACTTTTATTGTCAATACATCCTGTTTTCCTGTTTTCTTCTAGAACACCTAAAATAACACACTGCACTCTGTATTTTGCACACTCAAGAGCCCTATCCCAATGTATATTTTCATGTCTTTTTATTTGTATAGGCATTTTAATAACTATTATACAGAATAGCCTTCAAATATAACATCCAGATTGAACATACTATGGTAATATTCTGCAAGAAATTTTAGTGCATTTGTGGTCCTAATACAATTAGGATGTAATGAGTTGATTGAAAAAACTAAATATGTGTTCATGCAAGTGATTGTTGATGACTCAAACTCATATCATGGCCAGGAAGATGCTGTGTAATGGGGAAACTAGACAGTTGCACAAAGGCATGAGCTGTCTGTGGCATAACACCTGCCCTATGTATAATTTTCTCAATGTTCAGTTGCACTTTGGACAGTAAGGGAGATACATTAGGATAGGCTGATGGCAGAAATGCCTCTTTCAGTAAGAGCTGGTTTCCTATTTTGCAATCTTGCGACTATTATCTCCCTCAACACAAAATTCCACTGGTTTGCAGGAGTTATGTGCTACTGAACATGAATAAAGTGGTAACATTGTGTCTGCTATGACTTTTGAAAAAAAAAATTCTACACTCAGCCATTTACTTTGGAATAAATCTTAGCGTCCTTATAGTCATATGTAAAATTAATATCACATAATTGGTCAAAAGCATCCTTCTTTAGCTTATTATCAAAGCATCTATCATGTAAGCCCAACTGGATATGGGGAGATGCACAGATTCTCCCCATCCCTGCTGCTGCCTTTATGGAGAGTATCTCTAGAACAAGCTCCCTGGGGTGCTCCATTAGCTTAAAACATACTGCATGGCTCTTTTTTTCCTGTTGCTACTTTTCTTTTGTTTTCCAGCCAATAATCTTCAAAAGCTTTTAAACAACAACGAGGCCAGAAGAGATTGTTGTCTGAATTAAAGAGAATAAAAGTCAACAGAGAGCCTCCTGTACACATGATTTCTTTCATTCTCTATTTCTTGCATTAAGCCAATTACTTAATGGACACAAAGCTATTTTACAATCCTTCAGAGTGTGAGGCAGATTACAGAAAAATCTCCCTAAGCAGTGGAAAACAATGTATAAATAATAAGAACCTAATAATTTCCTTGAATGAAAAACTGCTCACAAGGGAGGAAAGATACGCATGCATATGCACTAAAATTAAGTCATCCTACTTACATCCCCATGAAGCATGCTCTTCAAGCATCACTCTGAAGCTCAAATGCTGCTATGCCTCATGATCCAAGACATATGTAGGGAGAAGACAGTGCTGTACTTGTGTCAGCTCATTTTGGCAGCTCTCCTGACTACAGAAAACAAGAGGAAACTTTATCTTGCTATTTCTGTTTTGACAAATTCTAGAGAAGCCAGACATTTTTTCCACCACCAACCCCTCCCACAAAAAAACCAAAACAAGAACAAAAAAAACACCAAACCAAAACCAAACAAACAAACAAGAAACCCCAAACAACCCACCAACGAAAATAACCCTAAAACAATACAAATTAAAAACAACAACCAAACAAAAAATAAAAACACACACCAAAAAAAACCCTGAAAAAAAATTAATAGAAACAAACACCAAACCACAAGTCAACCCAAACCCAAACAAAGAAGACCCAAAACAGCTGAAGAAGCCTGACACATACTTAGGTACAGGTGTAGAGAAGACTACAAGAGTTTAAAGTCTTCTGCTACTCAGCTGGGGTTTTAAAAGTCCAATTTTAACATCTCTCCATATCAGATGGGGTAGATTTAAGCACTCAGCAGCTTTTCCCTGTGCAGTATTAATAATCAGTTTCTGCCTGTAGAGAAGCAGGAACCAACAAAAACTTTATATGCTTACCCAATAGCACTACTATCTACCTACCTATCTTCCAGCTTCTAAACACTATTCTAAGTAATAATTCCTACTGTTATGAAAAATTCTTGAATGAAAAAATTACTCCAATACCAGTAATCAGAAGGGACAAAAAGCTTGGAAGGACCTGATAGATGTTAGCTGGTGATATATATTTCTAGCCAGAAAATCCAGATGCCAGTTTCAGAAGTAATTTTATAGTTTGAATTATTTCCTAAAACAGTATGAGAGGGCAAAAAGTTACCATTATGGAAAAACACTGATCTAAACCCTCACAAATACTCAGAAAGTAGTGCTTTACCTCCTCTCTTCCCTGTACAGTCAAATTATGTCTTTAATTCACATACAATTTATACTGAATTTCAGAATACTTCAGTCAACTGGATTTTACCAACAGCTCTTGTCATTCTGCTTTATGCTTTCTTGGTGTCCAAGAGCAGCAGCTATTCTGTTGGCAGTCATGTACTTTTCCCTACCACTTTGTTGAGCTGCAGTTCCTTCCAGCACAGAATGGGCAGATACTTTCCAAAGTAATTTCATGCAGATCTGTTAAATTCTGGTCGATGAAGTGAATTCTTGACAGATATACCTTCTCAATAATGATATTTTGAACCATTCCAACCTCTTTCAGGAGTTGCATCAGTGGATTCACCATAACAGTATAAAAAGCATGACTAGTGAGCCATGGAACACAACTAGGGCATTTTGCCTAGTTGCACTTTAAACACATTTCAGAATATATTGGTTTAACAATTGATCTGTTTAGTACAAAAAATTGAAAATGGCAGGTGGGGTTAAGGGGGTGGAGGAGACACAACTGGCATCTGTAAGATGAACTAAGATGATGCTCTTCAAAAACATCATGTCCACAAAGGAGTGAAGGTGTGTGGGAGCTGCAGTTTACACTTTAAAAATGTTGAGTATCTGGTTGTCTTGAGTCCTTTCAAACAAATAGGGGAGCTCCCACTCATATCAGCAAGTTTTTTCTAGTATCTTCCTTTGGTATTTCTAAAATGTATCATTATTTAGTGCAGAAGATCTAAAGGAAGTAAATTTGACTCAAAACCTTTTCATTAGGCTGTTTTGGGACAATTAAATGAGCATTTGGGCTGACAAAAAATGAGTTTCTGTTTTGTACCTTCATACCCACTTATGCAGTGAAATTAATTCTATGTTCAAAAGACGTATTGAACACACCAGTCCACCAGTGTATTTACTTTGCACAGAATGTCTGGAGGTGATTTTCTATCAGTTTGTGCTATAATAGCATATTGCGTTCACTTCCACCCTCTTTTAAGAATGTGAATATAACACACAATAATGAAGTTGCAACTCTCAGAAATTACTCTTTGTGGAAGATGGGAAAAACACCCCCACCTAATTAACTAATGTGCTATTTTGTTCCCTAAATTCTCCTTTAATGGTTAGCGTGCATTTTTGAAAAGGAGTCAAAGCTGCCGTAAGGTTTAGTACATTTCACTTAGACACCCTCTGTGAATTTATCACATGATAAATAATACTTCTCCAATTTGAACACAGCTGTAACAATCCACTCAGCTGTCACTGTTGCCCAAAACACTGTTTAGCTTATTCTCCCTACAGCTAGACTGGTTCCTTGTGTTATTCTCATGTCTGATTGTTTTTCTCGCAGGCATCTCACTTTTTGGATCATATTCCCTATTTGCTCATTTGATCATGTACAGTGTGTATTCCATACTGAAGAAGCACAATTTCTCTTTCAAATGTATTGATTATACAATCATCTAAACCTATGTTTGCAATATATATCATGAATATTTATGGAGCTTAGATAAGAAAACTGTTCATTTTTTTTTTTCTTTCCATACTTTACAGAATGTTATTAAGCTAAACAGAAACTCAAAGAGAGCCCTAACATATTTCTAATTGTTATTTGATTTTCTTGAAGCATTCTCATATAAGATTAATTTAGAAGATTTCTTCACAGCCCTTTTCAGATGGCTCTAAAAAACAGTTAAGCAGCTGTTTCTAGTAAAGAACAAAGGCAAATGCAATATCACTCAGAAATTCAGGTGCCCTGTGAAGGTTTTTTTGCCTGAGTACTGCTTTGGCTATGAGAACTGGGGTGGAGAGGCAGAGACAGGCAGAGAAGAAAACGTTTTTAAAGGGTCATTTTTATTAGCATCAACACCTGCTCAGTGGATTCTGGTTCTCTCCCCACTTTCAGCTGCCTTGTCCTACTCCCAGATGCCTCCTCTGTTCATTGAAACATAGAATCACTTGGGTTGGAAAAGACATGTAAGATGATAGAGTCCAAGCATTAACCTAACGCTGCCAGGTCCACCACTAAACCATATCCCTAAGTGGCACATCTACATGTCTTTTAAACACCTCCAAGGACAGTGACTCAACACTTTCCCTGGGACACCTGTTACAATGCTTAAAAATCCTTTTGGGGAAGAAATTTTTACTACTGTGCAATCTAAACCTCCCCTGGAGCAACTTGAAGCCTTTTTCTTTTCTCGTATTGCTTGTACTCAGGAGAAGACACAGACCCCCCATCTCAAGAGTTTCTATAGTGAAGCAGACCAGAGAACTGGAGTCTGTTAAAATTAACAGGTTATGTTTGACCTTTTTCACCATGTGATCGTCTCACCATGTGGCCTCCCAGCTATGCTCCCCTTAGAGAGGGGGCAGTGCAGGAGCAGAAGGTGAGAGGCAGGAGGACAAACGTGGACAGAAAGAGCTTAAGCTGGTGCTGAAATCTGTGGAAGTTTGGCCTGAACCAGCCCCAGTGTAGATGGTGTCATACCACTGAACTTCCAACAAAAAAAGGGGGCATTGGCCAAAAGAGACTTGAATACAAAACCTGGAAAAGGAGTTTTTCTTTGTCAAAACAGTCATGTCTTCAGTCATTTTTGCAAAGGAGCAGACCTGCATTGGAGATATTTCCCTCTGCCATCAGTTTCTGATGATTGTAATAAATCAGCGAAGCTACATAAAAACACAAATCGGCTGGAAAACAGTTGAAATAATTACAAAAGTGAGAATCCTGAAACATCATTTTGTCCATTCTTCTGCTTTTTTTCATGAAGTAGCATGAATCAAAAAATGAAATCAGCAAATTGTGCAATTGAAAATAGTGCTCCTTACCCATCTTGCTTAGTAGGCAAGGACACCATCACACCCTGTTTATGAGAAATCTTCCAGTGGATTCAGTCAATTATACAGCATATTGGGTAGTTCTTTTGGCCAGCCTTTCAATGTTACATTTTCCAGTTGTCCAACTGATGTAACAGGTGACAGCTGATAGTGGCAAGAGTGTGCTTATGTAATAAAGTTGAATGCTTTGCTAGGTAGTTTCTCCTTTGAGAACTCTTCTTCCTTCAAAACCCAAGAGCTGTATTTCAGGTAGTGGACACACAAAGACATTACTGCAGCTGAACACAGGGCTGTGCAGCAGCTGAGTGTTAACTGTTAGACCAGTTTTAACAACAACAACAACAAAAAACCCCAAATACAAACTGACGTAACACATCTTTGTGCTCCTTAATTAGCTGCAAAATAGTGTTGAAATCACTTTTCATGCCCTACCAAGAACTGGATTCTGACTTCAATGGGAATCTGAAACCTCTGCATTGATTTTTTCATTACTCTTGCTTGGTAACCCCTTCCTCTTCTGTCAAAATATTGCTTGATCCTTTTCCTTTTCAGCTGTATAGCTGTTATATCTATCTTAAAGAAAGGCATGCTCTCGTTTATAAACACTGAAGCACATACTTAACTTAAGTTTGCAAGTTGCCCACAGAATTCCAGGTTGTTTCAGTTTAAGAACCCGCATAACTGTCCCAAGGATTGGGCCCATAACCATGTAAAGATAAATATCAGAAACACAAATGAAAATACTTGAGCATATGCACAGCTTACTGTGGCATTACCAAGTCATTAGGGGTGATTGCTTGTGCCTGGAAACTAATATAAACATTAGACGATTTTGCATCTCCCTGATTGATCATACATTTGTTAGAGATGATGAGATGAATTTCATATTTCTGTACAGCCTGAAAAAAACTAATAAAATAGAATAGAGAGCTATGAAACAGGGAAGACCTTCTTCCAAGTCCTGAAGGTCATTTCTTCATGAATACAGAAATATACCATCTCTTGGTAAAAAAGTACAAATATATTCTGTAGCATAATGCTCTGTATTTATATTTTAAACAATTTAATGAAATATTAAACAGATTCAGTTTGAGATCCTGTTATTAAGCTATAGGAAAGGTCATGACAGTAGAAAGACTGCAATAGCTACCCTGTGCAAAGTATCTTGTTATTCAATAATAACATGAAGTTTTAACCTAGATCTGATATGCAGCAACTAAAAATCATAAAATCATAACTTTCTTCTTTCCTATTTTCTGTAGGCAATGCTTTTCTCAGTGGGGGAATCTGTATGTGGGGGTGTTGTTTCTTTAAAATATTATTTTCTCAAACTCATCTCTTTCTTATCTTTTCCTTTATTCTTCTTTTCTAGCCCCTGTTTTTTCCTCTGCATTCTCCCCTCCCCCCAGTTCTCTTCAATTTGATCTCATCCATATGGTCTCAGACAAATTGGCTGCAAAAGATCTGGGTAAGGTGAGCAGATGTCCTGTGAAAAAAAGTCATCAGGGTGTCCATTTTTTCCCATTTCTTCATATTACACTACTCAGTCGCACAGTAGGGGAAAAATAATAGGCAATTTACATAAGAAATCCTTGGATAAACCTGTGTTAAAATACTGGAAAATAAACTTTTGCAAGAGTTTGTCAAAATTAAAAAAGAAAACCAAAAAACATTGTTCATTCTTTGCAGTTATGCCAGCAGGTTGTCTAAAACATCTGCTCTGGTAATATGTCACAAGAAATAGCCTGTGCAGGTTAGGCCAGTACATAATAGAGGTAAATGTATTTTTAAATGCCAGGTTTTAAAAGAAGACAGATCCGCTTGGTATCTCATTATAAGGGAAATGGCTTTTCATGTCACCCCATCAGTAGTTGTGCAGCTTTGGGGAAAGTTTCAAAGGTTACGATCCATGCCTTTTAACTCTTAACTAGCTTACAATTTCTGCAGTGAGAAAACTCCGGATGGTTTTGTTTCTCAGGTAATAAAATTGACTCTTTGTTTGTCTTTAAAAAATGAAAGGGAATTTGCATTATATCTGCATATGGAAAATATTCTTCTTACTTCTGGACAGGAAATATTCCCCTTAAGGGAATATCTTGTGGGGTTCTACCGTAGGTATTTGCTTCTCTGCACATTCATGTGTATATACATACACGACTCTCAAAAATCTTTTGGGGCTGATTCCAACCTAATGGCAGCATATCACTGAAGTAAAATGACTGATTTCCCTAGAAGTGCCTAGTCACATCAGTGAAGCATAAATTCAGCTTTCATAAAGCTTTGGTTTTCTATGAAGGCTGCAGAATAGATCTGTCAGGAGTCAATAATCCTTGTGTAAACCTGCAAATTTTGGACTTAAATTCAGTAAGTCAATAATATGTGTTCTTAAATTAAGTGTGTTTGCACAATTTTGCCCAAAGAGAAATATTTAGGCCCACACTCATAAAATTTACTAAATCATGGATTATCTAGCAGAGTACAAATAACTTTTAGGTGATACAAGGTTCCTGACTGAACTCAACATTTATTTGTGTGATTCCCTTGGAAACAGTTAGGATCTTGCAGCTAGGCAAGTAATTAGAGATTTTGTATAATCAGATGCATATCCTTATGTATACAACACCAACAGACATTCATTTCCTTTTGCTTGCACTGGTTGTAAGCATATAATGAAAAATAAAATACAAATTAAACTGACTCAAGTAAGAAGGTAATATCTTTGTGGGTGGACTATGGTTATCTCTGAGGTCAAAGTGTTATTAATTTACACAATTGCTCATGGAGAAACACACAGATTCTTACCAGTTTTGACTAAATTTTTAGTGGGAAGTCAAGTATATATTTCTGGTTAAACACTTAGAGAAAGCACACACAAAGTAGAATCAACCTGCACAATTTTTAATTTACTAACAAAAGGTCCTTGCTCTGCCCATTTTGGAGAAGATTTTTAAAGGTATCCCAGTGCACTCTTACTGACTCTTGTGGAGGGGCTCTAACTGTAGCTTTTCACAGGCAAAAATCCTATGTTGTGAAAGCTTTTTCTCTTGTGAATATATACAAAATAGTAAAACTCAAAACTCAAAGAATAGGATGACTATTTCTTCCTTGCTTGATTGAAACTGAAGAGAAAAATCTTCCCTATCTTTCATTTGTATAGGCTAACTCTTATTTTTTTTTTTTTTTAATAAAGCACGGTTTCCTACGTTGAAAAAAAAAAAGAAAAAAGTTGAACATATTTTAAAACCACAAATAAGAAGTGTGAGAAATAAGGGAAATGAATCATGAAGTATAAAAATGTGTCAGAAAGATAGGACCTGATTATCTGGGGAGGCTGCTGCTTTGCATTGATATTACATAATAGTACTCTGGTCTGAACTACTCTCAATTTCTTAACCAAATTACCCTTTAAATTACCAAGCAAGGGCCATATGCTTTCCTCATTTATGCTGCGCATATCTCAGATTTTCACTTAATTTAAACAAGAGAGACATGATAATTGTCTCTTTAGCTTAAAGGAAAACCATGTGCTCTTCTTTTAGTGCGATTTTCTCAAAGTTACCATGGTGAGAAACACTTTTTCACAGAGTCCTCCTGATCTCTGACTCAGTCTAGAAGTTGTTCCTTTTTAACTTCTTTACACCATCATCTTTCCAGTTAAGGACTAGTCAAGAGTCTTTTTCAGTACTTCACAATGGCTACTTTATTTTTCTGAGGACAGTTATGCTTGGATAAGCCGCATTTGAGAGAAGAAAAAACCTAGGTTTTAAAAATTAATTTGCTCCTAAATTCAAAATCATTCATAACTCAGCAAGGCCACAAAGAATAATAATGTGCCTGAAATTATGACTAATATTTAGGTTACTCACTAAATCTGAGTTCATTTCCTTGAAAATTTTGTAACTGGACATGTGTCAGAATGCACAATTAAGACTCATTATGTCCATATGTCTATAATTTGATCAAGTGATTTTTTTTTTCTTCATGTATTTTCACATGATTTCTGGTACTGAAACATTTATTTGGTCCCCGTTTCATAGGGTGGCAGGACTGTTTTTCTAGTGGTACTGCTTTGCATGAGAGAACCAAAATGGCAAAACCTCTAACAGGAACTGAGGTTAGCCACTTGCATAAATAATATCAAACTGTTGGGCAGTATCAGGTTTGTTATGCTCCATTTCTTGCCTCCACAACATAATTTCCTCCTTTTATTTTCAAAACATTAATAGATTCAGTACACAAAGAGCGTAAGTAGACTGAATTAGGATTTAGCTGCAATGGTTTATGGACAGCCAGAGGTTTGTCACAAAAAAGCAGACTTGATAAAATAATTACTGTGGGTGTCGGGAGAGAGAAACAACAGCATCTACTTCTTGAGTTCCAAAATTTCTCGTAGGACAATATATGGATCCTATTAAATTCAACCAAAATGGTGTCAGGGAGCACATGTTTTTCTATGCCAGTACCTCCCTTATGCTAGGTCAGAGAAAACAGAAAGCTATTAAATCATGAGGGTTTCTATTTGAGTGTGAATGTGGGATGGCCATGCTGGAGGAAAGAGCAAATTCTCTAAATCTTTCCGTGGGGAACTGGCCACTCTCTTATCAGGAGGACTAGATTAACACATACTAATTTATGAAGGTTCTATAAGAGTCCTCATGTCAAGTCCTCACCATTTCCCCCTTTAGTATACAGCTCTGTCATTCATCTGTAGCACTGTAACAGAAATCTTTTTTGCTCTACGGTACCACATGCCACCATGCTCTAGGGTCTGATGTCCAGCTGGACCTAGTGCTTTGGTGCAATTGCTTTGCTGTTAGGAGTGTGCTCCCTGGTAGAAACTCACATTTCGAAGGATTGCTTCCATCCATTCCTTCCCTACTGCTGCAGCCAAGCATGGCAGCTCCTCCACGGGCAGCACTGACCTGCTCATTGAGTTATGAATTGATCCAACTCTTGGCTTCTCACACACTGGAAAGGAGATTATGTCTCTCAGGGACAGACAGTGAGAGGAGAGATAGAGAGGGTTTTTGAGCTCAGTATCTCGTTTAAATTTGAAGACTAGCCAAACGAATTGGGAACTGTAAGATCAAGAGAAAGACTGAGAAGTGGAGGAGAAAAAAGACACTCACATGGGATGTGCAGATTTTTTTGTTTTTCTGCTTCAGTGTAACTTTTCAGTTAGCTAAAGTAGAAGGATACTTTTCAATGATACTTTATAGGTTCAGTGTCCCTGAGTTTCAGTTATCATTGAGCAACAGGGTATATCTGTATGAGATTGACAATAAACTTGATGTCTGGAGCGATGTTTCTAGGTTTGTGTGTATATTTTTTTTTGGTAGGGGGTGGCAGGGAGGAAGGAGTAGGTTTTAACCTCTGATCCATCCACACTGTTCTGTGGCCCTGAAGCAGCTGAGTCCCCCATTTTATAACAGATTTCAGGAGGAAAATCTGTGCTCATAAATGTGTGGCAGAGGTCAAAGGATGCCAGTGTTGCACCTTGTTGAGGAAAACCTTAAGTAAACCTTAAGACTACACACAGCAATTTGTTGGCACCCAAACTCAATCCACGTGGGGAAGAAGATAAGGGACAGTACCATATCTGTGTGATGAGCAATTTAAGTTGTATTAAAGCTAGGAGGGCAAATCAGTAACAGAAGTCTAAATTTAAACAGAGCCAACAACAGGATTTTACATCAAATTTTTCTCTGCCACTTTCACAAATTACATATCATTTGCTACTTTTCTGTCCATTCACAGTATCCTTTGTGCCCACTATGAAAATCTGATGGCAAAAGGCCAGCTTAGTGAAACACCATAAAAATACAGTCAACAGTAATTTATATTTTATCTTATTTTTTTATCTTGCTCTGGTTTACTAAATTCAGTTGCCTTGAGCAACACTTTGGTAGATAACAGAGATCTCCGTGCCAAATCTAGAGAGTCTGTCAGACTGTCATTCTCATTTTCATCCTCACCAGACCTTCAGCTTTCCTCTTTCATCATGTATGTTCAGTCCATATATGAGTATAACATTCTGGCACTGTTCATGCAGTGATGTGTGTGTTTATGCTGTTCATGTGACAATTGAAAATGTCAATATTCATGTGAATATTGAACACCATGTAAAAAAAATTAATTCCGTTTTGGAATTTGAGTTTCAAAGTCTGGTGGGGAATAATGACACTGGAAGGGGTCAAAGAATGTGAAAGGCAGCAAAAAGGATTTATATGCTTCATTTGGTGTAGCATACTAGTTTCAACAATCAGCAGGTTCATTCAGTGTGGATCTGTGACAGGCTGCAGCACCGGTGCAAATTACTTGTTCCGTCTTTGGTGCTTCTCGCTTTCCTTTCTACCATGATACAACCAATAGTCTTCACCTTGTGTATAACAGGCCCAATCTTTCTTTTGGCATGTGGTCAAGAGGAAATAAACTCCTTTCACTCTTTGTGAAAATCAGTATTATGGCAAGTAAAATGAAATTTTGTGGCTATTCTGTATAGCACTCCTATTGTAATTATTTTGTCTTCTGGTTACCTCAAGTACAGCAGGACATAGACAAACCACAGGATGGTGGATCTCCAGCACATGCATGTCACACACACACAGAGATGACAGGATTATCAAACTGATGGCAGAATTAATTTTGTTAACTTTATCTGTGGTGGAGGTGGAAAATATGCAGCTGGTGAATAAATAGTATGAAGAGATAATAGAATTACTCAGCCTCATTAAATGGCTACACATTGTGCTATTTAGTAATTCATTCAATAGCAAGGTGTCTTGAAGAGCAGGTACAATAGATTATTAACTGTAGGGGGACTGCACACATAAAGACATAACTGTTAAGGGGAATCAATGCATTCTGCTCAGCACCATATGCATAGAGACACAGAACAGTTATTATTACAACATCATCTCAGCTTGTTTAACACAGCTATCCCTGTCCTTTCACTCTGTCCTCTTTTCTCTGCTTTCCTCCTTTTTCTTTTTACAGAATCTAACTCTATAAAGGAACATAACAAAATCTTTCAAATTGAAATCTCACACCTCTCTACCCTCCTTAAGAAAGAAATGCATGCTATCAACAATACACATTAATCAGTTACAAATGAAAGTAATAATAATCTGCCATGCTCTTCTGCCTATTATCATAAGTAGCATGAAATGATAATTTAATAGTATGCAGTACTTCACATCATCAATAAAAGTATCCAAGCAGCAAAGCACAAACACTAACAAGTGTGCAGCACTGACAATTTTTATCGCATCCCCAGAACCTGTTCATTTTTCATCAGCTGTAATGCCAGCTTGCCAAGTCACAGAGGGAGGAATGAAAGCTGCTACTTCAGCCTCACTAGTGCGTGAGGGGGAAGAAGGCTGCCACTTCCTTAGCACTGCCTTCCTGAAAAGTTGTAATGGCCCCATGGTGTCACCAGCAGCATGGTGTCTACTATCACCTTCTGCTGCTTCTGTAGTGGGTTTTTCCCAGTCCTATACAGCTGCTGAGAACAACTAGCTCTCCCTTTTCTCACCATCTTATGTCACCTTGGAAATGAAGGTTCTTATGTCTGTCTCTTACTGCATGGAGGTGCAGTGCACTGTAGTCACCAGCTGGCTGACACACTAGCACTGTCTTGTTGGGGCCCCATTTGCAGTTTGAGTGTCCCTTTGTGCAATTGTCATCCCTGGATGTGGTCAAAAGGCGTGTGGATGTGGTCCTCGGGGACACGGTGTAGTGGTGAACATGGTCATGTTGGGTTAACAGTTGGATTTTGTGATCTTGAAAGCCTTTCCCATCTTAATGATTCTGTGGTTCTATGAATGGTGGTGTTATTACAGTGGTTGCCACTCACACAGACTGTTGTCCTTACACATCCTGGTGAAGCTGGATGGAAATTCTCTCTCCAAGTGTTCTGTGGAAGTTGGAACTTCCACACCAAAAAGGTTTGTCACAATAAAAGATCTATTTTGCCCAAAGTGAAACAAAGTGGAAGTGTTTTCTTACAGGGAAATTGTGACTTGTGTCTTACCCACCTGTCTCCTCATGGAAGACTCTGTCCCTCAAGGGTTATTGCTGTCTCTCATCAGCTTTTACTGATGGTGCCCTACTGTAGAGACAGCCCAGGCCACAGAGCCACAGAGGGGAAGGCAGGTTTTGGCAGCTGCTATGTAGTGCCCTGGCAGCTCCATTAACTCTGAATCAACTGAAAATATTTCCACATTCCAAAACTGATAATTATTTTTAACCTGACAGCCCTGCAAATGATTTTTCAGCACATTTTCATTTCTTTAGGGTTATCAATACACTCAAAATAATAATCTAAGAAGATGAAAAAAAAAAAAAAATTGACACCAGAGTCCTGTGTTTATTTTAATTTTGAGAAATAGAATGATGTCAACTTGTCCACTCCTGCAGCAGTTTCCAAGTATGATAATACAGTTCCTACATATACAGTAACACTGTGGTAACCAGCTCAGAAGAACAATGCTTCTGTTTATTTCATTGTTGGGATTTTGGCTGCCTATAATCTTTTTCAAATAAGGCTACCTAACACTCAAGGGTGAGTTCATGTGTCCCCTTCCATTTACATGTGCCTGTAACTGAGCCATCTAGGAAATTCTTGGCAAAGATCTTCCCTGTAGTCCTACAAAAAGGTTGGATGTCACATGTAATAAAAGTGAGAAGTTAGGAATACACACTCATAATCCAATAAAACTTACAGAAAAGTAGATGAAAAAATTAAAGAACATTTCTTTCAGAATTCAAGGCTCTTCCTTTCCACAGAACTGTAAAAGACCCATGTTAGCTGTCAAACCTATACTTAGTTAAAATTTATGTTGCAGTGGTTAGAAGAAGCTTTTTCCTGACCTGCTTTTAGTGACCCTGGGAAAATTAATAAAAATTTAAAAATTGGATGCTCAAAAAGCCAGATTTTTTCCATTATTAATTTCCAGTAAAAAAGGCTTTTTTAATGCAAAATATCTAATTGGATATATATATATATATATATATATATATATATATATATATATATATATATATATAAATGTGTTAGTCCAGATCTGGTAAGATTGAAAACCAACATTAATCTCTACACAAGTATTAACAACACTATATATTCTCAAGTTACACCATGAGTTAGACAAGCTACTGCAACTCACATATTCAGTTAAAGGTTTTTGTGTAGATAATTAATGTTCACATCATGCCTGTGACATGATTTATGGGTGCCTTCCAACTCGAGATATTCTATGATTCTATGATTTCTAGTTGTGTTGAGTTCTCTGCTTGGTGCTTGATTCTGATGCTCAGCACAGATTTGCAAGGCCTGGAGCTCAATGACACTTTTTCAAAATCTCCATTCTCCTCTTCCTGTATCAGTACTAATAGCTGCAAAGAATCAAATCACCACGCTGCTTAGCCATTTGGCCAGAAGAGCATATTTTGTGTTTGCTACTTGAAAGGAAATTCTCAGAGGATTTTAGTCTGTGAAAGGCTGGGCACCAGTGCTCAAAAATATACGAATTGGTTTAATATGCTTGGAAAAGGGCAGATGTGATTATATTACTCCATTACACATGGAGGAAAACTAAGGCATAAAGATATAGAATGACTTCATAAACCCAGAAATGAGTACTGTGAACATTTCACTTCTTTTTGTTTATCACTTCAGCCACCTGGTTCTCCCAGCAGCTAACCCAAACTTTTGGCTAGATGAGGAAAAAGTATTTCTCCTGGAAAGCCATGTTGGATTAAATGCTCAATATGTAACCAAGTGGTTGAGTCAAGTGGAAAATAACAACTTTATGACAACTGTTTCTGTACCATTCTCTCATAGTGCTCAACAATTGATTATACATAATGACATAATATTGAAACACCAGACGTCTTTTCAGTAGTCACTACAATTACTTTTTACTTTCCATCTCCATCATTTGGCTTTGATTTTAAAGTGACAACTTATAACAGACAATTCTTGTTTTCACTATGTTGCTTTAACACATCCTGCCTTGGTGATTTTCAAATTAAACAATCTTATTTAATTCTACTACCAAAATTGTAGCTAATAATTAATATTGTAGGTTTTCAATATTTTTAGGTTTCTTTAAAAATATTTGGTTCATACTGAAATAATAGCAATTTCCCAGATTCCCGTGGGAAGAACAACTCAGCATTTAGTGCAGATTTCAATGTCTGGGTTCTGGATGAAGTTCATCTGTGGTTTACTGAAGTACCTTGCAACCTCACTTTTATGAGAGCATTATGGGAAATTGCAGACCAGTGTCCCAACTTCATGCCATGTTGTTCTGTGACATAATTAGGATCATAGAATAACTCAGGTTGAAAAACGTTGATTATTATTACAAATAATGCCTGTAAAGCTGTCTCTTATCCTGTTAACAACTTGATGATTAGCCTTAGCCACTCACCTAATAGAAATTTTCTGCCAAAATTAGAGCAACTCTTTTTCAAATAGATTTCAGGTGAGAAAGCTACCACTGTAACACTGAACCTAATATATAACTGAGGATTTTCTGTGTTGAATGCATGCATCACCATTGCTAATTTGTAGAGATTTCAACACCAACTGAGGAAGTGGCACAGAAACATAAGTCTCAAATAGCGTATCCATAACACATAGAAGAGAAAAGTAAATCTAATGATGTCTTAGTATTCACCTGGGATCCACACATTTCCTGTGGGATATGTTAGTGATGTAAAAATGGCCCCTTAACCTCACTTTTCCTCTCCAGTATGGAAACAGAAAGTAAAAAATTATATTTTGAGAACATTGCCAAGGTAATCTGAGCAAGCAGAGTTGTAGCAGAGGTACTGTTATATTTATTCTGACTTCTGCTTTTATAATCACTGCAATGGGCCTCTGTGTGTTTACACTGGTCTGTTCATAGCACAGACAAAGAACAGTTTCCAGGTACTCTAACAAAAGGGAAAATGACGTCACACCTTCTTTACAGTCTCCTGCAATTGTCATGAGTTAGAATAATCATTTAAAATAGGGCTAAGAATTTATAAAGGCTCTGTGTGGCTTCCAGTAGTCCTTCTGTATGAATGAGAGTCATTGGAAACCTCTGAGAATGTCAGGGCATATAAGCATATACAAGTAACTATTATCTCTTAATGTTTGATGGTGTTGACATTAACCATCAAAGCTTTGCTGTTCTGCTTGTACTTCATCACCTTGCTTTGCTCTGAATATTTGTCTTCCTCCAAGACAATCAGTTTGTCCTCACAGTCCCATTTTAAAAGTCCACATGCTCGTGAGAGCAAATTGAATGCTGCTTTCACAGAAGTGCTGTTTAATGCACACAGGACAGCTCTTGTTAGCCATGAAGCTATTTAGTTCTTCTGATGGCTTTAATCAATTTGTACTCTTGCTAGCTCTTCACAATGGATTGTACCCCTTCACATCTGTGGTGCTGCAACCGTAGGAATAAGTTAATACAAGTACTGACGCAAGTAGAGTTGCCTGCCATGAAATACAAAACTGGGTGTTTTTGGCTTCACAGTTGAATTTCTTATTGCACATAATGCTCACTCTTTTGTTAAGCTTTCAGTGTAAGTTTTTTTTAATGCTGCCTTGAAAAACATCCTGCCATTTTCAACTAAACACAAGTTTCCAGTAGAAAGGATTCCTCTGTGTCTTTCTGTGTTGCTTTTACTGGCTGCTTTGATTTTCTGCTTCTTTCCTTGTTTTCCTGGACTACCATCGGGGGATGGCATTGATAAATGAAATATGCTTGGCTCTCTCATGACATTAACACCATTAAAAGTAAGTTCTCATGAGCAACTCATTGCTTTCTCCCAGGGAGTAATGTCACAATATGGATTTTCAGACTCTTACGTCGAAAGTAGAATCAACAGAAAAAGAAACCAGGAACAAAATAAAAGCTTAAGGGAAATGCTGGGAGCAACCAGAGACTCTTGTTTACAATCATTCTGGTGTTGCAATGAAGCTTCATTACAAACAAAAAAACCCAGTTCTATAATAAAATTGAGGAGAGTCCTCAGTAGCACAATGTCTTTTTACCATTCCTAGCTATCCTTGATGCACCAAAAAATTAGAGAATGAAGGTTTTACCATGTTTGGCTACAAAGTAAAAGTAGGTTCAGTGATAAGGTCATGGCTTCTGCCCTGTCCTATTCTAGCTGACAGAGCAGCAATAGAGAAAAGTAGCCATGTCTGCGCTAAACTAATAGGAAAACTGACCACGTTAAAAATCTGAGCTCAAGTGAGAGAAGAAAAACAGCTGATAGTTTGATAAAATAAAGCCAGTACTTTATTATTTCTTTTATCGGTCTTCCTCTCAACTGAACTGTCAATAAAATGCTCTGAGCACTCTGAACAAAAGCTATTTCTTGAAGAATGTTCGTCAAATTTTTTTTTCCTTTTTTTTTTTTTTTTTTTCATGATATCTCTAAAGAATAAAAGAAACAGTTTAAGTGATACAATAGCAGGCTGGCAAGCAGTGTAAAGTTCATCATTCCCAAACAAGCTTTGAGCGGTTGCTCTTTAGCTTTGATGTCACATTTCTGCTTCTTCATTACAAGGACCCTTTTCTATCACATGTGGATGTACTGAAGAGTAGGGTGGTATAAAGATTTTCAAAATGGTTTTTACCAAGGGCTAGTGCTGCCTTTCATTTTTAAATCTCACATTGAAAGCTAGTTACAGACCACCTGCCTAGCCCAAGTAATCAGCAGCTTTTCTAAGGAACATTGTCTCCAAAGGAGTTCAATCTACATTGTTGTACACTCCTTTTTACATTTTCTCACATGTCTGGGGACATGTTTCTCAGCTCCTTACACAGAGATGCTCAAGAATTCCTAATAATAAATTCACTCTGCAAAGCTGTTCCCCTACCATGAAAAACACAATAAAAATTTTGGGAGACTACCAGCACCTAAGTAATTTTTTTTACTGTGAGGATTGTCACAGTCATGATTAGAATGCAGTTCAGCTATGTGAAAATAAAACCATGCTTAAAATTACTCTAAATACCTATAGCTGTTCCTCTTTCTACGTAAAATGGGGCTGGACTGAAAATCCCATTCAATTTGGATTAACTGTGTAGTATAGACTTACACTTAAGTCACAGCTTGCTTTTAACTTGCTAGCTTGCATATGGGTGGCAGGCCAGCCACAATCTGACCACCTGGAACTTGGTATCATGTGCAAAATCTTTCCAAGAAGATTTAAATGCTTTAAAAAGCTACCTCTGCTGAACACTGAATATCTCAACTAGATTGGAGCAAGAATGTTAATTATCTGCAAAGCTGAAAGTGATAAACTTCTATATTACACTTCAACCACTGCAACTTCTGCAGAAGGCATGTTGAGCCAGAACTTTCACAGGTATAATTTTTCAAGATAAGTATATATAAGCAATGTGAGATAATTAGATTTTACCATAAAAAGTCACTGGACTCATCTGTATCTGCGTATTTAGCAACATTCAAAAACCTGTACTGTTGCAGAAACATATTTGCAAATTGAGTGCTCCATCCAATTCCTTAATTTCCATTTACATTTAAAAAAAAAATGGAAATTACACTGAAGTATTTACATGCATTACTAAACAAATTGATTTCTTTTTTTTCCCCAGCGAATTCACATATTAAAGAAAAAGCCTCTACATCTGCTATTGCAGCAGTTTGTTTTGGACCTGTGACTTTCATAGTTTATTTCAGTGGTTCTCAGTCTCTGAACTATACATGTTTGCAGTCATACTTTTCACTCAGAACAATACAAAGGTGGCATTCTTCTGCCAACCACTGAAGACCATTTGTTGCTACAGACCATAATTTGGGAGCTGATGGTTTAGTCTCCTGAAAATAACTTTGCTGTACTAATGTAGTCTGCTGGGATATGGAATCGATGGCTTTGTTAATGGCTGTCTCCAGATGTTTAGTCTCTGTATTTTCATACATTTTGTTTTGGAGCTAATTACCTACAAGATAGTTCAGTTTTACAGGACTGCTGACAACAAACAAAGAATAGAGTGCAAATAATGGTATGCCAAAAGATACTGTGCTGATTGGAGCTTGAAACCAAGCTTTTAGTGAATGGGGCACCTGGACTCTTGGAGCATCAGCCTGTAACACCAACACAGCTCATTGACTCCAGAAGCACTCCAATTCAACAGAAACTACTCCTCTAAAGTTAAATTTACAGTGAAACTTATACTTTGTCCTAGAATATAATTATTGTCCATATTAACAATTGTTGAGCAAGAAGATTTCTTTTAGTTTACAGTGTATTTTGCAATTTGAAAACCAAGTTTTTGTTAAGAGAAGAAGAAAATGAACTCTCTTATTTATTGCCTGACCAGATAAAATGAAATGTACAGATAGTTGCACCTTTGATGTGCAACTTATTCTTTTATTTTACGCTTTAAAAGATTTCAAAATAAAGGACTACACATTAATTTATTTCATCTTTATTATTTATTTTCATAAGCTGCTAAAGCTGTGCTTTATTTATTGCAAGTCATCCATACATAATTCTCTGTAGTTTAGAAAACTGCATCTAACATTTTCACCCCAACTTTATAAATTGCATTGATTTATTTCTGTCTCTAAGGCCTACGACCATTTATTACAACAACAAAACATCCTCCATTTCTGGTGATCAAGGAACAAAGTCTACTCATTTACTGTGTAGTGAGAATTGACAGATGGCCAAATGGGGTGATAGATTTGATTTTAATGTGTCTTAAGAGAGTAAATGAACCAAAGGCAATCTTCAACTCATGTGAAAAGTTGGATTTTTGTGTGGCTTTTCTGCAACAGTGAGGTACAATTCTCACAGCACTTCATTGATTTTCCAATCAACCATGACCATTCAGTTGGCAAAAAGAAGGGTCAAAGAATTTTTATAAAGGGGGTTTTTTTATTGTTTTTCTAGAACTGCCCAAACAAGACTGAATGTACATAACATAAAATACCCTTCAGTGTTTGGTGGTGGGGTTTTTTCTCCTGAAAAATCTTTGCGAGTTTCACAGGTTATACATTTTTAGTTTTACATCAAACGAAAAGATTTTTTCAAGACAATCATCTGCAACATAAAGAGAATAAAATTTCCTCATACCTCTACCTATTCTTTTAGCATATATCATTGCTAACAAAGCACTTTTCATTTCTCCCTTTGAACTTTGAGTAGGGATAGATTCCCTGTTTCAGAACATAAAGTAATACATGGAGCAATGCAATAGAGCCAAAATGCAGTAGATCAGAGGAGTTTGTCACTATGCTCAAACAACAATATATTTGTAAGTCCTTATGCATCATTAGGGACACAAAAAGTAATTATACCGTGTGTGTCAAATAGTGAGTTAGTTAGACCTCAGTGTGGTTGGGGTCTGGTGAAAAATCTCTAAGGCATGCTTGAAAGTTATCATGTGAGAGGATAAACACTTCCAACCACAGGCAGCAGTATCTGAGAAGAAGTGCATAAAACACCATTTTAAGATTTGAGTGTTTACCAGAAGTGAAAATATTTACAAACTGCCCTTGAGCTCATTGGTTGATTTGTAACATCACTGCATGTTTTGTGAAATATTGATGGTGTGCTAAAAGAGGCACTATTTTTCAGTCAGATGACATATCCCATGGTACATCTTTAGGTGGATAATGCCACCTGAATCACGAGCACATGAGCATTGCCTAAAAACTGAAAGCTTCTCTCTTTTTGGTTTTGTACACAAAACACAGAATCTTCACATCATGCCTTATACAGTGGGTCATACATTCACTGCTTATTAAGTAATGCTTAGTATTTTACTTTTGTTTGGTATAATTGAGTATTTTGTCATAGCTTGTGCAGCTAAGATAAAATCCTGCCTTTCTAAGAGGGAAATTATGATCCTTTTACTAGCTGGACAAGCAGACAAACTACTTTTTTCTTGGTTTGTGGAAGGAATTTAGACATTTTCTCATGTTTCATATATGAAAAAATTGGTTTTATAAAAATTGCTTCACATTTCACAATTAAAGGTTGAAATTTGGGCTTTGGAGATGAGAATTGATTTCAAGAAATATTTTTTCTTTAATTATCCATCTACAAATGGGATTAAGATACTTAAAAAACAGTCCATAACCTTTTCTAATTATCAGTTGAAAGACCAGAGCTATCAAAGCGTATTCGCTGAATTAAAGTTGCTACACACTTTGTCATCTGATCCTCATTTTCCTTTTCACCCTTATATAGGAATATTCATTTTAATTCCTCTGAATTTTTAAAGGAAATTACGTATGCAAAAATAAAATTCTCTTTGTGCTGAACTCTTTAGAAACATAAACTTTAGAAGAGCTTTGGATCCGGTTCTAAGTGGTTCCAGTGGGAGATGGAAAGAAAGCATGAAAATTTTGAGATTAAATTCCTAAATAATTTATTATCACTGAAAACAACAGAAGGAAGTCTGTTCATTTCCTTAAACACTGTTTTGCTACTGTACTGTACTGAAGAATTTGTAGGAGGTTCAAGTCTTCAAGGATAACGTGGCAACTCCTCCTGCCCAGGCTGTGCCTGCTTTATCACAGATGAATCAGAGTGAGCCGCTCTTTAAAGGAAAAAATTGGATAAGACCGGGTAAATTAGATGGAATAATAATGGCTAAATAAGTCAGCTGGACCATGAGAAAAAATACTTAGGACTGGATTTAGCTGACCAAACCCAGGCATAACTATAGACATGGATAGCAGAGATAACTCCAGACATTTCAGATTCGTTTGTCAACAATGTAGAAAAATAGGCTCATCTACAGAGTAATTTATTTCACCTTCAACTCAGCATTCTGTATAGATGAAAGTAACCACGCCCTAAACTATCTTGTCTCTCACCTATAAAGATATTCTGGGTTCATGAGTTTCCGTGTGGGAATAGTGGGTTGCCAGAATGGAAACCTACTGAAATCCAGTGGGGACCTCTGGATTATGGAATCTCAGGTAATTAATTGCAGTTACTAAGTCTTTCTAAAGTCAGCTTTGCTTAGAATGTGAACTTTCATGGTAAGAGTCAAGTCTTACTGTGCTCTACAGACATGAAGAGGCAGAAGTTTAGATCAGACAACTTATGAAATGTCAATATTTTTGCTACATCTACTTAGTTACATCCAATCCATCTTCCAATTTAAAGACTATGCTGTAACCATGGTCATAATGGTTAGAATACTGTTATAATTTTGTGAGATTGCTTTGGAGAAGGGATGATGTTCCATCTTTAAGGAAATGTTTTTATTCTGTTCAACTTGAATGCTGTTATAATTTTGTGAGATTGCTTTGGAGAAGGGATGATGTTCCATCTTTAAGGAAATGTTTTTATTCTGTTCAACTTGTATGCACAATCATGAGAGTTTTTTTGAAGAACTCTTACTTTATTATTACATTCATGAATGTATATACCAGGTTTTTGGTTAAAGTATGCAAAGTTCTCTTTCTCTGCTTCTTGAGAAATTTCTAGACTCTATCCAATCTTGAGACACTGCCACAATGAAGACAAGATGCTATTTTGTTCTGTACTGTATTTTATAGTTACCTGTTTGTGTCTTTCAATTTGTCTTGGAGCAAGGTCTTGCTATTCATTTGGCAGAATTCACATATAGTTTGGAACAATGCACACTAATGCCATGACATTCAGACTAAGCAAATGGCAATAATTTTCAACCTCACTAGTTATTTGGATATATCCAATTATTTGCATGGGCAAATGTGTCCGTGTGTATGTGTAATAGTGACTAATAATCCCTATATTCTTATTGACCCATCATACACACTCTGATTGAACTCAATAGGAAATGTTCATGCAGAATAATTGTGAAATCAGAATAAGCAAATAATTAAAAAATAATCTGTAAAAATTAGAAATTTGACCACAGAAACACATGCTCTAGTTGTATTTCCTGAAGTAACTGTGCTGCTGACCGGAAGAATAATGTTGGTTCCAGATCATTCATTTTGAAAACTCACACGTGTCCATTTTCCCTAGTTCCTTCCTTCTCTCTGTTGCTGCTTAGTGCCCTGAATATAAAAAATAATTTTCAGATCCTAGTCTAAGAAATCTTCCTGAGAAGATAGTTTATGTCACAATGCATTTTTATCTCATATAAACTTTCCCCAAATGTTTTGGAGACATTGACATGGTTGTTGTTGTTAATGTTTATTTACCCAACAATAATCTCTACAAATCTTTAAAAGCTGGGTGTTACCAGTGTGTAATTTCTTATTTGATCATCCTGATAAAATATCTAGCCCACAGAAGCTCTAATAAATCAGTTACTAACTTCAGTAAATACTGGCCTAAAAGGAAACATCTTGATAATAAATGGAAAAAAAACCCCTACCATATTAAAAAATTGTAAACCCCCTAAATTATTCTTATTTTAAAAAAAGAGAAAGGAAAAAAAGGAGCAGCCTTATGGATCTGTGATGACTGTGTATTGTATCATCTGATTCTCCTGTTACTGGTTTAGAGACAATCCTGCAAGGGGAGAGGTGAACCAGGCTTACAAACTCACTTCAGACTGGTGGGATGCTACCATCCCTCTTGTGGTGGATTACAGCCATATAAAATCTTTCATATAAAAGATTTTGGGTTCACTTGACCCACATCTTCACCAAACCTGTTTGACTTCAAGGACAAAAGCTATTGAAGAGCTTGCTGCTGCCAGAGCTGGAGGAATTTTTGAGCCTTATTTAGACAAGTGAAGATTCAAGAGAGGATAATAGGCCTCAAATGACAATCAGATAACATTATGAACAAAGGAAACTAATTACTCAAAAAAGAGCTAATGGACCGGCAGTAGGAAAGAAAAATATTGAAGAGGAATTGAGAAAATGTTCTAATGACAAAACCAGGAATAGGGCACACGTGCTGAAGTATTGCAAACTTGTTTAGGTAAGTTATTAGTGGTCTTATATTTTACAGGACTGTAAGAGAGTCCTGCAAAATGCAGAGGGCAAATCAAAGTCAGGCATACACAAGTCAGGTTTTTCCCCCTTTAAGGTGATGACAATATTTCCCTACTATTTTAGAGAAAAAGGAACAGAGAAAAAAAAAAGTGTAAATGCTACACTATCTACTTTTGTTACTTTTAAGCATAAGGCAGTATAAATGAAGTCTACTGACCCCAAAAAATTCTCTGGGATGCATAAATTGATAAGAGAACCACATTGAAATACTGGACTCATTTTTATACCTTTGTATAAGAAGGTGATATTATATATTTCTTCATCTGCAAGGATTTGCAAAATTGAAATTAGTATAGGTTTAGGTCATAAGCTAGCTTTCTGTTTGCTTCTTTCATTCACAGTATCAAGTTTTCTGCAATACATAAAGGTATTTAGAAGGAAAAACGATGTGTTTAATAGTTAAATTAAAAATACCTGAAAAATAGATAAATATATCAGGAAGAGATCCCCTTATTTTTTAATCTCTCCCACAAACACAAACATATGATACACTATGCATAAATTTGTAATAGGACGATTTTAAGTTTGCATGTTATTTACACAACATAACTACTCCATTGGAAGCATTAGGATTTCTCAACTATGTAAGTATTTGCATCATTTAAACAATGTGTATTATTTACCCAACAGACCATAAAGACTTCATGCAGAGCAGTTACAGAGATCCAGGACATAATAATGTCTTGGATAAATCTAGTTTGGAGTCATCTGAGTGCATTAGATGACTAAAGAATATATTTACACATGCACATTGGTTTGGTTTTTAAACAGTAATAGGGGAACCATTTTCCTTACCTCTTCATGGCTACCTCAAAACAACAGAACAAACTATGCTAAATTACCCCACCACATGCTTCTGGAAGTTCTGCATTTAGTGTGGAGAAAATGCTATTTTTCATTTACACTGTAGACTTATACCCCCAATATAAAAGACCATTTTGAGCCATAGAGACCAAAAGCCTACAGAACTACTATCTTTCTTTTGGCCCCTGCTATTGCTCACTAGCTTTAAGTATGAATTTCTGCAGAGTCTGCAGTGAGTGTTGAAGACTTGATGATTCATTAGGTACTGTTCAAAAGGTTCCATGAGATGCAGGACTCTCTGTGCTTGACTCTCTTGGGGTAACAAATTCCTGCAGATAATTGTTAAGAGAGCTGACTTAATATATTTCAGCTATTAAATATTCACACCAAACTACTCTCTGAAAATTAAAAGAAGTAGGGATTGTCTGCAGAGTTTGATAAATAATATATTTAAAATAAATTTAAAATATTATTTTTAAATAGTTATTTAGTTGCACAGTTAGTTGCCAGAAAAATTGTGGTTAGATAATTTTTAGCAAAGACGAAGAATGAAATGTGAGAAAAAAACTAAGTTCAAATATGAAAATAAAAAGATCAAGATTAATTTTCTCAATTATGATTAATGTCACTGAGGTACAAAAAAGCTCACCAGTAACTTTACCCAATGCATGTTATCTTAAATGCAGAAAATTACTGAATTCCTTCTATTCCCACAAACTGATGTCTTCCACTCTGTCCCCATATGAGGAATTCATATGATGACTTCATGTTGGTTTTGGTAGGACTTTTTTAAGGCCTTATGCTATTAAGGCATGACTTCAGACAAATCTTTTCTTTCATATTTTGTTAACTGTTATCACAAAACTATGCTTACTTGCCAGGTTAAAACAACAGCGTTGGCATCACAGTGATGTGGGAGCAGTTTACCCCTTTCACAGTAGGAAAGAACAGGTCAGAGCATTTTTATAAGAACACAGCTGAGATATGAATACCTTTTTTGGTAATCTCTGCCACAGCACACGCAGGTCAGCATTCAGAAAATGAGTAATGATCATTGTCCACTGGTAGAAAGATCTTAGCAAATCAGAACAGACTCCATTGCGCCTCTTAAAAAACCACAACAAAACCACAAAAAAAAAAAAACCCAGAAAAACATCAGACACACAGTATTTTGGCAGCGTACTCAGAGAAATGTGAGATTGGCCCTTGAGGGAATTCTTATTCTCAAGTGGATGTAAATGTATTCATCAATGCAAAGAAATGCATAGTGTGTTATATACACAATACATTAATAAATAGCCATTCATTAAAAAATAATGAGATTTTCTACAAAAAAACCCTGTGGTGTTTAGGGTCATAAAAAAGACAGTAAAAGAAGGTGGGGGGAAGATTATGTGGAAAATCTGATTAAAATACAGAAACCTCATCCTATATATAAGATAAAATAAATATTTTATTGGCTCACTGTAAACAAAAGAACAAGTGCAGTAAAATGTAATTAAAAATGTAAAAGTGTGGGGAATGATTTATTTTACCACAGTGATATTAATATTAGAAATAGTATGTAAATAGATAACAAGGTTCTGCTGCAGAAACAGTGGAAAATGGCTGTTCATTTTCTGTAATGAGCTTTCATCTTTTTGATTTTCCCTTTAAGTACTTCCAGTGATTTATTAATAATGATGCTCTTAGCTGTTGGAAAGCTCTAGCAAAGCTTAAAATTCTGGTACTACCTAACAGGTATTACTCACAGTTTTTATGATTTTTTCAAGCCCAGTCAATATGTTTAACAAAGCATGTTTTGACAGAAATATAGACTGTTTCACACTTCTGCCTTGTCATGTAAAGACCAGGAGGCTTCTGTGTGGTTTGCAAGCCACAGGCCACAAGATCAGAAGACAGAGAGCTGCTCTGGCTCAGCAGCAGCTGGCACTCCACAGGCACAGCAACAACTCTTAATGTGCAAAGCATGCTGCCACCACAGGCACGGCTTTTCTGCTTTCATTTCATCATACTTGGGTCCAACAGACAATCTCCTAGTGAAGAATACTCGCCATGTAGCCTATACCTTTGAAACACATCCTACTGCTGGTTGAGAGCAAGCTCTGGTTTTACATCCGGGCGGCATTGTCCCCGCTACAAAGCACCCCAGGCCTTTCCTGACAACTGACAACAAGCTGGCTTCATGAGTTAGAAAAAATCATAGGGAATTGTGGTTAAATGGTAAAAAAAATTGCATTTCTGCCAGCCCAAGTGTGAGGCCACTTATCCATGGCTTCAGGGTTGCGTAATGCTGCAGAGATTCAGCACCTGACCCATTTTTTGAGAAGGTGCAACATAGATTGAGAAGGTGGTACGTGGCTGCAACCAACAAGAGTTATCTGTTAGGTTAGACATTATAGTTATACATTTGGAAATAGTTATACATTTATACCGGAAAGGATTCATAATTCCTATGACTGTGCACAATAGATTTCAGTTAAAAACTTATCACAAATAAAGCCTTAAGTACAGAAATGTAATTTTAATATAACCACCACTGCTGATAACACAGGCAATTTAATACATCAAATTCCTTCCTTTTCCAATAACTTCTTATCCTTTCAGTTCCAACTCATTTTCAAACACCCAAGGGAAAAAAAGACTACACAGCATGACCTGGAAGGCTACAAATCTGGGCTATTTTAGAACAAAGTAAGGTGAGAGGAACAGTATCTTTTCTATGAAAATGTACTTTCGTTGAAATCAAAGTACTGTAAGGGAAAAATGTCAATGGGAAACTGCTGAACTAGATAATTTAAGTTTTCTCACTTCATTATAATTCTTTGACACTACTGAAATAAAATAATTCAACACGACAAACATGCATTCTCTTAATTCCTGAACGAATTAAAAAAAAATATATTCCACAAGAGGCACCTTACAAATAATTTTATTTTTCTGTTCTAAATCTCTTCAAGGTACTCCTACTTTATTTCAAAGCACTAGTGAAATTTCTTCTCCACCTTCTTTCTTGATACCATCTACAAGTTAGTTGTATATTGCTGTTACCTTCTCAATCCCCAAATAAGCAGAACTAAACATGGTAATTCTCCTACCTGTTGTTAGGAAAGAATAGAGTTTGACCCTCAGACTTCAATACATTTACTAGAGCTTCCTGGAACTTAAAGGCAGAGAATTTTCAAGCTTTTTAAAGCTGTAGATGAGGTCATTGGGTCACACTAACAGGTCACATGATGAGATCAGGACTCTGGCAGTCCTAATGTCCTAAAAATGTATTCTGTTCTGGTTGAGTACAAAAAGATTGAAATATCAAATTCATCATAACATGCTGATTAGTAGAAGTCGCTTTAACATTTTCTTAAAAAAATGGGAACAGGTGCTGGGTTTAAATAATTTTACAGGCTTCTTAGCAGAACTCGGTAGAGAAACAAATTTCTGTTAGAGAGAAACATTTTGTATTGTTACTTTTTATGTATCATAAGTATAAAACATCATAATTGCAATGAAGTTTCAAAAATCAAGAAAAGGAAGGAAGGAAGAGAAGGAAGAGAAGAAGGAAGGAAGGAAGGAAGGAAGGAAGGAAGGAAGGAAGGAAGGAAGGAAGGAAGGAAGGAAGGAAGGAAGGAAGGAAGGAAGGAAGGAAGGAAGGAAGGCAAAACCAAAAATATTAATAACATACAAGATTCACAGCTTACATTTCATTTTGTTAGGCCAAAAAAATAAAATAAGTTTGGCCAAGAAATTATCTATGACATTTTCTTCAAAGTAAGTAGCTGCAGATAAATATTTATCAATGCTTACAATCCTGCTCAAGACAATGCAGGGTATGTTTGTGGGTATTACCATGGTATGCTATAGAATGCATAAATAATCTAGATGGTTTGTAAAAACATAATAGATTTTGTGCAAAATCTGTTATTACAAAGTGTTTTTCAGTACATATTTGGCTGCTAACAGCAGAAGATGCTGGAATATTTTTCAGGAAAATAATGTCTTTCTTGGAATAAGGACAATGCCCAGTAAAGTCTATCAGTTTGTTTCAGTTGTACTACCTAAGGCAGTGGTTGACCAAATGATGGCTACAGTGAAAAACTCAGTGAAATCACTTTCTTCTGTGTGTGTTTTAATATTATGGCCCTGAGATTAGCTCAGCTGGTTAGAGCATGGTGCTGATAGCACCAAAGGGCTCTTAGCCAAAGGGCTATGGGTTCAATCCCTGTATGGGCCATTCACTTCAGAGCTGGATTCAAGGATCCTTGTGAGACCCTTCCACCTCAGAATATTCTGTGATTATAGTGCTTTATCACTTTGTAGGAGATGCATTCCAGGGCAGTACTGCCTGTGAATATCACTCTCCCTGGTGTTCCCTTGACATGACAAAGTAAGGCATTCAGTGTGATACTCTGGTTTGGTAAGGTTCTTGTTCTTCTTGGTTTGTTTTCAGTATGTATTTACTGCTATATGTTCATAATAGAAAAAAATAAGATCTAACACAAGTTCCTGGCACTCATTGAGACTGATGATACTATTCAGCCTGGTGGACAGAAAATCCAGTGTCAAGGGTGAGCTCAGTCAACAAGACAGTTATAAGGTGTCAGCCATTGTATTACTCTCTGCCTCTGAGTCACTTTTGGCAGATTTGTAAAGCTTAGGCAATTGAGTGTCTTTAAAGAAAAGGCCGCTATATCAAATATAACAGTTTGGTTTTTTTTTTAAGTTAGAAGGAATAAAAGTTTGGTTTCAGGGATTTAGACTTAACAGTATTGAGAGGAGATGTTCAAAATCACAAAAGATAGCACCTATAAATATGAATATTTAACTCCTCTGCATAGTTTTTCTGATGTCCTCCTAGAAAATCACATATCAAGAATTGCAAAATATTTAGATAATGTTTTTCCAAAAGCATGCCGAAAGAGAATGGTATTCTAAATATCTAGATTGACATGTAGACCAGCCGAGGACACTTTTTATGAGAGAAGATTATGCTTACTTATTTCAATGTAATCGCAAAAAAAAAAAAAAAAAAAAAAAAAGGATAGTATGTAAAATAATAAATTTACAACTGCATTTTGAGTTTTTTATTGCTTTATCTGACTCCCATCACAAGCATGGCAAATCCATTGGATGTCACCAATGGTATTATGCTGTTGTGCTAATATGAAAAGAATTGGTTACTACATTAAGATTGCATTACATAACAAATATCTCCCTAGAGCAGAAAGTCAACATAAAAAAGGCTATAGTGTAAACCAGATGTTTTGATATTATGTTTCAGAGAAAGCATTTTGGGGGGGGGGAAGGAAAGAAAGAAAGGTCATTCATGCTATATTTACATTAAATTAGACAGGAAAAACATACAGATAACCTCTTTACTAAAGAAAAAATGTCCTCCAAGTACAATTTGTTCAGTCTTTTACTTTTAGGAAGAGCGTTTTGATTTGGTACCTGGCATGTATTGCAGACTTTTTCCCAGTCTTGTTGTGGTGCTCTTGTCCATTTTGCAGTGTCACTTGAACCTAGTCTGTGTTACTGTCCTCTTTCTCAGGAAATTCTGTATATTTGCAGTATTCTATAAAATATCTATCTTTCTCATTTCTAGAGATTTATGTAGAAGACTGATGAATAAATACAATTATAAAGAACAGGAAAAGTGAATGGGACAACCAAAAAATTTTAGCTTAGTTTTATTTCAGGAAGAGAACCTACAACTGGGATATTTTGTTTTCCAGCCAGAATCTAAGAAGACACAAAAAGAAATGGGACAATGCTCCTGGACCAATTCTAATGGGGCCATATGTGGGGGAAAAATTACCTAACCAACTGTTTGTCTAACTGGACAATATTTGATAGGTATACTAATCAACTGACCTTATACAAATTGCAGAAATAATGCATCACATGTGCATACCACCATATGGTGCACTTTGAAGGCTTTCAATTTAAGAATTGTTTTTATATTATTATCTTAACACTGTTTGGAAAAGTTTTGTGTTTTATTCCAGAAAACAAATGTTTAATCTTTCACATATTTTTGGAGTGACACATTTTATGCTTAAAATGTTTATTCATCTAGAATCATAGAGTGGTTTGGGATGGAAGAGACTTTTAAAGATCATCGAGTATATACATCACATGTATAACATTGTCCTTGTACAATCTGAACTCAGGTTTACTTACAAGGTTGCTGTAATGAGCAGTCATAAGTATTTACAGCATCAGAGCTTAGTGAGAAGTGGCTGAATTGCTAAAAATATAATTTTATTGTCTTTAAATAGTGCTTCTAGCTTTTTTTTTTTTTTTTTTTTTTTTTTTTTTTTTTTTTTTTTTTTACCAGAAAATTACTTTTATTTTCCAAGAAAGCATAGGGTTTTCTTCCCTAAGGACTCATGCAATGAGGTTTTCCTTGACTACTACCCTCCATTAGGACAGAAAATAAAAGCAAACACTTAAGTTACTCCTGCCTGAAAGAACTTCCAGACATTTCCATCTCCTTAAAGGGGAAAGAGGTAAACAGTTGTTTCTATACTTGTGTAATGGGTAAATCAAATTTCATATATGGATACATTTTATGATTTCTAACACATTCAGTTTGACAGAGTGGTCTATGATATCTGATCTAGATGGAGCTTCAGCTTCCTAAGAGCCTGAACTCTGCACTTCTTATGAGTAAAAATATATTTGGAAGTAGCAGTGCTCAGGTAACTATGCTCCTTGTAATTCTTGATGATTTCTAGAGCAATATTCTGCAACGCTATGAATCCATACAATTCCTAGTGCAATGTGCTCTAAGCAACTGAGGGTCATTGCTCCTGCACAGCTTTCTATTTGGAGTATATTCTAGAATTTTGCAATTAAGAATGTAAAGTCATGTATTATAAAGCCAAAAAAACCCACCAAAAACCAAGACAATGGCCAAGCTATCCAATCACCTTGAACTGAATGCAACAGGCAACATTTGAGCAAAAAAAGTAAGTGGGAGGAAGAGAGTTCAAAACTGTTAATTCTGGACCAGTTTCAAGGATGCATGGAGAAGATTTTCAAAAATTTTACAAAGGCATAAATATGTGAGAGCACAGAAAACAAGACATTCATGGATGTGGTGATATTAAAAAGAGAAAAAAATCGTGAATATATAGAAATAATATTTCAACAGCTTTGCTGGATAGGTTCTAACTTGAAATATAGCATGAAGGAGGCATCATTGAGCTTACTCTATTAAGGGCAGACACTTTAAAGAGGTGCCTGGGGCTCATGATAATTTTCACTATTATAATTATAATCATAATTAATCTAATATCTTCATATCCTGATATGTTTTTAGCTCTGCAACCTTTGCCTCGGTAGGCTGGAAATGTGAAAAGTCCCATACTTGCAGCAAAAGGCTGGAATAAATTTCACTACCTTTGCCCTTTACTGTGCTTTGCCATTTGATTATCTGTCATTCTTTGACTCCTCTGTACAGGCCCAACAACTTTGGGGAAGGAGGAGAAATGCCTACTGGAATGCCTCGTCAGTCACAATGCTAAGTCTATAAAAGGTTAAAGAAGACTGGCATTCAGATGTCTTCATGGGCATGGGTAGCTATTCATACTTTCATGTTTTTCTCTTGTGACAGCATCTGCAAAGAGAATATCATCTACCACAACATGATTCCGTTCTCATGACAGCAGCTGTAACAAAAAAGAAAAATAATACAAACAACTCATTCTAGACTAGCCATTTTTAGATGGCAATCACTTCACCCTTCTTGAATTCTGTAGTCAAGAACTGCCTGGCCTGCTCTCTTAGAGAGAATTCATGCCCTATCCTTGAAATAAAACAACCACAGTTAAATCTGTTCTCTCAGGATATGTGGCTTCATCAAATCTAGTCTATGAAAAGTGACTGTTTTCTAAAACAAAAAGGTACAATGCAAGTCTTTCAATATACATTTTTCTTGGCTTACACTGAAGACAACTATAACAGTAGTTGTAAAAAAACAGAAAGGAACTAAATTTACAATTCCCAATATCACTTACCATTACTGAGTAAGTATTGCTCAGAAGAAGACTAAGAAGTGCTACTTTTTCAGTGCTACTATACAATAGACTATACAACATATAATAAAATAAGACTTTTAATGACAAAAAAGAAATCATAATTTTAAAGGATGCAATACTCATTTAAACTGTGAAGCTTCTGTGCCTTTGGATTCTTTTAAGATAGGCCCTAAATCTGCATGGTAAAGTTTCACATGTCTTTAGGTTTGAACAATGCATGTCTCTTATATTAATCTCCATTAATGGTATCCATACATTCCCAGTAGTGCCTTTTGCAATGTGACTAATGTGAAAGTGAGATTGTGACATTTGTGAAAGTTAGTTAATCTCTCTCCTGTATTATTCTGCAAATGTGTTTTACAGATGGATTTTACAGATCATGTTTTAGCAAGAGTGAAGGACTTTAATAGTCTGTTTTTATTAAGACTCAATTTTTGACAAGTTTGTTTTAAGAGAGCAAAGCAGAGAATTTAATTTAAACTTGATATTCAAACAGCTCATCTTTGTAAATCCAATGCCTAACATCTAGTCACAGGTATAAAACATTATTTATTTATATATAAAATCATGGTTATTGGATGTTGTAAAGACAGTAATGCCTGCATGTACTTGGTGTGACATAACTGATTGTACAAAGAATGATTGTGCAAAGCAAGGTACAGCTACACCACAGACTACCTAGTTATAGTGGTAAACTACCAGAGGGAAGAGAGCAGTGCTAAGGAGTCAAGGAAAAAATATACTTCCAAGGCTTTTTGTATATCCATTATGCTGACGTGATAAAGAAAGAAATAAAAAATCAGGAAATGAACAACAGAAATGAAATGGAACTGAGTGATGTCTAGATCAGATAAGTTAGTGCAATATTTATCAGGTTTGGTTGGATAATAGCAATAAGATGTAGCCTTGAGAAAGTTGCAGTAAACAATAGCATTGTAAATGAAGGAATATGTGGCCTGAAGTAATTTTACCAGTATTATTTTAAAGATATTATTTGTCTTAATAGACCTATTTTTTGTCTGCATACAAATTAAAGCAGGCAACACAAACAAATATTTTCTCATATTACTAGAAAAAGAAGGATGGGAAAACAGTTGGAGATATAACAAATCAGCAAGCATTTTTGAGAGGAAATCATTATGACAAATTGTTGGTGAATTTACAAAATAAGCAAAGATGTACTGCTAAATTATTCATGGATACACAGAGTTTAAGGCCAGACAGTGAATTGTACCAGTAGCTTGACCTTATATTTAACATGGGCAATCAAATTTCATACTTACATCAAAGTGAACTCAAAAGCTTGTGTTTGTAAAAACATTCCTTTAAGGGAGACACCTAGTTTTGATTTATAAAGGCTTCAGAAGAGGAAGTAGTTAAAATATTCCTTGATAGTTTGTTCCAATATTTAGTTATCTTTCCTGTTAAAACAGAGTGATTTTTTTTTTCCCTCAATTTGAATACATTTAAGAACTACCAATTGGCTCTTATTTTGCTGGGTCTTTTCTGTCCCAGATTGAAGACCCTTTTGTATCAGTTATTCTTCCTCACATAGATTCTTGCACACCATAATCAAATCACTTCTTGATCTTCTTTCTGATAGTCTAAGCAAGTTGAAGTCATAAATATTATACTGCAACACATTATTTTCAACTCGCAATCATTTTAGAATATCCTCCCGGCAGTTATGGGAACCTTAGGTATCACTGGGTAAAAATTTCTGAGCTATTTTACTTCAAATAAGAGAAATAGGATTTGGGCAATTCAATCTGTTGACTTAGGACAATTTCAACTGTGCAATTTAAAATAGCATGAGAACAAGTCATGCTGAATACATTGACCCAGAATTGCACCTCTATTCTAAAAGAATATTCTTCATGTATGTTATTATAATGTTAAATTTCACAAGTCACACAGGTAAATCTGAAAATTACATTACAACCAGACCTTTAAAAAGAATAAAATTCACAGTGTGGCAAAGAAGGAGACAACAGCTGACTGTGCAAGGTAACAGGTAACCTGTAAGTTCTGGCTGTTTTGTGTTGTCTAATTCCAAGGGGAATTTTTAGACAAGGAAATAGATCCAAATGTTTCTAATCCAGGGTCATTTCCATACAGTCTGTTCCAGGATAATTGAAGCAGGTGGTCTGTTGCACGTTCTCATGGGACACGGGGGGTTTTTTGTGAGGTGTTAGGAACAAATAGTTATCAGGCAGAAGCTTCAAGTGGCAAACTCCAAGATTGATGCCTGATTAATAAAAGCACTCTCCTCACTTGGTGGCTACTGTGCTTCCATACTGAGTCTCACACAAGTCAGTCAGAAGAAAAGAGGCCCCTGAAGGCAAGGGCCCTACAGCTATAAAGTAGAGAAGCACAATAAAATTGTCTCCTTTTGTTTTCTCTCTAATATTATTTTTCTCCTTAAAAGCACCCTCTTCATTAATGATAAAGATTGGAAATTTTCCCATCAGTCATTGGGATGCCAAAATAAAATGCTCATCTATTCAGCTAAAAGAATGCTAACTAAAAAGTTTGGTGATGATGTAATTTTGACTTGAGAAGAATCAAAATGGATCAAGAAAGAATTTATTTTTAAAACAGGAGGAGGTGTGCCAATAAAATTGTGAGTGCTCTAAATAATGTAATGCTGAATTTATAACTGCAATTCCACTACACATGTGTAAGACTGTCTTAGGAAAATTTCTAGACAAAGCGGTGGGCCAAATTGCAAATTCACTAGAAGTAAATTATTTCAATCCACAAACACAAGCTTTGTCTTTTGGTGGTTAATCTACATTCTTGGTTTTCTTCTCCTATTTTGTCTCACAGGATTATTGAACCACAAACTGTTCTTGAGACTCAGCTTATAACAGTATAAAAATTGGATAATTTTAACTGTGTTTAGGAACAAAGGACTGCACCACAAAAAGAATGAGGATCACTCAGTCACATACTCAGAAATTAAATCCAGCCTGATAATTTTTGCCTTAAAATTTTGTTGCTTGCCCCCAAAAGTGATTCCTCCAATAGATTTTGTTGAACCTATATTAACTCTTGAGTAATTTTATGCTTGTTCTTAGGCCTGAATTATCCCTTAGTTAAAATACTTCTTCCCAAACAACTCAACCTTTCTGTAGGACATCATGAAGTTAAAATTAATGTGCTAGCATTTTGTACATCTCTGACTGTTGGATTCCTCTCTTGGACTCTTTCAAGAGTAATTTGCTGATATGATCTTGTAATTTTAATTACTGCTAGAACAGAACATAGAGTAGGCCAGTGTTTGATGCACTTGTAGCAGAGCTAAAGGTCTCCCAGCTTCTACAATACACATTTTCTAGAAAATGTCTCATGCTATATATTATTTTATATATACCATTATATGTACAGTAATGGTTTTTTACCTTTAATACTGAATAGCCTGTATATATAATGTTGCATGTTGCTAATTTATAATAATAAAGAATACCTTTGCTCAGAAATTACATATAAATTGCAGTGTGTAAAATTAATCCAGTATATATTTCTATATGTTTAGGATGCATATCTACTTCTACACAGCTAAGGTGTCTAAATTTCCCCTTCCCTGCTAGGAGATGAAGCATAACCACCAAATTCTGCTCTGAGTTATATCTATGAAAATCCATAACCCTAACCCTAACCCTAACCCAGAACATAACCTAGTAGAATACCTTCCACTTAAATTTACTGTAATTTTCCAAATTTCTTAAAAATTAGTAATATCAATAAAAGATAGAGTTAACAAAATAGATTTTGGAGATTATATCCACTTCAACAAAAACAATAAACATTTTAACAACATTCGTTAACTCCCAAGAGGAAAGTATCCTATGCTACATATCCTAAAGGAAGAAAAAAAAAATTAAAAAGACTGCTGTACTATGACAAATTAAGGCAGCTATTGTAAAAGCACTGCTAAGAGATACTTCTTTCTCACTAAGCACAATCAACTGCAGGGGTTTCTGGATAGTCTCTTGGTTTTAGGAAAAAACAGATTCTTAGTCCATTAATTTGCTCTCATTGTTATTGGCAGAAAATTATTTCTGGAGTCCCTACTGGAGAGAGGGAGGCAGAGATCACCAAGAAAATATCCATATCCTGCCATAAATGTTCTTTCTCTTTTTCTTAAACCAATGATGTAAGTGATACTTATGAAGTTTGAAGTTCTTGAGTGCCTCTTACCTGAAAGGTAACATTTAATAAATGAAATGATACTTTATGTTCTCTTGGGGTAGATATTAGAGGGTACTTTGGAACCTGGTGGTATTTACAAGGGGTTCCCCGATGCTGTTGCACACCACAATGACACAGACTCTGACTTCAGAAGGCTGAAAATTACTATCTTTATTTTTGGGATGTGTTTCCCTTTTATACTATTCCACACAGACCAATTCGATTGGTGAAACAAAAACAAACCTCTTCAATCACATTGGTCAGACCAGAGGGGACATCAAGAAGTCCCTCCTAGGGAAAGAATGCAAAGTTACAGTTACAAAAACATGTCTCTTGTTTACAGAAAATTCCCTGGGAAAAGAATTTCAGAAAACCAAAAGATCTCAAGCACGGACCAGAGCTACAGTTCCCTCTTCTCATTGAAGTTTAAGGGATGTTTAAGAAGCAGTTGCACTTGATTAAGAGTTACCAGGGTTACCAGGGCGATCAGATATAAAGTGGAAATAAGTAGATATTAGGTAGATACTTGATTTCCTTTATAAGACAAATATGGGGGACCATGATGACTATAGAGTTGCAAGGGTAATTATTGGAAAGATAATCTAACTGGACAGAAAAGTGCCCAAAACATATATTGTGTGTAATATTCTAGTCCTCCTATTATCTGTTTCATAAATAATGAGTCACTGGAGCACATACCATGTGGGCATCCCTGAGGAGACTACAGAAGTCAGCAGGAGTAAGTCAGGTTTCATAAGATATCTTTTTAGACCACATGGTGGAGGAAACACTAAATACCTCAGAGAAGTGAAATACAAGTGGAATTGTTCATGGACAAGTAGACTCCCTGAAGACACTAAAAAGCCTGTCACCACCAGGTCTTTTTTCTGGCTAACATTGCAGTATATAATAACTTCTTACTGGCATAACTTGTAATGTGTATTCTTCAAAATAAATATTTTGTCCTGAAGTGATACCCTAGACTCCAAGAAGCTAGATGAACACCAGAGAAGTGAAATCTGTTAATACAAAGAGTGCCTATTATTCTATTTAATTTATTGTGTTTAATTATGTCAAAATATTTCATGGCACAATAGTGCTTTTAAAAGTTTCTGAGTTTATTAAAGGAAATGAGAGTTCCTTATATTTCCATGAAGTACTTGAGGATTTACTAAACATGTCCTCAGGATACCTACCTATATAAATAAGTAGGTATACATTCAGTCTATAGTATATTTCATATATTGAGAAATAAGCTACAGTTTAACATTTTTTAGATTCCTCTGAATCTCACAAAGACAGTAGTATTATTTTTCCTAGAAGACTGTCATAGCCAAGAAAAAGAGAACTATCCAACAGATTCGTTTCAATGTATTTTTTCAAAAGGGGCATCCAAAAGAAGGCAATGAAGATAGTGAAGGGCCTTGAGGGGAAGTCATATGAGGAAGACCTGGTCTGTTCAGCCTGGAAAACAGGAGACTGAGGGGAGTCCTCATGACAGTCTACAACTTCCTTGTTCAGAGAAGAGGGGGACAGACATTGATCTGTGGTGACCAGTGACACAACCTGAGGGAATGACCTGATGTTGTGTCATAGGAGGTTTAGGTTGGACCTCAGGAAAAAGTTCTGCACCCAGAGGGTGTTTGGGCACTAGAACAGGCTCCCCAGGGAAGTGGTCACAGCACCAAGGCTCATAGAATTCAAGAAGTGTTTGGACAACGCTCTCAGGCACATGGTGTGACTCTTAGGGATGGTGCTGTGCAGGGCCAGGAGTTGTCTTGATGATCCTTGTGGGTCCCTTCCCACAGGCGCTTTGATCTGAAATGCAACTTTGCTGGGTTTGCCTTTCCTGATTCTTTGCTATGTCATTCTTAAAAACAAACTTGCAAGTAAAAGTATTATTAAACTCCTAGTAGGCACGAGTAGACTTCTTAAAGAAACAGTAGCACTGGAAAACAATTTGGTTTTGGGTATCTCATCAGAAACTACACTGAACTTCATCCTTATGAATAACATTCCAAAACCTAATTGATACAAAGCATATTTGACTCGGCTGTGTTCAAAGTACCCTACATCAGTAAGTTAACACTGAAATAACAAAACATTCAGCAATGCAAAAAAAGTCTCAAATTTCAGGAGAGGTCTCTTGTAGCAATGTAATAATGTTCACTCCATCCTCCCAACTGATATTTTTTGTAAAAGCAAAACAGACTAAAAGAGATTAAAAAGCTAGAGTCCATTGCCAAAGCTGTAATTCTTTTTTTCCGACAGGACTAAGATGGTGCTGCTATGAAAGGTGTTGATTACACAAAAGTATCAGTACTTGAGCATCAGTTCACCACGCACAAAAACCATAATAGTCCCTCAGATAGATCTTTCAACTCCTTTCTGTCACAATTATCAACAGATGTTCCTTGAAATGATTCAGGGAATAAACTTAAAAAATGCACTTACATTTTTTCTGTTCACATAACCATGAAAACAAAGTATATAAAACAAGAAGTAGCATTCTAAGTTTAACTTAATTTTTATTTGATTGTACATGAGAAATATCCTGAGAGAAATAGACTGGGCATGTGGAGTTTTGGTTTTTTTTTTTTCCCAAAAGGTCAAGCAGTCTTTGAATGGAAACAGTGCGGAAACAGTCTCATATGACTTTCAAGAAGGTTTGGTAAGTAGTTTTTTTATGCAGTTGATCTAAACCAGGTATGGCACCAGCATATGGTATGTTTTTCCCAAGAAGCTTTCAATAGATTTTCATAGCAGGACTGTGCAGAACATGAAGTAAAACACTAGCAGTGCAAAAAGCCTCTGTTAAATCTGTAAACTTTTCTGTGATGTATTTATTCTTCTCACAGAAAATCATTCACCATTTTTTGTAGTTAAGTTGTCTTTCCTACTGTAGATTCAACTGCTTGCATCTTCGTCTTATATGAATATCTCTCACAATGTTTGTCACAGCTTGCTTTTTGTTTGAAATCAATGATATCATTACTGCTACACAAAAAAAGAAAAGAAAAAATGTAACATCACTTTCATGAAATGTCCCCTCTGGACACTTTTCTGTTCTCTGCCTAACATTTGTAGATGACACTTTGCTCGCATCTGCTGAAGTAATTTTTTACCACTTTTTCAGCTCGGCTGCATTTTCCCACCTTCCCTCATTCAAACATCATTGGCTGGTTTGCCTTCCACAAATAAAGCTTCCAAAAGCTAAATTCCTATGTCACCAGCTGAGAAGCCTGCTGATTTGATTTTTCATGAACACATGGCACATACTCATTTGTATTGAGTGCAAATTAAATACATTCTTATACACACTGGTAAGACTTCAGTTTTAATTCAAAAAGACTGTCACTATCAGCATAAGATTATAGCTTTACATATAAATATGTCTCCTTAAAAAAAACCCCAGGATTTGGCTTTACCTCTTCAGCTAGTATATTAGCAATTAACAATTATCCAAGTGTTGTCATGTCTTACCCAAATATGTCTTTTCTTTTAAACACTCCCAATTTAGGCTTTGAAATGTCAATTTCTTTTAGGGATAATTTTTCTTTTAAATTGCAAATCCAACAGGAAAAAAGTCAAGGAATATCAGCAATGTTATAATGTTAGTTAATAATCTTGATTTCCTAATTTTACTGAGCTTCCTCCAGTTTCAGAGCTGCTCTAAGAGGTGGTGTTACAGCCCTTTTGCATATCTCAGCTTGAAGTAGAAGTGACTAGCAGTCATTTCATCTCATTTTCTAAAGTACAGCAGTCCTACATTCCTCCTTAACTACTTCAAACCATTCACTCACCTAATAAATTACCTTAGCAAGCTTAGGTCTCCCTGTGCTGGTTTTGGCTGTGATGGAGCTAATTTTCTTCATAGGTGTGGGATTGTGTTTTGGATTTGATTTGAAAACAGTGTGGATAATTCAGAGATGTTTTTGCTTTTGCTGAGCATGGCTTACCCAGAGCCAAAGCCTTTTCTGCTTTTTGTGCTGCCACGCTGGTGAGGAGACTGGGGGTGCACAAGGAGTTGGAAAGAGCACAGCTGGGAAAGCTGACCCCAGCTGAACAAAGGGATACTCCACACCAGATGGTATGTTTTCTCCCTTCATGAAGACATTTAAAACAGAGGTCTTCAGACATTCCTGATTCTGAAAAGTTTTGTGGAAAAGCATCTTGATGGCCAACCACTTCATGATATCATCCACTATAGTCTAGCTCAAAACATTTCTTTCTAAATATTTAGTGGGGCATCTGATGTGGGAATCTTAACATGAGGCAGACCATGTATACATTACAATGTCAACATATCAGAATATATAAGAATATGTTATTCTCACACATATACTAATTACTATTGTTCCTCTTTAAAAAGGAAATAAGAGTATGAATTCTGTATGTACCTTCACAGTTTCATACAGCTTTGCAGTCCTTGGTTTCACTTTCATTGGTTAATAAGGTTGAGTTATTTTTATTTCTTGAGGCTTTCCGGCTTCTTACATAGGTGAGAATTTACTGCTGCACATCAACCAAAATGTTTTTCATTAGACATGTTAGACTGCTTGTTCTAAAATATTCATAATTTTCTTTTAAAAAATGGGTCTAAGGCTTCTACATAGGTCATAATTTGTTTTAGTCACACTTGCTAAGATGCAGTATTGTAGAATCATTTTTTAATCTTTCTTCCTGAGATTTCTTTATTGGCAAGTCACAACAAACTGTAAAATTTGCTACATTTACCATGAACAGCTTGTGAAACATGTCAACTTTCTCTATAATTTTCACAGGGCTTTAATTATGAATCAATGTGATGTTATGAATAGGGGTATTCATAGTTAATGCTTTCAACATGCAGTAAGCAATATTTCTATTAGTTAAACATTGCTCATATCCACAGGCACTACATTCTGGATTTCTTCTTTTGTGAATACCCAGGCATATGCATTTTACTCAATCTGATGGTCAGGTTAAAAAGGAAATGATACATTTTCCTGGGAATTTTACATTGCAAATAAGGATGAATTTTCTGACTGGAGAGTTGCAATTCCCTTGGGACAGTTTGTGACTGACATTATATTTTATCTCCACATTGAAACAACACACTTATCAAATGGAAAAGAAGAAGAAAAATTACAAGAGATTTGATCTTCTTTACAGCTTCTAATAGTAAAATACACTGTATGATTAATGAACCTGTCAACTGTAATGGGAAGAATATGTAACAAGTAACTGTGCATTACTTGTTTGTGATTTTTATCTTTTATAAATGCAGCCATGTGTAGGATGATAAGATTAACTCTTTGTGCTTTTAAGTGAACATTATACACAAGAATAATACAACCTCTGCTGTTTCTTGTCTTTCTGTCAGTTCTCAGTCTTAACAACTGGAGTTTTCCCTAATTCCAAAACAACTATATTATATTTCATTTGGCATGTCTACACATCTACTGCTGGATATATTATTCAGAGGGATAAAAGACAAAATAACCCACACAGCCTACCTGTCTCTTTCCATTTAGCTTCTTATGCTTTTTACCCTGCAGCTTTTCTGTGTCGAACAAAAAGATTTTAATAATTTCTTCAGGATTTCTATAGGGTCTGCAAGGGGAGAGCCCTGGAGGTACACTGTAACCTGCCTGGCATTGAGGCAGTATGGCCTGAGGGACATTATTTTTGAGATGCCTACTATGTAATTTTGTATCTTATGTTTTATACTCCAGGAACAACATCAAGAAAAAGACATCTTTCATGTCCCACTAACTCAAAACTTGAGAAATCCTAATACTGTTTAAGTGTATTGCAGAGGTATGGCCTTGAGATGGGAAACAAATCCAGGATTTCTGGCAGTTTTCTCACCAGCTATTAGGAGGGAAAAATAAGGGCAGGGTTTTTGCATCTAAAACTCAGAAATTTCGTCATAAAATGGTGGTCAAATATCTCTAAGGAGGACATTAAAAAAAATGTTTATGAAATTTCCATATTATCAGAACATCATCATTAAATGTTCAATGGCATTAAAATAAGAGGAAGTTATTTATTGCCCTTAACTTCATATTTATTCCTTGAATCTCAACTACCTCATTGTCTTTGATTGCCTTGGGTAACTTGTACCACTGAAAATACGTATGGTCCAGATGTACAGAAATTCTGAATTAGGAATATGGGAAGTGTTTGCAATTGTAATCAGATCTCAGTCTGTCACTTTGTTGTTCACCAAAAAAAAAAAATTGATCTGAAAAAGAATAATTTAAATATGCTTTAATGCACTTTAAAACGGGGACACGACGTAAGAATATAATCTATTTACCATTTAGGAAAAGAAATAATTTCATTTAGCATTTGAGAAGTTGAAGTTTTAAGTTTCAGTGGAAAGTTCAAAACTGAAGTACATTTTAAAGTCACACCTGGGCATACAGAAAAGCATTTGGTGTGGTGCAAAAATTGTGAAAATTACCTGTAATTTAGTTGAATATTTATTATGAAAATAATTTGTCACAATATACATAATTTATTTCAAGACATTATTTATTGTAATATCTTCCCATCAAGTTAGTCTACTAACATTAACAGTACAGTATGATCATGTCAACTATACAAAGAAATCTTTAATATTAGTTCTTATTTTTGTGCTGTCTTTACGTTGATATTGGGGAAAAAAAAGTCCTATAAAATGAATTACATGTTCAAGGTCCAGTAATACTTGTAGAGGGGAAAGGTGAAAGTTGTCATCTGTACCATGATACCTCCATTATGTATCTTAAGGAAACTTTCTGCAGTGCAAACTAACTACACCAGTTTTTAAATAGCTATCCCACCTCTCTGAATTCAGGCAAAATGTTAAACAGAAATGAATCATCAAATATGATTTCTACTGGCTCTCCTTTCACACACTTTTGCATCTCCAGTGAGATTTTAAATTCCTTTAGAAGTCAAAGAAAACACAGGCAAAACAGGTCCATTTGCTAATAGAAAATTAACCCTATGATTAAGTAGAGTAGACTGTACTATCCAGTGCTATTTTGCCCAAACAAGAGGTTATATATTTAAAGATAGCAAACAAAACTTCAACAAGAGAAAAGGTATGAGGACAGAAAAGGAAAATAGTAGCCTAAAACCAGGAAAGTTAAGGTTAAATAAGTGCACTGAAGTTCCATACTTAGAATACTAGAATTATAAAAAAAACCTCAAACAACTATTAGAAATGCAGAATGATTCCACATGGGAGAAAATGTGCTCAGTAAAAAAAAAAAAAATACTCATCTTGCAAAGGGAATGGAAGCAGTTTTAGGGTGTTGCAAATGAGATAATCTAATGTCTACAGTCATTAGAACATGTAGAACAACCATTGTTACCCAATCCATCCAAAACTAAGTATTGAAAAGATAAGTTGACAAGAAACACCAATTTTGAGGATGTACCGTGTCAAGTCTGTATAATTTTCTTCTGTGAGAAAAAAAAATGGATCTTTTTGTTGGTGAAAAGTAATAGATCTAAATTAGTTCAGTATTAGTAAAGCTTTTAAAACTGTCTAAACAATGCATTAATAAACACACAAGAGAAAAGATAACCCAGATGAAAAGACTACAAGACAGAAAGTAATAAAAATTGGACTCAACAAATTAAACTGGGAGGACAGACCAAGGATAATTCAGCAATCTCATCACCCATTAGAAAAGAAAATTAATAAAATATGAACCCAGCAACTGAGAATTATAAGAGAACTAGAAAGCATAGCATAAAGAAAAGTTGAAAGAAAAATGATTGCTTAGCCTGAAAAGTGACATTTCTTTTAATAAATATAAAGACAGTGATCAACTTTCTATGTATCCAGTGAGAGTAGTGGAAATAATCATCTTAATTTGTAACATCAGACATTTATGGCGGCTATTAGGAGATGAAAAAAAAAGTTCCATCCAGTGTTAAAATCGTTGACCAGCCTTCAGCAGTGAAACAGTGGTTTTAAGAGATCCCCTGATTGTTGAAGAATAGTTTCAGCAAGCATCCATCAGCAATGGTTTAGGTTTGCATCCTCAGCCTAGTAGGAGGAGAAGGAAGATCTCTTAAAGGCACCTTCCATGGACAGTTTTTTACATTTTCTCTAACTCCAGATTTATTAATACCAAAAGAGTGAGCATACACCCTCTTTTGGTAATGTCTCTTATGATTTAGGAGAGTCTTGGACAACCTTGAATAATGATTACCCTGTGGTACCTGTACACCAAAGAGGGCGAAGGAGCTTAATTCTTTCCAATTAAGAGGAAATTGTAACTGACCTTTACCAATCTGCTTTTATGCTCACATCATAATTCAGAGCAAATTTTGAAGGGCTCATCCAGTTTTTTATGCAGGAAATTTCATTTATATGTCATTCCAAACCCATGCAATGACCTCCGATATATTACCAAACTCTATCAGCAGCAAAGGTATTACATGTAACAGAGTCAGTCAAAACCAGTCCCCATTGCCTAACATAAGATGCAAATATCTGAATCTGTGCCCCACGGTCTGGGTCAACAGGCAGCAGCTCCACAGACCAATCTCAGCCTCCTCTTCTTTCAGCAGCACATACTGACACCGGTTGCCTTCACAGGATGTTAAACTTGACAAGATATCACTGACATGATTTGTCTGCTGCAAATGTCCTGTAGCCAAACTGTCCTCTTCTGTGTAAATGCTTACTGAAAGAAATGTCTTAAACTTTAGACTGAGTGCTGATGCAGCACTTCAGAGGCTGCAGAAATCAGACATTTACCAAGTTGTCTGAGTTGGTAAGTAGCAGTTTATTTTTAGTGCCTTCAGAAGTGGCGTGAAATGCCTTCCCTGGTTAACATCCCTGCTCTGACTACACGAGCAGTCAGTTAATATGTTAACATATTACACTTGCCAAAATAAAACTCCTAAACCGCACCCACTGACATTAATGATAGGCTGTGGAAAGGTTATTAATAATCTGAGTTCAAGTTTTGCTACCAACTGTCAAATAAAGTGTTATGCTACTGAATTCATAATACGACACTGGAGTGAGGGAATTCTCTACATTTAAAAGATTTATTGTTGTAACTATATTAGTTTTCCATTGTGTATTTTATGTCAAACAGCAAAAAGTTCTATTCTCATTTGTACCATTATTTACTGTTCTATTATCCCTGGAAGAAAAAAAAGGACTATGAACAACATCTAGTTAATCTTTTGGCTTTAACGCTTCAATATGTAAGGATTTTTTTTCCCCATTGTCCTAAATTAACATGACCATTTTTCAAGCAGTAGCATGTTTAGACATGTTTTCTTCTATGTGTGTTCATAACAAAGTCTTTCCCTTTACTCTCAAATAAAGCTGGCTGTGATTTTGGGTGGGTTTTGTTTGCTTGTTTGTTTGTTTGTTTTGCTCATGGTGGTGATGGTATTTTTTTTTTTTTTAATGAATGATATCTAGCTAGAAAATCTGCTTTTATGCAAAATAAAGAACTAGTGAAACGCACCGGTTGCCAAACATTTGGTTGAGAAATTCTGCAATGGAATCCTTGGCTTCTTAGCTTGGTCACTGATACACGAATTTGAATTTTCCATCTACATCACCAGTCCTCAGATATTAGCTTGTTCTGAAGCTGATAGTTAATTCTTGTCCAGTACTCCTCCACTCTGGAGATCACTGACCAAAGTGATTGTCAGTAAAATTCAGGAGTTACTATGGCACTAAAAGTTGGACTTCATAGTTTGGTTTTCCACAGACAAACTCTTCCATCTCTGGGATTAAGCACACAATCACTACTCTGTTTGGAACTGTTCATCCTTTTGACTATCTGATAGTGTCAGTAAACTGTTTTATTTCTAGTTAGCAAAAAGGCTTAAGTATTCTTATTATGATTTTCTATACTTCTCTTGGAATAAAGCATGATGTGTAGAGAAAGAATGAGCCATTTCTCAAGTTAGAGGCAGTTTACAGCAAATATTTTAAGACTTGCATCAAAAAGATTCTTACTGTATTTTTTCTTGTTTTATAGAAGTTACAGTTAATTAATTGAGTAAAAGCACCCTCTTTGTGTTTCTCTGCAATTTACAGCTCTTGACTCCTTTGAGTCAATGACAGTAGACCTTTGTTGCAACTCTAAATACTGAGGTTATTCCAAAACATTTTTCTTATGAATACTACTGAAAAACCCACCACTACCTGATTCCAACACTGCCTTGGGTTTGTTTCTTACACAAAACAAAACCAAGCTCCCTACCCCATCTCCACAAGCACTTAGGTACCTGTTAGCAAAAAGAAGTCTGTCAAGATATTTGTAAATCAGAAAAAAATTAACAGAACATTAGCTAGAGCAATGAGGATTCAAAATACTCCATTTTTTTACAAAATTTGTCACTTCTAAATCACTTTCAGTAGCGCAGATCAGATGCAGGAGAAATTTCTGCAGTGAAATGTCAGGCTTGGAATTGCAGAGGACAACCATCATTTAAAAGTCTGCCACGGCATTCCTCACCTACTGCACGACAGACATGGTTAGTACTTGTGGATATTGGCAATTGTTACATGCAATTACTCATATTACTTTATAAAGTGCTCTGTAACTGCACTGTAGTGATTCTGACAGTGTTTTTGTGTCCCTTGGCTGTTTCAATGTCTTATTGTATAACCTCATGGTGTTGTTTTTGGACCAAGCTGTATAACTGCAAAATGCAGAAATGTTCATGTACTTAAGGTGACTCTGATGAGTTTGTTTAACTTTCAACACATTCCTTTGAATACAAAACTTAAGTCTCAGCCTTGAATACTCATCCATAGCTGTAATAAATTTATTTACTCTCCTGATGATGGTCAAGGCTGCATCAAGGCTGCAAATTAAAACATCAGATAAACAAGTTATTTAATAATTTTTAAGCTACTTTTAACCCCTCATTGTCATCTTATTTTGAGATTTATAAAAACACAGGATAGAGCATATGCAACTCTGTATGCAAAACACAAGATGGAGTGTATGCAATTTGAGAGCAGAGCATTGGCATTAAAAGGCCAAAAATCATACCATTGGTAATAAATAAACATATTGTTAATATAGAACAAGTATTGCTTTCACACCTTCAAAAGGTTATAAACATAAAATGTGGATTTAAACAAATGGGCAATAAAACACTCCTGAAAAAATGTTACATATATTGCATATGATGAAGAGATGAGAGCATTCTGGCGGATGAAAATGTCCAGGTGTTTCCTAATTCTCTAAGTGGGCATTTTCTGAGCTTAAGAATTTCACACTTGACAGATGCAACTTCCTGAACCTTCTGGTAACACTGTAGATATACTAGGGAACCCCAAGAGGCAACACTGGCTTTTTTTTCTCTGCACTGCATTGCAGGGTCTTTCAGGTCAGCTGCCTGCTAAGTGCCTCCTCCAGACAGCCTACCAGGTCCGATGCTGTGTACATACAAAACACAAGAGCTATCTGGGGGTGGAAAACACTGTCAAATTGTAAAGGATTATTATAGTTTTGGAGACACCATCTATGAGTGCCAGGCTTTTGGTACAAAATACTGATTAGTTTCATTGCAGTGGCTGCTGACAATTGCTACCTAATTAAAATAATATTATAATTATTTTTTTTTGCTGTACTATGAAGATACGTTTTTCTGGAGATTTGATGTTCCAAGAATGGGTCTCCTTGTAAACCTTATTAAGTGAAAATAAGGATCATTACCAATATATAACATACCTAGTAGAAGCTTTTGAAAGCATCAAGCTCTTTTTTACTCCACCAAGGCTGCTATTCTTACCTCCTAATATAAATAAATAATTTATTAAAAAAATCTTTAATTTTTTGGACTTCAGTTCTGCTGGTAAAGCAACAAGACATACATCTTTGCACTTTAATCAAGGTTTCTTTTGCTTCCAAATTTGCCCCTCAGGGGCACAAACATCAGAAATCAACAGGAGAGTAATTTTTCTGTACTCTCAGCTTAGACAATATTTGGTCCCTAATAAAACATAAGCAGAATCCCTACTCTCCTACCGTTACCTGTGAAACCAAGATGAACATGCATTCCAGATTTATCACTTTGGAACAATATTTCACCTTTTTTTTCCAACTTTGACACCTTGTCCTTTGTACGTAGGGATCCATGTCGTCTCCTCCAGTCAGTCGTTTCCTTTGGTTGGTTTGATTTTTCCTGGGGGATGGGTCAGAATTAACTTAGTTTTTTCAGTCATAAAGATTTAATCTTGCCAAATCTGTGCTTGGGAATATTGAAAATGCTCAGATTCTATAGGAGCTATAGCAAGCAGAGGGCAGCACTTTTGTGACTGTCACCCTCATTTCATCCTAGCAATAAGTTAAACTCAGAAAACTGCTGCCTGAGTACAATGAAAATAAAATTCCCTTATACTACTGCACACTGTTAATAATTTAAATAGAAATGGTGACAGAATAATAAAACTTGATGCCACACCCTCTTCATTTCTGAAAGTCTTACACATGGCAGCTGCATTAGAAAATCAGGGAGTATGCAGTAAGATATCTACCCTTTGTAATGTATATGTCTTTTTAAAGAAAGGTGTGATTATATTCTGAATAGGTCAGTCTCTGTGCCTGGCATTTCTTCTCTTTTTCCTATGACCTTTTACTAAACAAGTGGGGTATTTGCAATCTTTTTGGAACTGTCCATCCATTTGAGGCAGTGAATATGAGAGTTTGACTGTATCAGAATTATTGCAGTGGGTTATTGCAAGGGCAGAAACCACCTACTGTGCGTGGAAATGTTTCTGCCATAACAGCATGTCTCCAATTCAGGTTTAACTTTACTTTGTCTTCTGTTTGTTCATCCACATTTCTAAAGATTTAAATAAATGTGCAGTCACATTTGTTCATGGAAAGTAACAAATGAATAAAACTGCACTGGACAGATTTGAGTTTCACAATGTATGCTGAAACAGATGTCTTCTTTTCAATGGCTCTGGAAAGAATTATTAATATGGACCTTCCCTGGTTATGAAAGAGACAATTAGGAGCTTTAATCCAATCTCTAATAGTTCAAAAATGTTATTTTTTATTAGATTTCAGCAGCAAAGAATACCATTTAGATAGATCACCAGAGTAATAAGCAACATGATGCTGGGTTCCACCCCATCTGTGATATTTTAAAAATACAGTCTACTGGTGCCAAACTTCAGATTTCCCATGGGAACATTTATAAGAATACAAAGTTCAATAGGCAGCACTGATGGTGTATTAAGGATTTGTGTCGTTTCCACTACAGAATAAACATGTGCTATAAAGGGGCATGTAGGATTTCATTAGCAGAGAACTGAAGTTTGACTTATATGAAGGATTTGATTCTGTTCAGTACAGAACAGAGCTATCACATTTTCAGAATTTTTTTCTGCTGTACCAAGACAAAGGCATGGTGAACATTTAGATCTTTTGTTAATGAACCAGACACTAACCCATGGAGAAATAGTTTTAAATATGGTTTATAATCTGTTCAATGAATATGATAGCTTTAGCTTGGTCCCTACTGGATACTTTTCCATATTTCAAAACCCACTCTGCTTCCCAAATTTGGCACAGTAGCAATTTTTGGTGATACAAAGCCAAGAACTGAAATTCTAGGGTGTTGGAGATTGGGTTTACGGACTATTGGAGAAGCTGTGAAGAGGAGAATATACAAGGTCTGTCACAGCCATCTGTCCCCACCCAAACAATTTAAGGAGCAGAAATGCTTAGTGATTTGCTCAAAATGAGCAGGCTATTCAGGCTGCCATAGAGAGATTCCAGAACTAATCCTGATCTGAGAATGTGCACTCACATAATCCAGTGTAGGACAACACTAAAGCATCATTATAGCAGATACACAAGGTTTCATGCTCCTTCTCTCATCAATAGGTCCAAACCCTTAAACAGTCAGTTCTTCACGGATGTGTATCAAATAGCTGCAGTTAAGCCAAGGTTAGGGAGAGTTGGGGTTCAAGAGTTATATTGAAATTGTACTCCTCAAAGCCACAGATCTAACTGCCAGCAGAGCAAAACACTTCTTGAATTTCTGTGTCTCCTTTGAATCATTGAGTATTAAAAAACCCTACAGCTCAGTCTGTGGGGAAGAGTGTGCCAAATACAATGTGGTGTGCAGACAAATCCTGAGAAATCTTCATTTCTAGAATAAATGCTGCCCCTGATGGGAAATATCCCTTTGTAAATTCTTTGGCACAAATGTCTTCCTCATGGGACTAGGATGCAAAAAAATCCAAGTAAGAGTTTGACAGAGCAGAGATTACAGTCACTTGGTTGAATCACAGTGACAAAAATCGGCCTTAACTAAATTCCAGTTCTTAACAGTTAGCTGGCTCCAGCTCTCATCCTAGTTTCTTGCCTCCTGAATGCAACAAAATAAATCTCTCGTTTTTCTGAAACATAACTATAGACAATGATCCATACATAACACTCATATGACCACAGGTCATGAGCAAGGGCCCCCTATCCATTGGGTTTCATGTTCAGAATATCGAAATCAGTGATTTTGGTTGACTGGTGGATGGATGGTCTGAGACTGTGGCCGTGGTTAGTTTTCAGAAGAGCAGACATGAAAGATCTGGATCTGCCATTAGGTTTTTAAAAGACCAAAAGCTTGAATGCAGGCAAGAATCACTTGACACAAAGGCTTATTGATGAGAGCTTTGATAGATGTGGCTTTAGCCTGGTAATTAGTTACATTAAGTGAGGGGTTTTGGCCATTTGGGTAGAAAAACTGACTTTATAGTTTGACTCTTTTAATAGAGCTACAAATATTTCTGATGAGGACTGAGGAGGAAATTATATTCCTACAATACCTGCAGCAGGGAGGATTTTTTAGATTAAAGTAGAATTTGATTAGGACACAAAAAAGTTGAAGTCCTTGTTTTTTCTAGGTTTTTCTAGGTCTCTTGTGGACTAGGTAGAGGGCTGAACTTAGTAAGGCTGAATAGCATCTAAAACAGAGCAAGTATCATGCAATATAAGGCTAGGAGTAGGCTGGGGGTCAGGCAAGTGCCAAACAGTTCTGAAATGTGTCACTGGATCTTGAAAACACACTACATTTAAGATGATCATTCTTACCAGACAGTGAAGGTCATTAATTCTAAGAGGCATATAAATCACAGGGCTACACTTTTGCTTAGGACAAGTTGATATCAGGGTGAGTGTTTGGGACATCATGTGAGAACTATATTTATTGACAGAAATTGATGTGAACTAGGTAGAAATTCACTCAGAAGGATATACTTACAAAGAGGTATAAAATATAATTTTCCTAGATCATTGATAATGCACCTTTGACATATCTACTCAATTTGGTATCACAAGTGGCCTAAAGTCACCACAGCTGGTCAAAACTCCCCCTCTCCTTTACTCCTTGTATTAATTGATCAGTGCTACCTCCACATATGTATACATAGAAATTTGGCAATATTTACCATAGCTTCCTGGAACAGAAAAACCAGGAAAAAAAAAACCATATTATACCATGTAATCTAGAAAAACATCCCCATGGGTTAGACTGGGTCTGCTCTTCCCTCCTCAAAGGATATTAGACTATATCTTTCACCCTCAAATGCTATATATAATTCATTAATGTTGCAATAAAATTATATAAGGTTAAGAAAAGTAATCTGTCACCATGCACCATTATGCAGATAAAATAATTTCTCACATGTACCTGACCTTCTATATTAGACAAGTTTCCATTTTGAAATCCCATATTTGCAAGCTTTTTTTCTCAGTGCACAGTAGAAAATTGGCTGTATGTGCTGGGCTCATAAAGCAATTTTCTGTGTACTTAGGAAAACTGTATTTTAAGTCTAACTGCCTGTTGCTTCTCTTTTTGTTTCTATTTAGTCTACAGCCAGATTTACTGTTTTTCTTCGCATGAAAATTACAGTGCTTTCTGTGCACTGCTGAATGTGTAATGTCCCACAGGTTGGCAGACACAGTAAAAGCATTTCCCTGGAACAGGTCTGACAAAACAGCTGGGGGTATTTGTAACAGGGAAGGGCTTAAAGGACGTGGTCAGAGCCATGGTGGGTTTGGCTCTCTGCAACCGTGCCCGTATCCCATACTGAACAAAAATAGAGCCAAATTGTCTCAAATCCCATTTAAGTATTCATGTAAAATATTAGACACAGGAGAAGTACTAGAGTTGGAAGGCCCCCAAAATATGAATTTTTGTCAGGACTGATCCATGGCAGTGTTCATCAGTCCTCCTGATCCTACCATTCGCTTGTTAAAGCTCACAAATATAGCAGAGCCATGCAATGCATTTAAAACCTCTCAAAAGTCAAGAGAAAAGGGGGAATTATTACCACTATCAGCCTCAGCCTTCCCTGTGCAGGGGAAAATTGTGCTGCACAGACACCTCTACCCAGGGAGGTCTGCATCACATGCATATTATACAGTCTAAGTCTGGGAACTGCACTTGGGTTGGGCCACATGCACTTCACAAAAAGTAACCACAGCTGCTAGGGCAGAGCAGTGTACAACAGTGCTTGCTAGGAAGAAGGAAACTGAAGGTCAGAGTGAAACTATTTCTCTTTTAAATCTCATTTTAGCAAGGGTCTGGCTCCCCTGAGCATGGTGAATTATGTGTGCCTGTGTGCATAGATGAACAAAAAACACATTGAGAAACACACAGAAGTCACTTGTAACTGCCAGGTCCCACTTAAAATTAAACACATGCAGTGGATCAGTAACATTAGATTAAGATTTTGCTCTGTTCTCCATTTCAAACCATATGCACAGTATACAGTTTAGGAATAGGGAGTGCAAGCAGTTTCTTTTACATATTTTGCAGGTACTAAATGGTTCCAAGAAGAAAATTGATTTATATTGGAATACTAAATGCAGCTCCTACTGAAGCTTATACATATAATCTGCTATTGAAATATTAATTTTATGTGTGTGTATATATATACATTTAAACACCTTCTTGGATTTCTGTCTAAATGTTTTGCAGAAGAGTACATTATACCCAATACTTTACACCAAACCTTTAATGTGAAGGCAAATTCATTACTTTCAAAAGTAAAGTAAGCTTTCAGAACATCTTTTCAACAGTTGAAAGCTGCTTCTTGAAAAATTCTGGACTATGCAACTAATTTTTCTCCTAATCTTCATTTACCCTTGACTGATGCTTGACTCAGAAGGGAGTTGTGAGTGTTCCATGTTCCAGGAAAGAGCAACTGACAGGCTCTTGACTTTTGTAACAAGAAAACAAAATTGAATGAACTATTTTGAAACACCTGAATGCTTTCAAAGTGTCAATCTCTAGGAAAAAAACCCCCATATATATATTACAGAATGAGTGTTGTTTTTATTTCAATTCTATGCACACATTTTGGATGACCTTAATGATCTACCAGAGATGTAAGATCTTAGGAGTGACCCTTTTTTTCAGAGTCAGGCTACTCAAACTTTTCAAAACGGGCCCAGTAAAGCAAACAAAGCAGAAGAGGTACTAAAGGAGATCCTTGAAACTTATGTTGAAGCAATTTCCTTAATAGAATGAACATGAAGACGTGTTTGAGGTCTTTCTTGGAAAGCTGCTTACATCACACCATGCAATCACGGTATCATAGTGAAAGGGTAAAGATATGTGAAGAGAGACAGATAAATTTCCACATTATTTATATTAATGCAATAACCATATCAGTGCTTTAGAAGCATTGAACATCTCACCATGTTTCAGACTTTCAGTCCATGAGTTTCATTTCTGAGCATATAATTGCATTTCTTTCTTAATGCCCATCACCTTATAAAAATCCCATGCCTTTATGAATTTAAAAAAGAAAGTAATGCACTGAAAAGAAGAAGAAGAAGAAATATGCTAAATTCCACACTGAACCTCATGTATTTTCTACAATAAAACAAAAGCTTTATGGAAAGGAAAAGAAAGTGAATATAGTGAGGAACATATAGGTGCTCCCAATGTGAAGAGTAGATCTAGATGATGATAAGATCACCAGACAGATCCACAGAGATAAGGCAGGTCCAAAGTGGAGCCAGGAAGTCACACTGGCAGTAGATCCTGGGTTTTGAGGTCTGTGGCCAGGCAGAGACATGGCCACAGCACAGCTCAGGTGAGTACCATGGTCTGGGGCCTGAGTTAAAATGCAGCTAAAATGCAGCTCCTGAGCAAAGCAGGGGAGGGCCTGAGGAGGTTTTTGAAGGCTGTTTCCCAGCAGGTTAATGCCAGTGACAAGTCCAGGAGTGGGAGCTGGTCCTCAGACTGGCAACCCAGAACTCCTGCCTGCAGAAGAGGCTGCTGAGCTTGTGGGGTATTCAAGTTTCTTCCTGGATAGATAAGGATGGTTTGGTGGCATGGGATGGGATTCACCTAATTATCCCACATTCCACATCTAATCAAAAGGAAATGCCAGTGACTGGATCAGTGTGAGTCTGAAATCTCACAGAGTAGGCATCTCTCAGAAACTCTGAACTAAGCCTGGTGTATAAAATTGAGACTCATAGCAAGCCCCACACCTTATTTTTCTGGAAAGACTGGCTTATGTAACTTCCTAGCAAGGTGGCAGTGGTGCAATCTCTCTCATATCAAATTTTGGAGCACATGCTGATATTTCTTACTTCATCTGCACAAAATGTGCACTATATCCCAATGGTGCCCTTACTGCTGGTGTAGCACACATTCCCTCTGCAGACTAACTGGATTCTCTGATCTTGAAATTCCTCAAGAAACTCCTCAATTTTAGTAGAAAAGTCTTCCATTCGGACTGAAGAGGGAAAGTAGACCATTTTGTCACCCCCACTGCCTTCCTGGTGGCCCAAGAAATAGCATAAGGTTTGAATTTCCACAAGACAACTTTCCAAGGGAGGGGCAAGGATAAATTAATTCTGTCATCTCCCTTTCTAAACCAAGGACCGGAAGCACAAAGCAGATGTATAACCTGGTCACCACTGACCCAGTGAATTTGTGCTTCCCTTCAAGCACAAATCTGTCACACAACTTTTAGACTTTATTTCATTACGAGAAGAGTGAAAAAGAAACCTCTTCATGTTGCAAACAACTCCTAGGAAAAAAAAGCCACAAAAATATTTGGTAATTAATGATTCATGATTAAGCCAATCTAATAAATGTGTGAGTGCATGGAAAATAAACTAGAACACTGACAGAAAGGCTTTGGTAGGCTACTTAAAATGAAAGACAATGCAGTTCTGAATGCAGGAGCTCACTGGAGACCATCTGAGATGGGCAAAACTACTGCTGTCAAAAGAGCAGAATGAAAGGAGTCAGGCACAGCTGGTGGAAATACACAGTAAAATTTCTTGAGGATAATTTTTAATTATATTATGATAGTCACAAGAGAGAGGCTGAACTCGTGTCCTGATGGAAATTGATTACCCTCCACAAGGTGTCCCTAAGAGAGCCTCCAAACAGAGCCAATGTTTCAAAAGACAGTCTGGCTTCTAGTCATAGCAGGTTAGCCATGTCCTGTCCTTCCAGCAGTGTAAAAGCCAATCTAATAAGGTGTGAAGCATTTGATGTATGGAAAAATTAACCAGCATCTAGAGAGAGAACCTGGCACAAGATGAAGAAACCTGGCAGCTGAGACAATAGATCTGGCAAAATCTACAGGAGTTTCATTTCAGTTTTGTTGAAGGTAATTCTCTTCTGCTTTCTATTCTACATAGCCTTTCTTTCATTTTCATTCTAGGCTGTAACTCCAAATAAGTAAGGAAGCTATTCTGCTGTGTGCCAAAACACCATTCTGTAGAAAAGCACAAAAAGAACTTTCCATTTATTTATCTCAAAACTCTTTGTTTCAAAACATGGCTCTAAAACAAATTTTACAAGCATCTTTTTATTGAATGCAAATAATATGAGTTAGAATATCTGAAGATATATTAATACCAAAGTAAAAGCAAAGTAGTCTTACTAAATTCAGAAAATGTTCTCACAAGCCAATGGAAAATAGTGTTAATTTTTAATAAGCACTTAGCTAAAATCATTGTCTTGCATATTGGAGAATTGCTGAGGAAGTCAGGCAGCTCTTTCATATAATTATTTGTCTATCCAAAGAATGTTTGCAATATTTTGCTTCAAAACAAAACCAAAACCAAGTACTCACATTTCAGATTTATCTAGTGTTTTATCAAAGACATTCTCTTTTAAGTCTTTTTGAAGATCACCACTTTCTGTTATCCTTGGATTTTTTATGCCTTCTTCCTTGAAATATCTGGGGTGTTCTTTTTTGTTTGGTTTTGTTTGTTTGTTTGTTTGTTTTCCTCTATGCACAATACTCCTTCAGAAAAAAAGAAAATAAATTGCACCCATATCTCTCATCCCAAACTCTCCTCATACATTTCATCTTCCTTAGAATGGCCAGAGTTTCGGAAAAGGCTTTGTGTTGTGTTGTCTACTTCCCATTCCCCAAAAAAATATTAATTGCATTTTACCTTACTGACTAGTGGCTCTACCTAGCTTGGCCTTACTGGGATTTTCATTTAACTCCTAGAATAAGAAGATATACTTAGAAAAAGTAACACTTTCTTCAATGCAATGCTTACCTTGAGAAGGTAAGGTGCTCAGTGAGAAGTACTTTAGTTTTATAAACACACAAATGAACATCCACACTGTAGACCAGCTTGATTTGTATCCATGAATTTTCCTCCTAAAACAGTGTGATGACATCCACTAGTAATTAGCATCTTTGGCAGGATGATTAGAGCATCATTTTTCACACTCTGCTCTAGAAGAAGCTGATGTCCTCTCTACAGAAGCAATAATATAAACTCCAAACTTAATTTGCTCAGGTACTGCTATCACTGAAAGAGAATTATGTTGTACTGCATTGATCCTACACTGGCATTAGTTACAGCAGCTGGCACTGTTGATCCCACACGTGGTAGATGTGCATCCAGGTGTGCACCTCATCATCTTCTGTTACACAGGAAGCGTGCTGCTGTATTTACTCACGTGTATTGAGGATATAGGGTGAGGGGCTTGTCCCTGGCGGTACATGTGTGCCATTGGACACTTGTAGTATAAGAATGCTACGGTGTGGGTCCATCATTGAGCAAAAGTGCACAGGAGCAGATAAATATGTGGAGAATTATGAGAAATCTGAGTGTATTGCAATCTCTGCATTTTCTCTATTCATACATTAGGAGAAGGTTGTGGCAGGACAATTAAAAGTGTGATGATACCACAACATCATTTGGACTAATAAAGAGTAATAAGAAATGCTTCCAAAACTGCTGTGAGACAGTTTTAATGAAGGTGTGTGAACAGCTGCCTCTGACCCTCTGCCATACTGGCACATGAATACTCAAGGATATGTGCACCTACTCACAAGCTAGGGACTGCTGATATCTGAAAGCAAGCTCCTCCAAATCACTACAAGGCAGCAGCTCACAAATTCTATGCTGACAAGGAAACTCTGTTATTGAGATAACAGAAGCTTGAAGAAAATTGTTGATGTGATCTAATTTTGAATGATGAGTTTAGCTCACTTTCTCCAAATTAAAAAGAAAGCAACCATTGCATTTCTTGTTCAACCTCCCTCTCTCCCTTCCCCCCACTGCTGAGGTTAGGTTCAAGGCAGAAAATAAGAATTATGTACATTTCCTTCAATGAACAATACAGTCATGGGCATGGAGATGTGTGATGTTACAATGGGGCAAAATGATGCTGTGCTGTTTCACCATTAGACCCTGTGAAATTATTTGGAGAAGAAGCTCTTCTAAATTTACAGGTTTTCAATGACATCATGGAATCACAGACTGTTTTGGATTGGAAGGAAGAGGATGATCATCATACAGATGATCTACTTCCAATCCCACCATCATGGACAGGGAGACTTTTCACAAGACCAGGTTGCTCAAAGCCCCTTCCAAATCTGGCCTTGAAAACTTCAAAGCATTTCTTTCTAATATCTAATCTAAACCTGCCCTCAGTAACTTTAAAGCCATTGCCTCTTGGCCTGTCCTTACATGTCCTTGTAAAAAGTCCCTCTCCAGCTTTCCTGTAGGCCCCTTATGTACTGGAAAGTGCTCTAAGGCCTCCTCTTTTCTAGGCTAAACAACCCAAATCCTCTCATCCTGTCTTCATAGGAGAGGTGCTCCACCCCTTTGTGGCCTCCTCTGGACTTTGTCCAGCAGATTCCTGTCTTTCTCATGTTGGGGAATCCCAGAGGTGATTGCAGTACTCTAGCTGGAGTCCTAAGAGGAATAGAGGGGGATAATCCTTTTCTTTTGCTTTTTCTGCTGCTGATTCTGGTACATAGATCTGTGGTGGGAAGTTTATTCAAGCCACAGAGTATTTTTGTGACTCCTTCATTTCTCTGTTAGTGTGGATTGCTATTGCTTTCTGTTATAGGCTGGGACAGAATGTCTTACCAAAGGTACAGTCATTTCTTCCACAGAAGAAAGAAAATTTCCTCCCTGAGTTCTTCATCTTGACAAAGGCAGACATTGATACTTTTTTACAGTTGGTGTGCCTCTATTTCATCCCTGTACAACAACAACTCAGATACCACCCTACCAAGTATGGTAGATGCACTTGATTTAAAAAAGACTGGAACCTGCTGTATTTGGGGGCACTGGGTATCAGGACAATGAGCCTCACTGTGTTCCATTGGTTATATTTTAGTTATTTCAGGCTTTAGATGCTCCTTGTAATGTTACATAAGATGGAGAACCTTGGGCAGGTCAGGCAGCAGTTTCCAAGGCCTTCAATTATACAGACACTCTGTGAGGAAACAACTGAGAAAAGACAGCTATAGGAACAGTGGCAGGGAGTCAGCATGAATCTATGAACTCTAGAATCTGACCTCTAGAAAAATCCTGAGATTTGACAGCCAGGAGAACAGACATTTTGTGGTGAAAGGAAATAGGGTGTTGAACCAGCATAGGGAGGTTGTAGATAATAATGCCTTCTCTGTTGTTTGGGCTTCATATCCTGAACAATGTCATGAAATACAGTTATTGTGCTACCAACAGAAAGTGCCAAGAGGCCCTGAAGGGACCTTTACACTTGATACTACCACTGGGATTTATAAGTCAAACCTTTATCCCACCTGCACAAGCAAACCCAGATTTCAAGTACAGTTAAGCCCAATTTTAAAGAGTTTGTGGCTGACAGGTGCAATCCAAGGAAGATTCCAAAAGAAGCATGAAATTAAGTCATAACTGAACAAAACTTCCTTTCTTTCAAATTTCAACTTGGAATATATTTTTTAAACTTGTATTTTTCTTGTTTAACAGTTTCTCTGCCTGCATCCTCCTTTCTATTCCTTCTTCTAAGACTAGCTGGGAATCCAGAGCATAGCTCAAGAAAAGACAGTAAAATTAGATCATACTTAAGCTTGGTGTGAAAATGCTTTAAAACTCTATGCACATCCACAAGACTACTTAATTAAAATACATTTTTACTATAATTAACAAATTTATTAATAAATATAATACATACTTTACTACTCATTACAATATCTGTGAAAATTTAGTAACAATAAGGTTGTGATATCTTCACAACTGCATTTATGTGAAGATTATTATTAGGTACACACCACACAGTGAAGCTTTCCAACAAGGGAGAGAGGTGTCAGTAAATACCTTTCATGTAAGAAGTAAAAAGAAGCAAATGCAAAGATATAGCTTTATGATTTCTTCTGTTTTACTTAAATTTTCTGGGAAGTCAATTTCTGAGTGAAAACCGGCATTCAAAACTTCACTTTCAGAACATTGGAAGTGTCATTGAGGTAAAATGAAATTTTACAGCTCCATGAAGGCCTAAATGTGTCAGTCTGTATAAAGTAAACAGAGTATAGCTATGTCCCTGATGGGGAGGAGTGCTGAATAGCACATCCACTCCCTGCTGCACTGGGTGTTGTGTACGGCCACATGGGCAGGGCACTGAAAGAAGAAGGTGCTGTTCCCTTTTTTGGCTTTCCACCCAGATTGTTTAGATTTGAAGATGTCCTCTGTGCATATTACATGCTCAATCTTTTTTGTCAGACACAGTTCCTTCAGACACTTGCAGAGACCCAGAATAGATCTGGATCAATTCAGAGCCCCCATATTTGCCACACTCCTGCAACAAGGACACACCAGGGTGGGCCAAAGAAGGGCATGCAGCCCCACAGAGCTGAGGAATTATGTGTAAGGAAGCTTGGGTTTACATTGGGTTTATGCTCTTCAGTCTCCTGCTGTGTGAGCTCCAGAGTGATTTTTAAGGGCTGCTTCATGGGAATTGTGTTGTCATGGCTGGAGTCAAGGTATGCAGCACTCATCTGTTTGAAGAAACAATGAGTGAGAACTCTCTAGTAAATGAAGCCCTTGAGAGAGTTTCTTTTGACACTTCCTAGGCTTTTTAGAACTGAGAAATCAACCTTAATTGGAATTTAAAGACATGATATGGTAGGAATGACCAATGACACTTGATAGTTGAACCTGAATCAAATGTACAAAACAAGCCATTTATAGGAGATATTTCAAAACAGGGCACTTCAATATTTTGAATATTTATTAAAATATTGCTTAAACATTTTCTCTTAGCCCCTCAGCTCTTTAGATCATTATTCATAATTCATAAATGATAGTGTAATGCCCACTAAAATACCTATGACAAAATGTGCTTTTCCATGGAGTTGCAAAAGCTAATGTATTTTTACATCTAGGTATATTCCTAGAGTAAATCAAATGTTGCAAAATGCCCCTTAGTTCAATTGCATGTATTAACATACAGATCAAAAGAGAAAACAACTCAGTTTACTCATTATCTTTATCATTACAGCTGTGGGCAAAAAGATCATACTAGTCTAAGGGTAATCTTACTTTTTTGATCCTTACCAGTTTAATCTCCCATGTCGAAACTAACTTTTAAACTACAAAAAAAGTACCTTAGTAATAATAACTATACTCTTTTAAAAAAACCTTATTTTTGCTTTAAGCCAGCTAGTCAATTTCTGACAGGTACTGTAAACACAGAAAACTGTTCTGTAAACTCAGAAATAGCCACCCTAATAGAGTACAGTCATCATCTACAACTTATATCAAACTACATCTGACAAAACTCACTTTAAAAAGGCTTAAACAATCATTACAAGCTCGATGAGGTACTGACAAAAAGGTAAATAAAAACACCAAAAAACATTTCCACCGTGAATTACTTCATAAATTCTGTCAGTCCACTATGTATTGTATGTTCTTCAGAGATTATGACTGATCCATGACATTTCTGAGACAGCCCATTGCAGTTGCAGTATTATGGCTTTAAATGTAATATCGGACATCACCATGAGAAAAGAATACCCCCAGGAGTCAAGGACAGAAGGTAATACAGTGGCTCTTTCAGTGGTGTGGGAGACATGGCAAACTGCTGCATAGCTGAACAGTTCCCCTTTGTTCTCTGTTCAGCTATGGATCCGATTTCTCTGAATTGGGCTTATTACAATAAATACAGATGCACAACATGATTATTTATGGGAAGAAAACAGACAAAAGAGGTTGAGTTGCTGGTACCTAAAACCTCATTTTCTGAGCTTCTCCCCTTGAGGCCCTTTTCATTTGTTGCACCATTGTATTCTTATTGTTGCTCAATGATACAAGCCTAAGCTGTTCATCAATTTACCCACTCCCCCAATCTCTTTCTCTCTCATGTGTGCTTCCTCTCTCTTCCCATGTTAATAGTTCCCCTGAAATCCTATCACTTTGCTGGAGGATTGATGTAAGTCTCCAGCAATTAACATAATTACAAGCCTGATTATCTTCTAATTGCATTATGAGTATTTGGTTATTCACTACACAAATTAGAGAAAATTAAAGAGGAGCAAGATCCTGTGGTGTGGGCAGTATGCTTTCTAAACTATTATGATCATCTGAATGCTGTGAGATAACAAGAAGGTGAATACGTTTTATATTCCTATTGGCTCACAGTTCCTCTTGTCATTGTGTAATTTCTTTTTCTTCTTTCAACTGTGTTTCATGTCACTGAAAGATGCAGTCCTACTTCATTTGTTTGGGCAAGTTTACTGACAACATATAGTAAACTACAGTAAATGCCATATTTTCCTGTATAGATTTGGCAGAGTATAATGATAGAAATTCAAACAAAAGGCACTCAGATGATAGTCTTCTCTACAACTGAAAAACATCAATAATTCAAATACATAATTAAGGGATACTCTTTGTGGTGACAGGGGAACATAAAAACAAAAACCGTCAAGAATTGCATATCCTTGCCTGTCTCTTCTTGAGTTTTTGAGGTTATTGCATTATTAGTTAAATAATCAGGGGTAAATTCAAATAGTGAGTGATTGCTAGAGTACAGTTTTAAGCCTGAATAGGACTTTGATGTGGCATAACCAATATAGGACAAAAGTCACTTTATTGTCAGCAAGGCCAGCAATGAAAAGTGTGCTTTGAAATGAACAGAATGGAAATTCATGGAGGGAAATTTGGATATATTTTAAAATTATATTTTAAAAATAAAATAATTGGAGTTTGACCAAAACATGGAGAAAAACTTATGACAGGGAAAGGGAGAAGACTTACAGAAAACATTATTGCTTTTGCTGTTGTTGGTGTTGAAGATTTTGAATGCTGCTGGAAAAATAGTCATCTCATGCCTCATGCAGGACTAACCACACTATTATACAAAAAAAAAAACCCAGTGAGGTAGGAGGTGGGGTGGTCTGTTCAAAGTAAACCAGCTGAACTCCTCTGAGCAGTGCTTCAGCATCGTGTGCTGACTTTCACCCTAGTAACTGCCAACTCTTCTTTTGTTTTGGGATAACTCAGTACCAGTCCAGTTATGAGTCAAATCCTGCTAATGTTCCTCATCTTAGAGATGTGTTGTTAATAGAAATTAACTTGGCAACACTCAAATCTGGTGTTCCTGAATGAATTTACAGGATACAGTAGTGATCTAATATCAGTAAATATAACTTTGTCTTTGGTACTAAGAGACCTGTAGGACCCTCTTGGTCCCAACATTCCCAGATAGTGCAAATGACACCCAGACAAAAGGGAATAAATTGTTTATATTTGCCTATTTCAAAAGGGTCAGCACACAGTTTTTGGTCATGAATTTTGCCTTCTGACCTGGCAACTGCATAGCATGGAATTCAAACTTGTAAGGCTTTGTAGCTGTGAATTGTTCACTATGAAAACACATTTTTACTCATATAATTTCCTTAAATTCACAAGGTGCATTCAACTGCATTCGCCTCTGGGTTTGGCTGGAGAATTAGGAGCTAGTGAACATAACTTTCTCAACCAAGCAAAATGTATACTGCAAAACTCACTGCTATTTGAATGCAAAGGAGAAATTTTAGCTTTGATCTGTTCCCTGTATCTCCTTACATATCATCGTGTGATTTGCTGTCCAGACCATTCCCAAAGACCTTCCATCAAAAAAATCACTAATAATGTTCCCTGTCTGCAAACATCTCCTATTGCTCAGCCATAAGTTGCAAAACTAGAAGTGTGGATCATAAATAGGGTCGTAATCCTGCAAGCAGGTTTTACTGTCTTATTTGATCTGTCTTATCTGAACTTCTCTATTCATACCTCCTTAGGATGGGCAGGAAAGAATGCCATGTTTCCACATCCTTTAGGACATAAAAGTATGTTTTTCTTTGTAGAGCTCTTAAAGTCCTTAACTCCTGGACATTTACTGATGAAAGAAGCTGGTCATTATTATAACATCAATCTAAGACAAATTTAAAGGGGGAAAGAGACCAATCCTAATTACTTATCACTCTATAATGGTCATAAAAAAATTCACAATGACAGAATTTTCTTAGAAACAAATGTATACAGATTTTCATTTGGTGCTGCCAAGTGTATACAGAAAACTCTGGGAACCAATCACCATGTGCTTCATCTGATTCATCCAGACAGAAAATAAAGAGAGAAGCCACACACCATATGAATCCTTAACAGGATAATTTAAAAGTATTTTTCAAGCGGATTTAAAATAGATTCAACATTATTCTGAATTTTTTCAAGTATGTAAAATTTCATGTAACTTTTTAAAGCTATATGACTTTAATAGCTGTAGACATTGGGCCAAATTCAGCTTTAACGTGAAACACACTGAATTTAATGAAAAGCTTCATTGAATTTACTGGCAATTTGCCCAGTTGCCACAGAATTCAGTTTTGCACTGTCTTTCACTTTCCTCCCACTGCTTCTCAAAGCTGTCATATGTATGTAGTCTAGAAGTTTTCAGAAGGCCAGTACTGGTAGAGAAAGTGGATTCAATGTCTAATATCAAAGGGCCCATGGAGAAAAGCCACCCTGCAATTTTTCCAGGGAAAGTAAACAACAGATCACCATTTCCACTGCTGCCTTTATAAAAGGCCATTTTTAAAATTCTACGAATACTTTGCTCTGAATGGCATCCCTGAAATTTAAACTGAAGTCTGGACTCCCAAGTGAAAGAATGAATTAGAAGGAGATAAATGAGAATTTTTTTTTTTTTCTTTTGCACTAGCACTTGACAGTCCCACTTTTACAAGAAATTCTGAGCATCTGATTATGGACAGAAGACACAAGCATTTCCTTTAAGAAACCCTGTGCAGTACACAAATAAAATTTTCACAACAGAGTGACACTGAGACCCAAATAAATCGTCCATATGTGTTCTTTACATGTTATGCAAGGAAATTCTAGGAGGCAATACTCATTACAGGATAGTCTAGAGCCATTTCAGATTTTTTTAAAACAGAAAATAGGACATGACTTAGAAGGCAGACGATAATACCACGCCACAGCTATCCGCAAATTTGGAGTGTTTTCTTCCTTTTTGATGTTAAAACTCCTCCACCACAGTGAAAAGAAAACAAAATATTGTTTCCCACTTCATTACTTTAGTAAGAAGGATTGACGACATGCTTAGCTGGCAGGAAAAAATAATTTATTTCACTGTCACCTTATTTGTTCACCTGCTGCAAGGTAAATAAAAGCTAAGTCACTTTTTATTTATTTAACTTTTGCAAGACACCCATACTGAAATAGCTGGCATTATCTGTTATATACAACCACTCTATTAGACTGATCACAGAAAATAAAAAGAGTTTGAGACCATCTACAACCAACTTCACCCTTAATAGTTAATATTTGGTGAATGTCTTATTTTTTTCACTCACCACTTTTCCAAATTATAATGTGTTCTGAAAATAACAGTAATTTAACTTACTTCAAAATGTGACAGGAAAGTAAACAGTCCACATGTAGCAGTTTCCAGTCTCTGCCTTTTATCTGTTATCACAGATCTATTCGTATTAATTAGTAAAATCTCTTTGTCATAACACTGCAAAAAAATTTAACCGATAAATATATTTGAAAATACAGTTAAGAGTTGATTCCCATGTTAATTTCTCAAAGAAATTTCCCACTAGGGCATGGCTGAAAGCAGAGAAAGTGAGTTGGGATTGTACAGAGATTACTATGCATTAGCGTAAAGTGTATCTTTTCCTGTGAAGTGAAGAACGATATAAGCTCCACACTCAAAATGAGAGTATAAATTTGACTCAACAAAGCAGCCTGTTTGCAGGACCTTCCTTCACTCTCTCATTTCACAGCACAAATAAAATGCTTTTCTATCCTGCCTTTGCAAATAGAGTCAAACATTCTAACTAAAGTAAAATGTTCTATCAAGAGGACAAGCAAAGAAATTACATTTCAGGAGATTGCCTGATAGTGAAATGAATGCTGGCTAAGAAGATAATATGGCGAACTCATACAAGGCCACAGAAGTGAATATAGTGGCTTCATTTTTTTCTCTTTCATGTTGTCTTCAGCTCATGCAGCCCTGAACTCTTCACTGTCACTTTGGTGGATTAGCAACTGGCTCTGACATTCGGCTGCCTGCTGCATGGGCGGACCTGCCAGAGCTGCCATAGTGGGGTGTGCTTTTCCAGAAGTCTGTAGAAAGAATTGAATTCATAGTCTTCTTAGCCATAACAAGTTGTCACTGTCTCCACAGATTACAAACCCGGGCAACTTTCTCCCTCTGCCATGTGAATTCTGGTATACACTGCTACCTCCTTTACAGTAAATAATGAAGTTGCTTACTGTTGCAGTGTTTACCTATTGAAACAGTGCTATTTCAAGAATGCATGAATATCTTTCAAATTTTTTTTTGTTTTGTTTTACTTTCAGATTTGTCAGAACTCTGATTTTGGAAATATGCAAAAGTTTTCTGAGAATATGAGCATCATTTCCTCCCCTTGAGTTCCCCTGTTGCTATGCTAGAACAGGTCCGAGGCTCCACCTTTCAAATGGTCACTTACATATTTAAAATAATGGGAGCACATTTTCATGGGGGAAACTGAAACTACCAACAAGAGGGAGGGTATTCACCTTAGTGGAAAATCCAGGTTCAAGCCTCTTATGTAAAAAGAAGAACAAACTGATCTTTGTTCCCTCTTGGTTCACAGACATCCATTGGCTGGTTGTCTGTGTTAGGTTTTATTCAGACTTAACCAGAAAATCCTTCTTGAAACTGAAGTTTTGCTGAAATTGGTATATTTCTGGTAAAAGAAAAAAGCCTTCTCATTTCAGCTAACCAACATTTTCACTGAGAGATTCTGACACAGTTCTCATGGTAAAAAGGTATTTTTAAATTTTTATTATGATTCAGTAGTGCTATATTTACATACAGTACATTACACTCTGTGTTTACTTAATCTCAAAAGATATAACAGTAATATATGGAATAGTTATTCACAGTGGGAAGACTTTATGTATACATTTGATATATTAACCTGCTATTGTTTTATGTTTATGGAACAGCAGCGTAAAAATATAAAATACTATAACACTTGATCTTTGATGACATTATTATGCTAATAGAGCATAGTTTTTGTCTTCTGAAGAGATTTTTCCTTTCCACTGTAAAAAATCACCACCTCCCATTATTTTTTCAACACTGCTCTATACACAATTGCCGATAGCAGATTCTTCATTTTCCACACAATTCTGGGGCCAAAAAGGCAAGACATGTTCTGAGTTAGACTTGACATCATACTAGACCACACTTACATGTCCACTGTGAAGAAATATGAGCATCCTCAGCTTCTACCAGCCACGTTTGAATGCTGGCTTTGCTGCATTTTGCAGCTCTGGACCAGCAGCCATTACTTTGGTCTCCGCCTTCAAGCTAAACCAAAAATGCAAAAAGCTGTCTCCAATGTTTCTGTTGGATAAGTATATAAGCTTGCTTTCAATATTTTTTAAGAAACACTGGATTTTATTGTACCATAGTTCTGGACTTGCTGTGGTCTTCTGGGCTAACAGTAAAGGACAAAAATAGACAAAGAGCTAGTAGAAATATTTTGGCAGGAGGTCCTTGCACAGGACACCAGGGACTTAAAGTGAAAATTTGATGTTTTCCTCACATTCATAATGTCTTTTTTTGTCAGCAGCTGAAAATCTGGTTAACTGTGTCCAGAGCAGTTCTCTTGGAGCACAGTTACTGAAACCACCAATGAGCTAATAACAGCTGGGAAATAATATCCTGGAATCCACATTTTATCTCAGGACTGCAGCAGGTGGCAGTCACTGTGCCATAATTTTCCTCCGTTTTCTAGAAAAGATTTCTAGAAATCACAGCAATCTGTGCAGGATTCAACTTTGGCATCAGTAGTTCTGAGCTGAAATTCATTTTTCTCTGTTCACTGCTATTTCCAAGAAATTTCCTATAGACTCAAAAATGCATCTTACACTAATGCTCATTCTAAATCACTTCAGGCATCTTATTTGTCCACATTTTCCTCATCTCCAGCACCTGGTTGAAATGCAAGAGAAAGCCTGGGCAAAGAAGTAAGAACACCTTTAAAATTTTTTTCTAAATTGTTATTTTAACATAAAGGATGGTTGCAACATTTTTTGTGAGTTTTTCGGCCTTTGTTTGTTTTCATGCTGCTTACAGCCTCTTTTTGGGTACTTCTGTTGATTTTTGTCACCTTAGTTGAGGATGTTTAGAGCTGCTGAAACCCTGCAGGAAAGGCTTATGTAACCGTGGTTGACTCTTTACAGCTTGGTGCAGGAAACATAAATAGTTCTCACTTCTGAGATTCTGTTTCTTTGTTCCACCACTTCAGTGGACAAACTTTCTTGCTGTGACACGCTTGATAGATGTTGCAAGAGATTAGATGAGGCTCATGGAGATTAGGGCTACCAGAAGCAACTACCAAGCGTACATGGGCATATCAAATTAAAGACCCTGCTGTACTTGCACTGTTTGCTGGAATCTTCTTTTACCTTCCATGGGTTATTTTCAGAGACAAGGTGAAGTGTGTTCCAGCACAGGAATGCTTAAACACTAAATTTAATATCCACAAATTTCTTTTCTGTATTTTGAAATTAGCCAGCAAACTCTCTGTTTTACTAACTAGGCAAGTATTTTTCTAAACAGCATCAGTTTGCTTCACTTTCGAATTTACTTATGGAGAATTACCTACTGTAACTGCTCCAGTTCATTTAGGTCCCTGTTCACTATATTTTCTTTCAAGTTATTTTGATAAATGTGCATACTGACATTTCTTAACCACAGTAGATGATTTTACAGAGCATCTTTGAGGTACAGACCAAAAATTTTCACATGTGGTACAGTTCAAGTGAAAAACACTGCATATAATTCATTTACCCTTTGAAGAACACAACTTAGGGGAACTCAGTGCTAAAAAATACAATGTTATACAGAAAAACAAGTCACTAGCCCAACTTATACCTGCCCCACTGTGGTAAAACACATCCTTCTAACAAGAACAAAAACCTCATGGATTTCGGATTACTGACAAAAGCCAGTGATAATGACTTCCATGTATTTCTTTTTTTTTCCCTCTAAAACTCAAGACAATTTTAAAACTGCTTTCTTCTAGGTACTGTAGTCCAAAGGGAAACTTCAATAATATAATTGAAATAGTAAACAAGTAAATGGAAAGGTGAAATGTACCCTCCACCATTATACACTCATTTTTATGTGTTTCCTCCCAATTTAAGTAAATTTTTCATCACACTGACTAAATTCACTTGAGTCCATATTTCACTCAGATATCTTTAGAGCATCTCTCTCTTTTCTCCTCTCCCCCAAGTCACTATAATGTTTGTCACAGGTCTTTATTTTTAAAACCCACCATTTTGCCTCATTTACCATAGTAATATGCCTGAGAATAATCATACTAGTATTTTTAATAATTATTAATAAATTAATTACATCATTATGCTATCACTGTTGATGATCCACTTTAACTTGTGTGACAAAGAACTGCTGTAATGAGATAGTGAGACTTTATGTATACCTTTGATATATTAACCTCCTATTAACCTGTTTTATGCTTATGGAACAGCAGTGTAAAAATGCATTTGGAAACATCCAGAAGTCTTTGTGGGCTGGCTGCAACTAAAAGTATCTCAAACTTTAAAAGAGACATGAGCATAAGGAGTAAAACAAAGCTTTATGGCATAGTCACCAATTTGTCTAGAAGAAATGGCATTGGAGGGTATCTTGTGTCTTTCCCATTTCATTTGAGATAACCATGGTGGTTTCGTTAACACAAGACCTTAGGCTCCTTAAACAGCTACTGGTCCATTACATTTGGAAGCACTTCCTAAATAGGGTATGAAATCATATATTCATTTTTTACAGAGACACCAATGGGGAGCAAACAATGACAGCTGAACTTAATGCTATTCAACATTTAAATTTAGCTGGGGAATTTCCATCCTAAATTCAGAAAATATCTGCTTAAAGATAAACACTGAAATATATTGAAGATGCATATTACACAGGAAGCATTTTATAATTAACCTTGTCTGACATCTAGTAAACACTTCAGAAAAGCTCTTTTGGTCTCTACTTCATTGATTTTAATGGAAACCAGAGACCTATTCTATAAAGTACATATAGAAGGCCATATACCACAATGCAAGTAATTTGGCATACGTCCATAAGTCTTGAAAGGAGAGGCACTTAGAAGTGTGAATGTGAATTGCTTTGCAATCTGCAGTGTGGTAATATAGCTGTCAACCATATTTCATGTTGTGTAGGACTATGGATAGAAAGCATCTCTGAAAGACATGATTTTTAACTCACAGAGACTCAATGACTGACATCAAAGTACTTTTTTTTTTTTTTTTTTTCTACTGGGGTCTAAAAAGCCCTGTGAAGAAGTGCAGTAAAGAAGACTACCTTTCATACAATGTGAGGAACTTACCTAAAATCCAGTAGAAATATGAAAAATCCTTCTATAGAGTGTACATACAATATTAAAGAAAAAGAAGATCAATGCACTTACATACAGCCAGAAATGTGAAAGTTGGTGGTTTTGGAATGAAGGGTCTGTGACCCCCTAAAAGGTTTCAATTCCTTCTGAGTTTTCACCCTTGAGTTTTACTTTGGGTTATGGGGTGACAAAAATTATACTCGAAACAATATCTATCAAGCTACCAAGATGCTCCTTTCTTCAAGATGAAATCATTAAAAACCACCAAGTCTTGGCAGCATTTCTACCTGAAATTATTTGTTCTATAAAATTCTCTGGCTATTTAGCTTCACTGAAAAATTTTGGTATATCTCATCTGAGTTCTAGTTTTGTACCAGATCATGAACACATGAAAATCTCTACTTGCTTCTGCTTTCATTATGAAAGTTTCCCCACTATTTATACATGGCCATCTAAATCAGACAGTAGTGCTGAATTAATGCATTACAGTAATCTGTAATACTTAATTAATCTGTAATGTACCTATATTCATCTAAAAAAAGACAAAATTGACTTCCGTAGCAAAATAACATGATTTATGTTAAAACCTTTATTTTCTTGCACAACTGGTTATCTCACTTTCAACTACTCTTTGATGTGTTATGTGTTCTGAGGAAGCCATCAGGCTCCTCTATAGTGCAGTTTCTTCCTATTCCGTAATTCTGTATCAGGAGAGCATTTACTTACCTCTGTAAAGATGTTTAGACAATTTAGGACACACTACTTAAAAACAATTATTACTTTTATATTCTAAACACTGTACGAGCCATATATAGGAAAAAGGGTATAGTATTCACAGAACAGGCATTTTAAAACGAAACAGGGGTTCTAAGCATTCAGATTCTGAATGAGGGGAGGGTTTGAGTTTTATGCCCAGTACTACTGCACTGAATGCAATATTGCTGTGTAGACGGAATTAATCTTTCAAAAACCTCTTCACCTCTAGAAGCCTTAGAATTTAATAACCAGTTCAAATTAGTCCAATTCAGGATGTAATCCAAGTAACTTTCCTCAAGAAATGATAAAGAAAATACTCCTGCAAGTTTGGTGTTCTGTAGCTTCTACGTTTTATTTTATATCTCCCTGCTTTTCAGAACTCAATCATAATTAAAAAAAAAAAAAAAGTTTGAAATTGTTAAGAATAAAACCAATGCATTTGATAGTGGATAAAGCCAGGGTCAGTGTCTGAAAGCTGGTGCTTTCCCAGGCACGAGACTTGTTTTCCCCTGGGGTCATCAGGTCCAGGCAAGCTGCATTCTTTCTGCCAGGCACTTTGTAATGTGCAATGAACAGTGTCATTTATTTTCATTTCCTCATACTTAATTGCATGCTTCTTGCTTCCAATATTAAGTCAGAAGGCAGGTGGTAGAAGCAGTAAACTAAACTACTACTAGCTGTCGGAGTTACGGACCATGCTACTCTCCTTTTGAAACAACTCGATTGTTTACAATTCAGCAGAAACTGTTGAACTGGAAAAACACTTGCTTCCATTGCACATTCAACAGAGATTTTTTTCTTTTATTCTGAGAAAAGGAAAACCAAACAATGCTTAGCAAACACAGGCTTCTTAAATTTATCAACACTTTATCACAGTAGTAGGAAGAAATATATAAAGTTACTGGTTTTTGTAAATGTACCAAAAATATTTTTAAGGTGTAGATGGATGCCTGCTTTAGCCAAATAACACATCAGTAATGACACTTTTGGAATTAATGAATTCAGTAGTAAGCTAGTTAAAAATTTAATGATCATGCCTGAATATAGAAATAAGACATTTATTAGGTATGCAAAATTTACGGTTATTGTATTTGGAATTACATTATTTCATTCATTGCAGAAGATAGCATTTATTTAATTTTCACCTCTTAAAATTTACAAAATAAAGTTTTATCAAAGACCTCACTAAAGAACTTACTTAACTTCACCTTCATGATGCACCTGGACTTTATTTCTGATGTATTTTACAGATGGGTATGTCACCTATACAGACAAGTCAGATTTATTGGCATATTTAGGTCACTTATTGCATTCATAAGTAACACTTTATAAGGTACAAGAATTTGTTCAAGTAGCAACTTTTGCAACAGATTTGTGTAATTGTTGAAATATTCTGCTGAAGCAGATATTGAAATCACTCCAAATGGCTATTAAAAATGACAAAGGGGAAAAGCTAGAGTAAAAATAAATATATTAATTATTCTGTTAAAATTATTTCATCATTATTATTAATTATTGATTATATTAATTATTATATTCATTTCTTAATAATTCATTATTAATTTATTATATTCATAGTCCTTTACAACACTTCGCACTCCAGTGACTTCTAACTCTGCACAAGTGTTTTTGTAAGAAAGGAGGTGCCAGCTAGTCCTTCTGAAATTATCTAATAATGCTAAGTCATAAATACAGGATTTCAACAAATATTTACTTATTTGCATAATAATACAAGTGTTAGTAACATAACCAGCAAAAAAGCACTACATCAGAACATCCTCTCCATTTTAGTTCATAAGCTTTCTATGTACATGCCCTTCTATGCTAATTAATAACTCAAAGAGTATACAGTTTCCTGTTTATCATATACAGTCCTGTTCACTTTCTGTAATACCCTACAACAAGATTACTGATGCTGTTATCATAGGATAGCATCTTTCAGCTGCAAGAAATACAAATACAGGCAAGTTCAGGCTCAATCCTACTAAACTTTTCATGCAAAATTCTACATGGAAAACTGTACACCTTGGCACTACACCCTCTTGAAGTCAGCGGAGCTCTGAGCTAACAAAGGATTGCCTTGCTTGCCCAATAAAATGGAATTGTGGAGCTTCATATGAGGAGGAATGAGACATCCCATTTAGAAATAGCAGCAACATCACAGCAGGCATACTTTATTAACCCAAAATCCAGTCCTAATCTCTTGTGTCTGAAAAAAAGATCTAAGCAGGTGGGCAAAAATTAAGTTACATTTTTGACCTTTCCGACTACCAGAAAATCTTGACTGAATTTGTTCATTTTTATAAAAAAATCTTTTTCTTCATAAAATCCTATGGTGCATCCAGACCATCCTAGACAAACTGAAGATCCAATTACTAAGAAATGAGTGGGAAAATGTTCAATATTTTGAAAGTTACTGAATGTAGCAGAAGGGAATAAAGGTGACCTCACCCCTGATACATAACAGCTGTGTTAATTACCCAATACAGCCTCGCCCCCGATGAGTTACAGCTATATCCAATAAAGATAAGTGTGATAAAAAGGAGTGGGCTAGGTGGTAGGGAAAATCATGAAGGAGGAGGAGCCTTGAGGAAGAGGGAACTAGAGGATCATGAAGAAGGAGGAGCCTGGGGAGAGAATCCCTGTTGTGAGGTCAATCTGGGTCTGCAGTTGGAGCCTGCAGTCACAGTCTAGCTGGGTAAGAGCCTGCATTCAGAGTCTGCAAACCAATACATGCAGTCATAGTTTAGCAGGAAGTAACCAGCAGTCATGGGATGCAAGGGAAACTTACAGCAGGAGCTTGCTGCAGCCAGAGTCAGTGAATAGTTGGAGTCAGGATTGCTGAGCTGTAAAGAGGAATAAACCAGGACCCTTTTCATGCTGTGATAAACAAGAAGTCTGTGTCTCAGCTCATTTCTATCCTCTAACAAGTGGGCTGCTGCCACAACTGAACTGTCTAATACACCAAATTTTGATTTTCTTGTATGATGTAGCTTTTAATATATTTAATTTTATTTCTTTTCTGTGAAACTCAGGTTTGCAAACATAGTTTCTTAAAGGTACTCAGGAACCTCATTAGATTGCAAAGTATTCATACAGTCCCATTAAAATCAATGGAAGTTAAATGTCTTCTGAAAATCCCCATCAGTCTTTTTTCTTCCCATTCCTTTAGCATTAAAACTTCATAGGAAATATGATCTTTAAGGCCAGAGTTTTAATCTCATTGAAATACCTATTTCCTAAGCAGCAAGCTAATTTGTTCTGCCTTACGATCAGGGAAGGACCAAAAAAACTTGAGGTGGGGTGAGCAATAATTTTTAGTTGACCACCACTTTCCATATCAAATTTGAAAAATTTAAGGTGACTGCCTTTTTACCCCTTACCTAGGTACTGAAATTAGGTGAGATGCATCAGACCTTACAGATTAGAAATAAGTTCTTTTGGATGTATCTTCAAAAAATGAAGATGTATCCATCCATCCATTCCCCATCACTCTGACCAGTGTTATTTGCTCCACCTCCCAGCCTCTCTTGTAATCTGTACTTTAAGACAAATTAAAGACAAACCCAGAAAAAAAAAAAAAAAAAAGGGAATCTCAACTGAATCCATGGAAAGCTTTTAAATTCTGAAGAAGAAAGGGTTTAACGTGTTCCTCTGCCCTCAGGATTGTCTATTGCCAAGATCTTGGTAACAGTACTTTTGAATTATTTTGCATTACCTAAGTCCACCCACATTATGAAGAATGAGCATAAGGAGCATTTTCAGTCTTTCGCTACTCCAGTAATGCACTATATAATACCTTTTTGAATATAAAAACATTCTTTTTTGGGGGAGGGGAAGAAGAGGGGGCAGGACAATCTACCACTCAATAGAATTCCTGGCATCCAGCTTAGCTATCAAAATTTCTTAACAAGTCCTGGGGAGACCTAGGAATGGCACACAACAGAATTACCTCGGAAAGTCAGTGCACTCAGGAGAAATTGGAGATATCAAAGGGAAGGGACTATTAAAAGGCTTTAATCTACAAAGTTATGTTACATTTAGCATGCATAGGGGAACAGACCTTTATCCACCGAAGAGTCGCAACATACAGTTTTATCATAAACACTTTTTTCATAACCCAGAGGGGAATAAGTCTTTCCTCTCAAAGACAGTCAGATGCAGAAGTATTTTCCAACTCCTGCTAAAAAATGTCATTAGGAGAGACAGAGAAAGTAAGATGGTAGCAAGGTGAGTGATGCAGCGGGGTTATGGTTTGTAGCAAGAGAGATCCAGGATCTATCACTTGATTAAATAAAACAAAACAGTAAACTTTTCAAAATTAAATGCCTTATACCCAAAAGACAACTATGTCTCCCTTTCTGTAAGAGAAAACCCTAGTTACTAAGCCCTTATCAGTCGTTCATCCCTGCATACTCAGGAAACCATTAGTTGGGAAACTTTCTGAGGTGGGAATTCTGGAGGGCAAAATTTCCACACATATAATTGATAGACCTCTAACAATTACCAGTTAAGTTATATAGGTTAGTTGGGGAAAAGCATGCTTACTTTGAGAACTCCAGGGCTTAAATGTAAAAGATGATGATGCTCTGCATGGTTATTGCATTTGCATTTCTGCTGGCATTATCCAAAAAAAAACCACGTCTGTGTACTGCAGACATTGATAACTCAGGATGAAAATGCTCCTGACCTTATCCTGCAGCTGATCTGGGGTAATTTGAAATTAGGCAAGATAAGTACTCACAGTACTAAGCATGAAAGTCTGCCTGTAGAGTCCAGCCTGATATTTTTTTTGGAAATTAAGGGTCTTTCCCAAAGGACTGCACTGTTTGTATTTTTAAAGTCAATCAAACGTGTTTATTTTCGCAGTCCTCACGACCAAAGTCCTCACGGAAAAAAATCTTACTATTTAGAAAAATTATGATCCTACAAAGATATATTTATCGGACTTCAGCCAAGAAGACTGCTGAATATAACTGCCGCATTAGCAGTGTCATGTTGGCCGGCCTGCAACACAGATTGCTTTGAGCCAATAGAACAAAACCATTAAAAAAAAAGAAAAAAATGCAAAATCCACTTCCTTATACCTTTGTGGACTCACTCCACGTATTTTTGACTGCCATTTTGATACTGTATTTGGAAGCATCCAGAAGTGTTTGAGGGCTGGCTGTAACTAAAAGTATCTCAAACTTTAAAAGAGACATCTAGTATTCATGCACAGAAATGCCTTTCATGTTGCCATTTAAAGAACATTCATTGTGGTATCTTGCAGATCACTCATTTACAGGCCATGTCTATGTATCTACAAATTTCCAAACTGCAGTGTTTGTTTTTCCTCTGTCCATATCAATACCCCAAAAAATACCGCTTACCCTTTGACATGATAAATGACTCTGCAAGGATTTTATTGCTGAGATGCAAAACTCTGGAGAGTCATGCAATCATGCAATCTAATTAGTCTTTTAGACAGTGAAACATCATTTAGGGGAGAGATACTTTCCAAATAATATTATCAGGATTGTCTTTTCCCTACCTCTTCCCTAAATCATCTCCATAGACATAGATGTGGACAAATACACTGCCATACACTATCCAAATGACTGTCCTGGATCAGATCATTTCCGCTTAGACAGACCATTGTTTTTTGCTGTATTTCATTTAGAAAGGCTTTTTGAGTTGTAGACAGAATCTTTACAGAGTACACATTGATGAGTACATGTTGAAAATGAAGAGAATATATTTGTAAGTTCTGTCACTCCCTATACTCCATTTCAATTTTATTTTTTATGAAGACATTTGAGAGCAGTGGAGAATCTAGTTTGAAGCTTTATTTTTATTTTAGTTTTCTCATGTCCAAATTATAAAAGGCAGATCCCAATTCTTTGGGTACTGCAATTTAATTTACTAAAAAAAGATAAATTTTTTTTTCTACTTTTTGCTGGATAGCCGCTCACAGCTGAAATTGCTCAGTCATAATGAAAACACATTACTGCATTCCAAATGCTTGCACAAGTATACATCTGTGGAATAGTTTCCTTTTACTTAAAGTTATCTGCAGGGAAAAGTATTGGTAAAATATACCATTCTTGAGAGAGTTTTCAAAAAACGTTAAGCAGAGTTAAAAAAATATATTCCAGGTGACTATTCTATTGAACTCTAATTTGAGTAACTCTAATGCTGATGTCTAATTTTGCTATCATTTCTGCTCAGGATTTTCCCCTCCCCTCTTATGGAAGCTTACAAGAGTACCATGCAGTTTCATAAGAGGGCTGGATATGGTAACTCATCCTTAAATTTCTCACCCTTGCCCCTAGCAAATTAGATTTGCAAATTAGACAAAGCAACTACTTTTTTCAGACTGTGATACAGAACATGTTTCAAGCCATTCACTCATTAGAAAAGAGTATAAATTTCTTGAGCTGCATTATCAGAGCCAAATGTTTCATAAACTACAAAATGACATGTTTATTCTGTTTGGGGTACTTGCTCATTCATTCATGCCTAACAGAAAAATCAGATTATTGCCTACCCAGTCAGAAGCAGCAATTTAAAAATAATTACACTATAACAAAGGCATAAAATTCTTAAACCTTGACACACCTTCCAAAAATTACAATGAATTTCTCAATTTTCTTTATTCCCCCTAAACCCCCTTTTTCAGTATTGCAAGTTCATTTACTAGCAAAATATGTCTGCTTAATGGAAGCAACCACTTACTCTTTATCAACACCTTTGAAGCTCAATTATACTGAGGGTAAGTATACTTATTAAAACACATGTATTGAACAAAATTTGGATGAAGTATTTTTCTGTAATCCTTAAAGTTACATAACTACAAAAGATAATGCAAGTAAATGAAACCTATATCTGGCTAATTAATGCACACAATTAAAAGTACATAATTGTCTTTTCATTCCCATTTAGATCCCTATTCAAAAAAGCACTTAAGAATGTCCTGTTCTTTAATGTGCCTACTGTACTCCTGTAGGCATATGACGAACCAAATATTTTAGAATGTACTTAGGCATGTGTTTAAGAGGTCTGCTGAAACCAGATGTTAGTCTAGAAGAGCATGCAAAGGAGAGCACTCATCCCCCTTGGATTGAAGAATCTATTAAATATGTTTCTGAATCAAAGGAAACAGAGTAAAACAAAGTAAATGTTCATCCCAACTGAAAGGAAAAGCAGGAAATGCTCTCAGAGGCTGACAAAGCCTGCTGTTTCTATCACCAAGTCCAAAGAAGTAAATCAAAGTAAGGAGTAAATACAGACATTCACAGCACTTGCTGCACAACCCTCTTCAGAGTTTCTTGAATCAGTGATTAAGATCTTCCTAAGTGAAGAGGACAGAAAAGGCTGTCATTATGCTAGCTGGTATCACAACTAACCTCTACATAATTAAAGCCTTTTTCCATATTCACTTTGTTACTTAGAAGTCTGTCTGCTTAATAAACTCATAATGCAGCATAGACTGTTTGTTCATAGTTTTGCTTTTTTCACTACCACAACACCATAGCAACCTAAATACCAAATATTTATTTTCTTTCTCAAACACTGCAAGTTATTTTATGAAAAATTTTATGCAAATTGGGCAATACGTTGACTCATTCTGTTTGTCTCTCTTACATGTATCTCTAAGGCATCTATCACCATGGTGTCAAAATGCTGTGGTAGTGTAGTATTTGCCAGCTTTCTTGTCTCATGAGTGGTATCGTCATTTTTGTCCCCTTTTATATAGCCTTTTTATACAAAGTCTAAGGCAGTATCAGCTAGGGCAGAACAATCATGGATTAAATGCTTTCTGTAGTAATAAACAGAAATCAGCAGAAAAATTAATCATCCTTACTGTTTCCTTCAGTCTTCATTTACTCTGAAAATACAGTCACTACTAGTAGAAGGCGCTCTTTTGATGAAGGCTTCTCTGATTGCAAAAATCCTGGACTCTACTTAAAATCACTTGCATTCCACCTCCAAACCAGCTCTTATAACCCACAGCTGTCCACACAACACTGCACTGTCCTAACAATTTTTTGTATTACATAATTCAACTTATTTCCCTCCTTAGAACTCATTCAGAGTGCATCACCCCCTAAAACATACTGTAATCATTTCAGGTCCAGACCAATGTCTTCCTACAAATGAGTTGTGTTATTGTGAGACCCAGGCTGTGTAAACAATCCTGTAGAGCTTCCATGCTACTACAAAACAGATGAGGGACAAGAAACACTGCAGTTGTAAAGATACACCTGCTGTTGATGGTAGAAGTTAAGACCGTTTTTCCCCTCCTCCTCCTTTAATAGCAGTCCAAGGGAGAGCACAGGAAACTGCAAATAAACTTTTTGAAAAATATTTGAAAAAAACTAACATGGGCCAAAACATCGTGATGGTGTATTTGGCTCAACTTAAAATAGAATGATTTTTCTCCCAAAATATTAAATGGAAAAAGTATAACAAGAAAGAAGTGAAATGGAAAATTGCTAAAGCTGAACAACATTACACAGAAAAAAAAAGCAGCATTTTTTCTAGCAGCTCTGAGATTATATGAGAAAGAAAGAAAGGATGGGGAGGAGGGAAAGAGGGAGGGAGAGGTAAGACAAGGGAACATGAAGCAGACCAAAAACAGAATAGTTATGGAAAGACTAAGAAATTAAGAGAGAGCAAAAAATCAACAAAGGCATATTCAAGACTTTAAATATTCTATAGACTAGGTTTTCTATAAAAAACTTTAATGTAATTTTCTGCTCATCATTTATAAAACTGGATTTTTTCTAGTTTATCTTGCCATCTTGCTTCCACTTCTCTTACCTACAGCATGTTTTACTCTGTGGAGTTTATCTTACTCTCTGCAATTCTACATCATAGTTATCATATAATTCTTAGCTAATGTTTTAATTTAAAGCCTTTTTTTAAAATCATTGGTAAGATACGATTATTATTGGAAGGCAAGAGCCTCCAAACAGAAAAATGTTTCACTTTTTAGTTGTTCTCAAGGATAGCAAAAAAGTTTGACAGCTGACATTTGGGGAAGCAAAAAGAGCTTGAAATACTGCATTAATAAAGCATATTTTGTCTTTCTTAATGGAACATATACAGGGACATTGTAAAAATAAATTACTCTCCTCTAAATTTAATATACAGATTCTTCATTGATCACGATGCTTTATCACCAATGAAATGTACTGCATTTTTAGCACATCCAAACTCATATGAAAGTGATGATTTATATATATATACAGCACCTTACATCTTCAAAGAGTTTGTAAATAGCAACACCTTCAGTGTCATCCTCTGTCACTAATGCAAAATGTAAGACTTGACATCAGAAATATGTAAAACAAGAAAATTTAGATTTTTCAAAGTACAACTGATATTAGAGAGATCTAAAATTTCCACTGATATATGAGAAACTTTGCCTAGAAAAAAAACTAGGTCTCTGTGAATTTCCACTCAGTGGAGGCGGGAACAGGCATGAAACCTCTTCCTTTGCAGAAAATAAATGAACATCACCATTTCTTTTCAGTATTACAAATTTTTTTGTTGACTGAATGTTCACAACCTCTGCCTCGCAAGGCATCAAATAATATCATTTATCAGATATAAATGAATCAGTCAATTCTGTTCAGCTCATAACTGACCCTCTTTCTACATTCTAGAAATGAGTGGATGTATTTCTGTATAGCCCATGGCTATATATATAGCCATATAGCTAAGGCACAGCTTAAAATCCTGCCACATCATATAGGTTTATATGACTGCATATGTTATATTTCAATACATTTTTGAAATTACTTAATTTGATGTATCTTCTTGCAGCTGGCCTACTGAATTTCAAGATTGCTATCACAGCCAGTTGCTATGAGAGTTCACCTCTTTTGTACAAATGACTGATAACACTGTGACTGCTGTTAAATTCCTGGACAGATTAAATGAAGCTCACCTCCCCCTAGATCTGAAACCTCTTCAAGCTGCTTTTTAAAGCCACATAACAAGTGTTTTGTCCTTACATTACCGTTCCACTTTTTCTTCCCTGTCTTAAAGGAATTTTCATTCTTCTAGTTCTCATGGGAAATTGTGTTAAAATTCAAGAACCTGACCTTAGGTTGCATTGAATATTCCCATTGACTTCAGGCCATAAAAAAGGAAAACTGTGAAAAAGAGTTATATTCTGTCAGGAAGAATATGGCTCCAAATGCTGGAATCATCCTGACAGCTCTATTTCAGAAGTTAGCCAAGGAGAAAAAAGGGGCCAGACATCTTGAAAATTACATACACATACCTCACACACATGTATACACATACAAAGCGTAAAAGGAGAGTAGAAAAGAGAACCTGGAAAGAAACCTTGCCAATTTATCAAGTGGCAGATGAATTATCCCCAAGACTTTCATAGAAGCAGCAGCCACCCCATTTTAAGGTGAAATTTTATTTCAATCTCAGCTGCAGTGTAATCTCAGATCCATCCATCCATGTTTCCCCCACTCCCCCTCCCTTCCTCTCACAGTCCCCCCGCTCCCTTTCCAACTCACATGGCAAGTAACTTTGAGGCATCACTTCCTCTCCAGTACCACAGGTTTTGTGGGCCTGTCTAGATAGGAATTGCAGGAAGGATTGGATTGATTAAAAAAACCCAGGTTAGTAACAAATTTATTCCAATGAATTTTAATCCCAGTTGAATCTTATGAATTCCACGTACCTTTTTGATAATTTTTGGTGTGTTTCAGAGTATTTTCAACATTCTCCCCACCAAAGAACATTCTAGGGAAAACTAGTGGAGTTATATGGAAAAAAATTGGAAAACTGGATCTATGTGAAGAGTTTAGCTCTCACTATTGTTTCCACTCAATGTCTACTATTTATTTTCCTGCACGATGGCTCTGCTTCAAGTTTTCTGGAAATTACACTACACAGAAAGTCTTAAAAAAAAAAAAAAAAAGCTTTGGAATTTTCCAGTGTTTGGTCTTCCTTAATACCAGAAGCACATTTCACCTCTGAGTTTAGCAAGCAGACTCTTAGGTGCTGTTTCATTATTGGCTTAAGCTACCCTAAGTATGGAGTGTGCCAAGAGGCAGACCCACTCACCACCTTCCACCCCCTCCTTGCCTCAGACCTAGGTAAATACTCATCTCATCATCAGTTCTCATGCTGCCTCAGAGTCAGCCAGATCAAAAAATACTAAAATGATCCACCTGAGATCTGAGCCACAGACTAATTTTCAGATGGTTCCTGACACAGCTGACCTTGAAGCCAGAAGTATGCTCATTCTCCCTAGGGAGGCAGCAGAATATGCAGCTGAAAAGAGAGCTGTACCACCATCTTCAGCAGCAGCACAGATTTAAATTTGCTGAAGCTTACTGCAAAACCACAGCTTTGTTATGCTAGGAACAACTCCCAAATGAACCAAATTGTACAAAAGAAAAAAGCAGACCTTGACCCTTGATTTTAGTGTTCAAGGAAGACAAGAAAATACAGATTCTCCTGAATCAGAAATGCCAGATGGCACAGAGGCACATTTGAGTATGTTTCCAAAGCAGAATTAGTAATAACACCCTACACCTGGACGCTGTGCCTGCACTAACTCCTGATTTACAAGAAGTGCTAGTAATGATGGGGGCATATCCCTTAAGCCGTGTGTAAAAACGTGTACCTCAACAAATTTCTTTCCAACAGCTTAAGGGAGATATTGTCTGGCCTTTTTGGGTGTGCATAGAGAGCACTTTGAGAAGCTGCTGGAAGACACACAATAATACACATGGGCTATAGTCCCAGCTTTCAGCAGTAGTGATCCCATGAGACCGATTGTAGTAACACTGCTGGTTTATACCTTCTGATGCACAGTCAACTCAAGTTTACTGCACTCCAATGTTTGAGTTGGAATGTTAGGAAACTGCATCTATTAAAAATTTGAATAACCACTGCAGCATATTCAAATGTAAGAAATGCCTTTATACCACCTAAGACAGGCAAAAGGCTAGGGAAGCAGGGCAAACACAAGCCTGGTCCAGCCTGATTTTGTTGCCTTAAATTGTGCCATTGAGCTGGTTTGCTTCTGGGGCAGGAGGAAAGCAATTAACTCCCCTTGTGCAATCCAACACCACCAGAATACCTTAGGTTTGATGCAAAACTATCCAGAGAACCTGAAATGCTTCAGAAATACCTCCATTTTTAATAGCTGACAACAGCAACTCTAAGTATTCCATTTATATTTCTTCTACGATACTTCAGAAGATCTTACCCTGGAACACTTGTGTCTGGTGACTAATTACATAAGAATTGTTCATTTTTGTCCTTACTACCCCAGGTGTGTGTTCACAAAGTTAGTCCTTTATCTGTGACGCACTTCTGAAAGAGAAAAACAAAAAGGCAGAGAAGCCTGGGGGATTTGATTAGTTTCTTCCAAGATATTTAATTGCTATTACAGCCAGAAATATGTAATACACTATAGCATAATTTTCTTTTGGAGGGTAAAACTTGGGTTAAATACTAGCACAAATTCCACATGATAGCAAAGTAATCTCAGGAGTTTTAAAAAACAGAACATGGCAAGCTAGACTTCCACTGGTTATTTGTGGTTCACTTTATAAATTTTGGGCACAGAATCAAACCTTAACATTCTACATAGAAAGCCAGAATCTTTCTGAAAGATCTTTTACAAATCAGCAAGACTGGAAACAATTTGATAGAAGACTTACTGTGCATGCTCTTCCAGCCATTTCACTAGAAACTCATTTTAGCTTTCTCTGAGGTAGAGATAAACCACAGCTAAGAGACAGTTATTAAATCTTCTTTATACATTCTGTATGAAATGTATTAAACTACAAAAATACTACATTCAAATAAGGTTAAGGGTCTGACTTAAACCCACAAAGACATGGAAATTCAGAAATATTGTGTCTTCCTACCCTTTACTCTCTTCAGTGTGGCTAGGCATTGTAGCAAAAATGACTTGTGCTCAGATTCCTTAAACCTCTTCTTTATGGTACATTTCTCCTTTAAGGTACTTTCTATTTTAAGGTTATTTCAGTTTGCACCCTCTTTGTGGGTTGAATTATGCCCTGGACAGTCTGGGGAGGTTGTTTGTTTGTTTTGATTTTTTTTATCCTTTCATTTTTTAAAAAAATTATAGACTCACAGGGGTGAGAAAAAATGAAGCAAAAGTATGTATCTGGTCTTGGCAACCAGATATTCTTACTTTTATTTTTTAACACATACCTTACAAATCATGCTCACGAGAGACAGGCAGGACATGAGAGAGATATGTAGGACACGCATGACTCTCAGCAAGTGCAAGCACATGCTTCAGCTCTCTCCCTGCCCCCCATGCAGTTCCACTTACACATATGTAAATACCTATTACATATTTCTCCGGTGAACTAAATAGGAACCGTGCAGTTGATACTGCAAGACACTGTGCCAGAAAATACCTTGGGGCCCTCTTCCATGATGGACTTTTTCCCCTTTTCCTGAATACAACCACCAGTGGAGGTCACACTTTATTCAAAAGAAAGATGCTTGCAGCTCCTCCTTCCAGGGGGCTGCCAGCCTTGAAACCACCTCCTACACTGTGGTACAGTAGTTTGGGCCTGCTGACCTCTTGGGCAAATTGCAAATTGTGTCTTCTCAGGATAACTTCAAAGCAGAAAAATTCCACTGCGAGGAGGGGGAGGGGTATCTTAGGAGGACGGTGGGGTTTTTTTTTCCTATATTCTACAACTGTGAACAAGTCTGAGTTTCTTTTCATTCTCTTTTATTTCAAATGATTCTTTGTTTTCACTTAATTACTGTCAGTGTATTATGCAGTCTCCACACAGGTATTATAAATCTATACGCATTCAACAAATTGTTAGAAACTTGACCTTTCGAATGTGGCCTGACAGCCCCCCTCCACGTTTCATAGCATCTGATAAATCTGTATATTTAACTCTGTTATACTTACACATTCTACTGGAAGAGCCCATTTTTAAAGCTGAACAGCCAACACAGACTATTTTCAACTGGTACCCCTGCCAACTGCTAAAAAAAATAGGACAATGGCCATTCCAATAAGAAAACAGTGTTGATTACACTCTGGTAACCAGAGTAAAGGGAGATGATTTGGAGGATGTCCACAAACATTAATCTTTGCAGTTTGACTGCGATAAAAGTAAACCATTCAAAATCCTCAAACAAATAATCCTCAACAAAACAGTGTAAGACTATAAAATAATACCAGTGATGTAGATTTATCTTAAGATATCACAGAACAAGACACAGGGGATTGAGAGAAATTCCTTAAACAGATAACACTTGACAATAGTAGACAATCTCTGTTAAAGAGTGAGAGAAACAGAAAGCCGTAGCCTTGACCCAGAAAAGGTATTTCTGCCTTATACAGCATAAAAGACAGACATTCAAGAAAAGCTCATCCATGAGAAATGGTGATCTCCTATTGCTGCCAAGGTCAGTCAGACCTGTTGTGATATGTTCTGTAAATGCTGACTCTATCACTTACAGTTTTCCAAGGACTTCCTTAACACCCAGAGCTTTTTTATTTTTATTGTGGAACAAAGCTATGACACGAAACTGTCAAACTAGAAAGCCCAGAAAAGGAAGACAGAGAGTTTTATTAGACTTGAGAGTGACAGTTCCATTGAGAAAAAACCCCATAATAGTTATAAGGAAGGGGATCTGAAGTTCCTAGAGACCCACCAGAAAAATGCTAAAATCTCAGCAAGGAAGAAAATTTTGCTCTCAAGTCAGCAGTCTCAACAGTTTATCACACCCCTTAAAAACTGACTGCAAATGACATGTGGATAGCATATCTGTGTGAATGGGATGGGATTTATTTGCTACAACAGAAAGCTCTAATGGAAACTCCCAACATACTTTTACTATACCTCAGTCACAACCTTTGGCACTTGAAATGCCATCTGTGCCCCTTGTGTGGTAATCTTCTGATGGCAATCATAAATCTCTAAGGGAGAAAAAGTCATTTTACTTTCTCTAGTTAAAAAAATAAAATGAGATAATAGATAAACTGTAATACCTTTTAGCCCTGAAAATAATTTTTTACTCTGTGAACTCTACTGTACTTATATGTACTCAGAGAGAATAGCATTTGGACCTCTCTCTCTGTTAACATCTATAATTCTGAGCTTGAAGTACCAATTAAACTCACATAAAAACATGTACATAAAGTACTTTTTTACCCCACTGCTTTGGGGTGGGAGCCTCCTGTTGAAACACCTACCTTGCCTGGAGATTTAAGAAACATCCCTCTCTTCACAGAGACCTTGTAAATATAAACGAAAATGAAAACTTTCTCTAGCAAAAGACATCTGAAATAGAAAAGAAGAGGTTTTAAGGAAGCATGATCCCCTCATGTCAGGGGAGCTCATGCAGGGGCAATTCAGCTTTGTTTGGGGGTTTATTAAATAGAACAATGATGACATCATTGTTCTGAATTGAAAACTGATTAATCACCTGCTTGGTGTCTGTCTTGCAGATGAGAATTCCCTGTTGAATGCTATGGATAAACTGGTGATACAGACTATTCCTTCTTCTGCTTGTGACCAGCCCTCTGTTCTGTTTTTTCTTTCTCCTGACTATTCAGCTGACATATTCATATGTACATTTGTAAAATACCTGCAAATACAGATGGGCATTTTAATGGTTTCAATTAATATAGACTTGTTCTCAAGACATTTGTATTTGATGCAGTCTCCAGATAACATTTATACAACTTATATGAATCCTCAGTTTTTGGAGGAGAAACCAAAATGCCTTTTTAAACTGTAAAATAAATTGTTGAAAACACAACTTTCCTTTAAAAAATCTAACTTTCTGAAGTTCCAGTATAGGCCTCCAGTACACTTCAGAAAAAAAACCAGTATGAAACCAAAAATTCCTGATCTCTTATACTTCTGGATGTTTCATGATTGATTTAACAAGGTAAGTGGAAGAGTGGAAAATTGGCAACCTTAGCAGTTGAGTATATCTTGCAATTGAGAACTAGTATACATCACACTGTGATGTATTTTTGAGCCTTCGTGCATACCATGTGGACAGTGTAGCTCATATAAAATCCTTGATAGGATAGAAAATACAAGAAGAGAATAAAAGGAACTTCATGTTTCCCTTTGTTTTTCTGACCATGAGAAATAATCTAAAGCCCAGTAAAGTGTTTTCTTTTGAGACCGGCCTACCTTCCCTGTCTGCAAGGCCACATTTAATTTGGTAACTTGAACTGAACCAGCTGGCAGTGTCTTTGAAACATATGGGAATGGATCAAAGCTGCAAATATGCAAGGTGAATTTTACATTTTTATATTTCTTTCATGGTAATTTAAGTTCTTGATTCTCTGAGATATTTTGTGCTTAATTCCTACTGTGAGCAATGGCAGATGAGTTGTAAGAACCTTTTCTGAGATGCAAAACACAGTTCAGCTTCAATCCATGTGTCAGTTCCTCCTCTAGTGTTAAATTGGTTGTATATCATTTGTTTGGACTGAGAAGATATGGCGATACTCAGGTTTTCTCTCTGCTTTGTAGCAAAGGGAATTCAGGGTCTTTCTTTAACTTTTAGAAGTGATTTGTACTTCCTTATAGAGAGCAATTTATTTTCATACAAGTGTGATAATTTGTGGACCATCATTTTCACCACAAACAAATTAAACAGGACAGAAGCAATGGCTAAAATAACAAAATAGCTAGCTCTTTCAATTCACATTTGATAACACTTTGTTTGACAAACTATCAGTTAGCCTTACAAACTGTTTAAATACTCTGAAATATTTATTACACCTATTAAGCTTTTATACCATATTGAAGATTTTTTTTTTCACATTGACTTATGCTCACTTATATATGCACACACAGAATGTCAACACTTAAAATGAATCAATTTCTTAAAGGATTTGAGTTCATTCTGAATAAACGGCCAGATTAATTACATTGTTTAAAATATTCTGCAATCTTAATATCATTATCGTTTGCATCTTCCCAGATCCAAGTGTCATTTCCAGTTTAAGAACATGAAACAGGACAGCCACACAAAAGCGACAGACCCTTCATCCTATTATTATTTAATTAACTACTATCTACAAATTGATGAGCATTGACCTTTGTTATGAAAGGTAAATAGTCCTGTGAGTTAGTTAGTAAATCAAAAAATTTCAGCAGGAGGGATTTTCTCAGGAAAATCTCATTGGTCCCCTTTTAGCTTATCTGTATCTCCTGGCTACCAAAGTACAGCGCACAAAGCAAAAGGCAAAATGATTTTCCAATCCAACTCTTTTTAAAAATATGCAGGAGAAAACTTTTCTTTAAAGAAGAGCCAGCCTCATGAAGAGACTCTTGTGGTGCCTAGCCTATGTATAATAAATACTAAGCCATCATCACAGTCTCATATTTCCTCCTTTCTAGGAAAATCAGAAAGTCTGCTCTTTATAATAGATGATCAGATATCTAGTACTCCCAAATAAAATTGGGTATATATGTGTGAGATTTAAACAAAAATATGTTGGACTATTCTTTTTTAAAGTAAGATACTTTATTTCTCTTTGGCTGAGAACATGAGTTATTTCTGCTGATGGCTCACCCAACACACTAGACAGACCAGCTGGGTCAGATGGTATGGTACATAAGAAAATAACCTGTCATATCAGACCTAGTCACTTGTTTCATTTAATTCTGTTCATCTGACCACTGCAAAGACTATGCATTCTCAAATGAGAATGTGCCAATGGCCGGACTGGTTCAGACTGGGGGTCTGCCCTACCAGTACTCTGCCTCCAGTGATGGCTCTAGACGTGACAGCCCGAGCTGAGGACAAATGTGCACAATGCTTCTCACCATGCTCTACCCCCATCTCTCTGCCTCCAGCTATTTTCAGCCCAGAGGAGTTACTGATGCATTTATGGTTTGTCTATCTAACAACCTTCTTAGGTCTCCAGTCTGCTGTGTAAACCTCTTGCATCCACAATGGTGCTTGGCAAGGAATGCCATAGGAGCTCTCCATTTCATGGAGAGTATTTACACTGCACAGTCTAACTCCAGCAGACAGCATTTAAAAGAATAACTTTTTTAGTATTGACAGATAAAGATCATGTTCTTCAAGGCATTTGTTCCTATTTATATGAGAAAGGCAATAACACTCCTCTCATATGCTGGTATAGCAACCTCTTTCAAGACTATTTTGGAGACATTCACTTGAATGTTGAATGGCTTTAAAAACTCAGTGCCCTTCTGAACAAATGTTCCTTCCTTTTAAGCTTCTAAAAACTGATTCATTCTTTTAAATCTGTTTCAACATATTTTTTTCTGGAAAATGCACTTCCATGAGCTAAAGTGGCCAAGTTTGATATACTATTGAATTATCCTGCAAAGGCCCTTACTTTCTCAGTCCACAGAGACAAACCCTACATTATTAACAATTTCAGTTCTGGTCTCCACAAATGCATTATTCTGAAAACCCTATAGAAAACATTCCCTACAAAACAAAAGACTGTTTAGCAGATTAATATATATATATAACTCTTTAATTTTTACAAACTGTACAGATAACTGCCACAAATCTTAGGTGCTTTACCATCTTGATGATTAAATCATCTCTGTAAGTAGCAGCAAAAATTTTATGACTCTCAGGGCCTGCATCATTAAGTACTGAAAATAACTTGAAGTGCTGCGCAAAGCAAACAGTACAGTTGTAAACTCCTACAGACTGCAAGGAACTTAAGCCCTTCTTAAGGCAATAGGCAGTAATATTTCACACAAATAAAAAGCTAATTCTCTACGTTTTATTAACAGATGTTCTAGTCATTATGATATTGACATCTCCAGCTCTGCATTAGCATTTCTCTACCTGCATACAATTGTATGCACCTGCACAAACTGTTTGCCTAGATCAACTCATCTCCAATTGCTGTATCTTTACCACCTCTCTCCACAACAGACTGAAAACTAACCCACTGTCCATGAATAACAAGTTTCTCAACAGCAGCTTTTCAATACAGAGCTTGCAATCTGTCTCCCATTCCCTTTGTCAAATTATGGTCCACAAATCAGCCATTTGCAGCAGTGATATATCTGTCAGGCGTCAAGTACATCTCTTGCAAAGGAAAGTCTATTTGAGGATTTTTTAACTTTCAAAATGTCTAATCCCAAACATGCAAAATAATGAGTCAGATGCCAAAAAATCATGAGGATTTGGGGGGTTTTGTGGCTTTTCTTCTTCTCTCTCTCTTTTTTATTTATTTTTTTAACACGTTAATGTCTTTTCCTTTGCTTTCTGGAGCTTTTTCTAGGTCATGTTTTCCAGCTTTTCTCCAAGGCAAGAAGGGTTTCAAACATTATTGAAAAGAAAGCAACTGAGATCCTTTTGTAATTGCATGTTAAGAAAAACATTTATTGCCATCAAACTTAAATTCTGTTGAACTGACAACCAAGTATCTTCAGAGATGTTTTTGATCAAATAATCCTGAAATAGGAATATTGCTTCCAACCTGTTTTCTCTAGAGTTTCGTTTGCATTACTTATGTATTTTTTTCCAGATAATTAAGCTTTAATGAAAGCAGGTTGTTAGACATGGAAGAAAGTCATGACTTAACACTGTCTTGAAGGACTCTACAATATCAAAATATCTGAGGTGCAGATTATATATGTCTATATATTCATATGTATATCCTCACACAAACAGTGATTTCTTCACCTGAAATTTGTGATTTGCTCCCCCTCAGTACTGAGTCCCCTTGAAATCTTTACAGTGGATTTTTTTTTTTTTCAGTGATGAGAAGACAGTTTTGTGTGGCAACATGCATTACAAATCTTCTTAGATTCTAACTGGTTTGTGATGGAAATGTTCATGAATATTGATAAATGTAACCAGTCCTGTTAATCATCATCATCTCAGCTTGTTTGTGTGGCACTCGGTAATTCGTTTTTATTTAAAGAGGGAATTTCCTTTCTTTTCATAACAATTCCTCTGCTGGGCATTATCTAAGCTCAGCACAGTGTCCTTCCTGTATTCTTTCTCTTCCATCCTTTCTGCCCTGATTAAGACTACTGGAGACTCAGCAGGAAACCCAGTGGGATTGCTCATGGTGTCTTGAAGTCACCTTTTCTTTCATTGTTTTTGCCTGTTAAACCTTGTTATGCTCATCAATCCCTCTCCTGCATCCCACTGGATTCCGAACTTTTCTTTGTCAGCACCCTTGTTTGCTGCTAATTGAGCTCCTCTTCATTTTCCCTACCCCATTCACTTCCTCTCCTCTCGGTTAGGCCATCTCCTCAATGTCCCTCCTTCATCCTGTGCCTGGTGTCACCCTGCATGGCCAGGCCTGAGCATCATGATTAATGGGGCAGACCCCAGAAGACGAGGTATTTCACGGGTGCGCTTTACTTTCAACTTGTTTCCTGGGACATGCTCCTGGATCACAGCGCATTCGGTGTCACCACAAACCCTGGGTGATGGCTTCCACTCTGCTGGGGCTGGAGACGACGGGCTCTGCTGGCAGCTCGATCCACATCAACCTCAGAGGGCTGCCAGGGCGGAGGGGTCTCCCGACCCCAACTTTGCCAAACCTCCGCGGAAATGCGTCCGGGGGTCTCACGGAGGCACCTCAAGAGACCTGCCCGCGGCCCCACCGGCAGCCTGAGCCCGACCCGCCCCAGGCAGAGGACCGAGCCCCCCCGGCCCTGCCGCCACTGCCACCTCCCCCTGCGGCCCGGCCCGGCCCCGCGGCGCGGAGGGGGTGCCATAGTAACGGGCGGGGGCCGGGCGGCGCCGGGGGCCGGGCGGAGGGCGCTGCCAGAGGGCGGGGATGGCGGCGGGATGGCGGGCGCGGGAGCGCCCCCTCTCCGCGGCTGCGGGCCCCGGCGGCCGCAAATGGCTCTTCCCTCGCCGGCCCCTTTGTGTGAGGCACTCGGAGCGGCGGCTCCGCGCCGGAGCGTCCCCTGCCAGTCCAACCCAGCCCGGCCGAGCCGGGCCGAGCCGAGCCGAGCAGAGCAGAGCCGAGGCGAGAGAGCCGGGCGGCTCGGGGCGGCCATTCCAGCGCCTCGGGGCCCCGCTCCCCCCGGGGTGCGCGGGGGGCCCGGCTGCTGTCGCCACCTCCCGCCCCAGTCCCCCCCCTCCACAAGGCCCTCGCTGTGGTGGGCGACCAAAATACACCTCCACTGAACCAAAGCAAATAAATAATAACAATAATAATTTTAAAAAATAAAGAAAGAAAGAAAAAGGAAAGAAAGAAAGAACGGGAAAAGAACAGAGGGAGCGAGCGAGAGGGAGGGAGGGAGAAGCGAACCAACTCCGAGACTCTCATAAAGAGCGGCACGCACGGAGCGAGCGCCCCGGTGCCGATGCGTGGGGGAAACAATAAGTACTCGAAGTTACCTGCCCTGCCGTAGAAGAAGGAGGGTTCGTGGGTTCTCTCGCAGACATCTGCAGACCGGTGCTTTTTTGGAAGAGATTTTTTTTTTTCCTCTCCTCTCTCTCTCTTTACAAACCACAAACGGATGTGAGGCAGGGAAGGTGTTTGACTACTGAAGTCAGGCACCTCTTTTTTTTTTATTCTTCTCAGTCTTGTGTGTCCCCCCCCTTCCCTCACACACACACACACACACACTCACACACTCACACCCCCCTTTTTGCACCAACATTAACGACCGAAAGAAAAGGAAAGGAGTTTGCTTGATGTTTTAGTGAAATGGACGTAAGATTTTATTCACCACCTCCTCAGCCTGCAGCCGCTCCTGATACGCCTTGTTTGGGACCTTCCCCCTGCCTGGACCCCTACTATTGCAACAAGGTGACTCGTGTTTTGTGTCGTCCGAGGTGTTTTATCTGTGCTGTCGGTGTGTGCTGTTGTCGCGGCGCGTTGCATGAGCGGGCGCTGCGCTCTGGCGAGCCGCGCACCAAGTTCCCCGGCGAGGCGGAGGGAGAGCAGCGGCACTTGCCGGGGTTTGGGGTTTGGGGAGCGCAGTGCCGCCCGCCGCGGAGCGGTGCCGCCGGGACACACACCGGCTCCCCCTCAGGCACCCCAAATTAAACCCCCGGAGTAGTCTGGGGGCGGGCGGCTGGAGCGGGGGGGTGGGTGGGGGAGGCATTTTCCATAACATCTTTTCGGAGAAACGGCGTGGACGGGGATGTTGATGCGGGGGACTTGAATTTCCAGGGCTCTTGTTAATGAGAAAGATCGCGCCCGCCACAAACCGGCAGAAACTCTGTCCCGCAGTTCATGTGTCAAAGAGCCGAAAAGCACGTTTGTGTGTGTGTGTGACATATGTGTACATACACACACACACACACACACACCTCTCTATGTGCATAGTAAGTCTGCATAGTGTTGACAAGTCGGTTCAGAACATCGGCTCCACTTTGTCCCGGCTGTGGAACTGCTTTACCAATTTCCCTGTAACTTGATTAAACCTCTGCAAATAGGGTCAGTACCCGAGAAGAGCTAAGTTTTAGGTCTCCGAGCCCTGGGGAAGGAGGAACCGCTGAGGATACACATGCTAGCCCAAATCCTGAGGCCGGTTCCGAGAGTTTGGTGCTGCCATCCCGGAGCACTTTGCGTGACTTTTGCTGCCGAGGAAGGGGGCTGGGGTTCCTGCATTGTTACTGCCTCTGTAGCCTGAACCAGCTGGTGCTTTATGTATGAGCTGCACTTTCTCTGCTTTTACGGAATGGGCTTTGCACGTGAATAAAATGCTGGCCGTAGGAAATGTTCGGAAAGTGCGAGTTACCCGGAGCACCCCTTCGAGCACAGCCCGGCCAAGGGGGGCGAGCCGGGAGGGAGCGATGTGTTCAAACCTGCGCGCTCGGGCGCCTGTTCGGCAGCCCGCCGTGGCAGCCCGTGGCGGGCTGCAGCAGCAGATGGCTTTTCGCAGCGCAAACCCCGCCGTGCGCAGGCTCCGCAGGGCCGGCCGCGGGTGCGGAGGGCGGCGGCGGGGCGCGGTGGCCGGCGGGGCGCCGCCGCCGAGGGGCAGCCCCGGCCCGGCCCGGCCCGGCCCGGCCCGGCCCGGCCCGGCGGACAGCCCGGTCCCTCGCCCGGCTATTGTCGTGACGGTCTCACGTGTCAGAGAGACGTTCCGAGCCGTCCCTTTCATCCCGGGCAGCTGCCTCGATTCAGAGATAAACAGCAAAATAGAGTGTGCTTGTGCTGAGGCGCGGAGGCTGCGGCGCCCGGGTGAAGCCCTCTCAGTTTTCAGGAAAGGTTTCCCACATGGTCGCATCTACCAATCACAACAGAAAGGACCAAATTCATCCTGGCTGCATTTCACATATACTCAATGGAGTTATAGAATCCAGGGATAAATCTGGCCCTTTGTGGTGGATGCCTCAGGATATTTCAAGAGAGATCCCAGAGGTATGACTGTTAGTGTTGTTTTAAGTAACTATTTTGCAGCATCTGGCAAACGTGCACTATATTTTGGAAGTTTGTGCCAGGAGTGAACTTGGTTCAGCAGGAAGAGTTCAAATGCGAAGGAGCATTTATGTGTTCATTAATTTTCTGTTAGTGCTCTGAGTGATCACGAGGCTACTGCTACTTTTCATCTGTGGTTTGCTGTTATTTTCTCTATTGTCAGATTTGTAAATTGTAACAGTGAAATGTTGTCATGTGAAAAGCTTGGGCTGATATTAATGCCATAAGAACCAACGTGTTTGAAGACCTGTTTGGCAGTGAAACTGGACAAACGTTATTAAACCTATCAATGATTTAAAGCTTCAGAAAGAAGGTAATGACTTGAATACACATTTCACTCATCATTCTTGAGATAGTGGGCCAGATTTAATTTAAAAGTTAAATGCTTTGGAAAATCAGGAAATACTTTAATATATTAAATCATTTTCCAATTAAGTTCCTTAAATAATTTTTGGTGTGTTGCACTCCAAATCGAATAAATTAATTTAGAAAGTCGTTTTCAGAATTTCTTTACTAGCTGGTTAAAGCTTCTTTCAAGTCATGCCATGTATGAGGGAGCAAACTGTTCTTTTCAAATGCAAATGAGACACTCATTCTGTAGACAAGTTGCAACTCTTCTATTTCACTTTGCCTGAACTGATAATGTGCTTAAAAGTGCACAGTCATAAGACATATGTTTTATGCTTGGAAAAGACTTACCAGGAATGTTTCAATATAAGATATCGAGTACAGAACAAATGTCTTTCTCAGATGTCTTTACCCCTGACCACTGATAATGTTAAATGGACAGAGTAGATTTGCCAGGCCCCTTGGAGGTGTACATTTAGTGAACATTTTATTTGTCACCCCCTTCACTCTCTCCCTTTGCCCAGCATGATTAACATTGCTGTGAAAACTTATCTGACTTGCTCTAAACATGTCGTCATGTTACAGTATTGCTCTGTCACTCATTCTCAGGCTGTGTGTATTTAGGGAGTTTGAAGGAGGGGAGGCCTGCAGAATTTTCTGTTCAGTATGTTTGGTTGAGTGTTTGCTTTTAAACTCTCACAGGAAAGGAGATGATGGCTGGAGTGTGATGGATCCTTGTTCTGGGTCAGAATGGTAATCTTCATTTGGTGTTTACCTGCAAAACTCATTCAGAACTCATTCAAGATCCTCTGGGATCTTGTTTCTTGTGAAGTTAGTTAAAACTTGCTTTTGGCACTTAGTAGTGGATTTGGCCCTATTTTTCATACCTAGGTTTTTCTGGTGTTTTTCCTTCTACAAATTTGCCAGACTTTGATTCTTTACATTTGAAGTCTGCTTGAGCTGCTGGTAATTTAGAATGTATTCCACAAATACTTAGGCTTTCAAGTTTTCTAATTGTTCTGTTAGCACTAGTTTTTTTCCCTGATCAGATGGTTGTTTGTAGCATACGAGTTCCCAGGCACATGCATGGGAGGTATTGACTGTGCATTTTTCTGTAGCCAGAGGAAAATAATGTAGATTCAAACAATCGCCTCTTATCTTACAATTTTCAGTTGGCAGGCTTTGTTTCAGAAGACTGCTTAGATCTTTATTTTATAAACCTAAAATAGCATTCTAAGCATCTTAGCCTAATATTTCTCTATCTGCTGTGAAAGCTCATTATACTCTGCATATATTGTTATGCAGGCTTTTCCTTGTTTCTCTTGCATTACCCATGGAGAGAGAAAAGTGAAGGAACAATGCAAACAATGTTGGTTATGACAACTGTGAGAGGTATCTCTTATACAAACAGACAGAATGGACGGTATGCTTTGGTATATAGGTCAGCCTTTGAAATAACATAGTGGAGCTCTTATGCTGGACAGATTTAGGGTTGGGGTTGTACTGTTCACCTCTTGAAACTTAAAGCATAATTGCAGTTCAGATATGTTCAGGCTAATGCGAGTAGTCTGCCCAGTTGAAGTTTATTTTAGGAAGTGTCACGTTCTCTAATTGAGTTGAATGATATAAAAGAAATAACTTTGATAATCCAAGTGTCCTAATTTGATAGAATATGGCCAGTGATTTCAAGCTGCCTGAAGAAGTTGAATGATAAGTTTAAATGTTTATGCAGAGAGAAGTAAATAACAGCCTCATGGCTTTCCCTATTGAAGTGTCACCTCCAAAGACCACTTTGATCAGTATTGTAAGAAGGATAGGTATATTTTAATTTTCATACTTGAAACTTTACCGTGTTTTCATATATCTGCTCACATGAAGTGCAGTTATATAATTGTAGTTTGACACAGCTAATGACAGGGATGCTGACCTCTGCTATCAGTAGGCAGAAAATAATGGCCTTTACTGCTCCCAATGGTTAGCCTTGCAGAATTATACACTGGATTCTTCTGTGATTTGCTACCTTGTACAAAAATACAGGAGCCTACAACTCATCTTTCTTGTATTCACTGGTAGTTGTCAGTGCAGTGGAAAAATACAGCCAGACAGCAGAGGTAAAATGATAGACTGTAGTTGTTTTTAAAAAGAGGAATAAAGAGGAGAAAGGAGGGAGAGGGAAGCAAAACCTTTAAAATGAAAAAAGCAGAGTGACATTGGGTAGAAGTGGATAAGGAGATATAATACAATGCTTTGTAAGCAGGTAACAATCCCGCTTGTAATCAGAATTCCATGGAGCAAAAGTGCATATATTTGTACTCAGCGTTTAGAATAATTTATTGTGTAAACTTAACCCTACCGTAGAGACTACTCTAAATAAAATGTTCCATAGCTGTTTACAAAGTGTACATTATTTCCAGGGGCTTGCTTCCATCCAGTCTCTATCTCAAACTCAGAGTTGTGGCAAGCAGGCTCTCTGAAGGACAGCTCTAAAGCTGAAATACATGTTACTGTTTTGACAGCATTTTAGATTATGCTCATATTATTTATCCTGAACATGTTTTTCCCCTTAAAAAATACCTTATCCTCTACTGCATTAGAATCGTGCTTGAAATTTGTTAGTTTCATAAAGGAAAGATTAAACAGTTGCATTAGGGTTGACTGTTGATTTTCAAGTGTTAAGTCTCTTCCTTTCAAAAATACCACATATGAAGAATGGAAATGGTCTTTTCTTTCATACATTAGTATGTAGTCTCCGTGTTGTAGGCAAGTCTCAAGTGTATCTCCCTAAATTCCAGTGTTTCAGAGAAGAAGTGGTCCCAATTTTAGTGGAACACAGAAAATGATTTATGTATGTGCTTTTGAGAAATCTTTCTCAAAGATGTCTATAAACCAAAGCATTTGCAGTAATTTTTTTTTTCTTTCTGCCAAACATCAGTACCTTGAGAGGAATTATGTTTTATTCTCATACCAGAATGATGCATTTCATCTCTAGAGCATTACCCTCAATCAGCTTATCATGAGGTCTTATGAAAAAAAAAGTGAAACCAGTAAATTATTAAGAATGCTGAATTAACTAAACACTACAGCACATGCAGTACCTTTGATGTTTACATTAAACCAAACAGCATCTGGAGGTGATTTTGAGAAGCTGATACTGTGGAAGACTGGGCAGTTCCAGCTTCTGTTGAGTTTGGGATGTGTTGGTGATGATCACACTTTACCGTGAAGAATTGAGCACCCTCTGGCCCTCAGATTCCAGCATTAGCATGATTTTCTTGTCTTGCTAAAAATGTACAGAAACATTTGAAAAATGGACTGTGTGCAAAACACAATTTATATTTAAGCTGAGAATTGTCCTAATCATATTAGGATTTAGATTAAAATTCTTGGACATTTAAATCCTGTATTGATGGTAGATATAACAAAGCTTAGAGGTTGGAAGTAAAAAGCTTCCTTTGACTGCACTCTCAGCACAGCTCAAGAGTGACCTGAAAGCACCACTTTGCGTGGTGAGAGGGTAGTCCCTGGATCAGTGCAGACCTTGGCTTCTGGAACTGACAGCAGAGGCAATTAGTGGCAGCTTTGTTTATCTTTTTGAATAGGACACATGCCCTTTGAATGTCTAGCATGGACTACATAAAATAAAATACATATACTAAATATAACCTACATTTAAATGTTTAGTCGTTGCAGCCAATCTATGTGATTGTTGTAGATCCCTTCCAACTGAAATAGTCTATGCTGCTGTTTTAGCTACACAACTACATACCAATTTTCTGCCCAAAGAATGATTTCTCATTAAAAACGTTGAGTTATAAACTGCTCCAAAACATGGTTTATAGCAGATTCGCCAAATGACTCTTAATTATAGCAATGCTTCCAAAATACTTTCAGGCATGGAATTCACATCAGCCCAAATGAGATTTTCTTGATCATAATGCTTTTCCCTACAGCGTTCAGTTGGAAAATGGCAGCGTTGCGTTATCCTATGGTTAGGCACAGATTACGTAGCCTTAGCATCAGCAACAAACTCTGCCCTTCCACAGCAGTGAGTGCATGTTAAGGAACTCTTGTCCCCCCTTCTAATGGAGCATCTGTCATTTATGTTCCTTGGTAGCAATCGGTTTCCAGTTAGTAAGTCATCAAATAAAATGTTTAGCTCTTGATTTAGACCTTCAAACTTAAAATTGTTTTTCAGCAGGCATCTTGGTGCAACCCACATTTATGTCTGTGGTTTTATTTTGCTTCTTATGTTTGCAGCAAGTAATTTATTTTTAGCATTTGAATTTCATATGGCTCTAATAATATTTATATCTTATCTTTCAATTGCACATATGCTAACACTGTTCCTGAGCTGTTCATTTAGTATTTCTCACTGGGCTGCTATTTGATTTGCTATAGACCCTTGTTGAATGGTTGCCTCCCAAGGAACACACTGCTTTCTAAGTTGCGAACCATACTTGAATTACATGAGCATCTGACAAATCCAGGTTAGTGGAAATGTCAGAATGTTTTAGCATTCACATTCTTGACTGTTAAACCACTCTCTACCAATCAAAAGTGGCACGAGTGGCTTTTTTCAAAGGTACTGCTGGCTAAGCATGGAAATTGAGCTGCTGTGGTAGTACTTTTGTCTCCTGCTATTGTTGTTGATGATTATATGGTCTTAAAGGTTAAATAGAAGTTACTGTAGCTGGTATGTATTTTTGTTATATTAAGAAAATCTGCAGTGAACTCCATTTCTTATTCTATATGCAAGACTTCGGAACTCTGAAATCAGACAGTGATAACCTGTACTTAGGGAAATGGGTCAGTAAAGGAAGTATGAAGTCTGCAATGTGAAGTAAAAGATTTATCTAGACAGTTCCTGCTGGAAGAAAACATTATATAAGCATGTAAATTTCTGTTATATCTATGCAACTCTGTGTGTATATACACAGATGTAGATTTCTGCTTCATTGCATATATTGCTGACTTTGAAAGAAGTAAACTTACTCTGAGAATGCATCATTTCTATCCTGTACTATAAGTAATTGACTTTGAAGTCATATTCTGGTCACAGTTGCCAAAAGTGGGTGGGTTTGTGTTCATGAATAAGAGAAAACATTTATTTCTCATATGATCATTGTATTTGCATCGACCTGAAATAATAATAAATAGTAAAAGGAAAAATAATGGTGAAAAGGGATGATAACCTTTCAAAAAATATAATTGATCATTTGGCAGACAAAGTTGTGAACATTAGTCATAGAAACCTGCAGATAGTAGAGGCTTAATATCAAAGCTAATGATTTATTTTATGTTAATGACTTTCTTCTAGGGCATAAAAGACTGCTCATAATGGACTCTCAGTGCTGTGTTCAGTTGCGAAGGCTAATGGGATAATCTTACCCAAAACTAAGCTTTTTGAAGTAAATCGTGGTGTTATTTTTTCAAGTTAACTCTTGAAAATGTATTGCAAACTGATTCTTTAATAACTGCTTGTAGTCTTTATAGGAATATATAAGTCAAGTTCTTTTTTTCTTCACCACCAGTTTCCTTAATTGTGCTGGAAATGTCTTTTTTTTTTTTTTTTAGGGTTCTGAAAAATAATATTCAAGATGTGGAAGTCATTCAGTCACTTCAGTGTTTTTATCATAGGGCAATAGGTTTTTGTGAGGCACAGTTGTTTTTACAGGCTGAGCAAAGGAAAAGAAGAATTATTTTTTTAGTGGCTTAGCCACTTATTAGCTAAATGGCAGTAAAACTCTTAGTTTTGCATTGAGAAGTTTTTTAAATCATGTTTACAATTAGTTATAACCAACATTATATTTCAATAAGAGATAATTTGCCTACTAAAGTTCACATAATGTGCTAATCATGTGTAGTGGTTAATAAAGGCCTCCTATCTCACTCCCCTGATGGCTATAAAAGGCTATTATGTTCATGGCAGCAGTTCAGGTACAGCTGCTGTGTGTTAATAATGCATCATTGTCCCACTAATAAACACAGCAAAGGTCAGCAACCCCGAGCACCTAAACCACCCATTCTCTTCCAAAATATTTATTAACACCTTAATGGTGTATCTATTCATTTTGGTTAGGATTATATCAGTTAATGACCCTCATGGAATACTGTGTGTTCAGGTTTTGCAACCTACATGCCGTTGTGGGCTGCTGCACTCATCTTTCCTCCTAAACACTTTTCATCACAACTATGTGTTATTTTTTGAAGACTAGCAGTTCATGGTCACCTTATGATTAACTTGCTTTGTTAGTTAGTTTGGCAGTTTTCATTTTGTTTCCTCAGCTAATTTAAGATTCTGTCTAGAGGCTGAATTTTCATGACTTAAGACACTTTGTAGAAATTCTGTGTGCCAAAAAACTGTGACTGTGTAACAGACATTGATGCATGCATGCACAGAGACTTGCATGTGTGTACATAAGCACTACTTCCCCTAGATTCCTCACATGATTTTATACTAGTTACTCATGTTTTCCTTTTTTAGCATAGATTGCTGTGTTCATAAAGGTTTTTTAAAATGCATTTTCTACAGACAAAGCACATACTCACATGGGATTTCCATTTTGCCAGGGAAACATGCAAATCAATAGGCCAGCACTTATCTACATTAAAATTAGGTACACTGTAATTTATGGGTGTAGTGATATTGTATTTGTCTTGCATAGCCTCAGATATTCTTTAAGGTATCCTGATTCTGTGTCTGTAGAAAAAAGCAAAAGTGTTAATTGAACAAAATCTCATTTTCTCATCTTGTAGTATTGTCTTTTGTTTTCTGTTACTCATTTTGAAAACCTGATTTTTTTTTCTTGTGCTGTGTGATTTACAAACAAATGTTTAGAGGGCAGAAAAATACTACTACATTTCCATCAAGAGAAATGAAAAAGCTTAACTAGCTGAAGGGTTTCTTTTTGGTGTAGAACATTGCTTCAATGACACATTTGTCATGCTTTAAATATATAATACATACAATAAAATATGTACAGGCACAGTTGTGATATATGTAGTGTCTGGCTCCATTGCTATTGTTTGTAGTCTCTACGGTTGTCATACATTGTTCTTTGCACATCATACCCTTACAGCAGAATTTGACACAATTTCTAGCTTTCAGTCCTGCACCATTTTCACTGCACAATGTACATGAGTTTGACAGGGTGTGTTGAGGACAACTCTGGCAAGCAATTGATATTTTGAAGTGGCAAGCGTTTCAGCAGCTGCCTGCTTGTGAAAAAGGAATGATAAGGTATACTGTATTGTTAGTTTCAGGCAAAGCATTAAGGTTTAAGCTCTGTAAAAATGTACACATTATTCGTCAGTGGTGAAGCAAGTCTTTTATGTTTTTTAGAGCTTAGCTCTCTGGCTGATGTGAACTAGAATGACATTGGTTTAATGGTCAGTAAATGAATAGGAGTACTTTGAATTTGAACCACTGCCAATTTTGCACCGACAAAGAGACTGACAAAAGAAAGATTTTATGTGAAAGCAAAGCACAAGCAATGTTTGGGGAGGTGGGGAGAGGGGCAGAGGAACCCAACAGAAATACTCTCCAATGCAGCCTTGTAATGATTCTAAAATTGTTAAAACACATCCATTTTGCATGGCTCATTGGCTATGAACCTAAGCTGTTTCATCTAATGTTCTTTAAAACCTGTTGTATACACATAGTCTTTTAGAATATATTCATATGGAATTTACAGTGTGTTTTTCTAAATACCACACTGTGCCCTGAAGGCCTGTTGGCAGAACATCAGAGTTGTCCACTGCTGGAGTTCCCAAGTCTCTCTCTATCTGGTAGTGGGAAATTGTAGTTTAATCAGTTATGGCACTTTCAGTGTGTAACATTCATTAGTAAGGCAATTTGTCATGACTGTTAATAGTCAGGATGCATCTGCTCTCTCTTCAGTTATGGAGTGTGATAAGCAAGAGGGCAAATATTTCAATATTTAATAATATTAGCATGTTTGAAAACTGTAATTCAAGGTTAGTGCTCAAAACACAAACTCAGATTATTAACAATCTATGTATTTTTACTGGTTTTACCTTTACAGATTGGATTTGAAAGTACCCTAATGCTCTTATGAGTTGTGCATTATGTGACTAGTATTAGAAAGTAAATGTCAGCATCTTCAATGTTTATCAAAGACTTTTCCTCTGTTTTCCTCTGCAAATTGAAAAGTAGGATATTTTCACGGAGTTGCAAATACCTATAATTTTTTTGCAGTGTATCAGTTATAAATTGTTCATGGTATCAGTTTGGGCAGTAGCAGACCCTTTTCAGTGTTAGTTTTGTGTCTGGGCAGCTTATAATGTCATGTTATAAAAGATATTCGATGTCTACCAAATAGACAACATGCAATTAGAATAATGTTCTCTTCTCACTAAAAAACAGCTTGTAATCATTGTTCATTGTTCTAAATATGAAAGGATAAATTGTTTCCTACAGCCAAGAAAGGTTAGAGAGGGTTTTTTTTTCACATATATCTGATAACCCTCATGTATTACATAATATGATAGCTTCACACACAATAGCTTTGTGACACATTTTAATTTTTAATGAAAAGCCCCCAAAATTTTAACATAATTATTTCTTTAGAAACCGAGCCCAATCTTGGTAAAATCCGTTCTTGCTAGTAACAAAAGCTGTTACTGTTTAAGTTCCTGTTCAGCAGTTAGTTGGTACGCTTCACTGGATGTTGTCAAAAAGGCTTTTCTCTTGATTGACAACCCTGTAGGAATGTGAATGGAGATTTTAATTGCATATCATGTGTGCATATCAGAGTGAGTGGATTCACTGACTCTGCTTAGCTCTGTATCTCTACAGGTCAGCCATGCCAAAACGCTTCTTTTTTTAATAAGCAATTGATATATTTTCCAATAAGAGAGAAAAAAGGTATTCAAGTGGAGAAGGGACTGTAAAGAAAAAGGTTCCTGTGAATTTTGGAAGAAAAATGTGTGCAATAAATTTTAACACAATTGAGAGGTGTTTTGATGATGTAAATTCATATCAAGTCTACATTGACCAAAGACTGCTAGAATAGAAGTGTGTTTATCTTTTTTCTTTTTTCTTTTTCTTTTTTTTTTTTTAAGAGTACTTTGAACAAAATCAGTTAAAAAAAAAAAAAAAGTGAGTGGAAAATTTTACTGAGGCAGGCTGCCCTTGAGTTTTGTCCCCTTATAGAGACAAGGGAAATTATGAGTTTCTTCCTTTATATTGAGAGCTAGTGGGGTTTCTTGTTCATGCTGGATTTGATGCACACTTTTTGGGCAACACTGTTAATTTAGGGGGAGATTTATCTTGATAAAGACTTCAGTTTTAAGTCTGATACTAAAACCAAGTTTTGATATCAACTGTAATGAAACTTAATTTTTTTTTTTTGTAAGAACAATAAATGATATGTCACTACAAAATAACTGCTAAACAGACCTTATTTTTTACCATAACCAAGAACATGAAAGTAACAAAGGCAAATATATGTTATTATGAATAATAATTATATGTTGTTATCTTAAATTAGATTCCACGTTTCATTTTGTATCAGAAACCACAGCACTGGCTGTATTCTTTTTAAAGCTCATAAAGCATCAGCAACTGAAAGCACAGCTACAAGGCAGTTGTGAGGAACTTTTAGCTGAGTTAGTGTTTTGTTCCAGTACAGGGACTTTAAAATCTAAAGGAGGATGACAGTTGCATTTTTCTGTGTGGACCCCTGGGAAGGAATTGTTACTTAGTGACAAAGTTTCTTTCCTCTTTTCTCCTGGTTTGTTTTGAATGAAAAGCAAATTGACTGCCTTTTGCTCTTTCACCCTTTGTGTAAGGCCAACTCTGACTTTCAGGTTATATTTGTATAAAAAGTGTAGGAAGAAAACCCTTTCTCACCACTTGTTGAAGGCACATCAAATGGTCTGACAACACGCTGGCACCTTTATGGAGCCTGTTTGCTCCTGTGCTGGATTAAAGTGTATCTCACACAACTGCATCTTGAACATCAGTAAACCCTCAAGAGTTCTTAAGTGAATACCTTAACAAGAAAAGCAACGAGATTTACTTATTTCTAATGAAGCAGGTCACTTCTGACTTAATATATTGACATTGATGTATGGTTGGATCTACTATAATCTGACATTGCTATGGGTTTTCAAGATTTGTGAGTAAAAAATAGAGCACCAAGTCCACAAGACTTGAGGGAAAGTTCTAGATTTTGAAACTTTAAACCTGTATGAAATGAAGAACTTTTAATTTGTAAATCAATGTTGAGGAAAGAATCTGCTTAAATTGTGCAACATTAACTACCCAAGCCATTTTTGTAAATCACCGTAGTAGCTCTTGAAATAAACTTGAGAGGATTGCAACATTGATGTCATGAGGACTTCATTTTTTCAGGACTTTTTCAGGTTACAAAATCAGACACATTAATGCTGGGAATGGCAGATTTAAGGATGTCTTGATTTTTTTCTCTTTAGTATGTTATCATTGGCAGGAATTTGAGTGAAACAAAGGATGTGGAATGAGTGATCATGCCATTGCAACTTTATCATTAATGCAGTTGCAAATTGCACCAGAGTAAAACTTTCAGGCAACCTAAAATATGCATTTTTTACATTTTGATCACTTGACTTTCTAACCCAAAAAGTATTGTTTCAAAAATAATTTTGTGTGTGTGTTTTGCGGATTCATTTGATCATACCCATGCCATTCATTGCTGTTGTCTCTTAGGAGTGTCTGAGTCTCTTCAGCATTGCAGCACAGATTTTTCTGCTGTGGAGTTAACTCCTTTTTAGTAGTAGGGAGACTTTTGTCGTGGTGAGTGAAGTGAGGACCAGGTCTTGGTGTGCCTAGGAAGATCTCAGGTTCTCTCTTACCAATCCTTTCCTTCTGATAGTTTGGTGCAGGCTGTCATGATGCATGCATTACATTCTGCAGATTTTGTATTGAACGTGAGAATACCTGTGTTACTATTTTGTCATGATGCCACCATTTTGGGCTGAGGAACACAAGCAAAAGTTAAGGCCTTAGTATTTTCTAAACTTTTTCTCTGAAGAAAAGGCACTTCTCTATCTCAATATCTTTTCTTCTACGGAATTCGAAAGATGTCCTGCAGATAATGGAGCTGGTTGACTTTCCTTAAGGCTAAAAATACTCAAACTGTAAATACAGATATTGTGACCAAAATTACAGTCACATGTACTACAGTTAAACCTACAATTGTAAGAGAAAGCTTATTGTGCATATGTTTATTATTGTATATATAGTTACTATGCTTATAGAAATAATTAAAGAGATATCTGTTAAATGCATGCTTATACTAAACTTTGTAAATTGGTATAAATTATTTCAGTTCTAGTAAAACCAGGGGATTTAGTTTACAAATCCTTAGGGCTCACCCTATAATATTTTTCTTTGGAGCTAGAAAGGACTCCATGTATATAATAATGAAAGCTCAGAGAAAAAATATTCTTGAAAAGGAAAAATACGTTACTCAGCTGAATCCATTGCCCTTGTAAGAATGCTTTCTCAGACAGAGGACTTTCTCAAACAGAACACTGCAGTGGAAATACTAAAGTAGCATTCTTAAACTTGGCTGTGGTTTTATTAACTCTTCAGAAATTCAAAATTTAAATGTTAGTATTTACTGCAGAATAAAATAGTCCTGAATTTAGAAGGAATTTAGAAGGTTTTGATTGGAGCAGAGGACTGCAGACTTTCCAGGAACAAGTTTATTACAACAGAGACAGCCCTTAGCCTTCTGCTTCCTACACAGTTGCCTGGGATTCTAGCAATGCTGGAAGCTCTTTGTTGGAGGTGTAAGCATATTCTGAAGCAATGGGGCGCACTGATGTACCAGGCCTGGAAGTTGACTTTCTACCATTCACTCATCAGGGTCTTTCCTTATTATTACTACTGAGCTTAAAATGGACCTGTACAAAGCTTAGTAGCTAAAAAATAAAGAATCACAGAATCACAGAATATTCTGGATTGGAGAGTGTCGTAATCTTCAGGTCTTACTGTCCTGGGTAAGGATGAAATGTTTTCAGGATACATGAGCTTTTCACACACAGAGTGTTCAGTCAGGTGTGGGAGAGGAGAGCAGGGAAGGGGAGCACTGAGTATTTAAGGAACTCATCTGAGCAAAAGAGCTGGGTCTGTGGTCCTTCGTGCTAGTTCAAGAATGTGTTTGTATTTTACCATCACTGAACACCAGTTTCTGTTCTGCCAGGACACTCCTTTCTCTCTTTATGGTTCGAGTATTTGCCCTACACAAATGCTGAACTTTGAAAAGAGGCGAATTGCAACCTTAGCATAGGAATTTATACTAGAACAGAGGAAAATATGACGATTTTCTGTAGGAAGATTTTCTGACTGGTCTTGGCTGAAGCTGGATACCATTTCCACCAGTATGGACACATAAACAATCTCCAGGGAAAAGCTGACCAGCTGACTCTTAGATGAGGAGGGACATCAGAGGGTCCTGAAGTACCTGTACTGACTGGAGAAGGGGTGTGTGGGGTGTGGAGTGTGCCCCAGACAGACTAATTTTCACCCTGAGTTCTTGGGGTGAATCAAAAATCTCTGGTTCACAGACCTAGTGTGACAACAGGTCTGCTTTAAGGAGAACAGCCAGATCCAGATTTAAATGACAGAGCAGAGCTATTAGGATCAGGACAGATCAACGGAAGTAGTGCTGGATGATGTTAAAAGTTATGTGAATGTGGGTTTTCAGAAGTCTTTTTGGTACAGATAGCGCTTTTTCTGTGGACTTGCATGACTCTAGGCAATGCTTACTGGCTCATGGAACAAACTCCACATGCTGCAGGGGTTTCTCTGTGAAGTGTCTTAGTCCATGAAACGTCATATTAGCTATTCCATTGTTGCATTCATCTGTTACTTTTCTCACTCCTGTTCTGTAAAAAGTCCTGACCTCCTGCAACAGAGACTGATTTACCATTTCCTACCAGGAACTTTCTTTTAAGAAGGTAGAATCTAAAAATATAAGGAAACCCTTTTTTTTTTTGACCATTGTATAGATGACATCTCATAAGAGAAATGGGGAAAAGTAGTATAGCCAAAAATAGATCATGGTGAGGGAAAGAGCAGAAAGAGCAGTCTCCATAAATGGATGTAGAGATTCTTCAACATAAATTTAATTCTGGAGTAGAACTAAAGAAACACTGTGAGATGCTATGTCATCTCCTGTTCTATTCCCCGCCCCCCTTCCTTCTCCATCTCTGAAAAAAATCAGTCTTCTCCACATCACAATTTGTTATCTTGTAACTTGGATGAGAACCTTGTTCTTCCTCAACAGCAGATCTTATTTCAATCCTTATCTGGTGGTTCAATAACTTATGCCTCTAGCCCTTAAAAAAAAAAAATCGGATGAGTTTGAAGTACAAGGAGCAGACCGCTCAGATATGTGAATTCTTTTTCCTTCAGGGCCACTCCACAATACGCCATAAAGATAATTCTACTATTTGGATTTTTGTTTTTCCTCTTCTTGGGGTTGACTGTTTAGCTGACAAAAAAATCCTACTACACAGAAAGAGTTAAAAAGAATTAGCTTAAGATTATTAACCACACAAGTGCTGAAGTAATGAAAGGACTTGTTTATACCCATAAAAGTAGGGCAGAGAAAAGGAAGAATTAGAGCTGGCATTCCATATTTAGTTTGAAATTTCTAGTGATGGCAAATTTCTAGTGATATTTTGTATATAGGATTATTACATTTTGGCAAGCCCTACTATATCTAAACACTTTTGGGTGGGCTAAGGATGAAGTTTCATTTTAACTCAGAATTTCCTTGCTTTGTGGTTTTAGACTTTAGATTATAATAACATTTCATGAGCATCAATTTTTATGGTACAGTTCCTTTGTAGAAGATACTGTTTTTACACAGAAGTAGTGCTAAGTCAGTTGCATTAGATTTTAAAAGGTGAACTTCATTATATTTGTTCTGACAAAGATTTGTATCGTCTAGGATACAGAACTGTGACAAGATGTTTTTGAAAGAATTAAACAAAGCTTGTATTTTCTTACCTTTTTTTTCCCCATTATCCTAGGAAGTAATGCCTCCACGTGCAAAACTTTACCCTCTTGGTGCTTTATTATATGGGCTGAAATATACTCCTGAATATCTCCTTACATTCTGTGTACACCCTTTGTATAGGACTGCCAGTGTCTGTCACTAGTCCTGCCTTAATACTGTTTCCCACTCCTAGTACCCTGTGTTTAGATTCAGTGCAGCACAAGTACAAAGCTGCTGTCTTTTTAGTGTTGAAGTTTTAATATGTGTCAGCCTTTTTAATGATTTTGTTACTGAACAGAATTGGACTTTATTTTTGCAGATACCACTGTATTTGAAAAAGTCCCTATTATTTCCTCCCTTGAAGTGTTTATAGTACATTGTGTACTTCTCTGGGTATCCAAGTCTCCAAATTAGTTCTCTGTGTATCTGAGTCTCTAAATTAGTTTGCATCACCTCTGTTATAAAACTCCTTTTCTTCCACCACTACTCTGAAATTGCCTTTCATACTCAGTGTAACCTATGAATTGGTCCTGCAAGTGAGTCATTCCAAGGTTGTTATTCTTCCCTTATAACTATGTTTAATAGAAAATACTGTGCTCTATGTTATGTCCATCTTGTTCAGATGGAACAGTGTCTGCTGAGATGGAAAAGTAGAATGTAATATCAGAATACATTTAAATGTAATAACATCTCTGGAAAATTTCTTTTTATGGTACAGAAATAACAGTTCTTCTGCCATTATCACTGCTTTGGCTTTTTGAGCCTTGTGGTACCAGAGTATTTCAATGACTGGCTTGGCTTTGCAGCTTTTACTGTAGGAAAAATGCCACTGATGTCCAGAGGAGTTTTGCATTCTTCAAGGACTGTGATTTGGCCTCTGGTGAGCTATATAGCTCTGTCTTAGGAACCCTTTTTCCCTGCATAAAACATTACATAAAATTTAGTGGTTTATCTCTGCTGTACATTTCTTCTATTAACAAAATGATACACGTGGGGTTAATTTTCGAGATTATTGCATTTTATACTTACTGACCCTAAAGAAATCTTACTGAGAACATTAAATTCATTTTCTACTGAGTGGTGTTTTTCCTATGAGTGTGTTAACCCAGTATTAACTATCACACTTACAGTATCACGTTTTGTCTGGCCCTCCTGTACTTGCAAAACTGTGACTGAAGTTCATTTGAGTTACTCTTTCCTCAAAAAATAATCAGTTAGCTTTATTTTCCCTGTGTAATGGGTCAATCCAAAGGGAATTTCATTAGTAAGACAGAGGCCCACACAAGGTGTGAATCTGGGGTAAGAAACAAATGCACAAACCCATAAACCCGCTGCCTCTCTGCAATAGTCCATGTAGGATTCCCTCCAGATCCTTTTCCTGGTAAGTAGGATAAATAAAGAGTGTTGGTAGTTGTAAGGGAACTTACACTTTACTTTAGTAGCTGAGGGAAACTCATGCCAGAAAACTTGTTTTTGTTGTAAAATAATTACATATCTTTCCATCCACATGTTCTCACTGGATCTTTCAGAAACATGTGACTCACACGAAGCCGTGGTGCTCTCACAGTGTGATTCAGGCTGCTGCCTGCCTGGGACATCTCGAAGACCAACTACTTGTAAAAATTTCCTTTTAATGTTTCTTTTAAATCCCCATTTCAAATTCAAAATCCTTGCATAGGTAGATACATGTAATTAAATGATCAGTGTGTTTTCCTCATACAGGGAGTTTGTTCACTGTTCCTTTGATCTCTTTCTTGACCTTGTTCTATGTTACAGTTTTGTTGCTGTGATCTACATCAGACGGGGTGTGGTTGAGTGTTGTGGCACTGGGTAATGTGCATTAATACTGCTCTGCCTGTTGTAGAGTAGCATTCCATGCAGATACTTCCATGCCCACACAGGATGTCTTTGTGGAAAGATACTGTGCTTTGAAAGCAAATGGACATTACAGCTTTCTAGTCTTTCATACAAAGGTGTTATCTTAGCTGGTGAGCTGCTCTGGTTTGTCATGTGGCTACAGGACTAGTACCAAGCAAAGAAGGGGCAGAATTCACATTTAGTTACAATTTTAAATGGATTTTAACCAGTTCTGAAACTGTACCCTAAGGTTACATGAGGATTTTTCAAAACAGAAGATATATTTCAAATTCATATGGGTGCTAATGTGTTTGTGTGTGCAAATCTCATGTATATGTGTACCTTAGGCATATTTTGAAAATAGCCTATATATGCACTATTAATGCAGATAATTCAAGAATGAAATGTCATAAAATTCACTAGTGGATTTGATTCCAGTGACAAGCAGTTCTGCTTAAAAAGTGAGATTGAACATGGTTCAGTGTTGGCAGGCTTGCCTAACTCAAGTGTATAGCCTAGTTTGCAGTAGTTCTAAGTCTGGCTTTAAAAGTGTTTCAGGAATCATTTTGGAGTAGAAATCTGAGAATATGAGATACACAGAAGGAAATGTTTCTGTCTGTCATGAAAAATCTGTATCTAGCTAGAGGCTGCAATGATTGTGAAGAATGATAGTATCTCAGATATGCAGTATGCATTTTTGACTGTCAAAATTTGCATATATTTAATGCATTGAACTGTTTTAAAAACACTATTCTTAGAATGCTTGTCAAAATATTTTCTATAATGGATGAATTTAAATCTAATTAACATATTCATGTTTTAAACTTATTGGCATTTTTTTGTCCAAAGAAGTGCATAATTTATACTCATATAAATATCTTATACATACTATATTCAGAGGTAGTGTATAGCTCAGGCTTAAATTGAACTTGGATGATGTTCAGTCATAATACATCTTACTCATCGATACAACTTTCTGTAGTTGTTCATCAATATTCTCTGAAGGAAGAGGATAAATGTTTTATACCTACAACCTATCTCTTATAGTTGGGATTTTTAATGGTGGAATAAAAAAAAATTGAGGTAAAGCTGACTCAGATACTTGTTTTGTGCAAAACTTGTACTCTGTGTGCAACACTTATAAATAAAGGTGCAAGAGCAAATAGTTTAGATGTCAGGTAAGATGACATCTGTATAAGCTCTCTGCTGAGTTCTGAGTAATCTTTTGTTAGTTCCCCCAACAACCCAGTCTAATCAAATACAGGGATGTAAGCGATATCATGTAATAGGTTTTTGGAATCAATAAATATGCCAAGGTTTTGAATTACTAGCAGTGTAGATGTGGCTGATAAGCTCAATTGTTGGAAAACTGATCCCATAAAAGTGAAAAGTGAGATCTTTAAAAGAAAAAAAATCAGATGAAAGCCAAATCTTTTATGAAACAGAAATAAAGTGCAGCCAACTTCTACTTTGCACAAATTTGGGCAAATGAGTAATGATATGATAGAAAGAAATATTCAAGTTTTGCAGTGATATCTTTCACGATCCAGGTTGTTAACAATGGATAAACAAGAATTCTGGGTTAAAGAAATGAGGTATCAGTTTTCTCAGTCTTCAGAACATCTTTAAAAACTGCCTTGGTGTCAATATTTAAATTAGAGACTTAGATGTGATTGTGCCAAAGGTCTGTTTTCTAAAGCTTAAGTACAGGCAAAGTTTTGGGATAGGAGTCTTCCATAAAACTGGCATGAATGGTTTAGCAGTAGAGATAGGTAACATATGTTTCCTCAAAGTATCCTTTTCTTTGTTCATCTGGCTTGCCAGTGTGCCTTAGTTTGTGACTGCCAAACATCTAAAATTAATGTAACATCTTATTAAAAAGATGGTGAAGTTTATGCATGGTGTGCTAAGCTTGTGCATAACCACTGGTACATAAATTCCATGTTGAAGGCATCTCTGTGTAGCAAAGATTTTTCTAATGTTGAACACCTGGGATTTCTGGCGTGTCCTACTGGTCTCCCTTGGATGAGGTTCCTTGTTGTAACATCCCATTCTTCACTGGATATGGATTGAACTGTGGGGGTTTTGCCCCACTGTTCACCAATGAGTTCACCATCTGTTCCATGGGTGCTGGTATTTCTGTGTTGGTGACTTTATGTGTACCAGTGCATGATGTGGAAGCTGACTGAGAGGGGAGCTGTTGGGATTGAGTGTGTTGTCTGTGCACTTGTTGTGGAGAATGGATAACAGTTTGATGCTTCCTCCCCCATGAGAAATATTTTAATGGAAATCCTGTATATAGTGGCATTTGTAGCACTGAGACATATTTAATGAAGATAATATATTTTGTAACTTTTGCTGTTTTGGTTCAGTAGTCATCATTTATTTATATGCTGGTAGCATCCATATTTTGTGCTGTATAAATTAATAACACTATATTTAGTAAATATGAACTATAATCATTGTGATATTTAATTTGGGTCTAATAAGTACTTGCCAGACTAATGTGTAGTCATGTAGTTGGGCAAATGTACAAAAATGTCATTAACTTGTTTTGATTTGTGGACAGTGATGTATGTGGCAATGTCTGTGAATACTCCTGCTTTTCTTACACCACAGCTACCTCATTTGCCAAATATGGCTATGATCCTTTGTCCATGTTAATTGAGAATGGCATCCTTATTCATCATGTGCAGCGTTTTTTTCAGCCATTAAAATGCTGTCCAAAGACTACTCAACTGAGGAAAACTGCAGAATAATACAGAGTGCTTGTTTATCTGTTGTTGTAAGCCTTCTGTTTTATCCCATTGTAATGAATGGGAAAAGGAACTCTTACATGTGAATGCAATGCTGTTGCTAAAGAGCACAAATTCTTTTTGGAACATCAGCATTAATAATTGGACTGGGACTTGCCTGAAATACTTTCATCAGCCATGTCTCTGTTCAGTGTTTCTTCTTCTTTTCTTTGACCTTCTGAAAAATAAGTGAAAAATGGATTAAGATAATTTACATTAGTTGTCAAAAACTGTGTTTATTTCTTTAATAATAAAGGTTTCCATTCCTTGATTAAATTTATGTTTATATTTGACATTTTCCAGGGATGCATAAATTCATATGACAGTTAAAGTCTACATACTCGCAGTACCTAGTGCCAGGTTGAGTTGAATTTGGACACTTCACATAAATAAGAGTGGTTTTATGTTTCACCTTCATCTGGTAGGTGAGCACTCCACCTTTTCTTGTGAAACATAATCGGTTTTGACATGGCAAAATTAGATCCTGGCTATTTATTATCTGCTGAAATCAAAAACCATAACTGGGAAAGCATGTGGTAAGTCCATTGGAACAGCTTGCATGCAGAGAAGAAAAGAGGAGGCATTCCAATTTTATAAGCTCAAGGTGATTTTCTCTAACACCTAAACCGTTTTAATTAATTACCCTGAAAGATTGAGTAAATTATTATTTGAATACTTTATGGCATTACATGTTAACATTTCAAGGACAAAGTGCTGTACTTAGCTTTTCAACAATGCTTCATCTGCCAGAATATATCTTCTGAATTTATGTAGTATACTGCAGTGTAAAGGCTAGTCAGAATTTGAGTACTATGAAATATTACAAGGAACTGGAGTCAAATGTGATCAGCTGAAATGGGAACCCTAATATTTATGGAGACCTGATAGGGACCTACAAATTAAGAAAATCAAGAATTAATATTTAAAAAAAAATCTTTTCCCTATATTGTTCTTTTTTATCTTTTTTTTCTTTTTTTTTTTAATGTAAAAGTAATAATGCAATGCTATTAAAATGTTGATAGTAATATGGGTATAGGCTTTGCTGCTGATGGCATGTCCATGAAGTACAGCCCTGCATATTTGCAGGGTGAGATGCTCTTTCACTTGCCCTGCTTACACAATGTGCAGAGCATCTCTGTTTTCTTTTCCTTTATGACTTCCTCTTTTGACACTTCAGCTTTGGAAAGAAGGTTTTTGATATGAAACCAGTACCTTCTTGGTGGATATACCTACTTTTTTGATATAACCTTTTTGAATCACTGGAGTATGTGAAATGTGATAGGTTGTTTAAATGATGTTTATAACCAAAACATCAGCTGTACTCCACAAATATAATCCTTCTTCCACTGGAAGAGCATACAACCTTTTAGTAACTTCAGCCTAGCATCAGTAGATTAGATTAAATCCCCATTTACTGCATTATATTAATATTTTCAATGGCACACTAATCCAAGAAATAAATGTGTCAGTTTCTATGGCTACCCTGTAATGGCCATGGCCATAAGACTGTGCCTTAAGGCCACATAAAAGACTTAATGTACAGATTGAATAGAAGCACATTATTTATTACTAAGCTATCAAGCTGAGAAAATTTAGTGATCTCATTTTTTAGATTTGCTCATTTGACCTGGGCCAATTTGCTTGGATGATAATACTGAGTATTTAAAACCACAATGTTTTCTCAGTTTTAAGGATAAAGTGATTCACACTAATCTTTCAGAACAATTTTGTGGAATTAATGATTTTTATGCTCCTATGATACTTACTGATGGATCTTTGCATTTTTTTGTGGTTTGAAAATTAGGCAAGACTCTTTCAGATTTTAAATGAATGTACTGGAATTCAAGTGTACTGCTATACAAAGTAAGAGAGATGCTTCTCCTCTCACATCTTCCCCCCCAGCCCCATGATATGTTGAGACATCTGAGCTGTAAATAACTTACCATGAAGTAAGGTGGGGTGACCAGCAAGAGTCACAGGGACCCTAGAGAGTCTTTGCTTGTTCAAAGATGGAGCAGTGGAACTGCAGTGTTCCAGTATATTTTCCTACCTGACGACCCACACGTGCAGTTTAACTCTCTGAGATGTGTGATACAAATCTCTTCCCCCTCTGCCTGGGATGACTTTAATTATGTTACTCCTACAGTAATAAAACCAGTCACCTTTGGTGTACATTAATCCCCACCCAACTTGGCTTCCAGCAGCAGTGATGGTGTGCACAAATGGAGGGAGAAGGTGCAGTCAGGGCATTTCTGTGCTCATTCAGACTAGAAGGATCAGTCCTTAGAGATGGATTACAGGACTAAAACACCCAGGAGACCTCTTTGGCTGCAAACGAACATAAAATGACTGGAGGGACTGTTATTAGAGAAGGTCTGGGGTCAGAGCCCTCAAATGCTTACCTAGCAGATGGGAGATGGTGGGAGAAAGGAGGCAGAGTATTCTGAGAAGGGCTTCCCTCCCAGAGTGTTACTCCCCCTAGAAATACTTCAGGAAGGATTGTATCAACTAGAATGCACTCTATTGACTTGCCAAATAATAGAACTTTGCTAAAAATTTGTTTCTTAGATATGATTTGAGGAATCTACAGTTTATTTTCTTTTCTGTGCAGAATTTGTGGTTATCACATCATTTCCAAAAGGTTTGTTGAAACACAAAATTGTTCTTATAAAATACTCTTTTACACTTCCTAAGAGAACTACTAATAACACTTTTAGACTGTGACACTTTCCAAGAGCTGACATTTTCAGAATTTCAAATGTCAATAAAACTGCTTAAAACCTTGTAAGGAGCCTGAGTGAAGACAAGAGAGACTTAGCAGAACATATTAGTGGTTTTAACACGTGTCTGCTTAAGCCTTAAAATTTATGGTCTGAAAAGGCCCATTTCTAGTAAGTCAAAATAACCTTCACGACAAGTTTCATCAACATAAATGCTAAAGACGATTGACAGATATGTATAGCATATAGCTTATATGGAATGTAAATAAAGGCTATAACCCATTGCAAAAAAAAAAAAAAAAAAAGTATTCATGAAGTAATATAGACCTAGAAAAGCAGAAGGTAACATTTTTGTCACCTCATAATGACTGGCATTAACATGGGGATTTTGGTGCATGTTTGCCATTACAAACACTACATTTGCTCTTAAGTATGTTTGTCCATTCAGGCACACCTTGCATAACTAACAAATGGTTATTACAAAGTCTCACTTGAGGTTAGAATATCTGATAGGAAAATATCTGGAACTATTTACAGTGTAAATGTTAGAGGAGAGAGGAGACTTCTGCGCCTGTGTGTGTTGAGCAAAAAACCTCGTAATGTAGGTAGTTTGTGTTATAAAACAGCCCCTGCACTGTGTGAGATGTAGTGTTTCCAAACACTAAATCTACTAGAGACAAATGTTTTGTCCCTCCCATGCAGCACCTTTATGCAATGTGTTCTGTACATGGAAAGCACCTGGTGTGCTGAGCAGCTCATTACATTAGTGACAAAGGCATATGCAGCAATGAAGTTTAAACTGCTGTAGCTTTTCAAATTTTGTTTCTTGTCTCAAGAGAAAAAATATTCAAGATTTCATCAGCTGCCTGTAAAGAAATAGTCTTTACATTCAGTCCCAGTAAAGTGCTATTATCAGGGCAGCCTTTCTGAAAGAATTCAGGGTACAGTATGAGTCTATGGTTACAGCCATTTTGGCAGTGCTTTTCACAATTAGTTCAGATGCTGTCTTGTACTTTCTAGTTTAGCAATGTTGCTAGAGAAATGAATGGCAAAGAAAACAATCCCAGTTAAGGTCTTCTGTTTGAAAGAAATGTAATGCTGCTAGGAACAAAATTATTTACCATGTGGACTAAGTCATCTTGTTGTATCAGTGTATTCTGTAAAATCCTGTGTATAGCATTATTATAAGCAAATGAGACTTTCCAAGTAACAAGTGCCCTCTGTTTAAACAAACAATTTTCTATGCAAAGGTTAAACACTGAGATATTTTTCTTGTTCGAGTCATGCTCATGACTTTGGAAAGTCACCAAGCAAGTATGCTTAAAAAAGAAAATGTGAATGGAAAATTCTGAAGCATTTTGCCCTTTTGGTTCCTAAGAGTGAGCTATCGTTTCTCTCCACTGTGGTCATTAATAATGACAGATGTATGTGGTGCAGAGTTCACCTACATTATTGTCAGTAACAGGGATAGAGAGGGAATATTTATTACAGCAGAAGGAGGGAGGGGAAAGACATGATGTTGAACCAGAAGACAAGAGCAGAGTTCAGTGTTTTTCGTTTGGGTGGGGAGGAGGGTTAGCAGAGAGCATGCGCACAGGTTTCTTAGAAACTGACACAGCTCTCATTGAAATCAGTTGAAATACTGCTACAGGCTGCCGTGAGAGGTGGATTGATTGGATCTTTAATATGTTGTGCTTTACAGTACCTCAGTAACACAGATTTATTTCACCTCAGCAAAAAGCTGTTATTGCTTTCGGTTTGCAAACAAGTATGGTAAAACCATATTATTTATTTATTTTTTTATTTATGTTAAACTGGTCAAGCGTTAAATCATGATCATGAACTGATAAAAGGACACTCCCAGCTTGACACCTATTAATTTTGAAAATATAAGAAAGTATAGTTTGGGGTTGTGCACCTGTTTTGTAGCACAATTTACAATTTTTTTGATTGTTACTACATTGCCCCTTAAAGAAAATAAAACCCGAGTTTTTCTCTTATTTTGCTATGTGAAATACAAGCATGGCATCCCCCAGACTCATGGAGAGACCCATGAGCTGACAGTATATGGTGATCATCACATGCCCATTGGCCTATGTTCCATTGGCCTATGTCTTTTGTCATTTAACTGTGTCTTCAAGAATACTTGGAAGTCAAGGAAGAGAGGTTGCATCTCCTAAGTGGCCATTTAAATTTTAGGAGCTTGAGCTGGTGACTGAACTTGGAAGAGTTCAGGCCTGCAGATTGGCATACAGTTTAAAAATGCATTGAGGGGATGGACAGTAAGTCCAAAAGTTCATTTGGTAGCGAATGATGTCTGGATAGAAAGTTTGAGAATATGAAAACATGGTGTAATTTATTTATTACCTGAAAAATTATGGTCTACTTAAATTATTCACAGATGAACTTAATGTAGCATGAAAGACAAATAGATGAAACTGGGATGTCTGACTTTTTGCAGGATATTGGACCATTGTATCTTACCCTTTAAGGGATTTATAAATTTCCCATTTTAAATACAGCGCTCAACTAGTCACTGTATCACAGAGTTTTGTTACAATAAGTAGCAATATTAAGTTACATCAGGTTTAGTATTTTTTTTAATCTGCAGACATAGAGTTTTGGACCCATGAAGGGGAAAAAAAGCATCCTTAGGAGCTATTTGCCTGATAGTAAGCTGTTACTCATGTGTGAAAGTTTGAAGAGGCCCACAGTTGGTTGTAAGTCCAACTCCTGTCCTGCATGAGACAACTCCAAAAATCACACCGTGTGCATGAGAGCATTGTCCAAACACTTCCTGAACTCTGGCATGGTTCTGTGACCATGGGGAGCCTTCTGGATGAAAAATCTTTAACAAATACTGAATCTAGATTTGTCTGACACAGCTTCATGCCATTCACTCAGGTCCTCAGTGATCACAGAGATGAGATCAGTGTCTGCCCCTCCTTTTCCTCTTGTGAGGAAGTTGTAGACTGTAGACTTTTTCTCCAGGCGGAACAAGCTGAGGGATCTCAGCCACTTTTGATATGGCTTCCTGTCTATGCCCGTCACCATCTTCATATCCCTCCTCTGGATGTTTTCTAATAGTTTTACATCCTTCTTGTGTTGTGGCACCCAAAACTGCACACAGAACTCAAGGGGAGGCTGCAGTAGTGCGGACTAAAGAAGGACAATCACCTCCCTCAACCAGGAGACAGTGCAGTGCTTCAAGCACCCCAAGACATGTCTGGCCCTCTTCATAAACAACTTGGATGCGGGCCTGGAAGGGATACTAAGCAAGTTTGCAGATGACACAAACTGGGAGGAGCTGTTGACTCCCCCAAATCCAAGGAAACCCTACAGAGAGACCTCGACAAATTAGAGGGCTGGGTAATCACCAGCTGTATGAAATTTAGTAAGTGCAAATGTCAGATCCTGTGCTGGAAATGGGGCAACCCTGGATGTATGGACAGGCTGGGAAGGAGTAGCTGGAGAGCAGCACTGAGGAATGGAACCTGGGGGTCCTGGTCAATGGCAAGTTGAATGTGTGTCAGCAGTGTCCTGGCAGCCAGGAGGGTCAACTATTTATAACTTTTCAATCTTTTAAACAGGAGTCTGAGACCTACTTCAGACTATTTTTTCACTTTCTCTAGGAAAATAACTTTCATCCCTATGGTGCTTTCCGATGTGGGACTGTTGGTTGAGGTGAATTCTATGAATCAGTTCTCATTAATACAAGTACTTCACTTTGAGTATTTTTCAAACTATAGTAATGCATAATTTCTGACAAAATGAATGAGTTTTGAATTTTCTAGTGACTATTTAACAGAGAATACCACAAGAAAAGAAAATGAAATAATTATAGTGCTTCATCCTTTATTAATGATAGTGTAAACAACATTATAATTGAAAACAACATTCAGAATAAATACTAGAAAGGGGCTGCATGAAAAAAATAATTAGGTCTGTTATATAAGAACTCTCTAAAAGAATTTTGAACAATCATAAAATATTTCTTATACTTCATGGATTTGAAAGAACTGTGAGTAGTTCTAGAAATTGAAGCAGAGGAAGAATCAGACATGCACTTCAAAGATTGAATTGTACTCTGGTTTGTTAGGGAGCAGTAAGAGTAGATCTTGCCTATAATACCAATGACAATAGTTGGAGGTCTTGAATTCCCCAGGGTAGATAGTTGAAGATATCCTAAAACTTGTCACTGACACTGCTATAGACCTTCTCCTTGTGAATAGTCTTACTGAAAACAGGGCTGGTGAGTGTGTGGGCAGGCAGATGGATTTGTCTTTTCATACCTTAACAGGGCCCCCATCAGGTCAGGGCAGTAAATGTGGGTCTATTTTTCTCTATCTGACCCATAGCTTGAGAAGGGACTTCTGCATTCAGTTCTGAACTTGGTGCCATATCAGCTCTATCTTCAGGTACCAGGGCAGCAATGGATCCCTGTCTCCTTTTGTACCTTTTAGCTTGTGTTCACTGTGTGAAGCCCACTTCTTTTCATTTATCTCAGTCATGTTTTACAATTCAAAATGTTTGCTTTTCTCTGCTGCTGCTTGACAATCAAAGATTATTTCCTAAGCTGAGTGCATAATAAAATACTGAGTTGAGAGTTATGGTGATGATACAAGCAAAGTTAGCAGATCTACAGTCATTACAGAATCAGCTTTGGTGTACTAAGCTTTGTCATTTGCATAGTTCTGATAAATCTGGAAACACATGAATCATAATTTCTTTTAGTTTTGGAGAAAGATCTAATGTACAGATGTTATCTTCTTTATATTAAAGAGGCAGTAGAGAGGTCAAGTAATTCTTCATCTCCCTGAAGTGTGTACATGTTCTCATATTTTTCTGAAGTAAAAAGGCATTGTTTTCTTTCACTGTTAGGTGAGAACCTGCTCTGAGCTGTCTTGCTAAGCTGTACCAACTTGCTGGTAGTTCTAAAAGCCTGTCATCACAGGGTTTTGCCAAGAGTAAGCATAGTATGCATAGGGCAGTTCCAAATGAGTAAGCAGATCTTGTTTTCAGGAACTTAAAAGATCAGAATACATATAGAAGAGAAAGGAAGAGTTATCTGACCTTTTTTATGTTTTCTTGGTTAAATTTGTGTACTGACATATATTTACACTGCATTCACTAGGAAGCATCTCCATAGTAATTTAATATACAGAAACCCATATAAACTGTAACCAAACATTGTGTTACATTATGTCTACAAGGGAAAGGTAGTGAGTTCCAATTCTGGAGGAGTCACCTTCTATTAGGGTTTCTTTCTATCCTTATTCTGTATGTCAGATGGATCGCTACATTTAATTAAGCAGTAACAATTGAGGTGCAGATTATTTCCTGGGGATTAATGACCAGCTGGACAGAGTTGATAGCCCAAGGTATTGGATAGATTATGCTGCACAGCCTCATGGATTAAGTATGAGCTCTGTATTGTAGATGTAGTCACTTTGAATAGTTTAAGAGAAAGCATCACATTGAAGATAAAGTCTATATTTTTAACTTTTATTTTTCAGCACCAGGTAGATCGGTACATATCCAGTTCTTGATCATGCCTTTTTTCTGAAATACCCTGTGTTTAAAATGACTCTTTGTTCAGCAATACAGCCCACTTTTTTAGTTTCACATTGTCCTGTTGTGGCTAGAAATGACTAAGGATGTGACATAGAGGCTTGTAGAAAGAGATTCCATCCTTTTTCAAAACATCCCACAGCTTTTTGGTGCAGAAGTGATTTTCGGAGTTTATTCCAGTTTGCAGGTGGCTTAGGAAAAATTTTGTCCTTGTTTTGCACTACAGAATGAATTTAAATTAAGTTTTGTAGATGGTACTTCATTATTTTTTCCACATTTTGACATGGCTGTTTTTCATAAGAATGTTGCATCTTGATGTCAAACTATACACATCTAGATGCCTTTTACTTGCCACCAATGTTTGAAGGTGAAAACTTCTACCGAGTCCTTCCATTTTTTTCATGTTTTTAGTTTGCCTGGAGTTTGGGAGAGGGGTCATTCTGAACATATAAGCTGGAGAGCCAGTGGCAAAATCACTACAAGCTGTTTTGTGCCTCCACATGCTAAAGAAGAGAGAGCACATCTAAGGATGGCCCAAAGACCTGGTTCATACTTTAGGGACCTGATGGAAGATCCACTCCCCTTTTTTCTGTAGATTTCCCTACAGGTTCATTCCATGAGCTGGGAGTTTGTCACACTCATGTGTCTTTCCATCTTGAAATTAGGACACGTTTGAGGGCCTGCACTGAGATGTACACTGGAGCACACTTCCTTTTGTATTTTGTTGTACACAGCAAAAATTGGCCTTCTCCTATTTGCAGCTGTACTCCAGATTAAACTGATCAGATCTGGGAGTTTCTTCTGGACAGTTTGTTCTCCATGATGGGCTCATTCATCATCATTTCTCCTGAACCATACTTTCTTATTTATGTCCATAGTTAGGTATTTCGTGCTGCTGTAGAGAAGTAGTTGAGTTCTCAGGGTCACACATACCATAGTGCATGCAATTTTGTGTCTGCTTCCTTGGTACAATTAAGAGAAATGGAGGATATAATAAAATGTCAGAATGTGGATAAAAACAATTTTTCCATGAATACTTCCTCTTATTCCTTTCATATTGCAGTTGTACTGTCAGCATGATATCTAGGCTCAAAATGCAATATGTAAGAGAAGCACATCAGTTGCTGTCTGTAAATTAATGATTTTCTTCACTTATTCCTTGATAGAAAATGAAAAATTAATAATGTCCTAAATATGCCATGAAATATTCGCAGTACTTTTTCCAACTTGAAAAAAGGAATATGGTACGTGGTAGTTCTTGTCAGCTGGCATCTGTCCTGATCTCATTTATGTCACAATGGTAGCAATATATGGTGTAGAGGCCTAGGATGGTCCAAGCCAGTATCAGCTGTGACTCTGGCTCTTCCTCTTGCAAGATGCCTGGGACACTTCACATGCAGGGGGCTCTGGAGACACTGCTGTGGCCTTCTGCCAAGCACATTGCCATGCAACAGGGAGTGCCTTATGCCCCATGACTTCTAGTCTCTGAGCACCCAAGAGCAGTTGAGACTACCCATTCTCAGGGCATAAGGCTGTTTATCTTTTATTGTGCTTTCTGTAGAAAAGCATACTTGAGCCTATGCTACATCTGAGTAATTGGCTGCAAAGTGCAGGCTTCTAAATTGTGCAGACGTGAGAGCCTCCATCTTGCCAAGCAGTAGGGATTGAATTGCAGACTGCCAGACCTGAAAACAAAAATACTGCTGGAGTGAATCAGCCAGGATCTGATACCACATGCAGGCCAATGTTCAGAAGAAAATTTAATTAAAAAAACATTTAAAAAATTAAAGGAAAAGGCTTTATGTGAAAGTTGCCTTAATGATTTTCCCCTGTGCTGTTTTTTTGGGGTTTTTTTTTTCATATACAGTGTATGAATCACTTTTTTTCTTTAACACATGGTAATTTAATTAACCAAAATCTTAATTTTAGTTTGCTAAGTGCGTACCTGTTGGGGAAAACCACATTTTAAAAATTATTTCTGGTTTCTATATTAAATAAACATTGGACATTGCATTATTTACTTTAATATAGCGATAATTCAAATAAATAAATGAAGCGACTGAGCACATTATTTCTCTGGATAGAAATGGAAAGCAACTTGCTGTACAGAGAATCTGAAGTATGCTCATTCAGGCATTAAGAGACCTTATGCAATCATATTTCATTCTCTATGTGAATTTGTGTAATTTGATTTTCTTTGTAGTTTATACTATACATTTCAATATCAGAAACACATCAGACAAATATCAGATGGATGTATTGGCTAATTGAAACATTCCTCTGTCTGAACATTTGAATATTCAGGCATGTTTTAGTTTCACAGTGAATAAATTAAACATAGCATTCTGAAAAGTAAGGTCCAAAGGAATGAAAACTCCTATTTGTAAAATCTGTGAAAGAAAAGAGATGAGGAATGGAAGTGTGTGCCTCAGTGCATGGCAGTTCAGATGAGGATGTGAAGGTGTAATGAAAAAAAAAAAGGGAGACAGTTAAGTTGCATGAGCATCTCCAGATCTGCACGTGTCTAATGGGCAAAAGTATCTGGAGGGACCAGATTTTCTGGCTGCAAAGAATGACCCCCTAGCAAAGCAGAGGAAGAAATCTAATAATGGGGAAGAAATAAAACTAAGATAGGGACTTGGTGTACTGGAAATAAGGAAGAGAAATGAACAGTCAAAAGATAGCTGCTCTGCAGCAATTTTTTGATATACTATCTCTAGAAAGCAAGACTGAGATAATAGAGGAGCTGGGAGCCAGAAACAGCTAGAAATTGCACAAGATAGGAAACTATAAGCTACAGACTGCTAGATGATCTCCACCAGCATCTGAGGAAGGCATGACATGCAGTTGGATGTTCCTTCTTGAAAAGAATCAATGCATTTGGCACCAGAGGAGCTAAAAACAATTTACAGACTAGGGTTCATTTTCAGACCAGTAATGCTATCATCTGCCATAGATCCGTGCCATGGTTTGGGTAAAAAAACTCAGAGAAGACAACATTTCAATAGAACAGCAGTATTGACTGGATGATCATAGATAGAGTCAAATTTAATTGAGAGATCAGAAAAAAAAGACTTTTTTTTCTCAAGGAAACTTTGAAAAACCAAGTGAACCAATGAAATTTTGCTGCAGAATGAGATTAATCTACAAAGAAACAGCCTATATTTGTGTACACCTAGTCTTAGGTGTGCACAAATACATACACCTAATTACCTCTGTACACTTATTTCCAAGTCTTATTCCTGAATTTAATTTTTCCAATTTGGAAATGGGACGATTGATAAGAAATCAAACCATGGTTAGAGAACAATTGCAGCCAGGAGCAATAAGGAAAATCTACAGAAGCAGAAAGCAAAGCAGTAAGTATGTTGAGCAATTATAAGCTGGTAAATTGGATTTCTTGGCTTTTTTTCTAAAGAAAGAAATATTGTGTTATTGCAAGGATTTATTTGAATAAGAGAAGTATGTGGAGACAGGAGTTCTCATTTCCCATTTTGATAGGAGAAAGATAGTCTTTTGTAGTGTCTTTAAAACACATCTCAAAATAAAGACCTGTGAATTGAAAAATTAAATGAAAGAGAAACTGGGACATTTTTGCAGTCAAAGATGCAGACATTGAGCTTTATTTTTAAAGCAGAAGCTAAAAAAAGTTTTTAAGTTCTGAGAACTCTGAGCCTGACTGAGGAATCATAGAATCATAGAACATCCTGAGTTGGAAGGGACCCTCAAGGATTGTCAAGTCCAACTTCTGGCCCTGCGCAGCACCATCCCCAAGAGTCGCACCACATGCCTAAGAGCATTGTCCAAATGCTTCTTGAACTCTGTTGGGCTTGGTGCTGTGACCACTTCCCTGGGGAGCCTGTTCCACTGCCCAACCACCCTCTGGATAAAGAGCCTTTTCCTGATGTCCAGTCTAAACCTTCCCTGACACCATTAAAGGCCATTCCCTCAGGCCCTGTCACTGGTCACCACGAGAAGAGATCGGTGCCTGCCCCTCCTCTTCCCCTCACAAGGAAGCTGTAACTGCAATGAGGTCTCGCCTCAGTCTTCTCCAGGCTGAGCAGAACAAGTGACCTCAGCCACTCCTTTTATGGCTTCCACTCTAGGTTCTTCCCAAATCATCCCAAGAAGACTGATGCCACTAGGATTGTAATAAGGATTGAAGTCTTGTTAGGGAGGAGAAAATGGTTAAAAAATAAAACGTTAGACTTTGCAAATGATATGAAGACCAAGAATCAAGGTTTTCAGCTTTATAAATAAAAACAGAACAAAGAAGTATAGCAGCTGTGCAGTACAGATAGGTAGAGAATAGAAATTTTTTATAAAACACCTCAACTCTTGAACAGAACATGTTATATTCAGTCAAGAAAAATAATGTTGAGTAGCTGGGGAGAGGAGTATGGATATACACTGCTGTGCAAAATAATCTTAAGAGAGGTAAAGGTACCGCAGTCAAGTCAATAGGATTCTGAAAGGACTGGTGAAAGAAATCACAGGACCTGTTGGATTGATTTTGAGATCTTATTTAACGTTTTTTTATTGAATGCTATGATGAATCATACAAATAAGAGTGCCTTAATTTTGCTGATAACCAGAAATGGAGAGGCAGCATTGCTACAAAAAGTCACAGCATGTGAAGAAGAGGTGTGTGACCCTAAGGATTGGAGTGTCAGGCGTGTTGTGAAAGGGTGAGAGTTGCTTGCACCCAGCTGAACAGCAGAGCTGACTGCAGGGAGCAAGGAGAGGAGCAGGCCACCTGCTGAAGGATAAAAACTGCCAACATGAGCCTTTACCATAATTATAGAAAACATACACTAACATACACCATCTGGGGGAAGACTTCTGGTGGAAATGGGTAAGGTGCCATGTTAGACACTAGTGTGATCACCTGTGTTTGATCACCTGTATTCAAGTGAGACAAGGTTTGAATGAAGCAAGTATAGGGAAGGTATGTTAGGATGATCCTGCAAAGGGACAACCTATTGTAAAGGGAGCAAACTATATCTATTTTTGTGTGGACAGGTGTGTCTAACAAGGGTGCTTTGATCCAATCCCCAAGAGCAGGGGACGTGTCTTGATTCTTGAGAAAGGCAGTGTACCTTGCACAAAAAGTGTCTGAGGTGCTACCACGTCTAGACTGAACCTGACACTTGAGCTCATGGAGCATGCAGGAAACATCTCAGTTTGTTCAGTCTGCTAAAAACAAAAAGGATGAGAGAGGAGATTATTTCACTTGTAACTGTCTGAGGGAGAAAAACTCTAAAGAGGAAAAAGAACAGTTTAAGTGAAAGGACAATATTGGTGTGAGAGCAAATGGTTATCAACTGCTAGTGAATTAATTTCCAGTCATCAGAACAAGGATGCCTGACCAGCTTGCCTGACCAGCTGGAGTAATGGTGAGCAAATTAACTAGGCCTTGGTAGATGTGCCTCTGTTTCCCGAAGTTTTGCTGTACCTTCTCTTCCTTTCTGCAAGCAGTGAACTAGTTAAATTGCTGAGTAACTCTAGAAACAGTGCAAACAAGCAGCAGCTGCGCTATTGTTTCCAAATAAATGTATATTTGAATGACCTGGTGAAGGATGAGATTGAAATGATAAAGCAGTTGGATGGTGAACATGTAAAATAGAAAGTGTTACTGTAGACTGTGTAATTTTTTCCATTCCAAAGTGTCCTTAATAAGTATTAAAACTAATCAATGACACATGCCTAAAACTGATCTGATATATTTTTATCCCCACGATGAGGACCTCAGGAATGTAGGCATAGGTTTTAAACTAAGGTAGCTTGCCAGCACATGGATTGAATGATCATGACCATTTCATGGAAGGATAATTAGCTTTTTGTTCTGTTCTGTTTTTAGCCGCTTCTATTATTTTAAATGTATATTGTCACCCTCGTGTTCACAGTGAAACCATTTCCCTGTCTCTGACCTCATTGCTACATAAAATGCTAAGAGAAAACTTTCATAGACAGTCTTTGAATTCTATGATGTACTGGACAGTGGAAGGGGTCTTCTGAGAAAGTGTCTTTCCCTTCTTTCTCTTTACAGTTTGAAGAGCAGAATGAAATAAATTAAATCTTCTTTTCTAAAGTATAGTCCAGCACTTTTGTTGATAGGTGGACATAAAGAAAAAGCACATGTGATGGCAGCAAAAAATGTTGTTTAGAAGGAAAAAAAAATGCATCTTCTGTAACCACAGTTGTAAACTGTGTACGAATTACAATGATTTCCAAACAGAAAGAAGTTAATTTCTTTGAGTTACTGTGTCTGCGTTGCATAGGCTTGCCCAGCATAAACAACAGACTATCGTTTTTTCCTGACTCATGTCCCATGTTAGTCAGACAGATTTATTCACACAATTACATGTTTTCTCCATATATTTCAGGTTGCTGTGCTTTTCTTAGGTCTTTAAAATGAATTGGTTATTTTTTCTTAATTATAAAAATGTTATTGCACTAAATGCAATTTAATTAAAATAAGAATTTCTGCCAAAGCGTTTAAATAAATACAGTGTTCTTTTACAAGTATGAAAGGAGGTACTATTTGCTGTTTCATTTCCTCACTAATATGCTGGCATGTTTGGTTTGAACCTGAGCTTGTGGAAGTTTATTCTTAACCAAAGCAGTTCCTTTTTCATGTAAGTAGGTTAAATGTGAGTTGTAGAGCCCTAGGGCTCTTTTTGTTCAGTTTTAAAGCCCCCTCAAGTGGGCCTCTTTTAGAAACCTGGAATCATATGTTTGTAAGGTTGATCCAAATTACCATTAGAATAGCTCTTTTCAACTTTTTATTTATACAAAGAATTGTAAAAAATGCACCAAACTGACAAGGTATTAAATCAAACTGAATGAAGACAGTTAATTTTCTTTTTGCTCAACAACTTTTTTTTTTCTTTTAATGGAAACTCTCAAATTGAAAAAATTGTCTGTACAGTATGTTAAGGTGCCATGCAGTATAATAAATTGCTATTACTGTCAAAAAGGTACATGATAAAGTGCATTTGCACAAAAGGCCCATATTAATGTCAATCATTTTTGTGTGATTTATATACTAACTGCAGTGTTTTAAGAAGATCAATATTCTTTGTTTTGACAACATTTCAGAGCTTTGTACATTCCTGACAGTATTAATATTTCTACCATAGTATGATAGAATAATTTTAGCAGTTAGTGAGTGGTCAGTTTGGTAAAAAGGTACACGGTAAAAGTGCATTTGAATATAACCAGGTAAAAAGCATAATGCATTTTTGAGTAAGATACACATAGTAATAATTCTAATTTTTAGTGGCATATAATGTCATGTAATAAGTAGAACTTCCTAAAGTGGTGATATTTTCCCATCCCCTTAATGCATCTTCTCTGTATGTATAATAATTACTTCCATTGCAATACTATCAGTGTTGCCTAAGACACAGTAATAGACAGAATTACAGTAGTTTGACATGTAATTTCCTGATCTAGTTTTCAGAAGAGATCAGAAATACTTTCAACGTTTTTCTTTATTTTCTTTCTATTCCTCCTTTTCAACTTCTATGTTTTTCTCTTTTTATGTTTGTTTAACCCTCTTGTTTGTCATCTATATGTTTTGCTTAAAGTTTGTTGTTTTTCTTTAAGTAGTAGAGAGGCTAAGCAAAAAATATGCTCTTTCTTATCTCCTCTTGTGAAGAGTTATTAGCTTTCCCCTCTGCTTATAAAAACCCATCACTCGTTCTTACTTGTTTAAGAAGGTCCACAGCTCCTGGAGAGCTCAGCTCTCAGAAAGTTGCCTTCACAAAAGAAGAAATCCTGGAGTTATTTTTAGAGACTTCTGAAGAGGTACTGAAGAACTGTGCTTTTACTACAATCTGCTTTCAGCATTACTTACCTGTAAGCAATCTGCTTTCAGCATTACTTACCAGCTGTCTTTCACATCATATACTTCTAATTTATTCAGGGTGCTCAGTATATGTACCACTAAGGCACTAACTTCAAAAATTGATAACAGTAGTAATTTTCAAGACTTTTCATGACTTTTAGTCCTACTCTGTTTCAAAAATAACTTGAGACACCATTTGGTAAGCATCTCCAGTACTACAGTTATTTTCTTATCTAAATAACTGAAGTATAAATGTAGCAGAGAAGTGCTGTCCAATGATTTGGTCTTCATGATAACAGCTGCAACAGCTTTGCAAAAGCCAGGTCTATGTTCTGTATTGCGTAACCTAACATTGAGTCTTAACATTCTAGATATTTTGTAAATTTTTCGTAATAATACCAAAAATATTTCTAGTAACAAAACTCATTGTGAACTATAGCAAAGGCTATGGAGTTAATTACAGCGAGCAAGTATGCGTTTCTCCCTTGAACATTTCCTCCTATTAAAAATAATTGCAAGGTAGATATTATTAATAGCAAAATGTACATGCACAGGCTTTCGTCACAGCCTTGATGGCCAGGCCTAGATTGCCTACCCTTGTCCTGATGCCTGAGGGGCATGCCTGAAGACTAACTCTCTTGTGGTTGGCAGCTGTATGGCAACACATTAACAGGGAGACTGACAGCTGCATTTTAGGTCTTCTCTTCAGCCTGTGAGTTCCCCCTAGGCTGGGTCAGAGTGGGTCTCAGTGCCTGTGCTGCAGCAACTGAGGCACAGTGCAGAATAGAGGGAGAGGAACCAGAGAGACCAAAGGGTGTCTGTGCATTTGGGGAAGAAATGGGCATCTGTGTGCACAACCTAAGTTCTGTTTCACAACAGCAAATTTGTGTGTTTCATCAATGACTTGTGAAAGCAACTTCTGCCTGTGATGGAAACTTCATAGGTGGAGAATTCATAGAGAAGAGTGACCACTCATAACATATTAAATGTGAACAAGGTTGCCTTTTCAGCCCTAGAATATAGTACAGTTTTTGTGAAGTGTGATGAATATTGTAGATTCCTACAATGAGCCATTGTGTTAGGGTGGGGACACCAAAGGCAGCAGAGTTTGACTGGAGCATGATGCTGAATGGGAATTCTCATGGCTTGTGCAATTTATACCTAGATCGTTTGTTGTTGTGCCTGATCTCACTCTGCTATGTTTTATTGTTTTCTAAGGTTTTATTTCTCAGCTTGGAGTAAGGAAAGTTGTAGGATAATCTGTTTTTCATAGTGAGTTTTACAGTGCTCTATATGATATGATGACCTGGTGATGGTAATTCAGGCTTTTAAAATGATTGGGGAAAAAAAGAAAACACAAATACTTTCAATTGGCAGCTAATGCCCTATCTCAAGTAATTGGCTTTTATGTTACAAAACTGGACATGAGCCATACATCATGAGCCATTAAACAAATACATGCCTTTGTAATTTTTCTTAAAATTGAGCTCATCAGCTTTCGTATGTCTGTGAACAAATGAAAGTTGATGAGGATATAAAACTAAGTATACCGGATGATATTATTTTTAAACATTTTATCTGATGAGCAAAAATTCACTACATGGTAAAAGTCAATCACTGTAAATATATCTTGTTAGAGTTAAGATCTCTGTCTTACATTTAGTTCATTTATTTAGCTAAAGAAGATTCAAGATTAAGTTTTAGACATTTTTATGACTGCATTCATGGAAGTTTTTCTTCTTTCTGTTTGCATTCTGGCAAGCAGAGCACTTCTTTAACAGCACTTTTCACAACCCTGCACCTGTTTCATTTGTATGGTTAGGAAAAAATCCTTAAATTAGCACTGAACTATTTGGGAGGGTGTTTTCTTTTTAATTTTAGATTGCTGTCCTACATAGAGCAGTCATATCACTTAAATTTTCATATCAGTTATAGCTGGCAACTTATTTTTCAAGATTATCTGATGTTGTCTAATACTGCTTATACTAGCCTATTCAGTAATTCAAAAAGGCTGTGATTTTATTGGATTCTGTAAAAAAACCAGCTTCCTGATCTCATTAGGATTCCTGGGAGATAGAGCAGATCCCTACCTTTCTAGTTAGGCTTGTATCTTCTGTGCTTCAGAAGTTCTCCTGTTAAAGTCCTTTGCTGGAAATGGGCTCTTTTTTTTCTTTTTTTTCTTTTTTCTTTTTTTCTTTTTTCTTTTTTCTTTTTTCTTTTTTCTTTTTTCTTTTTTCTTTTTTCTTTTTTCTTTTTTCTTTTTTCTTTTTTCTTTTTTCTTTTTTCTTTTTTCTTTTTTCTTTTTTTCTTTTTTCCCTAATAGAGGTATAGCTACACTATTATCTATTTATCTATCTTATTTTTATTTGGGTTGCAAGTCTTGGCTCTTTTCCTTTAAGGTTGATCATGATTTTATTCTGCAGTAAAGCCAGTGCTGATGGGGTGCAAATGCTTGGTTAGCTCCACTTGGCTGATAAGATCAGCAGAATGAAGACCAAAGTCCCATGTTCTAGGTACAGTACAGTCTAAAGCAACTTTTTAAATTCAGGCTTCTTATGGGGGAAACAAAACAGTTCTGGAAATCACCTGTTGGGATCAGTTGCACTACCACTGAAGTGTAGTCACATTTTGTATGATGTTGGTATTGTATAATAGTCTCACCTAAAGACACAAATGCAGTCATGTGCATTTAAAGCCAGAAGTTTGCAGCACCAAAACTGAAATTTGTCTGGGGTAGTATGGACTGCTTGCTTTACTAAAATTATTCACATGAAGGAATCTGATTTAGTCCTTGGATTATGAGCTTTGTTAAGTCATACGTTGATGGTATCAGTTTAACAGTGGTGTTTCAGTGGTTTTCTTTGTTGAGCAGAAAATCATATCACAGTATCTTGGTGAATTTGGAAAAATGTATTCTGTATTTCTAAAATGAACAATATGTCTTTAAGTGCAGATGAAATTCCTTTTCATATTCATCTAGATGAATTTCATATTCATATGAAAATTCATATGCATTCACATAACTCAAGCTTGACAAAACACATAGAAGTCCAAGGATCTGCTGTAAGACTTGAAAAGCAGCTTCCCCAGATAACATCAAGTCCCCGACTCCCTCATATCTGCAGTTTTCTTCATTTGCAGAAACACTAGATGGAACAATATTTGAAACATGCTTGCAGAAGAGGTTGCAAGATTGAGGCCCCAAACAAATCACCCTCAGCTGTGAAAGCTTATCACCAACTCAAGCATCAGAGCCTTCACAATCCACTACCCTTCCACCAGGGCAACCATCAGTAAAGGACAATGCCTTGAACACAAATGAAGACTGTCACCATTCGAATCATTATTTCGTGGAGCTCTGGCATTTTCCAGATTTTGCAAATTACAAAGGCCTGACTAGTCTGTATGATTTGAAAGTTAATGTTGGAAAGGTAAATGCACTTTGGTTTCAAATTACTTGTTCATAGTAGACTTTTTTTTTAGAGTAAACTTTATCAGAAACTATCTGCCTGAAGAGATACGTAGGCACAGATGAAACAAGTCATAAAAGACAAATGCCAGTCTGAAGCTGACCAGACCCAAGTCTCCATTATCAGGTTTTAAAGAGGCAGCAGACAACTGGAGAAAAAGTCCTTTGAAATGGAGCCCAGGCTCAGCCTGTCCAGAACCACATTTAGATTTCCTGCATTTTCTTAAGTGCTCTAATTTGACATACTCTTAGAGATGACATGAGGGCGTGATTATGTGTAATTCAGCTTCTGTTTTCTTCCTCTGCTTAAGTTTCTAAAAACTTCTCACACTAATTTAATTCTATGTATCCTAAATAGATCCTCACATATTTAGGTAATTTGCAGTGAGTAGTTCTTAAGTTTAATTTAATTTGAGGTGTTCTGTTTACATTTGTTGTTTTTTTGCCTACTTTTTTGTTCACGTGATACTTCACTTGGGGATAGTTTACAGAGGGAAGAAGGATGTTTTTTCCTTGGGAGCAAATTGGGTTTACTGACAAGAAGAAAGAAATTCAGTGTACTCCCTCCCCTTTCTTGGCATGAGTGTTTATCCATTGCACAAGATTGTATGTGAAAGCCATTGAAGTATGTGAAAGCAAGTTTCCAGGAGCCATTGTTTTTCCCCGTCCTGTTGGAAGGAACCAGGGCTGCTCCGTTGTGGGGAAGGAGAGCATAAAAAGTTCCAAGTCTGCCTCTCACTGATTTCTGTCCCACTCTTAAACTGTGGGAGAGGCAGAAAGGAGCTGCAATTCTTGAGTAAGCATTTCTTTCCTGGGCATCTCACAGCTATGCGCTACGCTTCACAATACAGAAAAGGGCTGAGTTATTTTCTGGGCTTAATTTGAATTCAGTAATCATAAATAGCAGCAAATGTTAAATTCATAAAACATACTCAGTGAACTTGAAGAAAAAGAATGTCTCTGGTCTGTATTCACATTTTGTAATGAACAGGGTGTGTGTGATGTCTCTAGGTCTATTAATTCCTCTTGCTACAATAATTATAGATATTTTTAAAAGACACGCTTCCCCCCCCCTTCATTAAATACATGCTAATTCCTTTAGGTGCTAGATCTCTTATGTATGGAATCACTAGTTTTAGAAGGCTGGAGAAGACAATTAGGTAGGTGAAGTATTATCAGTGCTTTGAAGTCAATGTAAAGACTCCTGACAAGTTCAGAATCCTATGCTTGGATTTTATAAGAGCACCTCTCCAGCTTTCTGTGCAGGCAAGCTGCCTGCTGCCAGTGGATAGAGATGGGTTAGTTGTTTTTTTTTAGATACCACAGCTGGTAACAGTAAAATTTTCATGCTCATACTTAATACATAATATTGTACGTAATTCTTGTCATAGAAAGCAATGTCATGGATGTTTATTGGTTTTAGAAATTTAAAGCCATTTATAGTGTTCAATACTAACAGACTGAAAACATGAATTCCATATGTTTTTAGAATAAAATACAGTGTGAGGGAGCAGTTTTCATTATGCCTTTCATTTGCTGTGCACTCTCCAACATTATTCTTTTTTTTTGTGCTACCATTTTTTTTAAACTATTTTTGGTGTTGTGGTCGTGGTGTTTCTTCCACTTATATCTTGCTTCTCATACTACTTTTTTTTAACTTCTTCATTTCTTAGAAATTATTCTCTTCCTTCCCTCCCTCTCCTGAAATTATTACTGAGGTCTTTTACTGAAACAATAATTTTTGTGGTGTCCTCCACTTAGCATAAAGAAGTTAATTAACTTCAGTTTTAGGCAATAAAAATTTGTAATAAATATGTTGATCTTATACTTGCCTGAGTTGCAGTATGTAAACCAGAGAAACTTTGAAGTCAACAGAAATATTATCTGAGACAGTTGTAGCTGGGCTTTTGGAGATAATTTGAGGCTGAAAATAGCTCCTAGTATATCAAAGCAGGAATTATATGAGCTATAACGATAAGATTGCTAGTTGGGAAGACTAAGTGAAATAGAAGGAATATCCTGATATCATTGTATTGGCTTTCATGAATTCTGGATGATATTGTGCATTTTGGTTTCAGCAGTTAAAAGTCTTGTTTGACTGTATTTATAGACCAAAACTTGTAGTGGTTTTTATAAGCTAATGAACTTCAATCTTTTATATGTTCATAAGAAATGTTTATAATTGAGTTATTTGCATCTGAGATAATTTATTACTATTATAATACCGTTTTTCGATTAATTATTAAAATAAGCTTTTTGAATAGTCACTTTAAAAAAATGCTGGCATATCTGTAGAAGTCTTTGTATTTTTGTCTACTTGTTTTTACACCTTTTTTGATACTTTGCCCTGTAATCGTGACATTACAAATATTCTAATAACCTAATGACTCTGGAAGTAGAGTTATCATTTTGTATAGTCCCATTTCAAAGGAGGATAAAGAAGTAATGTCTAAAGTAGGAGATAAAAGATTTAAAATACTGGACTTGTCCTCTTAGGGTCCTCTGTGTAACTCTCATTAACTCAGAAAATGCACAAAAGCAGTGATTGTTGGCTTATAGCAGTTCTATATCTGAGCGCCAGAACATTTATTACTCCATCTTTGTGAACATGTCTAGAAGTTCAGACTTGCAGAATTGCTTGTAGTGCACATGAGTGAAGGCTGTATGTTTGGGACCTACATCATGCTCGTAAGGCTTGAGTTAGAGAGGTCTCAGAGCAAACTCGATTAGGTGACGTTGTATTGTTACAGATTTTATCCTTCATATAAACTATCATGCTGGGATTTTCTTTCAGTTGGTGGTTGTTGAGTTCCATATCTGAAAACTCCAAAGGTTAATCCACAACTACAAACAATCATGTTCCTTCTCTTATTACTACCTACAGATTGATCCATGTGCTTCATATCATACTGAGGAAATGCTTGTTCGAACACAGTAATTCATTCTCTAAAGCTGTTTGAGATACATGACACTTAAAGAAAAATGGTCAGAAAATGCCAGTACAAACCAAACTATGTTATAAAAGCTGCATTGCCAGATATAAGAAAACTGAGTTATTGGTCAGTATAAAAGGAATGAAAACAACAGCTAAAATTATGGTTTATATTTTTTCTAGTCAGGACAGACCAATATATTTTCTTAGACAAACCTGCTGAAATTCTCCAGGCAGTGCAGTAAGGCTAAGAGGATAGTTATTTTAGAGTGCGTGCAAACCTACGCTGAGTTCTTAATCATTTTTTGTCCTTTTTTTGTTAGCCTAATTATGGGAACTTTCAAACAAAAAGATGCCTTGTTATCTTTATTAATTAAACATATTAAGAAATGAGGAGGAACAGGCAATTGCCTCAGTTTATACAGAGAGTATGTGACTGAATATTATGGTGTCTATATTTCAGCAGAATTAAAGTTACGCAGTGTCAGAGTATTACATGTTTTCATTTAAACACTGGGTAATTCCTCTTCAGTCTACAAAGCATTTTTCTTCAAGGCTTTTCTGGGTTGTTGTGTTTTGGTTTTGTTTTTTTTTTTTCCTTACCATCAATAGCAGCTATGTGTATACAGCAAGAGCAAAACTTGTTATTGAAGTCCCTTTTGGTCTTTATGCAGAAAAATACTGATATTTTTATGGAAATACTATATTTGTGCATACAAATAGATTTATATGTGTTCCTTACACATACATCTGTGCAGAAATATCTTACATAATACTCAGAGGAGGAAGCACTAGTAAAATATTCAGTACAGTTAATTGAAAAGAAAAATGTTGGTTTTCATGGTGTTGTGTTTTATATATAGTTATGGGATATAAAACATAGAGTTCAGATCATGTAGCAAAGATAGGTAAGAAACATTTTAAGTCCTAGAGTTTCTCTGAAACTTCTTCTAGAGCTGTTCTTTTCTGTCTTTCAAGCGTTCCATGTAATCATGTAGAACCAAAATTTTATTTTCTGTTACGATGAAATAAAAAGCTAACCAAGATACAATATCAGTTGTTATGACCTATATAGCATTTTATTTTAGATTTAAAGAGCTGATATAGATTTTATTTTGAAAGGTTGACATCATTCTTGGAACAGGTTGTGGAATGTTCACATCATACAAAATAAATATATATAACCTTCAGATTCACTGAGGACTCCCTTTTACCTATATAATATTTTTTGTTATGACTGTATCCACTGGAACTTGGGAAAGTTATATCAAGTATCACTGCAAATATGGGAAATTCTGAATACCTCTCTGGATTTTGTAAATATTTTGACAATTTACTGGTGAAAGAGGGGGAATTACTGCAAAGCAAACCAATTATAAAATATTTTTAAATAAGTGTAAGGTTTAGAAATTGTAACATAAGTTTCTTGATTTAATGAGCTACATCTCATTTTATAGTCAATTCAGTGCACTTTTGTGTGTGTGGTCTTGACTGTGCATGTACGTGTAAAATTGAGGCAGTACAACACATTAATGACAGGTTCATGACTAGGCAGATCAGTTCCATCCATGACATGAGAGTTTTAAATGGAAATCATATTAGAAATACTTTCTGAAGGCTTTTTAAGACTTTGTACAGTACAGAGGTGTACTTCAGAAATGCTTCAATGTGATCCCTAAAATACTGTAGAGTTTAAAGACACTGATAAGTGGATATGTTCCATTGCCTTGTTTTGTTTGTGTTTGTTTTGTTTTGTTGTTTGTTTTTTTTTTTCCAGTTGGCACTGGAATTGCTTGAATACCAGTCTGCTTTGGTCACCTTACTCAGATTTTATCTATGCTAGGGTACAATGCCTAATAGAGGGGTTTGTTTTTAAATCTAAACTATACACACTGTCAATGTCATGAAGTCCTTTACTCCATGTAAGAAAGGGAAAAGAATACATTTTTGAGCAGTACCCTGAAGAGAAAATAGTTTTGAGTGAAGAAAACTCACTTTCAATTAAGAGTTTTCACTTGTCATGTTTAGTTTTCTAAATGGACTGGTATTTTGGAGCTTTGTACACATTGAAAAGGTGCTTACATTGATCAACTACTTAATTACCATTGATTCTCAGCGTGAGTACATAATCTCATGGCACAGCCTGAGTAACAATTGTTAACATTTGACTAATCAATTAATTATTTCAGTATTCATGAAGGCAACAGATAAGACTGATTTTCCATTGAAAGCTAGCACTGCAGGAGAAATGCCAGTTTTCATAATTTAATAGTAGGCATTTAATTTTCTTTAGCTGAAATACATGAGACATTTGGATTTTCTATGTTCTGTATATAACCATATCAAATACTCCTATCCTCACAGGGAGTCTGTGGTTCAGAGGAAATGCTAAACAGCACCGTGTGCTTAGTGTGATCTTTCCACATGTGTAATATCTTCATTATTATGCCCCATGTTCAAATATTGCAAATGTTCAGCTTTTCTTATGAGGTACATTCAGGGCCTGTAGAAAATACTAGATTGACCAAATGGAAATTTAGTCTCCCTGCTTGGCTGCTAAATGCATTACCATGGGCAAACATAGATAAGAAAATCAACATATTTCTTCCAGTGGTGTGTGGCTTTGGAGGAACTTTGCAATAGGCCATAAGTGATCTCCTTGGGCAACTGCTCCTTGATGTGCATTTATGGCAGATGACAGATGCTGCTCAAGAGTCACTTTGGTTGGTGTCTGCCTCTTCACAGAGCTTTTCTGGACATTTCACACATCTGTTTTTACCCAGTGGAATGGGAAAAAAAGCCATGTTTGAGGTCTACCTTGAGATGCTACAGTGATCCTGCTGGGTGGTCTAGTGCCACGTTAATGGTGTGAGCACAAGCACTGGCTTTGATATGAAAGCTCATGCTGGCCGACGCTAATGGGGGCAAAAGCCTCTTTCTCCCCTGTCAATTCACAGTACAGCTTCCCTTTCATCTGTTAACCTTTCAGTACTGGTGACCTGGAGATGGCCATGCCTGCCATTTCTTACCAGGTTCTTTGTTCATTTAGTTTTTCTTGTTAACAAGTTCTGTAATCATGCCTTGTGAAAATACTACAATAACATTGCCTGTCTTGAAAGAGTTTCTGGGAAATAGGATTTCAGTGAATTACTGAAAAATATTTTTCTGTTTAACATAACAATACCTTCACTTTGTAGTAAAGTGGAGATGCGGGGGAATTATCAGTGCATACAATTTTATCAGCTTACATACAGCTTGTTTTCCTGAATATGTTTTAAGAAGCTTTGCATTTCTGAAGTTAAAACTTTAACTGTTGTTTAGATTGCCTTGTATTCCCCAGAGTTAGCTTTCTTTTAAACAGTTAACTTAAAAAAATCCAAACTAACATGCAACCAACAACACTTCTGAAGAGAAGCAGAATTCAATTTTTTTTCCTGAGCCTAATAAAATGTATTTTGTTGTTTTCACTGGCTAATGGTTAATTAATTTTCTTGATAAATACTGCACATAATGTGTTCATCTTCAATTTAATATTTCAGTATGTTAAAGTTTATGATCACATAAACATTTTCTTGTCAAATTGTGCCTGTGTGACTGAGGTCACTAAAACAAGGGTCCAGAGCTCCTTCACAGTTTTGTAAATCAGGGGAATTTTGTTCAAGTCAGTGGAATTAAGGTTGCATGGGATCACAGCGAAGTCCAAGGATACTACTAGTGATCATTACGCTGAATATAGGCTGCAGAACTGGATCCATCTGTGCACAAAAGAGCCATATGCTGAGGCTAATACTTGGAAGTGATGGATGGATTCTGCAGACTTTAGCATGTAATAACTAGTACATACTTAGATGTCAGTGGATGTAGCAGAATATGAGCGGGAGTGGCAGGCATAGCCAGCTGTTCCATATCCATGCTATATTTGGCCGAGTAGATTTATAATGCGCTCTCGTTCACTGGCGTGTCTTCATTCACCTTCATCAAGTATGAGACACCTTGTTCCTGCCTTTCCTCATTGGCTTCCTCCTCCTCCAAAAATGAAAAATTCCTGCAGGTGCTAAAGTCCTTTCAAAGGTGATCTCATAGCAAAGAAATAGCTTGTGAGGGTTGATATCCAAGCAAATCTAAGCACTTGCAACGAATTTTGCCCATCTAATCCTAAACTAAATTATTTTAATAGTATTGGAGGTTTTTTTAACATCCACAATTCATAGACTATGTTCCCCTTAAACAAGGTTATTTTCTAAGTCATTAGGTAGTAATGTAGTATAAACTGAAGCTTTTTTGTAAGAGGAAAACTACATTAAAGAACCAGCAATGGAAAAATGCCACCAACAAAAATGCCAGCTATGGAAAAACACTACAGAGAAATATAAGGTTGATTTTTTTCCCAAGATTAGTGAATCTGATCTTGAACTACATTCTATTGTAATTCAAAGATGAAGTTCCTAGAGATGTTTGAAAAAAAATGTTTGTTATTTTTTTTTTCTTCCTGCAGTGGATTTATCAAGGAAGCTTTTTTTAACAAAATACTTTTAGGCCTCCATTTTACATTTTATTTTCTGAAACTTTATAGCTGAAAATACTTCTAATGCATGATCTTGTAAATTTATTACTTTTTAACTGCATAGCAAAAATTACTGGAATACTTGTATCAGGCAACATTTCTGAAAAATAGCTCAGACAAATTTCTACAGTAGGAATACTCTTTTCCATAATACATGATTTTGAATTTGCTTTGGAGCTTAACCTGTTGGCAGTTCCTGAACTGGGCAAGAAAAAGGTGTCATCTGTCAGATATTTGTGTTATTCATTCAAAGTATTGCTGCAAGCACTTATATTTATTTTCTCCATGCTGTCAAGCTGTGATTTCTTTTAGCAATGACACTTTCATCTGCTTTTTTTTGGAATGCTCAGACTTGAAGTTACTAGTTCTTAAAAATTCTCAGTTTTACATTTTAAAATAATTTCTGTATCAATGTAGCTGCAGATGCAAAACGAGTATTTTTCTCATTCAGATTGTAAATCTGAGTCTCCTGCAATTCTTTCTAGACATTATTTTTGTTGTCCAGCAACACAGTATGTGTAAATATGAAATAGAAAAAGGTTGTTATTTAGGGCAATTCAGCCACTGTAAATAGAAATGAGAGCGTGGTGAAAAAACAGAGTGGTACCTTTCATTTCTTCTCATGTAGTGCATTTTGATGAGGAGTAGGACATGGATGCAAAATGCTGCAAATTGCTCCAACCAGGAGCTGTTCAGGTCTTGTTCCCAGGGATCTGATATTGGCTCTCTTGCTGGCCACTCTGTGCATCAGACTGGCAAATCCAGAACTGGGAAGCATATCCCAGGATTTAACAGGACAGTGTCTTCAATCTCTATTCGTTCCCAGTGGAAGCTAAGCCTTTGTAGAATTTACCCCCATCCCTCTGGTGATGGAGTATACATTATTTTCAGTCTGCTTTTATCATTCTGCTCCCAGAGACAAAATAGTTTTCTTTATGATTTAATGTCTCTCTTCTCTAATTCAGAAATGAAGCTACAGGCTCAAAATAATGAATTTGGTAGTTACCTCTACTTTATGTTGTTCTTTGAAATTTTGCCTTGTAATTCAGAGATGGCACATGTTTCTTTCAAATGTTTTCAAATTGAGGCAATGCCTAAATGGAGACTTGGCTACCCTTTGCATGGGTAGATTGATGAAGTATTGGTTAGTCTTCATTCACTGAGGAGAAACAGTGAGCTTCTAAATATTTAGTTAAGAAAATTGTCTATGTTTTTCTTTCCCAAAAGGGAATGTTCTCATTTGTAGTTCAGATCCCCTCCAATGTGGTGACTGCAGTATCAATGTAATTAAGTGAAGGAAGGGAGGTGGTATAACGAGCTCTCCTGGTTTTGGCTGAGATAAATTTTTTTGTACTAGCTGGTACAGTGCTGTGTTTTGGATGTAGGGTGAGTATAATGTTAATAACATGCTGATGTTTTAGTTGTTGCTGAGCAGTGCTTACCATGAGTCAAGGACTTTTCATCTTCTACCATTCCACCAGCAAGGAGGCCAGAGGGGAAGAGGAAACTGGAAGGATATGCAGCCAGGATAGCTGACCCCACTGAGCAGTGGGGTTGTGCATCATTTTTTTGAGATTCACAATTCTATTATTCTCTTATTTATTTTTTTTTCCCACATCCATTTCTTCCTATTAAGCTGTCCTTATTCTCAACTCATTTTATTTTTTTTCCCCCAGTTCTCTCCCCATCTTGCTGGGGCAGGGGAGTGCGTGAGCAGCTCTGTCATGTGTAGCTACTGGCCAGTGAGTCCTACTAAACTTTTGACAGGAATGTACATTGTCCTGCTGCTCATATGGATGCCCTGACCTGCCCTTCATCCACGGCATTAGCAGAGTTCAAAGCTGCTTTTTCTGGCAGAAGTGGAACACTGAGTGGGGATGTAGTAGCCAGGTAACACATGCAGCTGCCAAATATGCGGCTGCCACCTTTGCCAAATGTGTGCGATTGGCATAAGCTACTTATATTTTCAAATCTGTTAATTATTGACACTTCTGGCAGTGTTGATGGCTGCAGTCCATCTTTTTTGATGAGCCCTATGTAAAAAGAATGGATGTTTGCTTTATGTATTTTAAGACTGTGTCATGGTATTTTTAATTTATTCAACTCACTTTTTTTCATATAGTCCCTTTGAAATGTGTACCAAAACACTTAAATCTGTGTTATTTTCCCAACATGCTACTTACATATTTCCTTATGGTATAAAAATTGTTCGCCTGTTCTGTGCTGTAATTGAGTTATAGAAAATAGGAAAAAAAAAGAAAAAAAAAACCAAAAAAACCTCTTCCCTCTTGTAAGAGGGAATGTTTATTTACAAAATTTATGTGGACTCAGAAAACAAAGGAGGAAGAAGAAGTATAATACACTCCCAAAACAATGTAGTGTTGTGTAAACTATGGCTTACTCCAACAGGTGTCAAGTACCATGTTTAGCACAGGAGAAAGGAGGCAGGAATACAGGACTGAGGGCTGGAAATAACCCACAATACCATTACTCTTCAAAAAGTCACATGTTTTCCAGCATGGGCATTTTGGTAAATGTGTATTTGGTAAAATGAGCACTCTTGAATTTTAAACTTGCTCTGATAATCAAAATAAGTTGTGTTTATTCCTAGTTTAGATTTTTTCTAATGTTGCAAGTGGGGGGGTTTCCTGCTTTTTTTTTAATAATATTTTTTTTCCCATTTTAAATGTATTAGCACCCATGTAAACTGCAGCTCATACTTGAAAACAGAAATATGTTTAAAATTAAGTCAAACATACTCCACTTTTATCTGGCAGTACTGTTTTGTTACAGGTGTTTTATTGAATCTAAAATAAATGCAGACCTCTCTCTGCACATCCAGTTTTATTATTCCTTGTGATGTCTCAGCTAATAAGTGAAAGTCGAGTCAGGTCAGTCATAGGAACTGGGTGGTAAAAACTCTGTCCTATTACTGAACAAGTTCCAGATGGAGCTTATGGAGCGGCCATTAACTCTGGAACTGGAGATGCTATAGCCACCATAATAAAAGATTTAAAAATTATCTGGGTAATAAATCTGATAAATGGGCATGTATACTCAAAGGATAGTAAGGTTTCCTCTTGAGTTATCTCAGTCAGTTTTTCAGTCTTTCAGTTGAATGCATTCACCTTAGCTATATCATTCAAGGGTGCAATTCATTGATCTGCTTTTATGATTTCTTTACAAAGTGAGAATTTTCTCATTATTCCTTCTGAAAAATAGATCTATGACGATGAAGTTTCATGGACCCAGCAAAATCCTGAGTGTCCAATGCTAGCAATAAATCTCACCAAAGCACAGACTCACCCCATGGACTATCTGATTAAACACTACAGTCTTCATTCTTCACAGCAGTGGCTGCCTGTCACCTCCTTTTTCTGAATGCCTCTATAGAAAGGGATGAGTTGTGCCAGATGAAGCATGAAGGCAGAAAACAGCCAACTGAATGACACAAGACACACTTGGATGTCAACTTTCAGGAGCACAAGAAACTCTTTTATGAGTCTGTTACATCTTTGATGTAATCCAGAGATCCTTTACTCTTTACAAGAGAAGCCACAGAATAGTCAGTGACAATGTATCTTAAAAAGATTTATGCAGGATAATTCCAAAGCAGAGAACTGGAATTATCTTAGCTGTAGGCTGCATCCAGGATAATTTTTTGATAACATTTGACATTTTAGAGCTCTTTTTTTGACTAGTTCTGGTTAGACAATGGGAAAGGCACTAGCTATACATCATTCATGTTCATGTTAAAGAGTTGATAGTCATTCTACCTAGGGAGCTTTCAGCTTTGAGAGAAATATATTATTTATTGGCTGTCTACCACACATGGTTGCTGTAGATCACAAATTGGCATTACTATCTCCTTTCAGAGAGATCTAAACTAATGAGATTTTCACAACTATAAGTTATAATTCTACTGCCAAGTATTTTCTGATTCTTCAACATTGAAGAAAACAAAATGCAGTGGTCCAGCATATCCACAATGTGACCTGCAAGACAATGTGACCTGCAAGAATCTCTTACCATCTTGGATAATTGATATTATTGAAGTCTAAGATCAGAATTTGCCTTTTTTTTTTTTAATTTATCATTAAAAAAATAGAAAATTATTTGAGAAGAAGCTTGACAAAATTCAGCCAGATAAAGGCAGTGGTGAATGAAAAGATAATTTTGAAGAATCTAATTCTTGATTACTGGGAAATGGTTCCCAAAGTGAAGGGCTTCCTTACATTGTCTATAAAGTTAAATGCCTTGAAGTACACACAGATCCACACATCTAATTCAAGCAAATAGTGATCTGGATTACTAAAAAGTTGCTAAAATGAGCCCCAAAAGAAAGTATATAATGAAAGTAAATATCTCATGACTTTTGTAAATAAACATCCTTCCTGTGCTTGGACATAGTGTTTATTTAAGTTTAGTAAACCTTCACATTCAGGTCAAGGTTATATTCCACATACTTCCATATTTCTACCTTTACTTGTCCGTGAGTTCATACAGGATAGTTCACTTCTATCAACAGCAGACTTTAGGTAGGCTTTAACACATTTGTGACCTTTTAAAAAAATTTATAGAAAGATGTATCACAGAAACACCTATTCTGTAGTGTGCTTTCCAGGTAGTGAAAGTTTGAGCATAGGCATATGAAAGTTTGTTTCTGTGTGTCCACATGAGAGAGTTATCTGGCTTAAGCCCAGTCCCCAGGTGTTGCCCAGTCCCCAAGGATGGCTACAGGTCAATTTACATACAATACAAGTTTGTTTTGGCTCAAAAGGGGCTCTAGAGATGGCACTACTTAGACAAAGATTGCTAGAAAGCTGACTATTCCTCCTTTGCTCCCTTTAGCTTGTATTCATGTCCACCCAGATGTCCTCTCTAGCCTTGGGTAGGTAGAAAACCACGCGCAACAACAATTAGCCCATGCTTCTTTTTGGGGCAGTTTTTAGCAGTGCTGCTATAATTTATGGAGGCACAGTGAGCAGAACTGAGGTTTTGATCCATTTCTAAAGTATTGATGGTGTTGAAGGTCAGGTTGTCTGTCAGCCTGACCAACAGTCTTTCCCAATAAGACTTAGCCTGTTTCAAGCACAATGAAATTTCAGAGTCATTAACTTACTACAAAGTTTTGTGAAAGTACACAATGCCTTTGTGAAGAGGTTTGTTGGTAGACCTGAAACTACTAAAAAATGCACTGATGAGGGCACAAACGTACTTTTAGGTGCCTGGGAATCCACACAAAGCTGGGCTGCCAGAAATCATGTTTCAGATTTCAGAATTGCTGTGACTAAATTTTTTGGGTTTTTACCATGTTCTTTTATAGTAAATTGTTGACATTTACAGAGTGATGACATTTCCTTTTCCATAGTCGCATATTCAGAAGAGTATATTTACACAAGGAAAGCAAAATACCGAATCTTTAACAGGTCTCGTGTACTAATATTTTTGACTTTAGAAAGAAAAGTTTTATGGCTCAGTCAATACTTAATCATGAACTTTTAAAATTTACAGGGGAATGAAAATGAAGCAAGGGGTCTGATCTGTGTTTCACTGTTGTTTTTTCACACTAAGGACTTTTCTTTCATGATGAAGTCAGGATCTGATATCTCAGTCACATGGGTTTTGACTACAGGTTACCTAGGAACAGTAGAGCAATTCTAAACATAAGAAAGATGAACTTCGACCTTCTTTGTAGCAGATGGAACATTTTGTGAGCAACTGGTCATGTGTAAATGTTAACTTGTTTGCCTTTCTTAGTAACCAACAAATGAACAACATATGCCTTTATTTTGCAAAGATTACAGCTCTTTTTTTCCCCGTTTTGCTTTTTTCATTTTTTGAAAAATTTTGGGGGGGGGTTGTTGTGTTTTGAGCACAAAATATTATGGTCATTAGAACAGAGTAAAATCTGACTGTTTGCTTCTGTATCAAATGCACAGCATGTTTGGAAAATTAACATTAACAAACATTACTTGTATCTGAGTTCCTCAAAGTTTAATTAAGAGGCCCCTCTACATTTTAGGAAGATATTGTTTGCATATATAAAAGGTACACATTTAAATACTGTACAATTAGTTTCCATGAAAAAATGAGACTTTTGCAGACCCCTACAATGGACAGTTTAAAGAAATAACTATTCTGTGTTTAAATTGTGTTCCTTAGTATTTTAAACAGATGGCAATGGCTTTCCTCTTGATTATAACTTTGAGGCATGCTTTACTAAATGGAATCAGCGGGGTTCATTAAAGTCCCATTTGATGTATCAGTATTATAAAAATACCATGTTAATTATCCTCAAATGTTGCAAGTTACCTCCATTTTCCTGCAATCAGAAGATGAGAGAAACCCTGTGAAGCAAATTAGTCCTAATTGAAAGAGGACTGATTAATATTTAAATAAGGCATTGTGTGAGGGATTCTGCCATGAGAAAAATAGGCTGAACATCTGAATTAATTGCATAGCAGGTTAAATTAAATTTCATATAATGGGTTGGAAGATGAGTTGGCACAGTGCTTTAGCAGGGAGCACAATGGCTGAAATACCAGTCTTTTCTTTCACTCTTGGCTCGATTCCACTGAGGTCCTTGTAGCCCTTACCTCTTTGTTGTCTTTCTTTCAATACAAACAAAGGTACTAACAGAAAATTGCAACTACATTTTAAAAAATGTTAATCCTTTTTGGGAGACAGCACCTGTCTACATTTGCTCAGTTTTTCTTCCACCTTGGCTGCAAAATTGGGAAACATTAGTATCTTTTTCCTTGCCAGATTTAATGAGAATTGATGTTATAAAATGCTAATGGCTGGAATATAGTTAGAACTGTGCTATTAGTGGGTTATCACTGTCTGACATTTTCACTGCACAGGAGCATACATGTGGAGCCTGTTTAAAGTGATTGGGTTACTTAAGGGTCCCTGTTAGGGATATTTAATCCAACATAAATTACTTATGCACTTTGTTAGTGTTCAAAGGAAGAGTGTCACGTTGTACATGTTGGCAGTTTTCCAGTCAAGAGCTGTTAATTACTGTACAGCTAGTGAATACATTTTGTGGCAATGGAAGCCAAAGGGGGAAAAAACTATATCCATATTCCATCTAACTGAAAATGAATAGATGGGAGTGCAGGGGAAAAAGTAGACTGAAGTCATTTTCACCCTTAGGAGTTACAGTGCCATTTGTTTTCATTTTGAAAATAAAAACAAATGACAGTATGATTCCCTGAGGGGGAAGTACTTTAGCTATAAAGAATCCCTGCCAAAAACAAGCTATTATCTATTTGTATGCTGATAAGAAAAAAGCATGTTCTTCAAAGCACTAATTCGTCTACATCTCTGCAGAGTTCAAGGTTCACTAAGATACTCTTTGCTTATCATATTGAATGCATGTGATAACTAGGAAAATGGCTGATAACTGTAGTATTCATTTCTTTTTGACATGCAGTTTAGTATAGTCAAATTACTTTATATTCCCACTCTTATATTAACAACTGCTGCTCTTGCCAAGGCTGGTGGGGTTTTAGTGGTGGAGAGACACTGTAAATAACAAATATCTTTTGATATTATCATGTGGTTCAACTTTGGGAACTAGCCATAAGAAATAACTTTGAAGAGCTAAACACATTTTTTATTTGGAAGCTCGTGGATCACATAACTGTGCTAGAGGAAAAATGCATAGTTCAGTTAGTAAAGTTACTGTATGGTCTACAAATAAAGAGCCTGTTATACCCTTGATCTCTACAAATGGAAATAAGGTTTGAATATGGCCTAAAGTGCTATCTTTATTTCATTTTATTATCTAACTGCAGTGCTACTTATGAAGTTGTCCATATGAAGTTCATAACGAAGATAACTCCATTTTCTGTCTATATTATTGAAATTGCTAAAGGCACAATATATGCATGATTGTAGTTATGTAAACATTCCATTTCTCAAATACATCATTTATGAAGCTACGGGGAGAAAACAGAATATCTAGCTTTTGCATAATAATACATCCTACCAAACTTTTTTTTTTTTTAAAGCTAAACCCAAAAGTTTTATTTTCAAGTGTTCTGCTAACAGTTTCATTATGGCATTGTGTGTTTGACTAAAATTCTTTCTCCTTCTTGGACATCAACAGATCTTGAGTTTGTGATCTCTGTGTATGTACTTAAATACTCCAATGACCTTGACTCTCACCTTTTCCGGGTGAGGGCTGATACTCAGGATGGAGAGGTAGATCTGGAGACTGAAGTGTGTTTTGAGTTTGAGAAAATGCTCAGAGCTACATATTGGCTTTTATATGATGGCTCCAAATGGCTTGGGTTTGCTTGTGTTTGATGGAAATTATTATCATAATAAATCTTAGATATGTACAAATAAGAACACATCGTTATATATGCAGATAGTTTATGTAATCGTGGGTTGTCACTAGTGAGTGCCCTTTGCTCTCCATGAATTCTTCTGATATTTTGCAACATCAATGCTTTGTAGTTGGACTTCATGGACACTGCAGATCCTCAGGCCCAAGACTTTCTTCATTGTTTGTACCACACCTCTGATAACTGAACTGCTTTGGCTTCCTGGTAGGGGTTACTAGAGTAAAAATGCTAGATTATCTGTTTTGTACCATGCTCATACTAAAGTCATGCAGAGACTTAAATAACTAGATTTTTCATTAAGGATCCCTGAATTGCCACCCAGATGCTTTGCATCGTTAGAATCTGAAAAAGCACAAGGAGATGCTCCATTCTTGTGCTATTTGTAGCCATAAAAAGCACTATTTCTGTGAAAAAAAATCAAATTATTCCTACTTAAGGTTGCTCAGGGTTTGCAACCTAGGCATATTTTACCCATTAATTAAATTTTAAGGATAAAATTCCTGGCTGAAAGGACAGAACCTAAGACTCCTGGTTAACAGCTGTAACCATTAGGAAACAGAAGAGAAACTTTTGCGTTCAATGATAATTTGGGGTGTCATATTCTATTTCACTTTGTACTTCATGACTTCTGTTTTGGAAAGCTCTACTGTAGGGTATGTTACAAAAAGCTGGCATAGTCACACCATTAATTTAATTATACTCAGAAGAAAAAAAATGGATGCCTGGACACAGGTGTGACTTCTAAACTAGACAGGACTTCAGAAATTTTAATTTCTGCTTAATCTATCAAAATGTTGTTTTTTTCTGAATTTCATTCTTGCATTCCTGACTTCATAATTTTAGGGACTGAACAGGCTACTCAGTTAAAACTTGGGGTGTCACTGTGGGACCTCATCCTGGGTTTGTCTGGGATGGAGTTAATTTTCTTCCTAGTAGCTGGTACATTGCTGTGTTTTGGGTTCCGTGTGTGAATAACGTTGATAACACACTGATGTTTAGGTGTTGCTAAGCAGCGCTTACTCTAAGTCAAGGGTTTTTCAGGTTCCCATGCTCTGCCACTGAGCAGGTGCACAAGAAGGGAGGGAGCACATCCCAAAGGGACAGCCAACCCAAAGAGGCTGCACACCATAGAATTTCATCCCCAGTATATAAACTGAGGGGTGTTGGTCAGAAGGGCTGGTGGGTTGGGCATTGGACAGCAGATGGTGAACAAGTGTATTGGGGCACCACTTGTTTCTCTTGAGTTTTATCCATCTCTTTTTATTATCTCTCTTTTCATTAGAATTGTTGTTGCTATTAGTAGTAGTATTACATTATGTTTTGCTGCAATTATTGAACTGTTCTTATCTCAACCCACAGGTTCTACCATTTCCAACTCTCCTCCCCATTCTACTGGGGGGAAGGGGGAGTGAACAAGTAGCTGGGTGGCACTTAGGTGCCAGCTGGAATTGAACTACAACAGACCTGTATACCTGTCTTTTTCAATTCTCAGTTGCATTTCCTAAGCATAAATTTGAAAAGATTAAAGCTTAAAATAGATGCATTTAAAAATTAATAATTAGATGATGCATTTTTATTAAAAGCAGATTTTTTTGTTACATAGTTTCAATTTCCTTATTAAATTTAATCTTTGTAAACAAAATAATCTAATTAAATAAACATGACAATGTTCAATATCTCTACTAGTTAAAAAAAATCATATGGATATGAATCACTCTTCCAAATCATTGATACAGATTATTTTCCTGGCTGTGAAAATTGAATAATGTTTTATACTCATGACATTAGTTAATTTGATTATCAAAATATTTTCCCAAACAAAGATCTGGAACATTAGTCTTGCCTCTTTAAATACAAAATTAATAGTAATTGTTATTATCTCAAAATCAAATACTTATTTTACAGGATTTATTGATATTTTTCTCAAATCAATAGTTGCATAGAAGCAAATTATGTACTTTGGTTTTATGGTTCTTTCAAGTGATCTTTTACTTCAGCTGAAAATTTTTGGTATAGTGAAATGCTTTAAGTGAATAGCAGTTTCTCCTTAAAGCCTGTCTTTCTGACAAATGCAGTCCTGTGCCTAATTTCAGTTTAAGGGATTGTGTTAAGGTGGGCTTCATATTTCAGTTTTGGTTTTCCAGGGCCTCTGTCATATGTACATTTTCATGTGGCCTTCAGGGCTGTCTCTGGCAAGGAGGAAACACTAGGCATAGTGGTAGCCAGGTTTCATTTGTACCTTGGATGTGAAAAAACTGTTTGAAACTCTGGCAAGACCCAGCTGAACCTGAACAGATGAAGGGTTCTGCAGATTTCTTTCCCTATTCTATTGTACATGCAACAGGTACATGCAATAGGTTAGGCAGAACCTGTGACATCCAGGGAAGTTTTTTCCTATTTAGGCTACTTCTGTTCTTTCAGAATGTGAGAACAAAAATGAACTGTTTGTTGAGTTCAAATGACAACACAGGATGTTTTTAATGGTTGATTCTGTGTAACTAACTAGTGCAGTAAGCTCAGATCTCTTGTCTAATACAAATGGCCATTAATGACTGTGTGCTACTAAATAAATAAGGAATGGCAGCTTAGTAGCGTTTTTTTCTCTTACAAAAATAGAGTTTGACTTAATCCAGGGAAGAAGTGAAGTGATGCAATGTGTTAAGCAGAGGGACTTATTGATTCCTGACTTTTTAGAACTACACATGAATTATCAGATAAGCTGTTCTCTTTATGAAACTTAAGAACCTCTGTTTGTATTCGAAGATGGAGTACTAAACATCTGGTTATTATCAGAAAATAAATAGATACCTAAACTCTCATTGTTAGACTTGAACTGAGTAGACATTTTCTCAATGGCATCTCTGTTTTAAAACCTATGTAAGTATATTTTTACACACTTGATTCATGATGTTCCAGCTGTTTGAACATTTTTTTCTCAGATTTTTTTAAGCAGCTCAGTGGAGACCTAGTCAAGGAAAATCTGAGAGGAAAGAACATATAATATCAAGATGAGGGTGAGGGTCTATGTGTGTGCTTCAGTATCTGGAAATTAATAAATCATCATGTCTCAAAAGGAATCTTTAGAAAGAAGTGCATATTGTACTAGGAGCAGATGGACTGGGTTTCTGTAGAATTAAGCAATGCTTTTTAAATAACCCCCAAATTTACAATGGTATTTCAAGGTTAAATAAAGCTAAGAGTCGAAGCAAACGTTTTCTGCTGGACTTAAATGAACTGCATGATCTTTGACATGTTTTTCCTGCCAACAAAATAAACCCAAGGGGTATGTATCACAGTCCTTAACTATGATCAGGCTATTTATCCTCAAAATCTCATTTCTCACTATATTTTTTTTCACAGTTGACAATTACATCATTAAAATAGTATCAAAAGTTGATTTAAGGATAACATGTCAATTAGACAATGCAATGGTAATATCTCATATTTCAGGAATACATATAGGACTCTTTTTGCCAAGGATGCTTGGATCTCCTGATGGCATTCAATCTTTTTCATGGATGATAGCATATCAAATTATAAAAAGATTTTATATCTGCATTTTAATCCCTGAAAACATGAAATCAGCTAAATATGTATGTTACATGAATCTTAAAGAGTATTTACATTGTTGTGATTAGTGCATTTTAGAAGTGTTACTATGCAGTTTAAAATAAATTAACAATCTGCTCAAAAAATTTGGGTATGTAGATCAGATGCTTCAATCTGTCATTCATATTGTATCTATACCCATATATACACACATTTATTTACATATAGGCTTACATACCTTCAGCAAATTTTTGCTTTCAGAATTTGGGCTATAATTTGTCAAACTGTTTCCACTTTTTTTATTTTTTTTAAATTTCATAGTATCTTTTTATAGTGCTTTAATACTAGCACTCTCTTTACAAACTTCAGTTTTGAAGGCTCTTCTGCCAAATGTGTGAATCTCTCTCTCTGCAGGTTGTCCATGTTTGTTTCTGAGAAGCTCCAAATTGGTAGGAATCAACTTGAAAGCGTGTAGTAGCTGTCAAGTGCTCAGAACAGGCTGTGCATGATCTTATGACTGATTTAGCATGTACTGGGAGCCAAAGTAATACAAAATAATTGGTTGTTCCACCCATTCATTGATGGCTAGGAACCTGATCCTCAAAGACGGTGTCTCAACACTTCTGACTCCCAGAGCGGCTTGTGTGTTGGGACTGGTCCCAGCTCCATCTCAGAGCAAGTCTGGGGAGCTCAACCTTTTGTCTGGCATGCTGCAGTCACACAGGAAGGGGTCAGTGCACAGACCATCTAAGTGACTGGCCTGAAAATTTGGTAAGCAAGACAACAGTCTGAGCTGGGGTGAGCATCTGGGTTTCAGTTGCTGATCCTTGGCCTTACCTGGCTTGCCCTAAATATGCATGAGGTGCATGAGCTCTCTAGGACTAAGAACTAATCCCTTGACTCTGGCACACAACCACTGCCCTCTTCCCCAACCTGGTTCAGCAAGTGAGGGAGAGAAGGGGTAGTCACAGGGATCACTGGGCTGCCCTGGAGAAGATCCCTGGCTACACAGAAGAGGTGGCTGCTAGCACATCACTGCACACTGCCTTAGTAAAGAAAATCTGAGCTGGAATCTGTCTCTTAATGAGCTCCATCTAGGCTGTATGGTGTGTGACAGCCCTCCAGCCTAATTCTGGGCTAGTTCTGCTAAAACCAGTGGAGTTAGAGGTGGAGGTTTAGACTTCACCTACACTTTTCATGATGAGTAGCTGTGTCCTGATTGTATTTGCTCTTGCAAACACAATGTTAAATGGTAAAAGGAAACTAGACAGTTCATAGACAAATCAGGAAAACCTTACTAATTCTTGTCTGCTGTTGTGGTTTAACCCCACCTATTAACCAACCCCCACACAGGCACTTGCTCGCTTCCCTACCAGCAGGATTGGAGAGAGAATCAGAAGGGTAAAAGCTAGAAAACCTGTGGGTTGAGATGAAAATGGTTTAATAGGGAAAGCAAAGGACATACATACAAGCAAAGCAAAACAAGAAATTCACTGCTTTCCGCACGCAGGCAGGTGTTCTGCCATCTCCAGCAGAGCAGGGCCCATCACACAGCAGTTACTTGGAAAAACACTATCACTGCAAACTTCCTTCTTCTTCCCCCTGCTCTACATCCTGAATATGATGCCTTATAGTCTGGAATATCCCTTTGGTCAGTTGGGGTCACCTGTCCTGGCTGTGTCTCCTCCCACTCTCCCATGCACCCCCAGTCTCCTCACCAGCATGGCAGCAGGAGAAGCAGAGAAGGCCTTATCTCTGTGTGAGCCCAACTCAGAAACAAAAGCATCTGTATATTATCAATCCTGTGTTCAGCACAAATCCAAAACACAGACCCACACCAGATACTGTGGAGAAAAATTAACTCTATCCCAGTCAAAACCAGTTGTCTGTTAGTTTTGGGTGATAGCTTATGAGCTGTGATAATTTTCTGAGGCATCAGGAAATCAAACATTATCTGTAATGAGTCTGAGCCTTTGTTGAAACAAAGTAGTAGTCTATAGCAATTTATTTTGGGGTCTGATGCATCTGAGGCTCTCCTATCTAAAGAGGCATGTGGTTTGGGTGTGCAGGAGATGGTCTAACTGAAACTTAGTAAACTGTGGATGATTGATTGTGTGACAATGACTATAGGCACACTCTTTGAGGCTTGCATCCTGCAGAGTGCAGGAAAAGGAAAGAGTAGAGAGGGCCAAGGACCCATCAGACTCTCCTTTGTGGTGTGTTGACAGGTGGATGGTGCAGCCTGCAGTAAGCAGCTGTGTCTGGAGAAGGAGTGTGGGAACCAGGTGAGGGTTCATTCTATGCTTCTTTGGAGCATACACCACCACTTTAAAATCCTTTTCCCCGGCATGTGGTTATCCCCATCAGGTTTGAAGAGAACCTCCCTGACTAGAGTAAGCTAAGTCTTTATTAACATGTAAATATTTGCCTTGTTGTTAATACATATCTGGAGACTGGACTGTCTTCCAAATAACAATGGAGCAGAGCAGAAATTCTGCTACCCATGTTCACCACAGAGAAATGTCTAAAACATTCAGCAAAGCATTTTCTTTGTTAAATCAAAGTGCATAATGTTGACCCTTTGTAAGAACACTGTTATGCATTTTTAATGGGAATATTGTGAGCAGTTGAGAAGCTGCATAATGAATTTCATGCACTTCACTATGTGTTTGTTCTAGCTTGTGCCCTCACAGTCAAAAGAGGGGAATCACATACCTTGAAAATAATGTTCATAAGTAGTAAGAAGCTTCAGTATGCATACTGTATTCTAATTATACCTTGTATATTAGCATTTAATTTCTGCTAAAGGGCTCACTCAGAATGAACCATAGAATTTTGTTGAAAACTTGTTCTGATCACTAACATAAATTTAAACACCTCTGCAGAGAGCATTAAAATTTGCAATATCACAATAAATAAAGAAAAGATAATTTTAAGTTGTCATGTAGCTAGGTTAAATATAATGTTCATTTCCCATTCAGCATTTTGTATCCTCTCCAAATGAGTAACTTATGCTACTTTTTTTTTTTTTTTTCCAGCGTTTCACAATAAATAGCAAACCACTCTCTTTTCCCTGCCAAGATGTAATGTGATTTGGTTACCTCAGGTATTTTCCTGCTGGGAGGGGCAGTTTATACTGTGCAGAAGCAAAGTATGAACAGGCAAAGACTGTTGGGTGCATACTTTTCTTGGAATGCTGCTGCACAGCCAGTGCATGGTGGAAGAGCCACAGTACAAATGACAACCTGGCCAGCAATTGCATAAGGACAAGACAAATTGTTATGGCTCTGGTGGCTCACAAGAACTACAGTAGTTCCTGAAACAGCAGTATAGGGGCTGCTAGAGCACTAACCTTGTTCATAAAGATCTTAAAAAACTTCTCTTTTTTAGTATAAAGTAGCAAATTTTAATCTCTAGAAATCAGTAAGTGTTATCATTGAAACCTGCAATATAGAGAGGTAGTTTAAATTATTTTGAAAAGTACTTTCCATATTTTGAAAAAATCCACCAAAGTCTAAATGCTTAAAAATATTAAACCAAGCAGGCTGGACTTTGAAACTGGCATTTGACATAGACAAAAACCCCCATAAGGAATTGCAGCTTTACTTACTGTGCAGAGAAACAATAAAAAATATCTCTGGCATGTTTGTTATCTCAACCTAGTAGAATTAGGAGAGCCTAATGAAGCCATTACCTTTGCAAACTTATGTCACAATTAAAATTTCTTTATTCCAGCTATGACAATATTGTGGCATACTTCCTTCTCTCCAGGAAAAGTAAAGGAAATGACAGCTGTCCTGAGAATATTTCTTTGTCTCCTTTTATGTGTGAGATTGTTAGTATTTTGTCTGAACTGGAGAGAAAAAAGGGGAATGGATACCTCTATGCATGAAATGTGGAAGAAGTAAATAAAAGATTGTAGCATTTCTGAAGTGTTTTTACAATTGCATTATGCTGTGAAGCATTCTATCTAATTTAGCCTTTCCCTCACAACAGCATTTATTCTCCCTATCTGTTGGAAAGATATTTCTATTATAATGACATCTAGGAGTCTGAGTTCTGTAAACTGAAAGTTGCTTTCAATAGCTTTCAGTAGCAGCCCACAATATGCAGTGTGGTTTGAGATATAATTTACCTTCATCTCATTCACTTTCATGAAAGACATTTTACAGATTTCCTTGTGGAGGTGAAGAAGGCTCACCATAGGCATTGTTGAAGTTGTTTGATTAAAAAACAACAACAACAACAACAACAACAAAAAACCCAACTAATTTTAGCACATATAGGGGAAGACAGGAAAGGGGAAATAGCTAGTTTATTTTAGGGTTGCATAGTATCTTGTTTTTCCTGGAAGAAACGAAGCATGAGGAAGGTGGCTTCCTGTTCTGCAGACCAAAATCTCATTGTGTATTTTGCAGCATGTGGCAAGTAATTGTACAAAACCTCCACACCCCCTCCATATTCAAGTTAAAGAGAGGGGCAAGAAGAGGCTGGTATCTCTGTTCTCTTAAAGAGAAGCAGTTGCTGTCTGTACCCACAACAGCTTCATCCAACTCAGTGTTACAGGAATCAAAGAATGGTTTGGGTTGGAAGAGGCCTTTAAAAGTTGTTCCAACTTTCCTGTCATGGGCAGAGAACCTTCCACTAGACCAGGTTGCTCAGAGTCCCATCCAACCTGGCCTTGAACACTGCCAGGGATGGGGCATCAACAGCTTCTCCGGGCAACCTGTTCCAGTGCTTCCTTTCCCCCTTAGTGAAGAATTACTTCCTTATAATCAGTCCAAATCTACCCTTCCTCAGTTTAAAACTGTTGCCCCTTCTAACACCAGAAGTCCTGGTAAAAACTCTCTCTATCTCTCTTATGAGCCCCTTTATCACAGAATCACACAGAATCAATTATGTTAGAAAAGACCTCAAGGCCAACCTATGGCCCAACACTACCGTGTTCTACTAGACCACGGCACTGAGTGCCACATGTCCAGTCTTCCCTTAAAGGCCTCCAGAGATGATGACTCCCCCTCCTCCATGGGCAACCACTTTCCAAAGTCTCATCACTCTTTCTGGGAAGAAATTCTTCCTAATGTTCAACCTAAACTTCCCTTTCCACAGCTGAAGATATGTCCTCTTTTCCTGTTGCTGGTTGCCTGGGGGAAGAGGCTGAACCCCACCTGACTGCAGCTTCCTTTCAGGGAGTTGTAGAGAGTGATAAGATTTCCCCTGAGACTCCTTTTCTCCAGGCTAAACAACCCCAGCTCCTTCAGCTTCTCCTCAAAGACTTGCACTCCAGACCAGCTTCACTGCCCTTCTCTAGACTTCCATCATCACCTCAAAGTCCTCCCTGAACTGATGTGCCCAGAAATGGACAGAGGAGCTGAGGTGTGGCCTCACCAGTGCCAAGTGCCAGGGAACAATCACTGCCCTGGTCCTGCTGGCCACACTCCTCCCAGCACAGGCCAGGATGCTGTTGGCCTTCTTGGCCACCTGGGCACACACTGGATTCTGTCCATCTGGGTGTTGACCAGCACTCCCAGCTTTCACTCAGCCCCTTTCCAGGCACTCTGCCCCCAGCCTGTAGTGCTGCAGGGACTATTGTTGCTAAAGTATAGGACACAGCACTTGGTCTTGTCAAACCTCATATAATTGGCCTTTGCCCATCTATCCAGCCTGTCTAGATCCCTCTGCAGATTCTTCCTACCCTCCAGCAGATTGATACTCCAACCCAATTTGGTGTCTTCCACTAATTTGCTCATGGCAGCCTTAATCCCCTCATCTAGGTCATCAATAAAGATATTAAACAATTTTAATTAAACAATGTATTATTATATATTGAAAGGCTGGAAAATGTCTCCTCGGAGCCTACTTGTCTGCGGCCTGAACAACCTCAGATCTCCCAGTCCATCCCAGGGTGGAGAAGTCACATTCTGCTTTCCAGTCTACCCCAAGGAAGCACAGCAGCATTGTCCTTATTGCTTTGGCTTGTGACAAAGTTCTTCTATGCCTTTTTGTGCTCAAAGCCAAACAAATTGTAAAGGAAATTCAACAGATAAACTTGCTACAGGTTTGCCAACTTGGGCATATACTTCTGCATACTATAGCTAGCTGAATAGCTGAGCTTTTGCTTTCAGTGTGATATTTGAATATATCTGTGTTTTCGTCTGGTTAAATTTTGTAAACTTTATTCATGTGTGTTTTAAATCTCCACTGAATATACTATGGGCAACAGAATAGTTAAATGGAAAGATTCTTCTGATTTTAAGTAGGTACTTTTCAAATAGATTTATTATTGACTTTTCAATGTTACAGAGTTTTTTAAATAAGTGCCAATTAGGCATACAAATAAATGAAAAAAAAATATTTACTTCTCAGGAATGTGGATTTTCATTTTAATTTTATCCTACAGATTCCTAAAATTTAGTAATATAAAAGAGATTTTGACTATTTTTTGGTCACTAATCATTTTTGTGTTGTCTTCTACTTCTGACAATCGTTTGTATGCACTAAGTAAAAGGTAGGATGAATGGCCTATTTCTGTCTGTTTTCATTACTGTGCTCTTTCTGTGTGCTCCATCTTATTCTCTGTATATGCCTACTGGGACATTAAAGATTCTGTAATTATTTCAATAAGATCAGGGTTATAGATTTTTTTGTTCCACTTAGTTGTTTGCTAATAAACCTGCCTCTGTGCTGAAGGCTAACAAATTTCTTATTTAATACTGTACTTTTTTTTTTACATGATATATTAGAGAACATTTTAAAAGGTCAAGATTGTGCAATTTACTCTTTTCCCTTGCTGTTGTAACAGTCTCCAGATAGCTCCTTAACTGAAAATTTCAAAGTCATCATCATCCTTTTGAAAACATAAATATTAAAGCTGTTTTGTTTCTTATTTCAGAATCTGAAGGAAATTGGAATAGTTTGAGTTATCACAGTGCTTAAGCCCTAGAATGGTTTTAGCTCTAGTAGGAAGTATGTTTGTGGTCTCACAAATAAGAATATGCTGAGGGAGCAACAGAAACTGGATAAATTGGAGCAGTGCAATAACACATCCTTCAGATAAGTGCACAGGGGTTTCCCTGCTATCAAGTTCTTTGACATCTGGGATGTAAACCAACGTCTTTTACGCTTTTCACCACATGGTTTCAGCCCAGAGTAGGATGGAGGTTTACACAGGATGAGTGCTTCATGTACTGTCCCCTAACATTGCAGACCTGTGCCTGAAGCTGGACCCAGCTCGACACTTCTGCCATTTTCAAATTTTTCAACATACTCTGGAAAATTAGTTCCCTGATGCCTAAAGTGATACTTATTCTTATATTCAGAAGGACTCATTTTTTATTAGTGTGGAGTAAACCATCGTCTTTCTCAGGCCTAAGTACTGTGAAATCATTTCTGGAAGACAGCAACTTTTCCTGGTGTCACTGGTATTTTGAAGAGGGATCTCAGGTATCGAATCCAACTCCAGATTGTTCAGAGGCATTGATTTTCATGGTTTTTCTGTAGTTGTGCAGTGCTTGTCTTTGAAAGCTATGCAGTCCATGCAAGTCTGATTTATTATTTATATATTTATTGCCTGCACAAAGTGAAACAATTAACATTAAATCTGTCGGTTGTGCAGGGCTAAACCCTTTGTTTCTCAGGCTCTCTAACTGGACATTTTCTCTGACTTTTTCTCCTACTCACAGTGACAGCATAGCAATTACTCTCTTAAAAGATTTTTATCCTGTGTACCTATGTAAAAAACTCTTCCCAATACTGGCCTTATAATTGTCCTGAGTGTATTTTTTACTTAAAGTTTGAATGAACAGAGGACCTTGTGAACTGGCCTTGTCAAACCTTTGGGAGATTTGTGGTGAGTTTAGCATGTATCGTATGCTTTATAGTGTAAGCTGTTATTAGTTCTGCTCAACAGCTGAAGCAATTTAGCCAACTGCTCTACAGATAAATTGCTTCTTTGCACTCTGGTCTTTTCTGAGACCAGATGGAATTCTGGGACTTGACCTCGAAAGGAATATTTTTGCTACTTCTTGAGACCAAACTTCACATACCCTCGATCTTCAAAATATTAAGTGTCCAGTGCCAAGAGACTTCAGTAAATGTTAAGTTTCTTTTGAGGATTCAAGACTAACACATTTCTATAGTTCTTTAGGTATTTCCCATCAAAAACTATGCAACTGTAGTTAGCACTCCATACACATCTGGAGTATAGGGAAGGATGAAGACAAATTTGACACAGTCCAGGAAAAAAAAGGCAAGAATGAAAGATCTAGACTGTTAACTCATGAAGATGAGAGTTAATAACCACTCTCAGCTTGTAAAAAGAATGAAGATAAAATGCTGGAATAGGATACTTGGAAATATTGTGATAACTCTGTCATTATAGGGCATTTTCTTTTAGAATAGGTTTGATGGTAATTAGTGGAGAACCACATACTTAGCTCTGCTTCAGTGAAAGGGGTTGGAGATCATTTGAGACATGGATTGCCACTACTTCTGAGCAAACAGTTAAAGTACTGAGGCATTGTCATTGGTCATATATTTATCTACCCTATGATGACATAGGTGTTTAAATCAGACACTTACTAGACTCACTGAATTCCCCCCTACACATGTCACTAGGGAAAGGCAGATGTTAGAACTTTTTAAGATGATCCATTGCTAAATAATAGCAGGGCTTTTATGTGCAGTCTCAAAGGATGCAAATTGCAACTTTTAACACTTGGCTTTCTAACCTTGGCTGAGGTTCTGTCTACCTGACAAAACTCTTGTCATCTTGAATTTGTTACGCTCAGCAGTACAGATGAGCTGCTACATATCATCCTGGATAATAGATCAGCTCTTGTTGGTAACTCTAATCTGTGGTTTAGGCATAGACTTTTAGAATTATAAGGTGCTGTTCTCATACATAGGGTGACCTCAAGCTCACACAGAGGCCAAGAAAACAACCAATGGGAAACTTTTGTGTCAGAACTTCTGCTATGTGCATATAGTCTTAATTTAGAGATTCTATGTATGGAAAATATTTCATGTTCCTAGATAAACTGCTTCTGTGAGGTGTTAATCAAATATGTGTGTTTTCTCTTTGGCATGAATTACCTGTTCCAAACGTTCAAATGTTTCTCTTCCTCTGTTTATCAATAAAGAACTTGTCAGTAGCACAGATTTCTTGAGTTGGTATTTGCAGTTTGTGTTGGAAGCATCTCATAAGCTTATTTTAAGGTAAATTATTGAAAATGAGATTCATATAGTCTGACACTGCAGTATTCTTTTGGCTGCCGATTGTTTCTTAATGCTTTGGGATATTACTTGAAGCGTAGACATGTCAGAATTGGACATGGGATTCCAGTACTGGTCTTACTGGTGACTTGTTACAGAGCTGCTAGCATTCTTTACTCCCTTTCTTACAGTAGACTACTTGCTTGCTCTTGACTGCTTGGTTCTTACCTAAATTACTCTGGCAGTTCATGTGCAGGTGACTTTACATGTTAATCATTTTCCAGTATGCCATTGTTCATTTATGAATGCAACATGTACAAAATTGTCTTCAAATGCAGTTCAAATGAGTGCACTTTTCAGATGCTTTTCATCTTCCCCATTTGGTATCTGTGACTTCATCAGCTCTTTACATTTCCTCCAGATTTTACTGGGTGAGAGATAGAGATACTTCAGAGCATCAGGTTGATAACTTCGTGCCTTGAAGCATTTCTCACAATGATATTTCCACAACTGCAGTTATTTTTAGTGGTCTGTCAGTTAGCAGGGTTTTGCTGTATATTGTGGGGTATTTTGAGTTTGTATACTATTTTAAAAAATGTGGACAGAAATCTAACCAATACAAGAAATACAACTAGATTATGTCAATTTGGTCCTTCCTAGTCAGGCTTGTGGTGTCATGAAACATGGATTTTCTGGGAAGACCCTTTTTCTTTAAAATAAAATTCAATGCCATTGGTTCACTTGCCATACTATTTATTGATGTATTGTTTAATAGGGTCTAATGATTCCAGATTCAGGCTAACATGCTTTTTATCTTATCCTATTTATGCTTCTGAAATGTTGATGTATTATGGTTTTTGTCCCAAGTCCACTGGAACTTCTCCAGTGTTTCAAAATCAAGTTAAAAAATAAGTCAAGGGAGGGCTCAAGACCTCCTGAGCCAATCCTTTCTAAACCCTTGGGTATAAGCTCTCTGATCCACTCTCATTACATATTTTATTTCACTTTATTTCAGTATTCTACATAGTTTAGAAAGGAATTCACAATTGTTTGGTTGTCACTGCAAATGATGAATGTATCACTTTCTGAAATATGTATTAGATTCACTTATCTTCTGTACCACAACAGTTAATCTCCTTATCAACTTTTGGGACCAGAGCTGTGCTATTGCACAGATTTCATTGGTTGTTGACACTATTTGATCACACCAGAAATTGTTTTTCTTCTTCAAATTTCTAGCTTCTATTTTCAATATTCTGTGTTTGTAAACTGATGATTTTCATTTACTTCTGTAAGATTCCACATTTTCACTTTTGCTGTATATAAAAAAAAAAAAAGCTCAAATTTTCTTCTCAGCTGAGATGGGTTTTCAGCAAAATTTCCTCTTTCATGATGTAGAATTGCAAAGTTTTTATTGTTTGATTTTCAGAATTTTTTTTTTTTTGCATTAAAATAACTGCTTTGCTCAGTTTTGTTTGAAAATTTTCTTAATAATATTTGGGAACACTGAATTCTTGGGAATTCTTACAGAGAAAGAAATCTATGTCCTAATTCTTGCACATTGTAATTGAAATTCATTTCTGAATGTTCTAACACAGGCAATCTCCAGTTAGAGGCAACGATCATGTTATTTTTATCTATCACACTGAGATCTAGCACAGAATGATTTTAAGTTGCCTGATTTACTTTTATGTTTGGAATAGATGTGTAATTTTTAGATATTTCAGAAATGCTTTATCAGTAGCATCAAAATTATATCTTCAAAAACCTGTGTGAATTTCTACATATTTACATGACTTAGAAGTTCCTTTTAGAAGCTTCCTCCTTCTATTTTGTCATCTGTGTTGGCAGCTAGAAACAACATGATATTTTTGTCAATCCCATACAACTATCCTGAATTAGCCTTTTAGCTCTTAAGCATGTAAATAACACTTTTAATGTGGAGTCCCACATTCCTGCTCCTCCTGGCTGTCTTTCCTATTAGGTTTTACTGATAAGTTTCTGTCACGTGAGTTGTCATGCCTGGTTTCAGTCCTACCAAATCATGTCAAATTTTATTTCACCAACATATAACTGTAGGTTCTAATTTGTCACAGAATAATTTGTAGCTCTCCTTAGTTTAATTTGTTTACAGTGATTTTCCTTTAGGTCTCCACCTTATGGCTATGTATTAGGGGCCCTTAGCATGTATTTTAGAGGGTAATTTTAAGTCCTTAAGTCTCTTAGTCTGAGGTGGAAGTGGAATTGCTTAGAAAAAATACAACTGTAAGAGCTCAATCATGAAAACAAAGCGGTGTTTTATGGTGTTGGGTGGTTTTTTTTCGTTTTGTAGCTTGTGGTTGTTATGTAATGAAGAATACATACAGGCTCTCTTCTCTTTGCTTAAAGCAGATCAAGGTAAACAGTTGAAGCAGAAGGAAACTAACTGTTTTTCCATACATCTTATTATTGAGCTGTGGTTAAAAGAACTTCCTTTTTGTTACTATCAAAAAGATCTGAACTATAACTTCAGTTGAGCATGGAGAAGAAATAGATGCTTTCAGGGATAGGAAAATACATAGAGACACTTGCCTTTGCCTAATAAAGTCTGAAAACTAACATGTTAGCTGTGATTTGATAGTTTTTCTAAATTACATTTTGTAGTAGGTATGGCAGAAGTTAGATATGTTTCCTTTTGTTCCTTAGCTTGTTGTGAAACTTTGTGCATACAAAATATTTTACATCATTGGTTATCACAGTTTGCAATTTTAGCAATAGTAGTTTAAAATAGAAATACTAAAGGAACTGAAAACAGGGTATTTTAGAAACATGAAGTGTGAAGCCCTGCCCTGTTCTAATTGAGAGCAAAACTTCTGCTGACTATATGGAGGCCAAAATTTTGCACAAACTTTATGACAAAATAAGAAAGCACAGCCAGCTGAGTATTTTTGGGTGGCTGTTACATATTTCAGGAAGAATTACAAGGCATGAAACTAAAGGAGGCATGAATTCAACCACCTGAGAAATGTAATAATCACCCAGGGGTGGGAGGAGGGCAAAGCTGAGTTCGAATAAAAACCTGATTTTTTTGCCCTGAAACAAATACCCATTTACTGACAAATGTGGAGAGAAAATAACATCACATGAATCCTAGATTTCTGCTGGAGCTTGGAGTTCCTGGGTTGTTCCAGAGTGCAGGAGACACTGAATAATGTGAATAAAGAGGTGGGAGACTGGGACCTGGGCCCCAGAGAGATGCAGAGTTACCCTTTGGCAATCCATCTATGGCCTTATTAATCTTGGGGCCTTTTTTTTTTTTTTTTTTTTTTTTTTTTACACAGCTTAAGCAGTGAGGGAGGAAAGTCCCTTGTCCTTTCTTCCCCTTTCCTCCCTCTGTCCCCAAGAGCGAAGTAACAATTTCAGATGTCAGCTGAAAATTATTTCATGCTATCAATCCTGCCTTTTTTCACACATTTATTCATATGGTAAGGTTAGGAGCTGAGGTGTCCTGATTCCCTTTTTCTTGGTGGATAAAGACATACCACTTGTAGAAGAGCTGGGGTGGAGCCAGTGGTGCAAGGGAGGCCAGGTATCTAACGTTCGTTATGACAAAAATAGGCTTAGAACACCCACTTTCAATCTGACTGCAAAAGTTCACTTGTAGAGAGAGCTGCCAGTATCAACAGGCTTTGGTGTGTGTGGAGAGCACGCAGTTAATCTGAGCTGGAGCATCCAAATGCAGTCATGGTTGCGTAATTTTCTTGTCAGGTTCAAGTGTTACATTTGTAGAACATCTTCAGCAACCACTCACTTCATCATAAGGTTTTAAGAGCCATATTCTCCATTATACTTTAAAATGTGAATAATCCTTTCATTATTGAGAAAAAAAAATGCCACATTGGTTCAGAAATAGGGGAAATAAGATGCTTAATATTTGAGATGTGCTTGATTTACCATTACTCAGGAAAGCCTTACATAATATATGTAATATGCAGTGGTTAATATCTATAAGTGCTTTCTTAAATAGAGGTGCTCACTTATTTCTTAACAATAAGCACCTGCTTACACCTTTACAAGTGTTTCATACATATACATATATACATATTTACTTGATTTTTGTTCTTTGAATACTCTTGGGGATGACATAAAACTGTTTACAGATTTAAAATCAAGCACATGCGTATGGGATTTTAGGTTTAGGGTTTAATTTTAAATATATAAATTTAAGTCTAAATTAAATTAAAGAACTGAATTCACATCATCCTAAGTGATTGGTATGTCTTTACTACTAAGAATGCATCTGAAGCTGTAATTATACTATTTTATATAAGCTTTTATCAACAATGATGCTAGGATGTTCATTTGCCACTTGGTGACCTCTGGTGCAAAAATATGACTAAAGTCCAGTCCAATTAATGTTTATAAGATATTCTCTACAAAAGAAGGGGGTTTTTTATTAATATTATTTTATATTAGTTTCGTTTTTAGCATAGAAAGAAAACAGCTTTCCTGTTTAGCAAAGAGCAGCCCAAGACCTGCGTGTTTGATTTTATGGTTATACTATGTAAACTAAAACTATTCATAGAACTGCCTCAGTATTTCCATACAGATACCCTCTGATTTCTGCTTTCCTTGTCATGGATAGTCATCTTGAGAAATTACCACTAACAAATCCCAAAATATATTTGCCTGGAATATTTGAGCACAATGGCTGCTAAGTCCCAAGATGAAATGAGACAAATTTGTCAACAGCTTCCACAAAAGCCAGCATGGTTACTATTTTATGGGTATGGATGTAATTAATTAGTAGGTCATCACAATGAAATGGTTTGGAAAAGACTATTGTCATTTTTGAAAAAAAAGCTATCACCAAACTGAGAAATTGCAATTCTCAGCTGTAATCAGCATTTTCGGTATTGTTCTTAGCAGTAGCATTGCGAGTGTGGGGGCTGGTTAGAAGTTAAATGATTAAGCCCTTCAACCTCACCCTAGTTTTGGTCATGTTTCTGGTTTCTGGTAATTGTCTTAGATCACACATTTTCTTCTCAGGTTAGATTTTCAGATGATTTCATTTTAGGTGTCTCCCCAGTTTTTATGCTTCTACACATTTTCTACAATGCATTTTTATAACGTCTGTTTTTATTTAAGAGTTAGTTGGCTGTTTGCTTCATTAGTAAAGGGCAAATGAAAGCTGAGGGTATAAAGCTGCCTTTCTTACATCTATGCCTTTTGTTATCATTTTTTCTTTAGAGTAATACATTTACATTTCATAATCATAAACATGAAATTGAAGATGAAATCAGTTCTCGAAAGATTAATTCAGTCCTGCTCACAGCTGCGAAGACTGTGGAAATAAATATCATTTTGCAGTAACATATTCCTGACAAAGGGCATAACAAAAGACTGATTTCTATTCAGAGATAGTGGGTATATTTATTTTGCATGTTGGGGGGAGGGGCTGTGGTTGACTGCTTGCGACCCTGACCTAGTTTTGTAGCTGCTTATTATTCAGCTATATGTTTGAGAAATCTCTGTAATTTAATTTGGCAACCTCTTCTGCATGTCTGCACGTAGCAGTAGGTGCTGTTAATATTAGTCGTGCCCCATGCTGAATCATATTTATTTAGAAAAAGGAAAATCCTAATGCACTCATAACTCAGAAAGAAACTGTTAATTGTTAGCAGAGAACCGCCTGATTACAGACTGGATGTCTCGTCCAGGGCCCTGCCATAATTAGTAACCACTGTTGACATTTAGATTTAAATTGAATTTTCTTCTAATTAAACCCAGAGGGGGTTGATCCTCTCAGATGTACAGGTTAATAAAATTAGTCAGAAACTGTTAAACAGTAAACTGAATTCTCCAAGAGAGCTTTCCCAGTGTATTGTTAGGAATTCTGTAATTAATATTCAAAGGATTCATTAGATTTGGAGTTGTCCTTTTTTGTTTTGGGTTGCATCTGGGTTTGTTGCAGTTATTTCTTTAATTAGGTCTGTTTGCTTTTGATATCTACAGTAATACTAATTTCCATCATGTTTGTGCATGTGTAATTTTAAGTGCTATGGCACCACTCATCCATACTGTGCAACTGTTAGGTGTAATAACAAGCTGCCTTTTTCTGGGCATATTCAGCGAATAATAAACCTAAAAACTATAAGCGGTGTAAAATAAATTTTTGGAATATAGCCTAGATTAACTGGTGTCTATTTCTCATCATCATACAAATGTTATAGCTGCCACAGGGTCATTTACTTTTTTATTCACCACTGTTTCTTGCTGATCCTTCCCAAGCTTTTTGTTTAAATAGGATTATTTTTCTGATGAAATTGAGATGTTTGTATTTTTCCTATTGCTTCTTCAAGTACCATCAGCTGGATTGTGATCTCAGCCTACTTGAAATTAATCTGTGGTTTTGATTCATTGTCCTGCAGAAAGATTAAGAAGTTAAGAGTAGGAAAACTATTAAATATGTGTGCCAGGAAATCTCAAGAGTATGAGTGATGTAAGAAAAAGTAGATTCAGAAGTAACACAAGGAGATCTTTGAACATGAAACTTTGAGAATATCACAAATTTTGCAAAAGTGCTCTGTAGGAGTAAAGTTTCTCTGACAAATGTTTCATAGGTGAACTTCCTTGTGGTTTTTTTTTTTTTTTTTCATGTCTTATATACTGAGGAAATCCAGTAAAATATTGGTGGGCACTGAGAACAATTTAGTACCTGTACTAAAAACTTAGTATCAGTTTTACAACAAGAGTGAAGAATGCATTTTACCATGTAATGAGCCTCGTGAAAGTTATGGGTTTGGTTTAAATCAATTTCTGCCCCAACGTAACTTAAAAAAGAGGGTTTAGATAAACAAAAAATGATAAATGAAAATGTGTAAGGAATGTTTTCCTGGAAGATACCTTGAAAGCATAGAAGTTGTTCAATACTATTGAATTGAATTTACTCCCAAAAGGAATATAATTTCTATTCCTTTCTCCTTAATCATGTAAGCCAAACAAACACAAAAAATCTAGATGACTTCATTTTTCTTGCTTAGTCTGACTAAATAAATTGGATTAGGTGAAGAATGCTTCTTACTCAGAATTGGCTTCAGATGGTATAAAAACACTAAAAATGCATGGAACAATTCACTGCACTGGTGCATGGGTAAATTCCTCTTTCCTGCAGGTTTGTTTTGTAGAAAGCACAAGACAGATCAAACCAGAAGTGGCCAAAACTGTCAGGTCAAGAGTAGGAAATTTTAACCCATTTAAAAATGTTGTTGATCTGAATGAGTCTTTAATAGGAACAGTTTGTATGGATAACAGCTCCTGGATTCCAGTACAGTTCTCAAAGAAACATCTGAAAAAATCTGAGTAAGAACAGTGAAACGGAAAACAAACTTCTTTAGGCCACAGTCCAGACCTTACACTGAAAAGAGACTTAATATTGCTATTGATTTTACACAAAAGGTGTCTTCTATGGTGATGGGCAGCAGTTCTGCTGAAATCAATAGGTAATTAAACTCCCAATGAGAACGCAGTCTTAAACTGAATTAAACTAAACTTTTGCAGTGGCCAAATCACATTACCCTGAAAATATACCCCAAAGTCTCAAAAATTATCTGTAATCACCTCCAAGAGCCACAAATGCAATCCTAAATTTGGCAACATAGTAATCTTATTGCATGGAATCTGAGTTTTCATGTATGGAGGAGAATATGTTGACCATGATCCTTTTATGAGACTGGGAGTGTCTTTGAGAGCCCCTAGTAAGTGATCTTAAGTTTATCCTCAGAATCATGTACAAGCCTAATCACTGGCTAATAATGTAATATACATACAAAACTTAGATTTGTTTCTTGTATGATTTTTAGACAATGAGTTAGGAAGAGCAGGTTTTTGATGTCTTGACGGCTAGGCAGAGCTGTTACAACAAGCAAAAGCAGATGTGTTTTCACCATGCTTTTATTAAACTATGTGCACCTCGTTGGTGCCAGCAGGATGCCAATAGAGAAAGGAGAGAAAACAGCAGTTGCCAAAGAAGCCAACAGTGTGCCCATGCAGCTTGGCGTGAAATACTTCAGGTCAACCATCAGTAGTCAGGAAATGTAAAAATGTCCGTGTTCCTTAGTTTACAGATGGATGGAGCAAAATGCAGACTTGGTAAAGAGCAGACGGTTTAGACTGTGTTAAAGATTTCTGCCACTGAGCAGGGAAGCCTCTTGCCCAGAGGCCTGGAACAGGCATCCGGTTTGGGGCACTACAACCTGGTCTAGCTCAGTGTCTGACAGCCCCAGCTACAAGGGGAGCCAAAGGAAGTTTAACTGGGCTGGATGGTAAAAAAGCCTAGGTCTTTGTACACACAGTCACAGAACATTGCAGATTTCAAGGAGAGAAATATTGGTTGCATGGCCATATGTGATTTCATGAGGAAATGTGGTGAGATGATGCCAAGGCTTTTTGGAGTAAAATGGGCTAGAAAATGCTAAGGACAAATAGCTGAGGTTCTTTCAAAAATCTGTCACTGGAAAACATCGTCTCTTATTGATGCCTGTACATGTAAATTTTTGAGCCTGTTGCAGGGACATAAAGAACAAAGAAACACTTTTCTTACTGTTAGTTGTTCTTAGTGTCTCACAATATAACTTTTTACTTTTTTCATTTTTCCACATGGTTTTGGCGGTGGATTAAGTAAGTATTCAGTGCTTAAACTTGTTAGATGTAGGATGTAAGCTTTTCTTTTTTTCTTTGAGGTATAATTTAAGGCGCTTAATTTCTGAAGGAAGAAGTATATTTCTGGAAAGCAGACAACTACTGCCACATAAACATAAACTCCATACCTTCTTCAGTTTATCTGTTTCAGTCAAAACCCCACATTGTAAGTCAGCTTGGCAAGTATTTTTATTGTTAAAAAATAACCAGTACCAACAGTTTTCTGTATTATCCAAAAAAAGGGTGAAGTTACAGAAACCCATTTTTAAATTGCAAATAATCTATTGATAGTGTTTCTTTCTGTACATAGTGCCTAATGCATACTGTAAATGCTTGTGTTGTGAATGGAAAAAAGAATAGCCATTATTTTGCATAGCAGCTCTTGTATTTCAGATGTGAGTTGTCTGTTCCCCAGCTGCTCCCAGTCCTATGGTAGGTAAAATATTTCCTGAGCTTCAGATTTTTGCATACAAACTGAGGAACACATTCTGTACTCACTCTTTGTGTAAAGCTTTCATTTGTGTCAGTGGCAGTTCAGTGTATAGCATGAGGATTGTATATGACTCTAGGTACCTGTAAGAAATCTCCCTTTATACACGAATAGATTTGTCACTAGTAGTTTTTTTTCCTGTTGTATGCTAGTTCTACCAAATCAGCAACAAAATGAAAATAGTAAAGATAACATGTAATGCTAGATAAATTACATTTAATATACCTTTTGCTTTTTATCCTCAATTTCCCATCACCTGTACGTGATGGCTCACTCTTCAGCCTTTATTTTGTCATTGAACAAATTACTTGTGCAGGTAAGCCCCTTGGCCACAATGAGACTGCTTGCATTGATTAGTTTTCATGATAGGAGGGGGCTGCCCCCTGGGCCTTTTGTCACAAGGTACCAAGTTCTAATGAAGGTGGTGGAGAGGTTTTCCACAATAATTGGGCTCCAAGAGATCATGCAGGAGAAAAAGTAGTGAGGCTGTTCATTCAGTATTTCTCTGACACAACTGTCCCCTCTCCTGCAAATAAGTTTTTGCTAAAACTAGCTGCAAATAGAACAGCATATGGAAGAATTTCTCTTCCACTTTATGGGCAGGAGGATTTGCCATGGAACTAAGTTTGCAAGTGATGAGGGACTTGATAATGCGAAGTACCTTTGCCTTACTGTGTGAATACAGTAATTTTTAGAATAGAGATAATTTTTAGCATTGCATATTAGGAAGCAACTACGGGAGCTGGTGACATTACAGGATTTATTTTTGTAGCCTAAGTAGGTGAATTCTTTGATGTTTTTGCATGTTCACAGATCCAGTGTTAGGTGGAGATTTCCAAAATCACTGGGATGTCTCAAGGATTGGTGTTTCTAAATTCACGTAGCCCCTATCAAAGATATTTACCAGCTTGTTGCAGCTTGAAGCAGCTAAATTTTGGGAAATCCTGGATATTTATGGAAATTGGTGAAGCAGATGTGTAAACTCTTTCAAAACTCATCCATCTAGGAAAACTTTTTGGAACTACAAAATTGAAGAAAACATAGGTGTTTTACTTTGAAATGTCATTGGGACTGTCCCTCATGAGAGAGGGTTGTTAGTATTCATCGGTGCCACCTAGTCAAATATAGAAACAAACATTCAGATATACAGTAATTTTTTCCAATGAAATTAAAAGAAGTTTTACAATACTCCTACTAGTTCTGATAATGTTAAAGTTAGTATTTTAATGTTTTTAAATATCCAGTTGCAAAATATAAGACATTTCTTTATTCTTAGCATAGAGGCATGGTGTGTACGGGGGGATAATTTATGGTTTTGGAATGGATTACATAATTAGATTAGCTTTCAAAAAACAGACTATTCATCACGTTAATAAATATTTTCAGGTGCAGACCTATCCTGTTCCACAGCCATAAATTAGACTGGTCTTTCTCTTCCATGTAGTTATACGCGTGTTTGTGCCTCAGATACTTTGGAACTGTTGAGTGTCCCCGTAGTTTTACTGAGTTTCAATGGGAGCTGAGAATACTTTGCATGTTGTCAAGCAGCATTCAGCAGAGGAACATTTGGAAAGAAAAGAGACATTTTGGTAGATAGAGATAAGATCTGATTTTATGTGCATGAGTGTGCACACACGCACCTTCATTTCCTCTTACGGTTATGTGCGTGTGTGTGCGCACGCACATGACAAATCAAGATTTTACGTGGAGATGTGTGAAAAAATGTTGCCTTTCTAATCTTGCTATGAGCTAGACCATATGACTATGTTAGAGAGTTGGAAAGAACCTCTGGTGCAAATGTCTGAAATCTGATTTAGCTTTCTAGGCTTCTTGGCTGACAGCAGACTGTATTTTGGGAATATGCAAGCAAGTAGTTAGTAAGAACGAAATAGTAAATGGGATAAGTTCTGGCCACCTCTGCAGCCAAATCTCTGAAATCTGGTTTTGGAAGCTGGGATTTATAAAACCAAAGTGCAGTGGCTGTAGAATTTACAGACAGGTTAGGGAGGCAAAGTCAGCAGACAGTGTGTATGTGCATCATAGCACATGCATGTGATACTGTGCTACAGTGCATATGAGTTTCCCATCAGATTTCGATCACTAATGCAGCAGGATATGCCTTGTGGCCACAGGATATGGTCTGAAGGATAGATAGTGCATTTAGCCAGAAATACTGTGAGTTTCCCTAGGGTTAATTACAGGTTGAGTGAACTAAAGGGGATAGCCCTGACAACGGGTTGAGGCAGGCAGTGCTGCTCACACCATACTGGTTTCGGGTGTTTTTTCAGGAGCACTCCTGAAGGAAACTGTTGAGGGCTGTGGTTCTGCAAGTTCATAGGTGTGTGTATCTGACTTGTAATTATTAAATTTGAAACTTGGGGATGGCTTCTCCCCTTCACGAAGGTCAGTACATCTGTGTGGTGAATTAAGTAAGAGGTTATGTTGACACCTAAAAAACAATTTATGGAATCAAAATTCAAGAAACAGTGCATTACATGTGAGGGGAAGAAGATAAAATTCTCATAGTCTTCATACCTAAACGCAGAACAGATTTAGACTGTTTTAAGAACTAGTTGTACTAGCTGTCATTGGAAAACTTAACTTACTCACTAGTAAAACAATTTTTCCATTATTGTTGTTGTTTGGGTGAAATTCTGGGTAAGAAGGCTTCTTTGATACTTTGGGTGAGTGCATGCTTGTGGAAATAGATTCTGCACTGGCTGCCTGGTAGTCTAAGGGTGATATTTTGGACATTGGTCTTCCAAGGGTAAAGCTCATGTCCTTCCCAGAAGAGAAGGTGAGCCCAGAGAGCTCTATACAAGTCTCTCAGCAAACGAAAATAAAATTGAAAGGAATGTGATTTTGTCTTTGTGTAGGTTAGGAAGATTTTATGACCTGGAAATGGAAAAACTATTTCTGGCTCATCCTGGACTTTGGTTCTTTAATGTGCTGCTCTGTTGCTTTCTGCTTGCTGGCAGTTACCCATGTGTGGTGCATTGAAAGATGCAAGTGTCACTTGTGGTGGTGGGTCTATTCTTTACATTTTCATTAGCCGTATAAATGTTTTATTTCTACTGCAAACACTAATACTAAATACTAGTGGTTAAGATAATTGACCTCCTTGGACTTTTTCTTGTTCAAAAAATATTTGAATCCTAATGCATGTTGCGATCTCTTAGGTGCTAATAATAACAAAATATGCCACTTGCAATAGTCATGTTCTCACTTCATAATTAAATGAAGTAAATCACTGAAGATTTGAAAAACTGTTTTAGTACTTTAAGCAAATTGGATATTGTTTTGAATAATAATTAGGTTGTCAAAGTAGCTATAGGAAGCAATTTAGCATTTCTTTCAAGGAGGGATCAAGATACTTGATACTGTTTTCTTTGGTGAGGAATGATGTGTGTTAAAAGTACATTGTACAGTGATCCCTGATATCGGTGTTGAAAAATGAATACATACATTCTTCATTCGTGTGAATGCAGACGTGGCTTAACACAAAAAGGACTTTACAAGTATTTGGAAACCATTAAATATAAGTTATGCATTTTTCATGTACTCTTACACTTTAAAATGACATATTTAAGTCCTCAGAGTCTCCACAAAACACTGCATGGAAAAGGGTGAATTGGGAGAGCACTTAAAGTCGGTCCAGTGAGGGGTAAAAAAGATAAAGCTGGAGAAAATTACTGTTGACTGGAATCAAGCTACACTAGTTGCTTACAATTGATTGTGTGTTGTTCAACCAGAAAGATAAATCAGAACATAGAATACTGCGGTAGAAAAGTGGTTTAGATGTCATAGAGACAGTATGACTATTTTTATCTCTCAGTTGTAAACCATAGCTTACAGTGGCTGAAATGACATTGAACTGTTTTTCTCTTTGATGATTTACAGCCTGTGTAGTGAGTTTGTAGGAGCAGATGTCACGTTTTATGTATTTGAAAGTGTCAACACTGATGACTTATGTCTGAAGATTCTGTGCATGAATCAATAGAATGTAGTGATTTCCATTTCTTAAAAGAGTTTTTTCCGACATAATAAAAAGTACATAGTGAATTTTGGTCATTATAATGCTACTCTTGAACTCTCATTGTTTTTCCTTGTATTTTACACTGCCAGGAGATCATTATTTTGCAAAATTCACTTTCTTCCCACCCCATAAGCATGAAAATCTACAAGTAAACTGTCTTCTTTTTTACTTAACCTGGAAGGTGTACAATGCATTTCATTTTCTTTTCAAAAATGAATGATAAAAAGCTCGGATGAATTGATAAAAGAAAATGCACCAACATTATCTTACTAAGAATTATACCTAGCAAATCTAGACAGATCTCATACTGCCAACTTTCTCCCATATTTCAGAATAGTCATTGAAAAATTTTGGAAAAAAGTACTTATTCCATTAAAACCAAAATTCAAATTTGCATTTAAATGGAAAATCTATCAATAATTTAGCATCTACAAACCTGGAAGTTTTATTTTATTCTTAAAGAAAATCCACGTAGACTTTAGCTTGCCTATGTGTGACGTGTATATGTGGAGGGGTTCCTTTAAGTAGTCATGCATTCACAAAAAGCATGCAGGAAAATATTAGTCTCATTTAGCATTTTAAATTCTTTGTGTGGAATGTCTGTATAAAAAAGAATTGGTGTGTAAACAAAGGACAGAAAAATGCTTTTTAGAATTTTATTAATACTTCTGTATTAAAACAATGACACAGATTTGATATGTGCAGGTGCTGTCCAATCAAAATTTTGATTGGAAAATATACTTTAAAAATCACTTTTTCACATCTTCCTAGTTTCCTATGTCCCATCTAGAAAAGCCTAAGTAGAAGAGCAGCAAAGCCTGAGATCTTAAAAGATCCTTGACTTTCTAGGATTCTAAGTAGTAGGATTCTAAGTAGTAGGATTCTAAGTTTGCACATTGCCTACTTCCATCCAAGCAATGTCTTCACTGAGTGTTTCTTACTTCATACATGTGAGAAGGGCTATTATGGGCCTCAGCCTTTGGCTTTGACTGCATTTGCTCAGCCAGTCCACTCCACTACCAGATATGGGTTTGGAGAGCACTAATGGATGCTTCTGGAAAAGGCAGTATGCTTCTGCTCTTCGTACACACAGAACAAAAGTCTGAATATAAATGATGCATCACATGCCTGGATCTCATCTGGTGACTCCTATATCTATATTAGTCCATCAAAGAGTTGTCTTCCATGAGGGAGAAATGGAGCAGGGAATTGTAATTTCAGTTGGAACTGAAGGTGGTTAAAGTGCACGAGGAAAGATCTGGTACTTTTAATTTTGGGAACAAATGTGTTTGCTCTTCAGTCATAATATGAATGGAAGCTAAGAGTTTTCCTGATAGGTGATTACTGTATGATGTCATATGTTAATTGTGCAAACACATTTTTTCATTCTTGACAGCAGTGGGGTCATAGATTATTGGTGTCAAAAGTGCTGCCTAGCACTGCAGGAGATCAAGGAAACTGATAGAGCATTTCTTCACATTCTCCAAACCTCTCTGCTGAATTCAGTATAACATTATTATACTGACAGCCTTAGAGAAATAAGAGGGTAAGGCTACTGAAACAGCTATGCCACACTGTATTTAATAGCAATGGTAATTATTAGCACAGAGTTCCTGTGTTGTGCTAAGTGTTTAACAGGCTCCTGCCCTGAGGAACTTGCAGCCTTCATGGTGCTCATGACAGACAGGCAAAAATGTGATTCAGCTTTACACAGAAAAGTGTCAAACCCCTGCAAGCACAACATATAAATTGTTTCCTCCGCTATGCTAGGCATTCCCCAGTCTGCCTAAGGTGGCTGTCATTAGCTGGGGCTTGATCCTGGCCAAGCTTAGCTTACACAGCAGCAAGCCCTGAAATAAGACCTAGCTGGAAAATTGTTCTTCTGATTCCAGACTCATGTTTGCCAAACGTGACCTGGTTTCAGCTGGGATGGATTTAATTTTTGTCCTAACAGCTGATACACTGCTTTATTTTTGATTTAGTAAGAGAACAGTGTTGATAACACACTGAGGTTTTAGTTGTTGCTCAGCAGTGCTTACTGTAAAGCGGTGAATTTTTGGTTTCCCATGCACTGCCAGTGAGCAGGTGCATGAGAAGCTGGGGGGTGGGGTAACGTAGACAGGACATGTGATCCAAACTGGGCAAAATCATATTCCAAACCACAAAACATCATGCCCAGTGTGTGAACTGGAGGGAGCTGGCCAGAAGAGGCTGATCACTGCTTGGGGATGGGCTGGGCATTGGTCAGTGAGTGGTGAGCAACTCTACTGGGCATCACTTCTTTGACTTGGGTTTTGTTCCTCCTTTCCATTACAACAACAAAAACAATAACAGCTTTTGTTAGAATATTTTATTTTGCTTCAATTGTTAAATAGTTCTCATCTCAAACGACAACATTTAGGTTTTTTTTTCTAGTTCTCCCTACCCAGGAGGATGGGGGAATGAGTGAGAAGCTGTGTGGTATTTAGTTGCCAGCTGGGGTTAAACCATGACAGTGCCATAACACAGAAGGTCTTTCATGGTTTTATATTAGCCTTTATGAACATAACTAACTGTGTATTCACATAATTTTCTTCAGCAAAAGCTTGTTCTTTCTTATCAAAATGTCTGCAAAAGAACTGAATGTCTGGAAACCCTAATATGGTGCTCTAGGGGTATTTGAAAGTTAAAATTAATGAAATTTGAATCTATCTTTTCATTTCTCCATTTATCTTAGAATTCTGGAGTTCAGAGTTATCATCACATACTTTCTGTTGTCACCAACCTTGGCTCATATTGGAAGATGTCTTTCAGCTAAGATTATCAGTTCTGTACCAGAGCTGTGAAACAGTATCTCCAGCAATCACTGTAGTGATTTTTCCAGTTAGCTTTTTTTTTTTTTTTTGATAGTGGTTCAAGTTTTCTAAAGGGAGAATTCATAGGTTGCTCTGCATGGCAGCAGGCCTCTGGCAAAATATGGGGTACACCTGTCTCAAGTGGTGGAAAGAGTTTTTGCATAGGACTTAGCAGGGCTCATTGAGAGAGTTTTAAACTAGATTTGAAGGGTGAAAGGGCTAAAACCTGGCTCACATAAGCTAAATCTGGGGGCAGCATGCCGATGTTTGACAGACAGAGGGCTAGTGTGATCCTTTGGTCTGCTGTCTGGAGGTAGGGAATGGAAATTCACGTGGCAGCAAAGACACAAGGATTACCTCATCACTCTCTAGAACTACTAGGAGGTTGTAGTTGGGTGAGGGGTGGTCTCTTCCCCCAAGACACAAGCAACAGAACAAGAGGAAATGGCCTCAAGTGGCACCAGGGGAGGTTTAGATTGTCTATTAGGATAAATTTCATCACTGACAGTGTAGTCAGCATTGGAACTGGCTGCCCAGAGAAGTGTGGTTTCACCATCCCTGGAGGTACTCAAAAGACGTGTTAATGGAGCACTTGCAGACATGGTTTAGTGGTGGACTTGGTGGTGTTCAGACTTGATGATCTTAAAGGTCTTACTCAACCTAAACAAGTCTATGAGTCTATGATTCTATTATTACTAAAAATAGGCATTTTGGACAATGATTTATTTTCCTTAAGTATTTCTATGAAAAAATCTCACATAGCTTCACACAATCCTCAGTAAAACCACTCAAAATATGATTAAAATATTTGAAAATAATTGTTTAGTGAAGTTCAATAAAGAGTGTTTAAGATTGAGTGGGACATGACTTACTCTGATCCTGAATATTTTTTTTTTTTTTACTGATCAGGCTGCATCCTCAGGAAGCTGTTCCACAGGGCAATTCAGTTGAAAGGATACCATTTAGCCACAGACTAGACTATGCCAGAACTATAGGTTCACATTCAAACTTTGCATGCCCTCTTCTTTTTCAAGGAGAGGGGCGACCTTCCAGTGACTTCCGCTAACAAAGTTGAGCATTTAATGATGTTTATTATTACTGTAGAAGATAGAAAAGTGTAATCTCAGCAAATGAGTGTTTGAGATAACTCAGTGTTTGTGCAAACTGATTTTTAGCAGAGCTGTGACTGCAATTCAACCACTTAAGCACAGAATACTTGCAAAGCTTTCACTAATGTGATCAAACTAAATTTGAGACTCACCACTTCCCACAAATTCTTGTCTTCATCATTTGGCAGATAGGCATATAAAGTATTAAAATGTATATTTCTCTTCCCTTTATAAGTTGATCAGCATACAAAATAAGAACTATTAATTTTTGCAAGTTAAGAGTTCACTTGTCTTTATTATGTTTTCCAAATTTCTATTATGGTGAGAATGGTGGTTCTAGATTCAGACTCTTTTGCCATTGGAGTTTAATATGGCTATGAATCATTTCCTGTTCTTTGCCTTGTTTTGTTCATTAATGTATCATAACTAGGTAACTGAGTGTTATTTTTGTGCCTTGCACAATGTTGTGCTGTTCAATGAGCACAAAAAAAATGCTGAAGTTCATTAAATGGTCGTAGGTCTGTATCTTGTCTCAGGATGTGCTAGAGCATGCCCAACATGTGTCCTAACAAGACTACAGACTGCAAGAGGGGATCATCATGGATATTATTTCCAATACCATTTGTTTCCTTCTCAGAGCTTGTCAATGACATTATGCTCATATAATTTAAACAAATATTGTGATAGCACCTTTTAAACCAGCTGTAGCATGCTGATTAACATCACCAACATTGACTTCTTTTCCTCCTTGACAAAACTTTGGACAGTTTTCTTTTTTTGTGTGTCTAAACCAATAAATGAATTGCCAGCAGTTGCAAAGGCTGTTTAGAGGTGAGGATCAGACATTTAAATGGGTCACATTCAGAGCAGCTGTAGCAGCAAGCTTCTGTATTAAACTGGGGAATTGCACAGGTGATGATTCTACCTGATTCTAACTAGAATGTAAATGTGTGGCACTGGCAAAAGTACAAAGATATTGCTGTATATGAGTTGATGATAGAATGAGCACGTTGAATTTAGTCAAACTGTAATTTACTTCTGACAGTCCATTTTTAGCATCCAGTTTTTACTTGCGGTGAAAAGTTTCTTCATGGTAAGAAAATACTATCTTTTCAACACTGTACTTGTATAGTCTTGTCATTCACACATTATTTATTAAAAAAAAACCAAAACATTTGACACTCTTCCAGAAAAATAGAGCTGCAAAACTAATATCTATGTGTTTTATAGTACAAAATCAGTTAATTTCAATTTAAATTAAAAATGTATTAAAGGTGATGAAGGTAATTGCATACTTTTAAAATTGAATAAATAGATTTTTTTTGTTGTTCAAAAAAGAGGAACTGAAAATGTTATAGTAGTTAATGAAAATTTAGAAATCCATACCATTTGCCAAGAGTATGTCCATAAGATATTGATATGGAATTCCTATTTCATAGGAATAATTACATGAAAAGTTTAAACATTTTTTACTTGGGATTGAGGATATAATGTCAAATCCAATACTTATTTAATGTTATTGAGTCCCAACATTTCAAATTCATGAACTCTTTGGGATGTGTAATGAGCTGATTTACAGGGTTCTGTATTTTATTAAATTTTATGTGTACTATCTCTATTTAGGAGTGACCAATTGTCATATTGCTATTTCTAAAACTTAACAGGAAAGCCTATATTTTCATGATACAAACAAACAAAACAAAACAAAACAAAGGTGATATTTTAAAATAAATTTTAATATTTTCATTGCTAGCAGTACTGTTTCAGAACAATGAAAGTGTCCTTTTGCATTGCCAAAAACACAGTTTAACAAAGAGTATTAAGTGGAAAGCAAGTTTAGGCTTTTTGACATCAGAAAATGTACTTCAAAAACTTCATTTTAAAATGAGTATAATTGCATGGGATGCATATTTCCGGGGCATAATCTTGAACAGTGAGATGGTTTAAGGGAAAATACATATTTCTGTGATAGCCTATGACTTTAGAGTCATCAGGAGTGGCAAGAGAGTGCCTTAATTTTACTGCTCTTAGTCTAGAGTGGTAGATTAGGCTACTAGAGCTTAAAAAATCCCCTGCAGCAACAGGTTAACAGATCTGTGGAATGAAACAGATGGTGCTCAGGACCATGGGCTTGCTGCATTTTGTTGTTGTATTTGTTTTTTGGAGATGCGTGACTTTGTATCAGCTCAAATTTGGCTGGTCCAAGGGATCTAACACTCATTAACAGTTGCAGTACATCTGGCAGTTTTGCTTCATCCAAGAGTAATCTGTCTGTGTACTTCTCAATACCTTTATGCTGAGAAATTGCTATAAAAATACACTTCTCATCAGAGTTAAACACCAAAGTAAACAAATCCAGTGCCAGCTTGTGGAGGGGGCAATGAAGATGAAGTAGGAGCTAAGGAGAATGACATAATTAATGTGCAGCTTCTTTCTTTGCACTGAAAAAGTTTGGGAGCAGTTCCCTGATGCTTTTGGTGGAATTGCTGCAGACTACCTTTGTAACCTGCTGCTTAACACCAAATCATGCCTCTGTGCTCCCATGTACAACCACCGCATGGAGGATGAATTGATCAACTGTAAGGCTTGCAGTGCTGCATTTGCAAGGGGGATTTGTTGGAGAACTTGCTCCTGTTAAAAAATAATTCTTCCACCTGTCATTTATTTCAATTGTTGCAGTTTGTTTGTGTTTAAGGGTTTGAGTTTTTTAAGAGAAAAATAGTAAAACAAGTTTTGATTCAGGAGTTTTATGATAAGCCTCTTGGAACTATCTAAGCTTTAGTCATTGAATTTCAAAATGAATATGTTATTGATCCTTAATACTTCCTAGAATATCTCTGGTATTTGGTGTATACTTTTAGGAGCTTATGCTGCAAATCTCAAGAGAGATGTTAAGAGTGAGGTGTTGAGAAAAATTTAACACATCTGAAGTAGCAAAAAGTGACAGCCAGAAGAGCTCCTTTGTAAGAAGAGGCTTCTTTACATTGTAAGAACAATTAAAAAAACCAAAACCCAAGGAAAATGTGGAGGTGCTGCTGAATCTTGATTGTGAAAGTGGATAGTGAAAGTGAATGCAGATTAACTTGTGATCAATGCTATCTTTACCTCAGTGTCCACTGACAAAATCTCATGGTCTTTTGAGGCTAGAGACAGGATTCAAGGAAAAGAGGATTTACCAGCAGTAGGAGAGGATCAAGTCAGGGATCTCTTGAGAAATTTTGACACATAGAAGTCCATAGGATTGGATGGAGAGCAGCCAGGACACAGAGAACTGGCTGAAAGCATTGTGAGGCCGTTCTCCTTTGTTGTTGAGGGGCTGTAAGAGATTCCCAATGACCAGAGACAGGAAATGTTGCACCCATCTTCAAAAAAGACAAGAAAGATTATCTAAGGGACTACAGGCTGGTTAAAGCTGATTTGATTCCTGAGAGAATCATTGGGAATGAATCTCAATAACTCTCAGAAGCTGTTTCTGCACACATAAGGTGCTCAGGAATAGCAGCAAGGATCTCCTAAGGACTACTCATGCCCAGTGACCTCTCTGCCATCTGTAGTGAAATGACTGAATCTGGGGATGAAAGGATTTGATTTTGACTTCATTAACGCTTTGACATGATCTTCCTCAGCATCCTTGTACTTCAGTTGGAACAATACATTTTAGATGGGTGGAATGATAGATGTGTGAGGAACTGGATGGCTTGTGAGACTCCATGTGTAGCAGTTGATGATTTATATACTACCTTGAGGTTCATTAAAAACAGAGGTCTTCACGGGTCTCTTCTGGGACCTAGTCTGTTCAGCATCTTTTTCAAAGATCTGGAGGAGTTTATATTTGACACAGTCTTGTCAGGTATGGAAATGACACAGAATTGAAAAGACCAGTTGATATGCTTGGGGGCAACATCACCACCCCAAGGCACCTACACAGGTTGGAACAATCTTCCAACAAGAACCTCAGGAATTCAACAAAAGCAAAATGCAAACTCTTGCACTTGGGCTGAACCAAACCCTGCATTGGTACAGGCTAGGGACTCACTGGCAAGGATCTGGTTGGCTGGGATGCCTCTGAAAATGATCTGGGGGTCCTGTTGGGGACAGTGGGCTGAATGCTAGCCAGCAATGTGCTGTAGAAGTGGGAGAGGCTAACAGGTTACTGGGCTGTACCAACAAGTCTGTTGCCAGTAGATAAAAGTGTATCGTTATTCCTTTTTTCTTCATAACTATTAGGGCACAGAATAATTTAATAACTTGTCGAGGTTTGGGCTCATCAGTATAGAAACACTTTGTAAACTGGGATAATTCTAATGAAAAGCCACCAAGGTTGTCAAAGAGAGATCTGGAGACCAAGATTTTTTTAACCTAAATAAGGGTTATTTGAGGTACCTACGAGCAGCCCCACCAGAATCCACAAGAGAATTTCTGAGAAGACAGAGCCATGTTCTTTGTGAGGAGTGCAGTGTGTTGACAGGGCGTTTATAAATTGAAACATGGGATGTTCCTATTGGATTGACAGAAAAGAAAGTTCTCTGTGGGGATAATTAAGCCCATGCAACCAGTTACTTGGAGATACTGTGGAATCTTGATTGCTGTAGGTTTTCAAGACTGAGCTGATCAAAGTTCTGAACAGCCTCATCTGAGAAGTGTTGACCCTACATTGGGCAGGAGGTTGGACAAGTGCCTTGCTGGGGTCCCTTCCAACCTGAATGTGTCTGTGATGTGAACACAGACAAGTCTGTACAGGTTCTGGGATCTTGCCACTCATATTTTATATTGCCAGCACTTCATGAATCTTATGTTTTCTTCAATGGTTTGTGATTAAATATAGTAATGAAAATTTCCAAGGACCAGCGTGGATATTCTTGGTACTAGTGACAACAAAATACAGTGGATTTAGGCATCAATACAGATATCTTGCTTCAGTCAAATAGTCAAGTCAGTAGATTTTCTAACTGAAGAGGTGTCAGCTACAAACCCAGAAATCCGTTGCACGCTTTTTAAAGTGTTCATTACTAAAAGAAGCTATTGCAGCCTTATCCAGTATGACAGGAGTAAATTGCTGACTAAATAATTGCTGTGAACATTCTTTAAATAAAACTTATGCCTGGATGAATAATTTATTTAGTAACTTAATGCTGTGTAAGTTAGGTTTTTAAGTATGGCTTTTTTATTTAAGAAATGTTTCATTTTCCTATTCTTTCTTCAAACCATGCCTTGTTCTTTATAACTGTTAGAGCTGATTAGTGTGAGTACTTTTGCTAAAGCATTATATGAAATGGACATGTTTCAGGTATGCAGTTTGAATCAAAAATGTTATGTGATGGAGAATCTGACATGTCTGTCTTGGTGGTGGAGAATGGCCTGTTCAGGAAGCAAGCAAGGTCTTTGCTACTAAGTAGTCCTTCATGTGCTTGCCATGCCTGCCACTGTTGTTGTGTGCATTGTAGAAGAAGATGATGGGATGGGAAGCAAAACCCCTCTTACTCCAGGTGGAGTTGAAGAGGAACTGCAGTGAAGTTAATGTGAACACTGTTGTCTATTGGCATTGCTGCCAAATAGCATTTATTACTTATTACCCATTGTTCTTGCAGGCATAAGAAACCTAAGAAATGGCTTGGACTTTCACCACTACACTTTCTTCTTTTAGTTCTCATTCTATTTTGAACGCTGTTATTTCTCTTTTGAAAAAAAAAAAAAGAATTATAGAGAATGATTGTCATTAGCGGTGATGCAGGAAGACAAAAGACAGTTTTCTTCACATTGACTCTGTTAACCCTACAGGCTCAAAATTGTAGAGATGCTGTTTTGATTGGTAAATTGAGTAAATTTGACATGGGAATGAGAACAGAAAACTGCATTCAGCTTTTACAGTGGCTATTTTTGTGTGTGTGTAGTTATATATATCTCTCTGTCTATACAAACTACTAATAATGTATGTATTAGCACATTGTGGACTATACTCTTAAAAGCCAAGTGTTTTTTGGTTTATGACCAGTTGACTGATCAACAGAGTCTCTGTAAGATTTTGATTGAGTTAATTACACTCAAGTCTGTGGCTGAAGTGAATGGTGGTAAAATCCTGTCTGAATTTGATAATATTGAAATCTGTGATTTGAAGACAAATGTTTTAAGCCGAACTCATTGGAAGAGTAAATTTATCTTGATTTTTTAGTTTTTACGAGTTAGAAGTTAGCACAAACATTTTCCATTTTTTGTATCTTTTGTACCCTTTTCCATGGAATTTACTTTCCCTGCTCTTCACTGCCTAACTATAAATCTTCACTGTTTAGCTTCTTATGCCATCCTTTTCATCTGAACAAACTTTTGGTATAGAGTCCATTCTTCATGAGTATTAGTTTGCTTCCCTGCAAATCTGGTTAACCTTTTTAACATTCGAGACTTTATGTTAAGTCCATAGAAGTAAATGTGGGAGTCTTTCCAATCATTTAGCATATGCACAAGATGCAGAGATATTTTCTTCTCACTGCTGTAGCATTGAACAGATTCATGATCTAAGAGTACACTGGTAGCATTTGGCAGCAGATTTAAACACTTCTTGCTAAAAAAAGGTTAAAATATTTTTGTAGATTGGGTGATCCAGATCTAAGGGGACTTATCTGCAGTCATGCCAACAAAGTTATGCTTGACAAAGTTGGAGATGACTATTCCTCGATATCATCAAATGTTACATCTTCAAACACAAGATGTAAAGGAACACTTTCTAGCTATGATCTGTAGAATAAATTATTGGTAAGTGCAGACAAACAGAAAGGCTCAGGGGCCATTTTGGAATCAGTCAAAGGGCATGATGCCAACTACTTCACAGGAGCTATTATTATTCCTTTTTTCAGGAAACAATCCTTGACATTGTTAACTCTCTCCAATCTTTATTCTGATCTTAATGTTCCCTTTTGTGGAGTGTATGAGCTATCTGGCTGTGTTTAATTTTGGAAACATTAGTCTTACAAACCCAAAGACTTTAATCTCAGTGTTGTGTGAGTGTGTATGTAGGGTGATGGAGGCCTCTTCTTCTTCTGTTTCGAAAAATGCTCATGGTATTTCATACGTAATACTAAACTACTGTCACAGCCCCTGGCTGTGCCACAGTCATGACTGGTCCTTGCTTGAGTGTTGCAATACGACACGAATGAACAACACTCTCAAGCTGAGATGTCCAAGGCAAAAAAGAGCAAGTTTATTTACAGACCTCGACACTTATAGAATTCCAACAGTGACCATGGATTGGAGGATGAAAATTGTCCTCTCCAACCACACTGGTCAAACCAACAGTCCATCAATTCTCTCTTCCTCCAGAAAGGAATGCAAAACAATTATTATTTACATACAGTGCATGAGAAACTCCATTACAAAAAGTAAACATCAGAAAGAAGGCTTTAGAAGAACTTTAAAAGAACAGAGCGACACTTGAGTGAATCCATTGCTTGTTTGCCTGCTCTGTTTGCCTGTTTGTATCCTAGAGGGAAGACACCCATTCGAGAAAAGGCCCTCGAGTTTCACCTTTTGAGTCGCTTCCCTACAAGGGTGATACTGCTTTTCTTTTTACAACTGTTGTAGTTTTACTGCTTTGTCTTTTAGAATATGTGTTTCAGTCTCCCAGTGAATGCTGTCTTCGCCACTTGAGTGGCTAAAGAAAATTGAGTTTGTCCAGCTTTAATTAAGCGAGCTGGGTCCTCAAACATTAGCGCCAGTGCACTCACCTGTAATGTTTTACAGATGTTGTTAAATACTAGCAGAATAGATAAATACACCCATTTTAGACAGTGCTAACACCAAGGAAAAACTAGTAACAGGGTATTTTTTGGCATTTATTTGGTTACTTTTCTGACAGCTTGGCACTGGAGATCAAAAAGCTTTCAAAAGGTATTTAAAAATAAGTCTTCCACAAAGCACTCAAAATAGGGATTGATGTTGTGTTTGTATATTATTTTGCTGACATTGGCATAAAGAAATATTTAACCTAAGTTCACACTGGGAAATCAAAAACAGGACCAAGAATGCAATTTCCAAATTTTTCACTGGCTGTCTAGTGGCAATATTTATCTCTTTAGGAAGAAGGAGCTGAGGTGCCTTTTAAAGCAACCAGAACCAGGTGTACAGCAGTGTAACTCAGCAGATCAACAGTGTTTCCACTGAAATATTTAGATTTCTGATATATGCCATAATTTTCCTGTAAAATATTTGACAGCTTGTCATTTATTCTTAAATTTAAAGTGCACTTACATTTATTGCAGAATATCTAAACTGCATTAGAGGTTATTTATGGCAGGGGTCCAAACCAAAATTGACCATATCAAACTATGGCTTTTATATAATCTCTCAATGAACAACAAGAAAAAAATATTATTTCCTCATGATTTTGTCCTGAAAGAGGTTTTTTATTGTTGTTATTTCATATCAGAACTTTGTTTCTTTTGATGTATTTTTCAAATTCACACACCTAGTAGATCAGAAAATATTCATTCACTTTTGTTGTATTGTGAGCAATGAGAGCTTATTAAGTAGTAATAAATAGACATTATATGTACATTGGGCAAATGAAGGTTGTAGGGTCCATTTTGTGTTTTGGATCTATTGTAGGTATGCATATAGATCACATGTCTCATACTTGGATACTTTTTAGCTGTTATTCTTCAAGAAGTGTTTTAAAGGAAATTCAAAGCTAATGATCTGTTATTGTGGGGAACTCTCCTACTACATTGGAAATCTGCTCTTACAAAATCAAGCATATGGTAACATTGCAACCATATGTTGACTTTTATATTTAGTAAATGCATAAATATGATATAACCTTTATAAATTTCATTTTATTTTATTTTGACCGATAGGGCTTCATTTTCAAATGGAATTGAATGCACTCCTTCCCAAATGTGTCATATTGTTGTATTTGCTGAAAAAATCAATGGGAGTTATTAGTACAATGTGAAAAATATTTCCTGTAATTTGTGTGTGTGTACGCACACCTCCTAAGCTTACACAGTGATGAATAGAGGGAGAAATGCATCAGATCTAACAGCCACTGAAATGTGTACCCCTAGAATGTGTCTTTTTCTAACTGTATAACCTTAGTGATTGTATGGTAGAGATTTACATGGGATGTGAGATATATGAAAGATCAGTTTGAATGTCTGGTCTCCTTTTTTGCTGTATTTTTCTTAGTGAACTTCTGAGCCCGTTACATTATATCATAAAAATAATTTGCCTTACTGTTGCCCTTATTACTAACCTTCCCCCCTATCCATAAGCTTTATTTGGTTTTTTTTTCTCATGCCTCTGTAGAACTTATGAGACTCTTTTTTCACTAGTTCATTTTCAGTGTTATGTCAAGACTTGAAGAGCTAAATATAACTTAATGTATATGCAATTTTAAGTCCTTATCTGAATGTGTTCTTGTGGAAATTAGTTTTCCCAGAAAATGCAAAGTTACATGCCCTTCCGCTGAGGAATGAAGAATCAAGGCAAGTCAAAGAAAAATTGATTAAAAACGATGGCTTAGATGTGTCAAGAAAATAATTCTCAGTTCCCACCATAAAACCACACCACGATTCCTTACTCATTTACGTTACTTGGGGTGTGTAATGGTTCACACAAGGATGAACGCTGTAGCAGATATCACAATTCCTATTGTGCAAATTCCAAACATAAGTACTCCCTGTGGCTTTTTTCAGAAAACGTTAACCAGATTAGAAGAGGAAGAATTTCACCTCCTCTCTAACAAGGCCTTATCCCATCATTCAGAATGTGTTGCTTAAAATTATAAGACATATATTGTCTTTGCAACCATTTCTAAGTTATCTCCTGCTTTGGACTTTCTTCTGCCTAAAGTGATCACACTGCTTGATTTCAGTTTTTATCTGAATATTGGAGCATGTATTGAACATAAAAACATATTGCTGAAGAATGCAAAGGATCTGATGGGGAGTGGAATGACCAAAAAGACACATAAAACCTGCATGGCAGCCTTCAGATTTGGTTAAAGAGTAACAGATACACTGCAGAATAGTTAAATATTAATATAGTGCTTCCTTATAGTTCGATTAAAGTTTTGTAATCACTTAGATTAGCATAATTCACTGACTTGAAGGTCATTAATAGAAGTTTGTTATTTGTTTAATATGAAATAATGTAATTTCCAAGTGAATATTTCTTATGAACAGTATCTTTCAACATCTTGTTACAACTTTTCACAGCAATATTATTTTCTTACATAAGTAATTCTGCATTTTCTGGAGCAACAGGGAAAAATAAGTTCTCCAGCTCACATGACTTTCCAGAGATATACCTTTTCTGTTTGCATGGCTTTCCATGTGCTTTACGGGCTCGGTATGTCAGCTGGTATAGGCAGGTAGAAGTATGAATGAGGCACTAACTTCAGGTAAGCCAGTCAGACTGTCAATGTATATCTGCTTTACCTATATTGCAATTTGGGCAAGCAGTGGTTTGTGATTGCAGAAGGTTGACCAGAAAATATAAACTGCATGGACAAGTTTCTTTTTTTTTTCCTAGTAGAGGTGGGAAATGGATGAGCTCTGTGAAAAACTAATTTTTTTTTAATGCTATTTTCAAATCAGGGAACTCGGTCAGTCATTAGATACACTGTGCTTATTTTAGTAGTCCTTGTCTATAGGTACAGAGTGATAGGAGGCAAGAACTCATCAATTGACTGTAATCTCTATTTAATTGTAATGATCTGAGAGTCTGAATTTTTTATTCTTAGACTTCGGTAGCATAGTTCTGATGTAACACATACTTGTCAAATTCTGGTTTAATTCCATTTTACTTCTGTGAAAAAAAACTATTTCTGTATGCCTTTGGTGAGCTATATCCATTAGTTTGAGCATCAAGAGATGGATAGCCTGAGGTTGTCCTGCAAGTTTTCATTTTATCATTGCACAGGCACAGCATGGTATGCCAGGCACAACCAGTGTAAGGAGGATTCCAGCATCTCCATCATACGGTAAGCGCCTGTCAGCAAAAGATCTTCTGCAGTGATACACTGCTTAAATTTGACAAAGAACATAGATTGTGTAAATCACACTGTTTTCATTGATTGGAGTCTGAGAGTGCATTAACCTTCCTTAAGGCTCCAGAAATCACTTTCATAATAGTACAAGAAAATGTTTAGTGAAGCTTTTCATGGATTAGCTCTTTGTTAGAGGATAAAGTATCTTTACGCATATAGATATGAAAGTGATAGTTTTAGACGGAAACTTTTTTTCCCCCTTCACTGAGCATTTGTTTACTATAACCCTGTGAAGGTTAATTTTCATTTATATTTTACAGGGATACAGGGACAAGAAACATTGAAAGACATCTTGTGTTATGCCAACTATTAATTAAAGCAGTACTCTGAGGTGAATCTTCTGTGTAGAAAAGTCCACATTTGGAATTTGAAAGTGATTCCCACAATTACTTTAGGCTTATCACTGTCAGGGCTCTAAAGAAATATGTTTACAATTTAAGGGACTTTAGAACTGGTTTTGTTCACTTTTAATGTGTATCTTCTGATTAGTAGTTGGGCTTCTGTGTTTTAACATTATTGTGAAAGTTTTTTCCCCATGAAAAATGAGACTCTCTTTCTGCTTGAGGAAATATGTGATTTACTTTGGTTTTGAGCTTCAGGGCCAGTGCCTAATTTTCTTTTTATCGCATTCTTAGTTCCATAGTAAGCAATTTCCTTTGGCTTCACTGAACTGAAATTCTTTGGATATCGTAATTATAAACTATACATTATGACTTCCTACATCTATTTTTAAAGAGAGAGATTATAGCATGTAGTTTTAGACTGCTTTTTTTTTATTGTCTGTGAGTTTATTAATGTTTGTGTATGTAGAGTCTTCAGCTGATAGACTATCAACTGAAAAAGAGCCAAACTTTATATATACTAGAATTCAAAGGCACAGCATAAAGTTGCCAAAATAAAATTGCTAGCACACCTTAATCACATTTTTATTACCTCATACTTCACTCTAAGAAACATATTTTCAACCAAGTTTTATATGAAAGAGATCAAAGCATCTCATAGCTCTGCAAAAACTCATAAATTGGGTGCAAATTATCCTATAGCAATTCAGAAGTCCATTTTGCTTCTAAGCATTGTGCTAAATTGTTTCTTCTTTCACTAACAGTCTGAACTAAGAAATAATGGCTTGTGTTTGTGGGCAGGGTTGCAATATTTTCATGCTGCAGTGCCATCAGCCTGTCCATAGATTGACTGCAACTATGAAAATCTTTCACTTCATGACTCCTTTTTCAAGTTTGAGTCTGCAGGTAATGCTGCATAAAATGCCTGCATCCATATCCCACAATCCAACCCACTCTTTATTATTTCCTGCTCTTGGGAGAAGTGGCACATGCACAAAACAGTCACCCTCAGACAAAGGAATCCTTTAATACAGCAGGCAAAACATGGGATCGTGGATTCTTCGTATTCCCTAGCCCTGATCTCCAGAATAAGCAGAGAACTGGGATTTTGAAGTGGTTTCACAATGAATGCCTGCGTGATGCCATTTCAGCTCCTCAGGGATGGAGGGCACAGAGGACACCTGGTCCCAGAAATAGCTAATGCACGCTTTACACCATCCCATTCACTTTGTGGTGTGCAGTGTTTGGGGTTTGGCTCACAATTTTTACACATCTAAAGTTTGATACATTTGACTTAGAGTCCATTTATACTTTGCAGAAGAAAAATATGCAAATCATATAGACAGTTTAGCTGGTATATCATGGAAACCTGCTTCCAGAGATGGAAAATTGACTCTGTTACCTGTCTTCATTCTCTTTTCATCTTTTGCTTCACTCCCCAGGCAAGATGTGGTCTTTCCTACACAGGTTTGCACCCTCATTTAGTCCAGCTTCCATGCCAGTCTTTCTGCAGGTGCTGTGCTTGCATTAGCTGTCATCTGCCTACCTTGGGGAGGCCCAGCATGAACGCATAGGCGTGATGTTCTGGGTCTGAGAACTAGCTTACCCTCAAAGTAGGAGAGGAACATTATTCTTCAGGCCCTCCCTGTCTCTGGACAAGACATAAAAGTTCATTTTCAAAGGTACTTAGTTGCAAAATGGAAAGACTGTTCACTCAAATGAGTCTAGAGTAAAATGACTGTGAGTATTGTTAAAATTATCCATGGTGTTTAACTGAGGCACAGTGACCATGGAATGAAGTCACCACAGACTTCTTCAGTTCATCCATATTACTTTTCCATCTGGCAAGAATATTTATAAATTCCTGAATTTATACTGCTCTGGAGGGTATTCTGAGTGATGTCCCCTTTTTGCTACCAGTAGTAGCTCTGTTTCACTAATAATTTACATTTCCATTAGCAAAGCATGTTAGGCCTTAACTCATCTTTTCCATATAACCCTCAAAATGGCTACTGGAGTCAAGGGGTGCTGAACACAGAAAAAAGAGGCAGAATTGAGTCAATATTTGCAAAGCACTTTGGAGTACTTGAGCATGAAAAACATCATATTGGGTAAATATTAGTTTCATTCCCAGTTAAATCCTGAAATCTGTACTTCAAACGTTCATAATTTCTGAGCTGAGGCAGATATGTGCATGTGAAAAGATTTTATTTGGACTAAGTTTGCTTGCTTACTTGTTGATCCTAAATGAAATGAAGACTTTTTGTCTTCTTCGGCTGAGGGAAAAAAAAAAAAAAAGCTCTTCCTACCTCTGGTTTTCTTGTTTTCTGTCTGAAAAGTACAGACTAGCACAGAAAACAAAATCAAATTTGTGTTTGTTGATAGTAAAAAAGGACCAAGTGTCCCATATTTTGATATTTAATACCATGGATTTGCCTTTTAAGACTTGTTGGTGTTGTTGTGTAAACCAGATGTAAGCCTGACTGCTTTCATCTACCCTTTTCTGGGAATTTTTGCATCTCAAGTAGTAGGACTGTATCATAGCAATGCCCAGTGGTGACATTACACACTGGGGATGACTGCATTTAAGAGATTTTTATAATGTAAAACTTGCAGATTTAGTTGAAGTTGAGGCTGTAGTAGCAATCACTGGAAAAGTGATATGTATTTTTTCTTAGACCACTGATTAAAGAGCAAAGGAATATATTTTTGTTTAGTTACCAGAAAAAAACCTCAAGTGATTACTGGTAGTGAAGTGTTGCTGAACCACGTTTGTCTGGACGTCATAGCTCTCTCGTAGAGAGTTGGAGAGAATTATCAAGTCCACAAACACACTGAGGAGAACAGTACCTTCTCTCCCTTTTCAGGTCTTTCCTATCTTTCCACATGTCCCCTTTTTACACTGTCTGCAGTGAGTATATCATTTATCGGTTAATAAGTTGTCTGACAAGATAGCCACTTTGTACCTAATTGTTCAGTTTATTTATGTATTATTGATGAGCCTAGACTTGAACTCTGCTTTTCTTAGAGACTGCTTGATAAATCTGTTGGCTAATCCTATCTAAGGAACTGAATTACCTGCTGTAGCATAGTACATGACATTGCTTTTGCTGTGTATTCTTAAAAAAGGAGCTGGTTATACATTTCCAATAAGCTGTGTTTAACAGTAAGAAATAAAATCACATACATAATTCAGATTGCTGTCTGTGTTAACAAAAGATCTTCAGCCATGCACTGTAATGCTTAAAATACTTCCCCAGCTTTTAAATCAGTGTTCTGACTATTTTAGCTTGTAAGGTTCTGGTTCATGTAGCTAGAAGAATTTCTGAACTGCAAAATCTTGATTATGAGTAAAACTGTTAGGCATGTCAAAACACTTGTATATTGCTAATATGATCTGAAAATATTGGAAATTAATCACCTTTTCTTTTCAAGGCAGTAGTTACTATTTCAAACAAATGAATAAAACACCAAATTAATTTTCTATCAAAACATAAATCTAATGATGGCTCATATCCATACTCTGTTATTATTTCTGAACTTCTGACTTGTAGGCACTGACATAAGAGAAATTGGGGAGCATTACAGGATCTGTAAAGCACAGGAAGAGGCAGTGATACTATATGACTAGCAATTTATGAATACAGATATTAAGACTAAAGAGCCTCAGCAAAACCCTGGAGTCTTTTAATACTTCTCCAAGAAGAGTATCACAAAACAGATTGTTGCTGACACCAAAAGAGGCTGTGTGCTGAATGCATGAGCCTAATGGCTTTCCTAAAAATGAGAAAAAAAGAAAAGTACACCTCAATAAGAGTTAAATTTTCTGAGACTGAGATCAATTTCAGTCTTGAAAGTAATTGGATTATACCAATATAGACCCAGAGAAGTGTCCTGGTACCGGCCCCATCTGTGAGAAGGTGTTTAATTCTGAATTGCATTCAAATCAAGGACATTTTGCTTCATCAGGAAATACATGATTATTTCAACTGGTGCTGTGTTTGCCTTTTAATGTGGGAGGGAAGGAGCCAAATATGGGTTTGGAAATATTTATGCAGCTGTTGTGTTTCTGCTGGAATTGTATATCTACAAATCTGAGTACGATTTGCCCATTTGATTTTCTTTGTTCCCTCGTTACTAGTTTTTTAGGCTTGGAGGATTTTTTACCTAATAAACACAGAATTCAGTTTTTCTAGATTGGGAATGTTTTGTTTGGAAATGGGTTTGCTGTGTGAAGAAAGCTTAATCTGTGCATGTACAGCAGAGACATAATCTTAGGCATGACCATTGAAGCTGTAATTTTTAGTGGGTTCCTCCATAACTTTAAAACTTTCAACATGCATTTCAGTCTTCCAAACAAAAAGAACACATTTAAACAAAAATTATTGAAGCCATTTATTTCAAATTTAATGTGTGTTAATTTAATAGTCTATAGGCATAAATAGATACGATAATTTTGATAATTATGATAATTTTCATCACATGTTTTATCAGATCCTGAGGACAGTGTATTAATATTTCAGGAGCTTGTACAGAAAGGTGAGAGAATATAATATGGAGCACTAACATGATAAGGCATATTTTCCATGCCATTATTGTTATAGAGTATTTTCATTGATTAATCCAATGGCTAGAGTCTGACTAGACTATGAGATTTCTGAATTTGAACAACAATTATTGTACAATTGGGTAAAACAGAAGAAGATACTGTGATGCTGTGGGGAAAATTAAACATCAAAAGCTAAAAAGAAACCATTTTTATATCATAAAAGCATAATAACAGCTCCATCAAGCTTTAATCACACTGTTATAACACACACTTTAAAAAAAAAATATGTTAGCTCATTAGCAGGGGTTATAACATAGATTGTTATAATTAGAGTAGGATTAACAAATACCGAGTTCTGCTTCTATTTCAGTGCACTGAAGCACAGGCTGTGCTGTGTGAATCATAGGATTATCTGTATTTCAAGAGGTTTGTTTTTACATTGGTGTCATGGTCCAGTTCAAAACTGCTGACACGCACTTTGCAAGGGCTGGCTAGTTTAATTTTAGCCAAAATGAGGGAAGCCTGTGTCCACCTTGTCCATAACTCCTCTTCTAGCCATGGGGTTCAGAGTACCTGTATGTCTCTGGGCAGCTGCAGGTGGAGAATCACTGCCAGTGAATCAGAGCCCTGGCTGGCCAGCAGCAAGCCCAGCCTGGAGCTCCCTTCATGGTAATGGTAAAAATGAAGCACTTCCCTTGTGGCTCTGCATGGCCAGTGTAACAGAATTCAGCTTGTTTCACTGCATTCAGGGACTTCTGAAGTACATCACGCTGCAAATTTTTAAGTGACAGGGTCTTGCCAATATTAATTTGACAAGATGGTAATTGCCAATTTTTTTCTGTTCTGGAGAGGAATTTCTCAGGGCCTGAAATGATTTCTGCTCACAGCTAGAAAGACTGGTATCAGTAAATAATGTCCTGTGAGTGAGAACACTGCACTAGATGTGAGAGAGATGAATTCAAGTCTTTATCAACAGATATTTTTAGGAAGTTGACAGCCACAGAGGTGATAGGGAAGACCCAGCCTGTGGCCTTGACTGCACTCCCTTGATGTGTGAGGGAGTGGCAGAGTAGGACTGAAACAAAGTTTCCCACAGTGCTACTGTGCGCTGGAACTGCAATTCTTCTGGTGAAAGTGTCTTTTTCATTTCTCACATAAATGTTTAAAAGTCAGCTTCATCATAAGATTCATCTTGAAAATGCTTTATTTGAATAAAAAAAAGAGCTCTGATTTGGTCCAAAATCCACGGAGCTTAGGTCTTCCCCATTTGACATAGATCATGCTATGTACCCTAATTATTTGGCAACTTTCCATAGTACTGTATAAATCAGGATAAGCTTTCAAAGATTTCATTTATTAAGGGCTGGCAAAAAGCAAGGCATTTTCTAAATAAAGTATGCAGGAAGAAAGAGGTTGATGCATACACAGGCTCTGGATGAACCCTGGGAATAGAGAACCTCTTCAGGATTATCCATGACTAACTGGAGCACTACATTCATTTTGGACAGCACATGAGATGGTGAAATTGACATCAGCAAAGGGAAGTACTTAAGCAATTACAAATGAAGAAATGCTTGGGAAAAAAGCCTGTTGCCAGAGAAGGTTAAAGGAATTTAAAATTGGCTTTCTGAAGAGGAGGACAGAGTATCTGTCTTTGCGTTCACAAGGGTTAGTATAAGGTAGAAGTCATTAGTCGTTAGAGCAGACTGGAGGAATGGAAAAAGGCCTTAAGATAAAACAGCAAAATGGCTGAAGAGTTTGAACCAAAAGGGGAAAATGCATGAAAGTCCCATTGCTGGAGTTGTAAGGCAGGAACTGACAGTGAGGTTTTGTGGATGCTCCATGAAACTTACTCTGCTGTTATTGAGGGGATGGGTTTGCCTGCCTGAGGCGCTTCCTCCCAGCACTAATGTGACTGTCTCATGCTGATATGCATGGCTTCCTAGAAAGACAACAGCCATGGTGCTGGTAATGCCAGGTTTGAGCAACTTTTGCTGTCTGGTTTGCTGTGAGGAGTGTTCAACAGTAGTAGATTCATAATGTATTGATGGGAAAAGCAGTAGCCAGTGCTGTGTGGCACCTGTTCTTCAAGCAGGAGGGAGGAAGAGGAGGTGTGGCATTTTTTGTCTTTAGCAGGTTTTGATAAGAGAGTGGCAGGTACAACTGTAGCTTTATATTTTAGCTCTTTACCTTCAAAACTTAGAAAAAAAATTGAAATATATTTGCATGGACTTATCTTTTTTTCTGTTAAAAAAGTATCAGTTGTGTAAAGGAAACACTGTTGCAGACTTTAAAAAAGCTATTATGAGTGCAACTTGGCAAAATAGAAAGAAAAGATGAAAACAGTCATGGAATAATTTAGTCATAAAGTGAACTTGAAGGTCAAGTTTTATCTTAAAAGGTGTAGAGAACACTTAGAAATCTTGAGAACAGATAAGTGATCTCACATCAAGGACATGTCTTCACTGAAGTTGGTAAGAAAAAAAAAGTAAAACAACTTTTCCTCTTCTACTTTTGAGTAATATTTTGAACATTTCTAACCACATCTACTCCCAAATGACCTATTTTAGGATAGAATACTGCAAAGTTCTGTACATTGCTCTGCCAGGGTATCTCAGTTTGATCTGTAGACAGTCCTAGCAAAGGAGTAAGTCAAGCTACAAGTCTTGTCGAGGTTCTGAATCTGTAGCAACTGTAAGTGTAAAAATCCACGTTGGTTCAGATTCTTATGAGCATTTATGGGGCTCCCTCTTCTTATTTGATGCAGACACAGAAATAAACATGTGTGATATTCTTGATGAAAATAATCCTGTTGAAATTAAGGAAGGTGCTCATATACCAGAGTAATTGTGGATGGAAGTAGGATTGTCCACATAGCTGCCACAGTGTAGCTGTTTTGGTAAACTATGATTGTATATCAGCCCTACAACACCCTTGTCATTTAACAGATGTCCATGTTTCCCTAAGTCCTTGCAATTAGTCATTTCTGTTATCACTCTCTCCAGGTCTGAATTAGTTCTATCTAATGAGATTCTATCACACTGTGCTAAATAATTTGGTTTATCAGAAATTTAAGCTGATTTTTTTCATCTGAGTTTGGTACATACCTAAATATTTATTCCTGTTTCTGTAAATATCTGAGTTCTTGGGTCCTATTTTATCACATATTTGAGTGGGTGCTTGATTTTAAGTATTTTCACATTGTCATTCCTTTCAAGGATAGTTTTAATATGCATTGTATATGTGATCCGAATTACCTCCTGCATTAGTCTAGAGCACTTAAATTCTTAGGTGATACTATTTAAAATAGGATTTTTAAATATGGCATAGGTAAAAAAAAATATTTCTACATATGCCATGTGTTTTTTCCCCACGTACTCTTTCAAACATAAGTTATTTAGGCGAGGCTGTTTTCTGGTGATTGTCACCTTTATTTGCTTCTCAAGATCCTCTTTCATAGGATTTTCAGAATGGTAGTGGAATTTTGCTTGTGCCTTTTTGGTTGATGTGGTTCTGCCTCTTTTTATTTCTAAAATGCTGCTGTGCAGAAGGAAATGTACTTACCCACAGGAACAATATGTATCCCATTCACTATAAATAACACAGTAGATACAAGTCTTTCCATGGATCCCTGTGATATTCCAACTGTATTCATGCAAGGCAATGGTTCTGTCCTTGTGCAAAACTCCTTGACTATGGTCCATGGAACCTCTCTTCTGCTATACTCCAGCACAGGAGGTTCTCCATGTAGATATATAAAAAATGCTTTTTAATCTCCTCTTTGCTCTCTGTAGATCCTTTTTATTAAGCTTTCCTATGTTTCATTACATAATCTACCACTTTACATGATGAGGCAGAGATGAACATTGACAAAAATTACTCTGAAACTTGAAGAAGATTCCTATTGCCTTGCCAGTCTACTGGTTCCTGATCCAGTTCCTGCCCAACTGGCAATGGCATAGTTCCCTTCACCTTCCATGATGCAGGATCAGACCTTGTAATGAAACTGACCAGGTCTGTTGGTGTTGGAAAATGTAGCCAGCCTACCAGGTTAAACAAATTTCCTCAGCTGCTGTGGGCAGAAAAAGAAGGGTCTTATCTTAGTTGTTCAAACCTTTCCACCTTATCACCCAATTTTCCCAGTGGGTGTCTACATCTATAATTTAGTGTGAATCAAGTAAAATAATAACAAAAGCACTTGTTACTTTGATCTCAGTATGTTTATTTAATGAGTGTTCAATATGCAAAAAATAGCTGAGCATAGGACTCCAGACCGCAGTGTGATGGGTTTATTTTACTTTACCTTATTTTATTTATTTATAGGGTTTTTATTATTATTTTATTATATTTTATTTTATTTACAGAGCCAAGGTTAAAAGGAGCAGGAGCCCAGCTGGGAGAGTTCAGAGTTCATCTCTGCATGTTCACTGTCTTCCATTTAAATGTACACAAAGGACTAATACAGTACCCGCTCTCCCCTGGGCTGTCTTTGATACACTCTGCTGTGCCTGGACTCTGCCACTCCTCCCATCAGTCTGATCCTACTTCTCTTAGCCCGCTGTGCTCAGCACTGTAACCTCATTCAGCTAGTGCTCTGCATGCAGGCTAACAACTTCAAGGCTCTGTCAGGCATTGACACATGCAGGCTCCAAGCGGGAAGCTAAACACTCCCCTTCACCTTTCCTGCAGTTTCACATTAACCTCTATTAAGTGCAGGAAAAACACAAATGCTGTAGTGCCATTATTCAGGTTTTAACTACCAGTGTATATTTAGATATTCAGCCAGCTCTCCACCTATGAGAACATACTCAGCAAACACTCTGTCTCCTCCCTTTCTCCCAATGAGAGAGAGAAATAGTGAGTTAGCTTGAGGAGTGCAGTGATGGTAGGTCTGGGCTGGGCATTTATGACACTGGCATGAAAATCTGAGAGAAAACTTTGACAGCATCGTCTGTACTTTTTTGAGGAAATAGTGGGTGTTATAAATGGAAAATGAGACAAAAATGGTCTCGTTTGAGGAGAATCAAGCAATGTATTTACAAAACATTTTGTCCTTGAAAGCCAGGTGGTAGAAAAGGCAGTGCTAGTCTGCAAGCCCTTACCGCACTTGGATCCAAGCACCAAATGGGTCCAAGTCTGTTGGGTGCTGTGGGCAAAGAGAATTTTGTGGCTGTTTCTGGCTTTTTCTAATGTAGGAAATGTCTGACAGCGTTGCCTTGCAAAGCAGCACCCTCGCTGCCCACTCTGAGGCTGGCAGTGCTCTCACACACCCTGTGGCTGCCCTTAAGACCGGGGCAGACTCCCTCCCAACTCCAATCTGCCTAGTCCACACATCACTGTACTTGGACCACATCAAGACAACATACCTCATATTCCAGATTCAGACTCTTTAGCAACATGGAAGATGAAAGGACTGGAGACATAAAGGATTTTCCTGATACTTAGTTCCATCTCCACTCTACTGCTTGGCTCATCAAACTTTCTGCATTGTGGAGGGCTCCTATTTTTCCAGACAAGGCAGGACGACTCCAGGTCCTGCCAGTCTGCACTAATCACCTCTCTTTGGCCATAGAGGGACATCCAGCTCTGTGAAGAATTTGACTTATTTTTGCCATTCAGGCATTTTCACCCAATCTCGTGGTTTTTCAGTAAGCTCCTCTGCTGCTAAACAAGGTTTATGGAAGGAGGGAGAGAAGATGGCAGAACAATCAAAGTTGATAGTACTAGATTGTTTTTTGACAATTTTCTTGTGATAGTCCTTCAGTGAGGTGTCAAGCTTCTTTTCTGGGAAGGGTGCCTGTCTGGAATGCATTACTGTAACCTGTCTTGGGCAAATTTAAATGTGTTTCAAGTAGAGCATACAAAATGGAGTTCAGGAGACAAAATGGAGTTTCAATTTAATACAAATGTACCTCTTTGCCAAACTGCGTCAAGAAAGGGATTTTCCATCGTGTGTAATGTTTACAGAGCATCTCTGGTTTTTATCTTTAATCATTGCCATAACAAGATCAACTGTTTCTTTAGCATAGCAATTTGATGATTTATGTTGTATCCCATTATTATTTCAGACTCATTTCAGCAGCTCTGAGTAAAACAAAATATCACTTATTGTCATCGAGCAACATGAGACATTATCCACTCTTGGCATTTGGTTTAAAATAAACAAAATTACCTAGTTTTAAAGATTTTTCAGGATTAGTGGCTTTTAGATAATATAAGTTACAAATGATATATGTAATCTGTAAGCAGTGAAATCACTAAATCACTAGAAATAAATAATGGTTTTACAGAATGCTGTTGCAACTTCTTAAAATGAAACATAACAAATTGTGCTGGGGCACCATCCAAGTAAGGTAAACTGTGGTTTAATGATATAACTAAAGTTTATATTTAAACCTAAATCTATCTTCCAGTTCAAATCTAAGATGGGAGAAATTTGTGTTTATATTACGTGATTAATAACACAGGCTTTGAAGAGCTGTAGATCCTTTGAAGAAATTTGAATGTCAAGTCCAAGTGGCTTTACCCAGAAGATGAACTTATTAAACATAGCACCTTTCACCAATATCGTAATATCTCCCCTTGCTTCTCATCCTTTAATCTTTACATTTGAGGATCTCACTTTTGGGGTATATTTGTGCACAGTACATTGTCCAAAGTTGCTCCCCCTCCACACCCTCTCCCAAGCTTGCTTTGGCATCAAAAGCCATTTGGGCTCATATTTCTTGTGCTTCTCTGGCTGCACTGCAGCTGGACGAGATGCAGTACTGTCACATTGTGCTGCTCTTCAGTATGAATGGGGAAAAGCTCATTCATGTGCTTGATTTTTTTTTCTTTCGCATAGCTCATATAACTGCCTGAAAAACTTAGGGCAAACATATATATATGTACAGAAAGAGAAAGCAACAATGCAATACCCTTAGAATTCAAAGTCTGGTGAAAAGTGAGCAAAATAAACCCTCATTTCACAACAACAGCAAAGAAATATTATGTAACAAGAAGATGGAGGTAAAAGGGAGAAATGTCATTCTCCCTGTAATCCAGATAGCACAGCCAATCCTGGAAATGAAAACAGTGACTTGGTGTAGAAGAAGGTAGTTTAAGTGGAGGGGAGGACAGGAAGCTGGGCTGAAAGCTTGTTTAACGTGTGTGTCTATGTGATGAAGCTAATGCAAATATTCATCTGCATTTATAATCACCATATGCTCACATACAGTTACCAGTATATAAATATATACAGGTATATAACATATTTTATTTCCAGTTATCCTCTTTGGTTCTCAAGCCCTTCTAGCTTTGTCTGCTCTCTTGCACCCTCCTTTTTGTATTCCACTTTTCTGTCTATGTAGGTGATCAAATCTTCTCTACATTGGTGTCACCATGAGAAATATTTTTGTGTGTTTATAGTATCTTTGGGACATAGTCCACGTAGGGTGTTTTTAATTTAAAGCACATTAAGAATCAATAAAAAAATACTATTCTTGCAAACTTTTCAGCTTCATAATCTCTGTTATAAATGCTGATAAATTTTGCTGCAAATTAAGAAGATGAAAGCAGGTTCCCTGGCTGTACTTTGTGTGACTCTGGTATGATGCCACGTTAATGGAAGGCAGAAGCCAGCCTTGGATCCCTTAAAACAGCTTTACCACTCTGGGCATTTGCTAAACTCTGTCATACCTCTCGCATCAGTTACAGTCAGCCAGTGTTTATGTAATTACATCCCTAACTTCTATGAGTAAATTGTGTTTAATAACAGCAGTTGGGTATTTTGTGCATATTGCTTGCTGAACATTACAACTTGTCTTACAAAGGGTCATTCTGAGGGGGCTTCTAACTGGCCATGCCATAGTGTTTCCTGTATGTTTTATTTATAATAATCATTTAAATAAAGAATATTATGCAATCTTGAATTTATATTAAAACTAGCTCCCAGTCATATTTCTTTTCATATTACAATGCAGTCATATTCTTCATTTGCTCTCACCCAAACTTCTCATGCAGTTACACTTTAATGTGAAAAGAAATGTTGTCAAGAGTAGTTATTATCACACACCAGAATATTGTATTAGCATTCACATTTAATAGATTAAAATGAAAGATTTTGAAATCTGCTCTTAATGATACTGAGGGATCTTGGAGACACATTGGGAAAGCTTTATATGAAATGTCATATGATATATATACATCATATATAGGTTCATAAAAGACAGTTCATTTAACTGCCTGCCTTTGTGTTTCATCTGTTCTGTTGGGATGAATCATCCACGGGTTAAGTGATGCTTGTGCAGTTTCTTTGCTTGAAATCGAGCACAGTGAGTGGCAGGAAGGCTTAGGGAATACAAGCAGAGATTGCCAACCTCAGAGTGATGAGTACAGTAAGACAATTTTGGAGGCATGGAGTACAACCTGGAAGAAAACTCTGGTAGTTGAAGACATCTTTGAGCCGTATCTGCTCATCTTTAGACTCACTCTGATCCAGACAGGTTGCTTGACCTGCTGTTGCATACATTACCTTAATTGTAAAGCTGAATTCCAGGTGGATGTAGCATGAATGAAGGGGTCTGGGTGGAGAGTTGTTGAGAGGTGCCATGCTGCAGAGCCTGCACATTATGAAGCAGCCTATTAAAGGTGAAATGATTCAATATTATTTTCTGGGGTTTAGGGGCATATTTTGGAAACTTCTAAACAGATGGGGAAAAATATGAATACAACTTTCCAGTTGATCCAATTGTTGGCATTTTTTTTCCTCAGTTTATTGTTTTGATGTGGGATTATCACATTTGGGCAAGGTAAGCACTGTAACTGTGCTGCATCAGTTTTTCTGAACTTTCTGTTATTGAAGGCTTGTGTACCCTTTTTTTGGCTGGGGTGGCATGTACAGATTATCTCTATTTTGCACTGCTTTGCTAGTAGGGAAAGGGGATGATGAATAAACAAATCAGCATTGCAGTAAATATTTTGTTTTATTCTGGTATACAAAGATCATATTTTCAGTCTTTTATAAACATTTTTGTAAACATTGAGAACGTGAAGGAGGTATCTCCTGGCAATACCTGCTGTACAAAGTGCATGTGTATATGCTTCATCCTTTGAGTTTATGGGTATTTTTCAGGCTCATATCCAAAGTCTTAGGAACTGCCAAGTAGCCACACTGCACTGGACTGAGGGCAGATAATAATTTAAACAGCCGTAAATGTAGTACAAATACTAACATGGCAAGAGTGTTATTGTCAGCTGATGCATTACAGTCCACAATCTGCATATATAAACACTACAAAAAATACACATCCCATCAAATCTTGCTGACCTATATAACCTGTTACACAACATTTTGCACGTACTTCTGACAAGCAGATGCTAAATATTGCAGTGACTAAACTCCATGCTTGAAAATTGGAGAAATTAAGTAACAAATCAGACAGCTGCTGGGTATTTTTAGACGTTAACAGGCCACTCAGATTTTACAAACATTATGCATCGATATGTTTTTCTGAAAATTTACCCTAGCAAATTAATCCAAAAATGTTGCAGATCATTTCTCATGTAAGCATCAATCCCCTTACATTTCTCATGTAAGGTCAAAAGGTCACAAAGTTTAAATTTATATATATTTTTTCTGTTTTAGTTTTTCTAAAACATGCTCACATAAAACCCACAGACCATGGCAGGAAAAAAAAAAATAAAATTCAGAGCTAGAGGGCCACAAGCAACAAACAGGAGAGGCTGAGATCCAAAATCCTATCATGCCAGGGGGACCACTAATAGCAAGGCACTGATTAGGTAGGCAGATAATCCAAGAACAACACACAGAATTATAAAAATTTCAGTATTCATGGAAAAATACCTTAGGGAAATTATTCAAAGAATGCACATTTGGTGATTGTAAGCTTGGGAGCAAGGACAGACGACCTAACATTCAAAAGAGGGAATTATATGAAAGACTAGTATACTTCATAAAGATTCTTAAATCATAGTCTCATGCATTATGGAAGGCAAAATACATGGAAATAATCTTTGACCGTATCTAGCCAGTAGGCAGAAAAGAAAAGAAATTTCTTCATATTCACTGCAACTAAGCACATGCAACACAGTATTTGAATTATAGCAAAGCTTGCAATGTATCACAACAAATGTATGAAGATAACGAGGGAAATTCAAAAGAGGAGACTCAAGGAATGATGGTTTCCAGGGCAGATAGGACCTCCATAACCAGCAAGTGTTACTGTCCCATCCATAGGGTTTCTTATAAATATGATATGGATTGCATCTATTCTGAAAAAGATATCAAACTTCATTCTAAAATGTCTGAGAAATGATGAGTTTGCTGTTGACATAATGCTTAATTACCTCCTAAAGTAGGAACTTGTATCTCATTTCAGAGCTGAATTTCTGTAACTCCCATTCCTCAACACTAGATCTCACTATACCACTGTCAGGAAGGCCGACATCTTGCTATCAGACATCTTTCCAGGGTGTAAGTACCAATCACAGTGATCAAGGCACCTTTCAGCCTTTCGTCTGACAAGCTGTATAAGTTGAGCTCCTGTAGGCCTTGCACTGGAGTGCCTGCTTTCCAACTGCTGGCTGTGAAATCTCTCTTCAGAATTCACCTGTCCATCTGAGTAGAAGAAACAATGCATTTTTTTCCAATGCAGATACTAATTTTTTTTTTCTCCAAAAGTCTACTTTGAATGCTTTTAAATAAGAACATTATTGAATGAGAAAGCTAAATGAAATGGTACATGTCAATAAGAAACAAAGAAGGAACAAGCATCAATCTCTATTTTATGATCTAATCTAACTATCTCTATTCTGTCAAAATTTGGAAATATTCTCTATTCCCTATGGCAGATCTGTATCTGTGGCATAATCCTTTCCCTCCCATGAAACTAGGACTTCTGACAGATAGTCTGTGACTATTAAATAGCTCTGGCCAGGAAGGGCAGACCACCAGCTGCTGTGCCAGGAGCTGGCACTTGTTCATGTTACTGCTGCTGTTACAAGCCTTGTAGCCTCTGGCAGAGAAAGAGGATGAACAGCTGGAAGCCGAAACCTTTTCAGCCACCTCAGCAAAAAATTGGTAGACCTATCTGCCACAGCCACAGTTTGCCACCTTGGGCTAGTTGAATATATTGCACCTTGCAGGTAGAATATCCCCAGAAGCTCAGCACTGGTCAAAAAAATGTCCATGGGATATTTCATGGGCATCTTCTGTAGGAGAAGAGAAATCTCTGTAGAGACTTCTTAAAAAAGCTGCTGTGTCATGCAAAACAATGGCTGATGTCCAAAATATGTCACTCTAAGCATTCACACAAGGGGTCAGGTGCAAATTATTTCAACAGACTTCGTAACAGCTGGAAATTTGTGGTTGATGACTGGAGATAGGGATTCCTGCTGTTGTTAATTTCTACTTAAAAGGTTTGAGAAGATTTTCCCTAGCTCCTGAGCAGACGCTGTGACTATCATCACCCTGTTGGCACGGCCAGATGAGTGGGTGTGACGAGGGTTCTGTGGCAACATTTTCCAGAATATGTAAGAAATCAGTAGTTTTACACTTCTTTGTGCTGGTACAGGATGAGGCTTCAGATCTGACAGTTTTTCTCCATCTAGACCTTCAGATTTTAATCAACTCCTTTCTATGACATTTCCGTTACTTCTTAACTGCAGTTGAGAGAAGAAAAAAAAGGAAAAAAAAAGTAAAGAAGCTTTTTATATATTGTATATATTTCCAGGAATGGTATTTATCATTTACAGATGGTTATTTTTGCAGTTCTGATTATGAATGTTTACTTTATTCACACATCAAGCAAACTATCCTTTTACACCATACGGACGGGAGGTATACTCTTTCATACATTCAGATGTCTGAAAGCTGTCTGGAAATGTATTTCCTACACTTTCTGATATGGGAACATTTCAATTGGAGGGGGTTTAATTTGTTTTGAAATTTCAACTCTTGTTCTGCTCAGGAGCTAAAGTTAGAATCCATTAAGATGCATTTTAGAGTAGATTCTATTCTCATCTTCCTTTTCTCAGTAAGTGTGCAATTCACTTAGTACTTCATTGCAACCAACAGCAATATGTATACATGGTGCACAAAATGAGGCATTTTGTTTTAAAACAGATTGCAGATGAAAGGAAACCATTCATTTCTTCCTTGCTAGCTGTAATTACTAGAGCGCTAATTACTCCAAATCACTGACATCCAGGGTCAATAAGGATGACAACAGGAACATCAAAGACAAGATGCACACATGCAATTACAAGTCTCTAAAACCAGGCTGTAATATTACTTTATAGCAACTGCAATTGTTTTTTTTTTCACTCAATGCTAAAAAATCAACTTTTCTGAATGTTTACTATTATTTCCTTTGCAGTTTGACGGTGAGAACATGTATATGAGTATGACAGAACCAAGCCAGGACTACGTGCCAGCCAGCCAGGTGGGTTAATTAATCTTCTCTGCCTTGTTTCAAATTGTAATTAAAAAAATTCAAAGAGTTGCATTGCAAATGAGTGGCACTATCAGTAACTGCTGCAATCAGGAATAATCATAATTTATAAACAAAGCATTTAAGCCTTGTTTCCAGTTAATGAGATAGAGCTGATAAAACACCAGAGTTGGCGTTTGTTGAAAGATACTACCTTGTTTCCTCTCCAGAATGCAAGCAGCTGTTTTGCCAGCATGATCTTTCCTAAACAGTTGTTTTACCTTCAGGAAATAAAGTCTTTACAGGTGCAGGTTATTTGTTTATCTGACTGCAGACAAGTTAATCATTATAAGCTATACATGTCACAAATAGCTTTAATTATCACTCGTAGAGCAGTTGAAGAATTGCATTTTTAACACTAATCCTATGTCTGAGGAATGTTGCTATTATTGCACAATTAGCAGTGGGGTTAAGGCAATGACTTAGCCTTCTGTAGCCTACTGGCCAAAAGGTTTAATGCAATGTGTGTTCTTTAAAGCTATTTTTGAACCCTTTTCCTTTTGGGGAACCATATGCACTAAATTTTGATACTGCATGTATATTAAAAAATCTTTCACCTTTCCACTTGAACCTAAAGATCCTATAGATTTCTAAGAATTACAAATTTTAATTACTCCATAAAAAGCAAAAATAATTTTGAAAGTTTTCAGTTGTCTACCTGTTGCTATATCTATATGTTGGGGGGAATCTTTCATTTACTTCACGCGTTTCAGTTTAACTTTGCACCAGTAAGTGGTGGGGATGGTGCTGCAGATCAGTTAGATTGTGTCAGAAATTGCCATGAATAACCAGACTTGTGGTCTATGTCATGCAATATTTCAGGCCAGCAGTGTCTGTCCTGACAGGACCGGGAGGCTTATGTGTAAAACTCTCATTAGGTGGGAAATAAGTTTGCATGCATAGTAATTATGTTCAGATAAGCTGGATGTAACTCAGGAATCAACAGCTTTAGAAAGCGTGCATTCAAAACTAAATGTCTTCATGAAGTAGTGTTGTTCAGGTACACAGGTTCATTGGGGGCAGGGAAGCAGGAGGTTGTTTGAGATGAGTACATGGTTCAATCAAAAACTCCCTCCTAAAAGAGTTCCACCATGTTGCTTCCCAGCGTTCTGTTGGAGTCACTCTGAAATACCTTTAGAGACCAATAGTTCTTTGCATTTAGGAATTGTGCATGATTGAACTTATTCAGCTAAGAACCCTCCAAGATCCAGAGGTAGTTTAGAATAGAACTGTTTGATTAAAAAATGAAAAATTATATTATTAATTTTTCTCTAACCATTAATCCAAAAACTGTACTGACAAGTTTTAGTATTACTATTAGATTAAAGCAGCCTAGTATCATCTCATTTTTGCCTTAAGGGTTTTGAAGTGCAAGGGCTAATTGAATTTGTTTGAAACAGTAGAAATACAAACTCTGTGAATGATTGCTGTTATCAGGCAGCTGCTACCTTTCACAGAATCATTATGTCTGTCTTAAATAGTTTTGAATAAAGAATTGCAAATCCACACTATACATCAGAATTATTTTTCTTCTGTTGATATTTTTGTACTGTGTATGCATGTAGTTTAAATAATTTAAATGGCATATTGAAAAATTAAGAGTATAAGTTTTAATCTTTTATGCGGTTTCTACATGTGCTAACAAGGCCCAGATTCTCAGATATATTTATGCATCTAACACTCACTAGTTGCAGTGAAAGTAAGGTTCTTAAAGTACCTTTAAAGAGCCAGGCCTAGGTATTTTAAATGCAAATGACTTTGTCTTCAAGGAAAAAAATCTGTCAAATGTGACATTTCCAAATTTGAAGATGTCAGAAAACCCTGCATTCTTATTAAGGGCTGGAACCAAGAAAAGGTTTACAGACTGAAAATCTGACCACAGCAAAGCTGAACTCTGAGGGGTGTCTGGCTCCCAGGTAGAGTTCAAAACCCAAAGGCAACCTCTCCGTCCTTTGCTGAGGGATCCATGTGGCAGGAAGCAGCTCAATTGCCAGGCAGAGTCTTTTAAGTTGTTACCAAGTGTGCACCAGTCAACCAGCCTTCTGTGCCTGGTTGAGAGTAGCTGTCAGCCTTGGGCTGTCACAGCCTCCTTTCCCTTGCTGGGATTTTCTCCTGGTGCTTACACTGGTGCAGTGGTTTTAAGTGAATACACAGAATCATAGAACGGCCTGGGTTGGAGTGGACCTTAAAGATCATCTAGTTCTAACCCCCAAGTCATGGGCAGGGAGCCTTCCACTAGCCCTGGTTACTCCGAGCCCCACCCAGCCTGGCCTTGAACACTTCCAGTTATGGGAAGTCCACAACGTCTCTGGGCAACCTGTGCCTGTGCCTCACCACCCTTATAGCAAAGAACTTCTTCCTAATGTCTAATCTAACCCTATCCTCCTTCAGCTTAAGGCCATTCCTCCTTGACCTATCACTGCAGGCCATCGTAAAAAGTCTCTCTCCAGCTTTCTTGTTGGCTCCCTTCAGGTACTGGAAATCTTCTCTAAGATCTCCTTGGAGCCTTCTCTTTTCCAAGCTGAACAACCCCAGCATTTTTAGCTTGCCTTCCTGCCTTCGCAGAAGAGGTGTTCCAGCTCTGTGTGGGCTGAAGCATATGTGAAAGCCTGTAATAATAACAGTATTTGGAAAAAAAAAAAAAAAAGGAAAAGAAGACACAACAACTTCACTGAGAACAAGAATATGGGGTGTGATGGAAACCTGCCTCACATGTTTCATCGAGAACTTGCAACTGTGAGAAGAGCCTTCCCAAAGATGTTCCTGACATAGACAGCTGCTAGTCGTTCCTCAAAGGAACTAAACAACTCTTCACTCTTGACAGTATCTGTGAGGTCTTCACTGACTGGTGTTCCTTTCTTCGGCTTAAGCATTTGGTGGTCAGCCAAAACTGGTGAACTGACTACCATTTCAAGATCCAGTCTGGTGGAATACAGTATTTCCTGCTCTGGAAACAAAGCATGGAAGACTGTGTAGTTTACAGGGCTAGGGAGAGGAACAGTTAAGGATGCAATTGTATTTTCTGACCATGGTTTTAGGAGTGTTTGTTCATTTTCCTGTCACTGTTACTGGAGGTAAAACACATAATGCCATAAAAGGAGAGGAAATGTTCTCTCACAGATGACAGCATAGTTGCTCTAATCATAATTTTGTCCTATGTCTATTTTGCACCTGTGCTCAGGAGTCTTGCCATTGCATGACCTCAGTGAGAGGAATGCAGGCTCCTTCTCACCCTTAACTTGGCTGTTCCCTCACAAGATCAGAGATAGGGGTTGAATCCTGTCAGAATGAGGAGTGAATTAATTACTCTGCTTTTCTTGATGCATTCACATCTGTTAACTAAAACATGAATCCCACATGTAAGGAGATACACAGTCCTATCAGAAACCTTTATTCAAGCTCTGGTCATGCTGACTGAGTCAGACACAAGCATCATTTTTCAATTTCGGAGTCTAACATAGCTTATTTGGTAAGTGGGTTGGCAGACTGAGTCATGGTATATAACACCAAGGACCAAGGGGTTTCCACTTGGCTGTCTTCAGGCTTAGGTGACCATAGAGGCAGGATTGCTAGGGTCCTGATATATGCTAACAAACACCTCGGTTTCTTCTGTTTACTCCAGTGTTCGTATCCAGAAAAACATCACTTTATATTATTTTATGGGTTTTAATCAATTTATTCCCTTTAGACTAACACAAATAAAAGCTCAGCCATTGGACAGGAAAAATATAGTTTTGTTCCTTTTGCTATATAACATCAAACATCTGCATAGTTTGGTAATCCAAGACAAGTTGCCTCACAGCATCCCTCAACAATAATTATCATTTCTGTTCAATTTTCAAATCAGTACATGCTTTGGGACTTACAGTCCAAGTTGCTAAGTAGCAACATATGGCTCACTACTGTTCCTGTGATGTTGCTGCAAGCAAATAGCATAATTCTATACTTGAAATGATTTTTACAGAAAGCCGGTGCTGGAACTGAGCCAGAAGAGTAAGTATACAGTAAAAATTAATGATATTCTTTTAAACTGTCCCAAAAGGCTGTTTGGCAATGCTGTCTCTGTGTACATTTTATATATGTGTGTAAGTACTGCATTTTTGGTTATAATATATATAGTACAGGACTCTACAGTGAAGGCATCTCCTAAATGAGTTATGCCAGCCATATTAACAAACATACACAGTAAAACTGTGACATTTTCACTACTAATTGCACTTGGACCTGAAAGTATTTATCATTTTAAAATAAAAGTATGCCAACAGATCTGCATTTGAGATTCCCACCAATTATTGTTTTCTCCCCACACCTATAATTGAAATCTTGGACACGAATTACTCTTTATGTTATTCCTCGTCCTTTAATTTGTGGGCCATGCACAGCATAAAATTATATTGTTTATTTTACATTACTTCCTAGTCACAATATGGAATGTAATTCAGGACTCTGTTGCACAAAGCTTTAATACATTTTTAGCCTTCCTGAGGCCTGATAAATGTTAAGGTTAATGAGTGCAGCTGCCAAATTCCCTGCAAGGTGCAAAGGGAAGGGATGAGAACAGGCCTGGAGCTGATGATTTGAGCCAGTACCCCCATTGTCCCACTGGGAAGAAAAGATCTGAGGTGGAGGAAGGAATACTGTTTGCTCAGAGGTGGTATTTTCCTGCTTCCCAGAGCTATACCAGGGAGATCTATCTAAAATATATCTGCATGCTCTTTGATAAAGGGGGCACCATGGGTAGCAAAACTGTTTTGTTCTGTACAGCTACAGGGTGAAATAAAATGGAACGACATCTAAAAGAGAGATTTCTCATATTGATGTTGCCTTATTCACATGGTCCTACATATAGCCCTAATGTATTTTTTACATTTTTATACCATAATTTCTTAGATTATTAATGACATAACTATTGCTCCTGTGAAGCAGGGATGGATAAATGCTGCATAATAGCTTCCCTCTCTTGCTCTGTATTGGTCCTTCCCTGTAGGTAGTCTAGGATTACAGGGTACTGCCTGCCAGAAGACACAGCTCTTCAATCTTGTTGCCTGCAACAGTCTCCATCAGCAGAGCAGGGCAGGAGTTGGCTGCCTTGGAAAGGATTGAGAAAAAGCAGCATTCTCAGATGGAGAATCATTCCATAGTCCAATGTATCTATGGGTACGTTCTACCCTGACCTGAAGTCTAGCACAATCCTGCCCAAAAGCTGGAGTGCTTCTGCTCATTATTTGAGAGGTTGCTCCACACTGAGAAGGCAATGCCTCCTGGGCAGTCTGCTGGCTGGCTGCAGTCCAGGGCTGTTTTGGGCCATATTACTCCTCCCTCTTCCTAATCCACTATCTTTTAATTTCAAAAATAGGTTATCAACAGAAGGGAGTCTACTTCTTGGTCCTCCGTTTCTCTGAAGTAGTCTATAAATGCCATGTTAAAGAAAAAGAAGAAAGGGGCATAGGTTAAAATGGCCTCGGGGAAAGAAAAATACCAGGCAGGCCTTTCAGATCCTGAATGAGCAGTGAAAGGTAGATGTAATTTTACCCTGCCTTTCACTTTTTTGTAAAACATAGTCTTTTAAAGTTATCTTAACATCAGGCAGAGTCTAGAAAGAACTGAGTCCCTGATAAAAATACATCAACAGTTGCATTAACGAGGCTATGTATATATATTTATAGATATACATCTTTAGAATCATAGAATAGTTTGAATTGGAAGGCATCCTTGAAGATCATCTAGTCCAGTTCCCTGCCATGAGCAGTTGCATCTTTCACTAAATCAGATTGCTCCAAGCCTCATCCAACCTGACCTTGAAAACTTCCAGTGATGGGGCACACACAAATTCTCTGCACAATCTCTTACAGTGTCTCATAACCCTCACAGTAAGGAATTTCTTCCTGTGTCCAGTCTAAATCTATCCTCTCTGTTTAAAACTGTTGCCACTTGTCCTGACACTACAGGCCTTGATGAAAGGTCTTTCTCCATCTTTCTTATAAGTCCCATTATAAATTGAAAGGTGTTATAAGGTCTCCTCAGAGTCTCCTCCAGGCTGAACAACCACAACTCAGCCTGCCATCACAGGAGGGGTGCTTCAGCCCTTGGACCTCTGCGGTCTTCTCCGGACCCAAACCGACAAGTTCGTGTTTTCCTGTGCTGATGACCCCAGAGCTGCATGCAGCACTCCAGGTGGGGTCTCCTAAAAGCAGAGCAGAGGGGCAGAATCCCCTCCCTCATCCTGCTGGCCATGCTGCTTTTGATGCAACCCAGAACACGACTGGCTTTCTGGGCTGCAAGTGCATTGCCAGCTTATGTCCAGCTTGTCATCCATCAGTGTCCCCGAGCCCTTCTCCACAGGGATGTTTTATATATCTATGAATGTCTCTAGCTTTAATGCAAAGTGTATGAACATGTGCTGTGTATATATTCAGGATGTTTTATTTCTTTTTCATAATGAAATACCTCAACTTTTATAAAAAAAGAAATCAGAATTAGGGCCTGTTGGCTGAAAATTAAGAGCTTATACGAATTTCACATAAAAGATGTAACTCAGGTGAAATACCTTCACCCTTTTTTACTCAAATTCATTTTAGTTGGTTATGTTTAGTAGGTGTGGAACTTGTACTCTGGCCAGAAGAAGAAATGTGTAAGACTTACTTATCTCTGAAAAATTAGTTACTTAAACATGCCATAACTTAATGCATCTTTCATTTAATGCTTATTCTACAGCACGTGCTATAAAAACACTAAAGAGGGCAAAATCTAGTCACTAAGGACCCTAAGCAAACATACCCATAATTACAGTTGTATAAACAAAAGTGTCCCTCTCCAGCCTTCAAAAATCATTAGTGTGGATCTGTAAAATTGAGATCATATCAGAAACCTCAGCAAGCAAACAATTTTTTCAGCATTCTATTTGTCTTCTGGCTGTGAAATCTTGCACTTATAATTTCTTTACAGTCATGTGGGCAGAAAAACTTTTTAATGAAACAGGTTTGGAGGGTAATTGCCTAGCTACAGAATTTGGGGCTTTAGAAGAAGATGTCAGATACTGCGAGAGTAATGCTAAAATTGTGAACTTGGCCCTGTTGTATACAGTGATTCTGTGCATCAATTAAAAGTGTTTTTCTTAAGAGTTGCAGATGAGAGGGAAGTAAAGTAAACACTGTGTCTTGTCTTAGCTGTGGCATCAGGATGACAGCAACTTCAGTGATAGGCCCACAATAAATCAATAAAGTAAAAATAACAAAAGCTATTATTTTACCATGAAAAAGGTAAACAGAAAATCAATTGTCAAATGATGAATTCTCTGTCCAAAAGCCAGAGGTATTTTTTCACACATCACAAGAGAAAAGGTACTGCCTTTTGCTGTGCATGTCATGAGACAACTTTCTGTTTAATGAGCAGCCAGTATAAAATATCCTTCAAAATTTTTCCCTCTGCTCCTTCATGTACAACTTTTTTAGCATGTGAAAACAGATTACAGACATCATATATTTTAGTTATGTAGTTTCCTTTCCAGGAAACTCTGCAGGTCAGCAGTGTGGATGAATTATGGGATGTAACCATGGGAAATGTTAAAGGCAGTGTTTTTCAACTGAGCTTCACATAAAATGAACCTTTTTCGGTCCATAAAACGTCTGGAAGAATTACATGAATTTGAACTACAAATTAGACCAATTACTTTTATACTGTCCCTTTTGGCAAAGGCTGCCACAGTAGAGTCAGTTTGACCTGCTGACCCCTGACCGAATAAGGCGATAAGATGCCAGTCTTTGATTAATCTAGTTAGTTTTACAAAATCTGGCATCTCAACAAGCCCAAACTAGTTACTCAAACCAGTCTTCAATGTAACATTCAAATGATCACTCCGTGGAGTCCCAGAGGTATTCATTACAGACAAAATTGCTCTTGTTGCCTCGCATACAAGCTGAGTTTTCAATGGGAAATGAAAGGCTGCCTGGAAAAATAGGCCACCTAATTAAGTTAAACTACTCTAGCATTTGGCTTGACATCTTCATTACTCAAAATTAAAAAGATGCTTCACTTGAGCACACAAGTTACTATTGTTTATGTTGTTTTCCTCTTAAATTGGCTTCTTACATAGAAGTCTGTTTTTCAGAATTATATCTTGTAATAGCTTGCATATTTCTTGCAGTTTATGAAAATGTCTTAATAGGTACTATGCTGCTGATAGTTTGTACAACATCAGTACGATTGAACTTATTATGGGGTCCCAGCAGTCCCAATGCTAACATGACACCTTATTAAGGGAGGGCCAGATCCTGCCACTTTTACTTGCTTAAATAATCTGTACTTGTTCATATACTGAGCACTTCCTCAGCCTTTTTACTATAAAGTAATGGGTCTGAAATCTAGGTGTTAAAGCCAGGGGGATGACTGGTAGGAATTGGGAGCTTTGATATGCCTCAGCTTTCTGCTTTTCCTGTGATTGGCATGGGGCTAAACAAAAGTTACATCATAATTGCAAAGAGTAGCCGTGCCTCTGTTTTGATCCTCCTTTTCTCAAGTGGTGACATTTTACTTTAAATCAGATTTTTTTTCTGGGGATTTCAGTCCCCAGAAAAGTCATTCAGGAGAAGTGTAGCACAGGTAGGACCCACTGTCCTTTTGAATACTGAGAAGCAATCAATTGTTTCTGAGCTTTTCTAAGGAAAGAAAAGAGAAAGAAGGAGAAAAAAAATCCCAAACAAAAAATAAAAGGATCCTTTGTCCTTCATCATTGTGTGCCCTGAGTACAACATTTTTTCATCTTTGGGTGTCTTTCTCAGAAGGGATATGGAAATTTAGACAGAATATTTGCCCCCTAAACAGATATACTTAAATGTAAATCTGTACTACTCCTATTTTAAGAGCATTTAAAAATGTAAACATGTGAAGAGCATACCGTCTTGATTGCTGGTTTATTCTATGCTGTGATGCTAATGAGGCTTCTGACAGGTTAAATGTGGTGTATCATCTATATTTTCAAGCAGCAGGATTTGTGAAGATGTGACTTCTATTTTTTTTAGTTCAATTCTGCTTATTAAATATGTATGTTGCTAGTTTTATTACCCAGCGCTTTGTACTGAGCATAATTTAGGTATGTGTTGCAGAGAGGGTCTCTAAAAAGTTTTTTTTATTTCTAATACACTTTTTATCTCTAGTTGAAAAAGAATATTGAGCACACAAAGTAACTGATTTATGGAAATATGTCTTGCAGTGCTGAGTTCTAGATTATACCATACACGATGCTGCCTTGTGTTACAGTACAGACCAAAGCCTGTCCAACAGGACCCTGAGTTACCTTAAGAATTTTAGCTTTCATTAAATGTAGTAGTAGTAGTAGTAATAAGAACAATAATAATAACAACAATAATAATGACAGTAATAGCAGACAGTGTTGGAGAGAGGAGTGACAAGGGTGTTGGACAATGATCACACTTGGATCCCCACTGGGGACATGCTAAGGAAAGTGAAAGATTGTCACAGGTTAGAGGGACAAGACTCCGCTTTGGGGGCTAAGGATGCTCCATTTGTGCCTAAAACTCTTGTATATTGCTAAAGAGCTGCTTTGGCCAGTTGGTCAGTAATTCATAAAAGACTTGCACTTCTCTTTTAAGCTTACTCAAATGTTCTAAATAGAAAAAGTGCACAGCTGTATTTTTGTCCGAAGAGAAGTTTAACTGCTTCAGTAATGGTATTGGTTTTTGCAGGCCCCAGATCCTTTAGCCTCTTAAAATATTTGTGCTCCTACTTATTGTCATCTTTAAACTGTGTTTCAATTTAAAGCCTCCACTGAAAACACACTGACCAGCAAACTGCTATACTATATGCATAAAATTAGTGTAATTAAATGAAAAGACTCTCAAGAGTGAAATCTTTTAAAAAGTCTGTTATTTTACATAGTTCTATACGCTTTGAAAATTATTATTGTTTAAAATTAATAATATAATTGTCATCACATTCTCTTTCTTGAAAACTGAATTCATCTGTTACAGGAAAATTAATGTTTTGCTTGGGGCTTTGGCCTTTAACTAATGCAAATTAGAGAAATTGATTAACACAACACAAAAAAGTTATACCTTCCTCTGTAATACATTTTTGATAGCTGTGGCTTGATAAATTAGTATATTGTGTGTGTTTTAAATGAATATGATTTATTGCTGTTGTCTACCATATGAAGAAACACAAAAAAATTGTTTTCAGGATCATTGACTTGAACATATCAATGGCACTGTTGGACAATTCTTGCTGAGTGTTAAGATGATTTATGTAAGAGACCGAAGGTTTCCACAGTAATGCATTATAGTCTCAAGCTATCAAGCCTTGTTCATGCAGAGACAAAAGCAGCTAAAAAACACTTGCTTCTGAAGGTCCTCCATTTAGAAATTAGAGATAAGGTTGATCCTATTAAAACTCCTGGAAATATCCACTGTCAAATATATTATCCTAACTTTCAAATTTGTGTAAGGTACGTGGCTGTTTTTCCCCTCTAATGAGCTCATTGTTTTTACATTATTCTCGATTCATAAGTATTTCAGTTATGTAACAACGTGTTCAATAATAGAAGAGGAGACAGCCTGAAGCATCTATCTTTTAAAAACTGGCATCTTTCCACAGTTCAGATGCAGAAGCCTTGGTGCAAATGAAAAATTAAGACACGCTCTACATACTTGGCAGAACCATTCATATCATTTAAATTAAATATCTATAGGCAAATTCCCAATTTTTAAGGAACTGTTGCTAATACGAGATTCTGTTGAGTAAATGCATGGTGACTGATGCAACCACTGAGCACACAAATCAGACTTACTTAGGGAATGTTGTCTTCTGTGCTGTCATATAGGAACAATTCTGCTCTTTCCAGAGGGATATGAAACCCAGACTGGGTGTTTGAAAGCTTGCTGCCTCTTGTGGTCAGTCTGTTCGAGCCTTCTTCTTTGGTTCGCCTTCTCTGATCACTTCCTAAAGTTCTATTAAAATTATTTTGAAACATAAGTAAGTTTTGCTGGCCAATATGCAGTTATCACTGTAGAGGTCTTAAGGAAAAGGGGCTGTATTTGTATTTCCTGCCAGCATTTTCCTTATTTTTCTGATAGGTAACCTCAAAATTAGATTCTAGGATTTGTTGCTGTTTGTTTTGCTTTGTTTTGGTTTGGGGTTGTTTTTGTTTTGTTTTGTTTTGCTTTTTGTGGTTTTATTTTTTGGGGTTTTTTTTAGTTTTTTTGGGGGGGTTGGGGTTGGTTTTTTGTGTGTGTATGTGTGTTTGTGTTTGTGTTATCAGCACAGCAGGATGGATAGCCCTAATTTGAGTTATTTGTTTCCGAAGCAAAGTACTGACTCCTGACATACACTTCTCTCAGTTTCCCAGTTTTGCCCCTCCTTCCACAGCTGAACTTGGCCAGGCTATGTGGCTTAAAAGGTAAATTGAAGAGGGCCAATGGGATCTTGTTCAAAAACAAAAGCTTAAGTTTGCGTTGGACAGTGGGTCAGGGTTAAGTGCTCATATCATTTTATTCTGGCAAGCTTTTCTCATAAAATGATACGCCAAGGTGCATATAAATGATGAAGCCTCTTGATCTCAGAGTGGATCTGTTTTATGAACTTTCCATCATTTCAAGCAGAAATGTCACAAATATTTAGCTAGAAACATAGAATATTGTCCTCTAAATTGTGAAAGACATCCTTAATTCAAAAATCTTTCATAACATTGTGTCTATAGATAGCTTAAATTTAAGGATAATCAGTTCTGAGATTTCCACTGTGTAGATTCCCTCTGAACTAGACTGAAATCTGTTTATAATAAACACAGGTGTAATGAGAATGCTCTTTAAAATAAAGAAAAATTTAAGCCTGTGTCTGTTGAGTGCTGTGCAGTTGGTTTAATGGTGTTAATTTGCAGGGGGCTTTCTCTCTGGAAGTTCCCCTAAACCGAAGAGCTGATTAACACCTCATTCACTCCTGCAATCATGAGATGAAAGTGAAACCACTGGCAAAGTTCCTAGGATCTCTGTGGAAAAGAAAACAAAGCATTTCTGCTACTTTTGTTTGTTTGTTTGTTTGGGAGGGTTGATTGGGTTTTTGTTGTTTGTTTGGGGTTTTTTTGTTGTTGTTGTTTTGGTTTTGGTTTTGGTGTTTTTTTTTGGTTTTTTTTGTTTTTTTTTTAGTTTTTTGTTTTTTGTTTTTGTTGTTGTTGTTGTTATTCAAAAGTGAAAAGGTGAGCTTGCTGAGGTTTCTGTGATAAGTAGAAAAAAGAAAAGGAGCTATTCCATTTCTTCTGAATACAGCAAGTCCTGATGATAGGAAAACCAACTATGAAGGAAAAACCCTTGGAGTGGAGGGGAAAGACCCTAACCTTCCCCATCCCCAAGAAATACCTAACAGAGCTGAAACTACGGGCCACCATTTATTATTGATATGTATGATTTGTAATTGGATACAGGGAGTACAGCCTTCCCTGATGCTCTGGATGCTAGAAATGGTGCTCTAAGGAAGCCCTGAGGCTGGGACAGGATGATGACTGGTCTGGGAGTGGGAGTTCTTGCTGCAGGGTTAGGCTCGAGACTAGCTTTTTGTTAAATTTCCCTAAAATTTCCCTCTACAGAAGAAGGTGACAATACAACATTCCAGGAGAGCCCATTGCCAGCAGTGAATCAGTTGCATCAAGGGGACCCCAGATGGTTACTAAAATAGGTTTTCCAATGGCAAGGAGAGAGGTGGCAGGAAAGTAGGAGTGGGTGTTTGAAGCTTGTAGCTGTTATTCACAGGACAAGCACATGTCCCATTCCTCATGACTTTCCTCCAGGCACAGTTGCAACAGCCTTGTTCCTGGGATATGTTGGGTTTGCTGCAGATGTATCTAGGAATTTTGGGTTTGATAAGCCAGTGTGCTAAGTCATTACAAGCATCTAAACCAAGCTCCTGGACAAGACAAATGAATACCAGCAAATCACTTTTGAAGTAAATTTCCAGAGGAAGCTATGTCAATATGCATTACATGCACACAGTACTGAGCATGGAAATATCAGATTGGCTCAATAGGGTGCTCTGCAGATGCTTTTGAATATCTGTCCATACCATTAGCATATAGCTTGGATTCTGCCTAGCTTTACTGAAATAGTATAATACTTTATGTCTTAAGAAAAAATTAAAAATAGAGAAATATAGGAAATACTATCATTTGAATTATATTTTATTTGGTGTATCATTACGGCTTTTGCTAGTTTAATCCTATGCTTAAGTGTAGTGGACAATGATATTGTAGGTGAGGTGGGATCAAATACACTCTTAACTGGTTCACAAGCAGCTACCATGGTGTGATTTTTTTTTTCGGTAATTAATTAGAGAACAACCATTTATTTAAAATGTTTAACACATATATGTAACATTATTATATACCTACACATGATACAACTTGGATTGTGGAGCTGCTAGTGCTTTATATTTCCCTTTTAATAAGTGAAGCTAATGTCCTACTGGCAGGTTGATTGATTCCAGCATTTTTGAAGTATAACTAATTAAAAACACATCTGAAACACAAAGAATCAAAAGTAAAACCTGGTCCATCTCTATGTGACGTGCAAAAGCAGATGTACAAATAAGAAGATATGCTAAGTGCCTCCAATAGCCTGTCAATATTTGATTTAGGAATATTTGCTTTTAGTAGCAAACTTAAATCTCAGAGGACACTGCAAGAGAGAATATAGATGTTAATACTTTCTACCTGCAAAATCAGGGGAGAGAAAACTCTTTTGAGGTCGTAATTCTTTTGGGACAGTAGAAAAGACACTGTTGAACATAAATGTCATCTTTTCACAGCTAATGAATCCCTCCTGGAAGCTCTTAGGCTACATGGATCCAAGCTCATCAGGATTACAGTTACCAAATCTAAGTGTACCTGCAGAGATAGTGCTGGTCCAGGAGAGCATTATGGCTCTTATCCCTTCCTTCATTTCTGTTCCTTGCTGTTTAGTTATTGTGGCATTAGATCTTAAACTCACTTTAGACACCTTTTTCTTCATCATGGATTTTATGTAATAGTAACTAGCAGCTAACTAGTGTATGTGTTGTCCCTAATACTTTTTCTTGGTTTTGCAAAATTTATGCATTGTTATTGAGTAAATATGATGTTCTCTTTGCCATGTTAAGCCTTCTCTCTCTTTAGTGAGGGTCTATTTTACTGTATTTCCTCTTGGAGAAATGGCTGCATCATGGCTTGTAAAAGTGGGGGCAAATGCAGCTTAGAGAGGTCAGTAGGAGAGGTCACACCAGCTTGCCATTAAGGAGAAAGCAGGGGCAAAGGGAGAGCAAACTCCTCTGCTGGAGGTGAGAAACACAGCTGGAATGCATGGGTAGGATCAAAGTCCTCACACATAACAGTGATGATATCACTGTTGAACCCTCTTCTGTTGTTTTCATTTTGGGGGATTTTTCATTGGCCTTTCCAGTCTAGACTTCCTGTTCTATTTCATACTAAGATATTTGGTAAAGAGATTAAAACCTTTTTTGGGAAAAAAAAAAAAAAACAAACAAAGCAGCCAAAACCGTAGCAATGTACGTTAGAGGAGATTTTCCTGTGTTCACCAGCTCACTGAAAACATTTAATACTGTTTGGTTTTGGTCTGATTTAAGTTTATATCTACATGCTCATACAGAGGAGAGTAACCTCAGGCATCAGGAGGATGTTATTACTATGATGACTAATGAAAAATCCCTTTGTTTATAATTGGCCATTGATTCTTCCCTTGCCCTTCTGCATGAATTCATACACCGTACTGTCCTCCATTTGGAAACTCATACTGGGGAAAACATTTTCTTCCAATAGCTGCTCTTTGAAATTGTGCCCTCATACTCATCCTTTCTTGTGACACTTTTCAGGAGCAGAACGTATTTAAATCCTTGCGTTTCCAGAATTAACAAAAGCAGCACTCAGAGCAGGACTGCTGTGCTGAAGAGGGGCAGGAAGGGTGGGAGTAGTCTCTGTGCTATAAATCTCCTGACTGTGGGCATGGGATATGCAAAGACTGATCACTTTGCAAAGGAGTTGGCTGTTCTCAGAAAAGCAGAGCAGGCTTTCAGGCTGAGCCATTGCAACTGATCTCTTTAACTCTTTATTATACTCACCTTTTCCTTTTAAGAAATACACACATACCCAGCTTATCCCAGAAATGAGCCTACCTGCTTTACAAAAACTGTAGATAAATAATGGCAATTATCCACCTTGGTTACTCTGACTTTGTCTGTGGCTTTTCCTTGGATCAGATTGAATTGGATGACTTAATGGCAGCAGAAAACAAAAGACTAACAGGTGTTTGGTGGAGTTACTAATTCAGATAACTGACAAAATGTATGTATAATTCAGTTTATAGGTTAAGAAAGAAAAAAAAATCGATTTTTTTTTAGACACTTCAAATGTATTTTTATAAACACCAAATATACTCATACTAAGTATATACTCTTTCTTTTTCTTTGTAGCCAAGTAAATGCTCCCATAAGCATAAACGTGGTATCTTTCTTCACTATGTAATACTTGGTCTGAGTAGCAGGGAATAAAATGAACCGTTTTGTGCCAATATTAATTTTATAAATTGCATTCCCTTTTCCACAATTCCCATGAAAAAGGTATTCAGTTAGATGAACACTCAGAAAATTTTAATAGGACCCTTGAAATCTGTTTGAGTTCACCTTCTTAAAAAAAGTATTTCTAAGGGAAAAGTGTCATAGATTCTTATGCCTTAGAGGTGTTTTTCCCTCCATACATAATGGTGAGACTTCACTTGTATAATATATGGGTCTTGAAAATATTCTTTGTTAAATTGTAGATTGTGCTTAGAAGTATGGGAGTTTGGCTCTGTTTGTTTGTTTTGTATTACTTTTATTGTTATTATTGACCAGTGCTCATACGATTTTCACAGCACTTTCCATCTGTTGTGTTTTTTTCCAGTCTTTTCCTGGCCCAAGTCTTGAAAGTGAAGATTTTAACATACCTCCTATAACGCCTCCGTCATTGCCTGACCACTCCCTGGTGCACTTGAATGAGATAGAGTCTGGGTACCACTCTCTGTGTCACCCCATGAACCACAATGGCCTCCTTCCATTCCACCCACAAAACATGGATCTACCTGAAATTACAGTTTCCAACATGCTCGGCCAAGACGGGACACTGCTTTCCAATTCCCTCTCTGTGGTAAGCACTTTTAGTCTTTCCCTTCTGTTCTAAGTGCAAAATCATGGAAATACAGACCTGTTTGAAATCCTTCAAGGGGGCCCACACCTGTACCACTCACATTTTGGAGTGTGCTGACCTGATTCTGGGGAGGAATACCTTGTATTCCCTGTGTCACATCCTCCCCCCAGCCGAGGTGAGTGGGGATTTTCAGCTGAGCTCCTCAAAGCCAGGGTGTGACCTTCCACCGCCTTGGGTAGAAGTGTTCCTGTTTTACAGGGATGTAAATAATGACAGAAAGAGGCTCAAGGCTCTGACTTCTGCTGGAGCAGGGTTTGGATCCAGATGGCCGTTGTTCTGTATTTGTCTGATGAGGCTCTTTCCATTCTCATTTGCATGTGCTGAGAGCTGTACAAAAATTTAATATCTACTTTCTTGTTTACTGCACGTTTGGAAAACAGCAAATGTTATTTCTGATTCTAGGCCAAATCTTACAGCCTTTTTACAGTTCCCAGTCCTTAGCCAGCCAGAATCCAATTGAAATGACTGGACAACTTGCTTATAAAGTCTGTCAGATAGTCACTATGGTCGTATTCTTGTGAAGCCTGATATTATAAATCACTTCTTTGAATGTTAAATTGCTTGCAACAACTGCAGAGCTGCTTTTCAAGTTACATTTTCAAGTGGGCTCTACAATTAATTAGTATCCTTCTTGCATAGCAGCTCCAGACAAGATTATTTCACGCTGATGTACAATTCTAACCCAAAGAGTTAAAAATCCCATGAAAGAGGATGGAGCCTGACACTGAGTATTCTGTGGTACTTAAAGCACTAGATGGGCTAAATGGGCTGCCCAGGAGCTGGAGGTCCCAACAGCCAAAGATAAGAACCTATTGTTCCTAGAGATAAACGGTCTGGGCTTCTCACCAGAAGTTCTGCACTTAGGGGCTGATGCTGTTTAGGCTTCCCAGCTTGCTAGCTCCCCACCACATTATCTAAAAAACGTAAATCAGTCCTGGGAACCTGAGAGCTGACACAACACATGGAGGTTTGGGTAGTGAGGGATCTACGTTCAGCTCCCTATCAGCCCCTCAGACTAACAGCCCCAAAGCCAGGGGCCATAGTGGCTGGAAAAGACTTAGTTTACAGCAAAAATGTGCCTTGTTCCATGGCTGCATTGCAACTTAATTAAAATAAAGCCTTGATTTTGGGGAGCTCTGCATTCCCTCGGAGGATGTCCAAAAAGCAGAGGGCACAAGTATTGGCTTCTTATATGTTGCACAGTTGTTATTGATTTACTAGCATGTTGCACACTTTGTGTTTGAGGTCAGAATCTGACCCCAGGGTTATGTTCAATAATGGGAGGCGTGGAGGAGAGGCAGATTTATATAGAGAAATATAAATATGCTCCATGGAAAGAGCCTATATTTTCCTTGCTTGTCGACAAAGCTGATGGCATGCATTAAAGAGCTTGAGTGAAATCTTGTGTGGGGTTCTGAGAATCAGAGCTATGAAAGGACTTGAAAAAGTAAGAGAAATGCTTGACACTGTAGTCAAGACAGACAGTATTTCATTGAATTGACCTCTTTTGAGCCATGGTTATGGCTCAGAACTGTGCATTCTTTTAAGCTGTGATATTTCACATTAACCTTTTGCAACAAGCTCTGAACAAAGGGCCTTGAGAGCGTGTAGATCATTGCAGTGAATAATCGCATTGAGGGCAAATACAAAACAGTTGAATAATATAGCTAGGCAATTTTGCTGTTGGAACTTAGTGAAGATCAGAAGAGATGAAAATCAGATGTCAAGAAAATACGTGCTGAATTTTGACAGTAATTTCTGAGGATTTGTTCAATAAATAAAGCATGATCCTTGAGGTGTCATGTGCTAAGTCAACTGTTATCCCTAACTTGCATGCCCTTTTTGCACAAGAGTGCCTCTTACCTAGCAATAGTTTTAACTCGAGCTGCCTTGTCTGTGCAGGGGATGAAGCTACAGCTCATGTTAGTATAACTGGTACCATGTTAGCACCCTGATTTCATACAGTTCAAACACTGTTTGGCAGTGTAGCTCCTCTGATTTGAATTTGATAACCTGAGAGAAATTAACTTGAGGGAAATAGTTTAACTCTTCAGTGAATTCAGTGAATTCTTCAGTGAATAGATTGCCCCCATTGAAAAAGAAAAACAGGGGATTTTTAGAGTTAACAGTCTTAGTTTTGAACCTTTACAATCCAGAACATTTGACATTTTTTTCTTCAATATGACTCTTTTCTTGTGCTATTACTCATCTTCAAGTTTCCTTTTTACTATCTCATCAAACTCTGATCCATTTCACATGTTCTTGTCTAAATCACTCCTATATTGCCTCATAATTTATAATTTTCTCAAATCTGTCTAAACCCTTGGTTCCATGTAATTTCTAGTGTATCAAGTACCATTCAGTGTACATGGAAAACATGTGTCTCACTTCATTTTTCAGGGCAGTAATGGGTATTTTTAGAAAAAATATTCTTAGAAACGAATCTGTTGGCTGTTCTCTGTCCCTAAATAATTTCACATCTTCAGCAAATTTTACTTATGTTGGGACAAATTCAGCTGCATTGCAATGTGCCTCTGATTGAATTTGGTTATTTTTTTCTTTACTTTAAACATCCTTCTTTTTAGCTAGTTTTTAACCCATGTTGGTATTTTAGCAATACCTTCTTCTTATCTGTATTAGAACTAGTGAGTGTTTTTCAGTTTGTGTTTTTACAGTCAAAGCATTACTTAATGCTAGCCAAATGTGAAAAAGGAATCTCAGTGAGCTCAGAAACAGTTGGAAAATAGTTCATACACTAAGTATAGTGTTTTTCTTCTATCTCAACTACCAGGTGTTTTCAGATGAGGATTTCTGTGATTTTGGACAGATTGAAAATTGAAGATGTACCCTTCCTAAAACCCCTTCAAATCTCCCCCCATCAGAAGTCCCTGTTTCATACTGTGCAGCACTCCCTCCAAGCTGCAGACGAAATCCTTTTCAGTAAGGATGGCAGGATTTACCCCAATCTCTCTAAGAATTCTCCTCTGCAGAAGTGCTTAAATACACACAATAAGAGCTCACTACCAGCTCAGTGAATTCATATTAGGAATTGGCTTCTTACAGATTTTTACACTGTGGGAATTCTTTCTAAAAAAATTTTGCAATGCTGGGAGATGAAAATTCCTCATTGCCATTGGCAGTGTCTTAAATTTGGAATTAACCTTCTTTGAAGTTTTTTTTGATTGATTGGACTTTCATATTGCATGCCCACTATTAAAAAAAAAAATCAAACAACAAAACCACTAAATTTTTTCTTTCTCTTTATTCTGCTGTCAGTTCAGATATTTACTTCTATGTTTGTATATTTCTGTATTTCTTCTTAGTTGACATGTAGAATATACACATGCACATTAATTTATATCATGCTGTCACATACAGATTTCTTTAGGCACTCATTATATCTGGATATCAGGGCTTCAGAAATCTACAGAATTTGTGCAGAATGTGAGTCACAGTGGTATTAACCCACAGCCCAGTCCCAAACACGGGAGCCCTCTAAAATCCTTCTTCAAAACGGATATGACTTCTATTCCTGCTTCTTAATTGGATGCAATTTGATATAGATAGAACTGTTTGTTTAATGAAAATGTACTTATGGCCCTGTAAACATGTTTGCTTCTATGTAATGGAATAGGGATCCCTTTCTGGTTTCCTACACAGTTGAAGACTGTGTGGGCTTGGTTGGATCCCAGCTGGGGCTTGACCTGCCAACCTTTCTCTGTTGGAGTGAGTTTTCCTGAAATATCCCAAAGGATATTTTCAAGGACCACAAGAGTTACCCTTCTAACATTTGCAAAAAATGTATGTTGTATGAGAATGTGTATTTACCTGTAAAAATGCTTTTGGATGTGTTCTACAAAATGAGTTTTTCTGTGTATCAATAAAATTATAGACATTCCAGCTTCTTTAGTGTATCCTACAGTTGGCTTTTCTGCAAGAAACCAGGGTTAAAAATCACAGTGCTGTTTTTACATAGTGGGAAAAAAACCCCAACCTATTTTTGGAACGCTTTCATTTGTAATCTTGTGCTGATCTTTTTTGAAAATGTGGCTCATGATGGTATACCATAGAAAATTCACAGGAAAGAAGTAGAAGATTTCAGTTTCTTGAAATGCTTCGAATTTCCAGGTTTTCAGTTTAAAGTGGAAAAGATGTTAAAAGACAATAAAATGAGGGGGTTTATTTCCCTAAATTCTCTACTTGTGCTGGCAACAAAAGCCAGCATAATGTATATACTTAGATTTATTGTCATTTTTAGTATACAGTCAAGGCACACTTTGAATTCAAAGGCTACTGTGCAACTGTTTTGACAACCATCACATCAGTAGGTAATGTGCAGGACATATGAAACTGAAGCAAAAATGTTTCTTTAGGTCTATAGGGAGTGCAGTACATCAAGGAATTCAGATATATTAGAGCAGCATGAATTTCTAATATGTTGCTCTTATGGAAAAGACCACTGGCATATTGAATAATGCTGCTTTCAAAGCAGAGCAGAAAATGTGATTACAGACAATTTCATTGCTGTTTTTAAAATAAATATTTTTGAAATCTTGAGGTGTTTTATTTCATGTAATGCATAAAATATGTAACAGTGTGCTAGAGCTAAAGATCTTTTAGGTCACGGAAGAGTAGATGATGTCAGCTGTAATTATTCAAATGTGGAATAATAGAAGCATTAGTTTAAAATGAAATGCATGTTACCAAGGCCCAGGTCCTTATATAAAAAAAAAGCAATAAAAAGCTCTTTTTTTGCACACTTAGACAGAAGAATAAAGGCAATGAATAATTATTTAACATTATAACTCAATTCATTAAAGCCCGAACAATTACGTTCTACTTTTTCATGAATTTTTTAGATACGCAGCCCATGGGAGATTAATATCTTTAAAAAAATGTGGCATTGTATAACAGGGAAAAAAGCAGACAGCTACTTTTTTTTTTTTTCCCATTTTTAATCTCAGGTAGAATGAAGTTAGTATTTATTATTCACAGTAGAGTTGCTAATAAATGCAATAAAGGCAACTCCTGTTGCTGTACCTGGTATGTAATTAAGAGATTTTGTTTTACTGGTTTCATACATGTTAGTATTCATGACTCATCTGGAGGCTGACCTATACAGCTGATTCTTTTTTCTTGCACCTTTAAGCATTAGTGCAAACTACTGAGTCAAACAGAAATTCATTATTTCTGATAAACAAGATGAATTACTTTCATAACAAAAAAAAAAAAAAAAAAAAAATTGTATCTCCTAACCTAGGTGTTGAGATTTGAATCATGTTTGGATACTTTTTTCTAGCTTGTATTGCATGCCAGTGGTAGCAGATATGTTTTGTCTCTGGTGAATACTTCACATTTGTGCCTCATTACCAGTCTCTGGTCTTCAGTTTACAACAAAATTTACTGTTATGCTACACAGACCTGCTGCTACTCCAAATTTTATTGCACTGAGTTATTGCCATCAAAACCACCAAATCATAAAGCTAAGGTCATGGAACATCTTGTGTTAAAGTTGTTTGGTTTTTTTCTCTTATTAAGCAACTTTGTATTCTTCTTTTCCCAAAAAACCCACAAACAAACCAACAAACAAACAACAACAAAAAAAAAAACCAACACCATGCTTTCCAAGCAGGTTTTTTTTTTTTTTTTTTTTTTTACTGAAATAAGCCTTGTATGGAAAAAGGTTACAATAGTTAACATATGTTTTGTCAAACATCCTAACCAGCTCATGTCCATCAGCATAACCTTATTGTCTCTAGTAGAATTATGATGATTTATTCCATCAAGGGCTCTGGGACATCATTTTTATCTTCTCTTCTGATGTCTGCTGCACTCTTTTGTCATCAGAAAGACAACAGAAAGGATATGTAGAGGAGCTGAATAAGATGTAATTTGATCAAGGTTTCATAAATAAATAGATATTGCATATCTGCTACTAGAAGGCTCTTTACTGTGCTGCAAAAAACTTATGATGTCAGAAATTACAGCTGTATAAAATCAGAGTGGAAACAAAGTGTGCATTTTTAGCAGTGATAGAGATGTGCCATTTAGCTGTAGTTACTGTGGCAGGTGATTGGTTCTCTGTGCCTCAGGATTAAATTCAAATGGCACATCTCTCAAAAAAGCTGTGCTCTATCTGGGGCTGGACTTACAGACCCCACATTACAGCAAAGGGACCAGAACCTTCCCATGGGTCACATTGTTCCTGGGCCCTTCTCAGTAGAAAACATCAGTCCATGCATTCATGGAAGGGGCAGCATTGCTGGTACCACCTCAGCTGGGAGCACCTCTACAGTTTTTTTCTTTTACAACATCAGCAGAGTAAAAGAAAGCACTCTGTGGGTACAGGCTACTGATGGACCTCACCTTCTTCAGGTCAACTAGGACAGGAATTCCTGTGGAAAGTATTTGTGGAGCTTTTTTTTTTTTCTGGTCTTAAAGTAGTATCTGGTAAAGTTATACTCTCTAAGTACTAAAAGCTAACCTTAAAGATAGAAGAAGTAAATATTTGCACATAACTGTAGGAAAATATTTGTACACCAATGACCAAGATTCTTTTTAGAATAATTCCAGGTCTCATTTTTAAAACTGAAAGTGAAGCTGTTGATTTACTGTCAGTTGGGAAACACAGGGTCCTGCTTATTTGAGTGTGGTTGTTGAGAATCCACGTGGCTCACTTATTTCACAAACTCAGTCAGAAGACAATTTCAGTATAATTTCAAGAACAAATAACAAGGTGGCATATGTTTTATTTTTGAAAACAGCCTTCTATAGAAAATGCTTTGGTGACCTTTTTTCACAGTGGTTGCCCATTGTCTGATAGGAATTTATTTGCTACATAAAAAAGTAAGAAAAATAAATAAGTTTAGTTGTATTTTTTTTTCTTAGACTTTAACCAGATAGACGCAGGCTAAGACATGATGAATGTGGTGCAGAGAGAAAGACTTCAGTTGTGGGTGGTAGATTATACAACACCTCACATGTGAAGTACTCACAGGAGTGATTAATGCATAAGCAGCATCATAGCTGCAAGTGTCAAACAAAACAGATAATAGAGTATGCAAATAGAGGAAACATAACTCTCAGAAAATGTCAGAAATTCATGGGTTTCAGCAGCAGAGATTGTTGACTTTAATCTGCTGCTTTTAACATTGCATGTAGTTGTCGAGAACAGCATGATAATGAAATGTTTCTGAAGACTCACACTTTGGCAAAAAAAATTCTTAGTGATCTTAAGTCCTCTGTATGGAATAGAAGTGAAATGTCTTTCTCAAAAACTGTGAACATCCTTCTATGAAGACAAAAAGGAAGGAGAAGCCCACAGTGCAGATGAAAAGGAGGGCTTTGTGCCTCAGGTGGAGTAGCCTCTACTTCCACCTGTTTCATCATTTAAATGCATGAATTTGCATTCTTTGAAACTCAAAAGCAGCTGAGAAGACTGCATACCCCTCATGGGTTTGTACTATATTCACCATCTCATCCCATTTTGTCCAGTAGTAGAAAGGTGTGTGGACAAAAGCAGCCCCACTACAGAATGTTCTGTCTTAACTCTAGATGCCATGTGCATGCTGGAAGTTCAGCTGTCACCTGATAGAGTGTGAATTCTTCTCCTTAAATCTTGCATATATAGAGTCATAGATGTTTAGCAAGTTTTTTTTTTCACTTTGAGGGAAAAAGCACAGACTTGGCTTTCCAAGTTGAAGGAATTTAAATAATCCAGTTAATAGTCTCAGGAGGTTTTTACCTGCTTTAGTGTTTTTTACAGAGTTTTAAGTATTATTGTTTGAGTTTACTCGTGACTTTTTACATGAGGAGTCAAGAAAAATATTCTACATAGTAGTGTTTTGAGATTTGAAGAAATAATCAAAAGAAAAAATAACTCATTTGTTATTTTTATCCCTTTTCCTTTTACAAGGCAATTAAGAAATGCTAAAAGTGTAAGGATGTCTACTCTTCCCTAGTCCTTTTAATAACATCAAGATTCATTTTAGATTGATGTTTGCCCCTCTGTTCCCCCTTCCAGCTCCTCTTCATTTGTACAAAGCCTGTACTGACGCTCTATGTAAATGCCACGTAGGGATTCCCTGTGGGCAGCGTGTAAAATCTTTAACCTCCACTGCTACTGTGGTGCTGTACTTGTGCCACATGCATGTGACCCAGCATCTCTGTGGCCTCACTCACACACCTTTGAACTGCACTTTTGGCATGTTGTACATGCTGTTGCCTCTATATTCAAACAGTAAAGATAGGAAAATGAATGTCCTTAATTCATTTTTTGTGCATATCATGGATGGATGCAGTCAGAGAAAAGGACTTAAGTACAGAGTGGCAGCAAGAAGCATTATGGAGTGAGGAGCACCTCTAAGGCATGCTTGTGCATATCTTTCAGCGACAAAAATCCCCACAATGAATGCTTTCCATCTAAAGTGAACAAAGGAATTTCAGTTTATCTTACATTTTATCACGGTGTATCCAAAATTCCTCTTTCAACCAATATGCAAGGGCATAAAAGAGTCAAAGGAGATGTTATAGGTGGTGATGGGCACTCTGTGTGCCTGCCCTGACCCAGAGCTGAAGTGGACTGCAGTGCTCAGAGTACATACACACATATACATATATACTTGGATACACATATATACATATATATGAACATTTATGTGTCTGTGTATGTGTATATAAGTACATACCACGCTGTTAATCACTGAAATCCCCTGCTGGAAAGGGAGTGTAGCAGACAGGAGGTACCATCTGCAACATCTCCCTTCTCCCCAGGTTGTGGATCCACGTTGTTGTTAAACAGAGACTGAAACTAGAGGCAAATTATTGAAGTAGATGCAATGGATTTAATGAATGTACTGCACATGGCTGCATTATACAATTTTTTTACCAAATCCCTGAGTTATAAGTGAGGTTACAGTGCCTGACAGTAACTGATAATGGGTACTTTTGCTAATTGAGTCGATGAAGGAAGTAGCCTAGTTGCTAAAGTGGGTTATGGCATACCTAGTGGATAACAAGATGGAACAACTCTTGTTGATATCACATCTTCAGAATTCTGCTTCCTGACAGTAACAATATTGGATTATAGGTAGCTTCACTTCATCCTTACAAAAATGGTCTAAACTGAAAAAACCTGTAAAACTAGGTATTCCAGTCCCTTAACCAAAACAGGGCCTGCTCATGGAGTATTTACAGGATCAGGCTCTTGATGAGAATGCAACACTTTTTTATTTGGAGATGCCACTTCCTTCTAATACATTTTAAGATTACCTTCATTCACACATAAAGAATTTCAGAGATCAGCTCAGTAACTAAGCTTTAGTTTCCAACACATGCCTTAATACTCAAGTGTGGGATCTCAGTTTAATGAATTTTATGGCACTCCCCTTTCTTATGTAGTAGCATAAAAACTCTTTAGTGCAATAGGCTTAGTCCTTACCTGGTTATTAAATGCAGCTTAAGTTACCTGACAGAAAGTATACAGTGTAAAATAACCACTGGCAGAACTTTTAAAAGTTATTTTTTGTACACAAAACTACTGACAGCATTTGAAAAAATTATGCCATTGGCACTCTGTTCTTCTGAAGCACCTTTCTTGTGCCTTGAAGTGCTTTGCAGTCACTAATTAGCTGAGAAGGTATTTTACTCATAACAGTACAAGTAGATGTTCACAATATCAGTCCCTCCTATCTGTCAAGTACTATACTGTAGGAGAGAAAAACATTTACTTTATTAAAAAGCTAGTAAAATTAAATTTACAATATATAAAGACGAATCCCAAGTTGAAGAAAAAGATCTTAAAGGAAGAGAAAGGAAATTACTACGTAGGGGGACCTGTAATAATGAAAGCGTTACCAGGAGCTAATTTCGTGTTTGATACTCAGTAACACAAAGGTGGTTAGCAGTGTGGTGAGAGTCAGCTCTCAGTATTAGAACTAGCAGATGTCCTCACATGTAATAAAAGCAGGACTTAACTGCCATGTGCTACACCTCTAAAATAAAGCTTTTACAGTCACTGCATATTATGGTAGCTGAGACTTTTAAGCTCTCAAGCAGCCTGGAAGTGATACAGCAACCTTATTTAAGAGCCATGAAAAAGATGCAGGGATTGCTTTGCTTGTTCTTGAAATGCAATCAGCTCTGGGGAGAAGTGAAGTATCTGTTTAACCACAGAGTGTGATGTTCCACTGCCCCAGATTTCCAGTCCAAGCCCTTACGGGCCGGTTCCATAGCACACGTGTTTCTTCTCACTTGTCATCAGCTTTTGTGAATGCAGGGAGAGGAAAAGTCACAACAGGGAAGTTCTCTGCCCAGGGCCTGGCCTATGTAATTTTAATTGTGGCTGGCATTGTTGCACTGACTTCATCATTTGTGGCCTCTGCCTCTGATCTACATTTTGGAGCTCTGTGACTGACTGAAAACCTCAGTGGGATTTTCAGAAATATTCTGGCGTAATGTTGATCCTGTCCTACTCTAGCAGGAGCTATCCCAGAGTTTCCAAAGAAATAAAATTAGCTCTATAACAGATGCTTTCATTTAATTCTCATAAATTTTCATTAATTCTCATAAATTATGAGAATTTAGATTTTACATTATATAAAATTAAAGGTGTGTCAACAAAATTGTTTGTCAATAACAATCTACACTCATCATAATTCTGAAATGTTTTTCTTTGTAACATTTGGAAAGTCAGTGCAAGCTGTAAGAAGACTGAAGAAAAAAATCGTGATCTAATGTCCTGTTTGGAAACAATTTTTATTATTTTGATTATTATATAGTTAAAGACAATATAGGAAAGCCATTCAACAGAAAAAAGTCACATGAGTAACCTAACCTCTTAGATCCTGGCTCAGTGCAGCCATAATGTTGTGTTACTTACCAAATCACAGAAATTGGTCCAGAGGGAACTGTAATGTCCCTCCTTTAATGTAGTCCAAGATAGGATTTTAAAAGGTCATCTCACTGAAAGCAGGATACTCCATATGTTTGTCATTTCTGACAGATCTTGTTTAGAGAAATCATCTAGACTTCTCAAGTAAGCTCTGGATAGAGGTTCTCACCCTTAAAAAATCACCATACTTAACATCCAGCAGGCAGTAGAGGTTAATGAAGATCATTTAATATTTTCAATTGCCTGGTACTTATTTTTAAGGTGTGCTTATATATATGTATATATTTATATTTATTAAGTGTATATTGATCTAAGAATATATGATAGGTAATAGATGTTGATGGAACAGCTAGGAAATAAATAATCAAGAAGATGTATATTAACTCAGACTGTTTTGGTTCATAGCTGACTTGACCATTTAAGAAACAGTAGAAAAATAATCAGCTTTCCCCAAATCTTATTAGCATATAATCATGATCCTGACTGTATTAGCCCATAAACTACACTGAGCAAAATAACTCTTCTTGAGGGTTCAGCTATAGTGTTATTTTATGAAATTGTTTATGTGCATATTTTAAATATTTTATTTATTTATCGTCATCCATTACCTAGAAAGTTAAGCTGAAGGAATGGATGTTTATGATACCACAAGTAATGGGATAAAAATAAGCAATGGGTGAAGGTTGGGAAAAAACCCTTATAATGTTATCCAAATAGTCTGCCAGTTAGTGTTTAAGCACTGGAACATGTACGTATGGGAAAGTCCTGCACTGGCTGAGGGATGGGTTGGATGATTTAATAGACCTTTCTTTGAGATGTAATTTCTGTAACTGGTTGATAACATACACTAGTGTTCAGATATTTGGACTTGTTTCTTGTTTGTCTGGCAAATTGTTTCTTGTGAAAGGTTATAAATTACAATAAATAGACTTTGCAGAAGATGAGCTGCATTATATTCTTGGAAAGAGTTTTTCAGCTGATATCCAGACATTAATGCCAAAGCAGAAAAAACCCAATAGAGTCCTAATCCCATGGCTTTGCTTGAGCACAGTGCTAGGATGGTGCACTGCCATAAATAATATTTACATTGAATAGAGTTTTCTGTATTCTAGCAGCAATTTAGGATAGAAAGGATAAAACAGAGAAACAAGTGTTATTTGCTTAGAAGAATTTTTTCCTTCTGATTTTGCAACAAAGAATTTGCTGCTAGGGATGGAGAGAAGGACGGGGAAAGAAGGGAAAGCAAGCATTTATAAAAATGTTGATGCAGTTGTAATTAGATCCATTTTAGAACCAAAAGTTTTATGCAGAAACTGACAGAAGGATACACAATAATTATAGTTTGCTGACAAGCTGAATAGAGTTTCCTTTTTTTATCTTATGGTTTTAGGAAACCAAACTGTAAATAAATATGCAGTTTGACAGATTGTAATTGCAATCAGCAAGGCGTCTTTTCATTTAATCAGATAGTGTTATTAAAATGGGGTTACAATTAAACATTTTATAGTGTGACGTAGAACTCTATTAAAATTCTCCAGCAAACAGTAATTATCATTTGATGCTTCTGCAACCGATTTCCATTTGCAGAAACGTTATTGGTTGTGACCTTCCAGTGGTTAGGTCTCAGCTTGCTGTTCTCTTCCTACTTTGATACATGGTATTAAGTATTCTCTTTTTTTTAACTCACTGTGAAGCTTAAAACATTAATTTTGCATTATTTTATTATATTATTTTTTACCCTTGTTAAAACTGCATGACACTGGCCAAAGCAGGTTTGCACCAGAGGAAATGTGAAATTACCAAAGCATGAATATTCTTAACTTTGGGAATTGTCATTTTGATCAACTCTAAATGTGTGGAAATCCGCTCTTTGTTCCCATAGTTTTAATAAACTAAGTAGAAAATATGAAGTTAGAAGTGGTTCAATAGTCTGCCTTTTAAGACTTTTTCAGGATGTAACTTCTCTCTGATATCACCATCCTCTAAGAAGTAGAAAAGAGCAATCATTAGGAGACACAATTTTTGGGACATTCTTCAGGTGCATGTAACCCCACTAATGAAACTACACACAGAAAATATTTGGAGTGAAATGCATTAGCAAAGAGTGAAAGTCTTTGAAAATGACACAGCAAAGCTACTGCTCCTTTTACTCTGGGGGACATTTTGGAGGAAACATCAGTGGTTTGAGGAAAGACAAGATTTTCCTTACTGAAAAAAAAAGGCAGTAGTTATAGAACATACATTCTTGGTTCTTGTCACTATTAGTTGACAAAGATAACAATAAGGAGGGAAAGAGAAGACAAAAAAGAGTAAGGGAAGTCAAACATTTTTGGTGGAAAGTAAAGTTGTATGAATACTTGAGTAGAAGAAAAAAGGAAAGAAATAATTTGACACACAGCATTTATTTGAACTTTGCATTATCCTTGACTTGGAACCTCTCTACTCTATCTTACTTTTCCTGTTACAGCTGTATGTTGGTTTCCTCTTGTGCTTTCCAACAAGTACCATCATTGCAGAGTAGGCTGATGCACAGTCTGACTCCTTACTGCATGCCCAGCAATTCACCTCTCTTCATGTGTGTGCATATATGCTTGTTCCTTCAGATGATTTTCCTGAGGAACAGCTTTCAAAAGGTTTGTCAGAGGCAGAGGTCTTCCACCTTCATGCCGTGCAGTTAAAGAATTTTATTGCCAAAATAATCAGAAATTCTGTGGTCATGTAGAAATACAGCAGATTAACAAAGGAAATTTTAAATTGCACCTCAACCACTTCTGACAGGATAAGCAAAATGGTTGATTTTGCTCTTTCTTTCCAACATCAAAACAAGCAGGGCTATAAGAGTTCCCTGACTGGTCCTCCCTGGACAGCACAGGATTACTGCCTGTGCAGCTACAACATCAGTTTGAGGTCACCAGCCTCTGCTAGGTTGTAAATGATCGAGGAAGAGAACTTAAAATACTGCTTGCCACTGAGCTTTTCCAATCACAAGCCCACACATGTAAATAGGGAAATAACATTAAAAAGTGCATAGAAAAAAAAAATTCTCCCCAAGTCTGTATTTTTTTCTAACATAAAGGAAACATATCTAAGTCTAATGTTCAAAACAAGGAAAAACTAATCCACATCTGACCTGCATATAAGTGGCTTTTTAAGAGCAAATCACATGGTGTATATAGGTGTGGAGGAGAAGATAATCAGGATAAGAAATGCAGGTTAAAACCAAAGAAACAGATCCTTCTTAGGGTTTTGTAGTGCTATACATCATTGGTACTATCTGAGCACTCTATCTAACCTTACAATGTTTTCACTATATATTTGAAAAATACAGGCCTAATTGTGAAATTGTACTCACACATGGGCCCCCTTGGCTGGTATAAAGAAGTATTTCTCAAGAGGAGGAAAGGCCTGAAACAACAAGGTGGCAAATGTGCATTATATTGGACATTTGCATTCAGCTGAAACCAGAGGTTTGCTTTAATAATGCAGAGAGAGATGCCTGGTCTAGCACACGTGTCTGTCTGTGAATGTCACGTGTTTTAAAAATATGGAAGTTGCACAGGATATATGGTTTCTTCATTGTGGGTTTTTTTGCATTTTCGGTTGTGTACTATATATTCACATACAACTCTGCATTACAATCAAGCCTGTTTGATTACTTTCAATTTTTGCCATAAGATTTTGTCACTCTTGCTGAAAATTTTAAGACATTTTCCTCCAGACTCATTCTTTTTTTTCCCTCTCAGATTTATTTACTACCTTTAGAAGTAGAAAAGTCCAATTTCAATCATGTTAGAAATAGCTCATTTTAGACAAGTACGTGCTGCTCTGCTTACAAAACATATATGAGTGGAATATGCAATTACCACAACTCAGTTTCCTGCCACAGAAACATTTCAGCATTATAGCATTACAGAAATAGAATGACATGCATAATGAAAGATTTCAAGATTCACCCAAGGCATTTATTCTCTTCACCTTAATGTTCTCAGCAGTAGCAGAGTATCCATTAAAAGGTACGATGAATTATGGTTGCTTAGCAACCACGGGGAGCTTGTAACAGCACCAAAGAATGAAATGGCTGGTTGATAAAATGAATTTTCTCTGAGCATTAGCCTGTTGAAACTGCCTTTTCTTGTGGAACATAAAGTGCATTTATTTGTCTCATGCATTTTTTATTAGAAAATTATTTGAGTTCCAGAGACTTGAATCGTTTTGCTACAGGAGATATTTGATTTTAATGTGTTGTACTAAAATAAGTAATAAAAGACATTTTCTTCAAAGTAAAGACACCAAGGAAACCTAGGTAGTTCCTTTTGAAGTTGGGAATAAAATCTTATATAAGGTATGTCATTACTCATTTCCAATTAAGAATGATATTAGCTAGGACTTAAACTTCAATTTTACCTTTGAGGGAAAGTTTGAGACAGTTAGCCAATATGCAGTGACAAAAAGGTGAGGTTTGGAATTGATCTCATGGATTCATCATGAGTGAAGTAAGTTTTCTTCTCTCTTCCCAGACGGTATGGTAGTCATGTCTCAGAGAAGGTCAGAAGTGGTTGCACATTCATATCTAGCAATCTATTTCTACTAACATTACTTATTTCTGTGCTAAAACTGTGCTCGTCATAGGCTTCCATCCAACAGGGAGGAGTTGCTTCACTTTCCTCTGAGACACTCTGGGCATTCAACAGCAGTCAGAGTTGGATGAGCATTTTTGGCAGAAAAGGGTTTTGTTGGAAAATGCCCTAACAGTGAAACCAGAGTTGAGGCAAGGGGAAAGTATCAGTTGCATTTCATCTTTTTCTGCCAATATTTTCTCAGAATTGGGTCTGCATCGTCAAGACATGAGACAAGGGAGATCAAAAGAGACTGAGACCTGCCCATTCTAAAATATCCAGAACATCCAAAATGGATATACAAGACCAAATCTTGGGCTTTTATACAGCATTATTTAGATGATGAGCTTAACTTTTTGGTTTTGTACTCCGTAAGAATGCCCAAGTAATTAGTTATTATCAGTTAATAGTTTGGTCTTTCCTGTGAGACTAAAGACAATGTTATATTTGCTCTTACACAATTTAATAAAGGTCTTTCAAAAGGCTTCAGACTTATTTTACTGTTAAAAATAGTTCTGTTGACTCCAGTGTGAACACCTGAGTGACAAGAGACCATAACCCTGCTCCTGCATGGTGAATCAGTAGATTGTGGCCTGATGAGAGTGTCCTGAGCTCTCTGTGAGCCCTTGGTGCAAGCTGGACTTGCTGTTGACTTTTCTGGCAACCCAGAGGAAGTTGTGTGGGTGCAGATTGCATGGTGAGACTGGGTGGCAGCTGAGAGGAATATCTGGGAAGCCAGGGCTGTGGAGAAGACCTTTTTGTCTTAGAAATGTATCTCTAATTTTGGACTGAGGCTAGAGTAAGAAAGCAAATCTAAAAATCAGGATGAGATGACTCATTTATGTCTTACCTACCTGTCAGGAGAGAATCAGTGTGAGACAGCATTGAAAAAATTGAAGAGTCTTGCAGTGGAGATGCCTTGTCATGGAAATTTTCAACCTATATTTCTGTCTCCATATGGATTCTGGTGATGCTGCCGAGAGTACTGTGATCAACTTCTCTTGGGAAAGGATGGAACTATTGCAATTAACATGATAGCAAATGTTGGCAGCCTAACAAAAAACAGATTTTAGTTATGTTGACAACATGGCAACATTTTTTACAGAGCTTTTTTTACTGCAAATTAAATGCCCTAGGAGATATATAACTACAGACAGTGATAACCTTTTTGGACTAAAATATAATTCCACTCAAGTGAAAATGAAAGGAAACTGATATTAAGCAGTAAGATCTTGCCTCTTTAAAGTGCGTGCTAATAATCAAACATTAAAAATGAAACCCCGGTCATCTACAAAGGTGCAAATTAAAATTCCAGAGAGAGAGCTTGACTGATTTGTTTAACAAAGAGTTTAATACAGCAGAATCCCACTTGAACATAAAACTATTACACTCACAATAATCCTGTCTAGCTGTTGGGAGATCCAAATTAAAACTCTCACTGATATTTGCTTAAATCTCATAAATTGCACAGAATTAGAGCATATTGAAGTTGTGTATTTACTGTGATCTTACTGTCTAATAGGTTTTTAACAATTTAAAATGATGACTGAAAATAAGTATTTTCCCCTCAGATGATTCAAGTAGTGTATATTTTATTCCTGTATTCTAATTTAATACCCACTTGTTTATTAACTTACTAGTGTCAACATGACAAGGCTGTATTGAATGCAGACTAAATGTTCCATTTAAACAGATAATTTATTTTCTTATTAGTATTAAGGTGTTATGAGGAGATTATTCAGTTGAAGTTGGTGGATTAATACTACATCTCAAGGAGATATTTTCATGCTCATTTACTATGTTCCATTGTTTCCATTCATATGTATAGAAGAACAGATGTTTGTTTCTTTTCCACTTGTGATTCCAATGATTTAGTAGCAATATTACTTACTGTGTTCTGTTCCACTCCTCAGTACCCTCTGGAGGATTTAATTTATGGATTTTTTTTTTTTTTTGTATGAAAGTCTCAAAATTGTATGAACACATGAAATTCACAGCAGTTTAGAAAAGGAATTGCAGTCCTACTGAACATCTCAAATGACTGGCAAGTGTTACAAAATTAGAATTGGTGACCTCTTTTCTCCAGCCCAGCTGCAGTGACATATTCAAGTCTTTAAGGTCAGGTGGGCAAGTAGAGGTTTTAAATTTGTTCCTGTCAGTAAGATTCCCCACATTTTAGTTAGGACACGTTGCAGATACTGACTTAGGAAAAAAAAGATAATAAACTGGGAGTGATAAAGGTAAAATGTGATAAATTAGTAGCCTCAGATAGCCACTGCTTTTTCCAGGTTTTGATAGTATGATAAAACCAATCTTGGCATTCACAGTGCAGTCCTTCTTTTCTGAGACTGATCTAATAAAACAAGAATGTGCACACACCCACCTAAGAAGTAATCATTATTCATGCTTTGTGGAAAAAGGTAGAGTTCCAGGTCTGCAGTTCTTGCTCACAGCTACATTATATAAGGAATTATGTTAGTGTAATTTATGAAAATGTACAGTTGTGCCAGCTGGAGAACAGAGTCAATCCTGTCTGATGTTGCATATCAGCAAGAATTATTGAACAAGGAACTAACCACTGTTGCAGTAAAGCAGTGAGCAAAGTTAAAGGAGTAGAGAAGGCTTATTCTATGAAATGCCCAGACATAAATGGCACCAAAATAGAACTCAAAGTATACATTGGTGTGTGAATATATAGTTGTAAATGCAAAATTTGCTGTTCTATGGCTGTGGCCCTCTTCCAAAAGAACTTGTTATATCACAGCAACATGCCTAGTGCATTTTTTGCATGAATATAATAAAATCAGGATGAGATTTGACCAAATGCACTGCCATAACCACTGCATACATTTATGTGAAACCGTCAAACGTGAAGTATGTTGCATAAGAGCACTCTATTTCTTACAGCTTCTTGAATAAATAATGTACATAAGCCTCCTCAGAAACAAAGTCAATAGCAAGCTGTCTGGTTACATGTGCCTTTGTATGACTTCTGGTTAACTCAAAAGCCCTAAATATGAGATACAGAGCTCTGGAATATGGTGTGGGTTTGAGATGCTCTCTGGGGAACCTTTATCTGCATATAGGGTCTTTTTTAATATGTGACAGTTTTATGTCAAGGATAATGATCTTTATATAATAAGTAATCTAAATACAGTCAAACACATCATGAGTGAACATGGTTTATTTGGTAGAACTGTTTCATAGATCAAATTTTAGATATCTTTTTAGTGGCTACATTAAAAAGGATATTTTTGCTGTTTTCTGGCATGTAATATATCTGTCTCTTAAAGTGGAAGGCATGTCACTCTGGTTTTTCTGTTGACACATGCTGCAGTCTGTTGGGAGCGTGAAAGCCAAGAAAACCACCTTGTGATATTCTTCTCACTTTGCACAGACATGCCAAGATATGCTGCCTTGCTGCATTACCAACCAGAAAACATTGGCAAATTCTGGGCAGTGACCAGAGAGCCAGCTAATACATTCTTACTGTTCTCACTAGTAAATGAAGAATCTTTAGAATTTCTATTCAGTGCAGTTCTTGAAAACATATATGCTGATTCAGGGTCTTAATGCCTCCAGTTTCAGTCAAATACAACTTTCTACTATCATCTTTAGAATTGCTATTGAGGTTTATGCCAAGTCCTTTAAAATATTGGCTAAAAAGACTACCCTGTTTAGCCCCCAGAAGGAGACATATGGTAAAACAAAATCTCAAGCTTAGTTCAGAGTTTGTGTCAAAAACTGACATAATGGCAATCAGCAGAGGGGGAAAAGAAGGCAAAGGAACTGCCCGTGTCAGGTTTTGAAAAGCAGCTATTCCAAAATACAGAAAGTAGTTGTGTATGGCATGATGTCCATTTACCTAGGGAGATGGTTCATTTTCTTTTAAAATAGGACAGTATTTTAATTTTTCAGCTCAGTCTATATGTGTTGTGTGCACACAGTAACAATTTTTTTTCCTTAAGTTTCTTAGTTGCCCTAGCAGTTGAATGTGTCATTTCAGGTAGTTTGATGGACATTCAGCTACTAGGAAATGTAAATCATATTATTCATCAGTATTTATTCATGTACATGCAGAGTAGGAGAGTATCACAGTCAAATATGAATTTACAAGTTTAATAATTGATGTAAATTCTGCCTTCATACTGACATTACCGTCAACAATAATGTGTGTACGTATCTGAAAGGAGAGATGATTCCTTGGGTGTTAGTATAGAAGTTCAAGTAAAAATCTGTCATTTCCCGTTAATGATGGAAAAAATAATGAAGAGTTTTTAGTGTAAATATGAAGGAAGGAATATTTGTCTTTCATGTCTGATTTCCCAGCCCTGAACCTTCAGGTCTCCAAGCATATGCAATTGGCAAAGCTACCTTAGCTGAAAAATCACGTTAAGATCTTTTCAGAACAGGTGTCTGTCTTTACTGCCTACTGCACTAAGCACAGGATAGAGACATGATGTCTCTGGTGAACTGCTGAAGGATCCTTCAGAGACATTCTCAGGCTCCCACTGCATTTCTGTGCAATTTGCACAGTTCCTCTGACATGGTCACAATCCAAACTACAGACAGGTTAAAGTGAACAATGGAAGGAGAGATCAGATTGAGGACTTAATGACTGACAGAGAAGGCTACTACTGAGTCTTCTGGGTCATGATTCAAATCCCATAAAAATATTTGGAAAGGCTTGCAATGTTTCTGATGGACTTAGAGTTAGACCATTTTTATGCATAGAAGTTCTCTTATCTTGGTTTTTACTTTTGCTTGAGAAATTTCTGTCTGTTTCTCTGTCTGAAATGGGGGAAAAGATGTTTATCTGCATTACCAACACATAGTGTTTGGAGGGTGCAGTAAAATAGAGTGGTGGGATTCAAAATGTTGTATGCAAAAACTCTTTTGTACTTAAAAATCCTGCATTATAGATCCCTTGTACAAATAAATTATCTGCTTTACCTTTCTCATTGTGAAGTTAATGCATTTTCTTAACCTTATACCTGTTTGTTTTGTTAGAGAAAGCAGAAGCTGTTCTGTTTCTGTGTTCTTCCTCAATGCAGAATTTGAGTTGAAGGATTACATTTATTTTATCTGAGTATGGGAAAAAAACCACACCACCAAACAATACAGGTACTATAAAAAAACTCATAAATTTGTGTCAGTCTCTGCTTCCCAGGTCTTAATCGAGGATTTCTCATCTTCATTCATTGTCAGTTTTTCCAGAGCAGATTGAGATAAATGTCTTTTATCACCCAACAATTGCAGGTGCACATTCCACTTGGAGGAGGTGGTGGTAAGTGTTTGTATTAGATAGACAGAGTATAAAGGGCAAAAATTTTCCCCTATGGAGAGAATGGGCAATAAAAGCAGGCAAGAATTTATGCTGTGTCTTTGTGTATCTGTGCAACCTTGTGTCCTGATGTGTGCCTCTACACTTCTGTTCATGGTCCATCCCTACTTTCCTTAGGCTGAATGTGATATCCAGAGAACCCTCCTCAAGAGGTGTGCTGGGTGAGGACAGCATAACCAAAATCCTGCTGGTTACTGGCATGGTTCAAGAAGTGGGGCTACAGGTTTACAGTGGCAGCAGTAAGGAGCACATGGTGGTTAAAAAATGCCTGGGAAATGTGGAGATCCTTCAAACTGGTTCAGGAAGGAGCAGTATGGTGGTGGCTTGCAGGGGAGCACTCTGAGCAGCTGGAGGGATTTCCAAATTCCATCCTGTAATGCTCAGACTAATTCCTGATGCCAGGAGGTGTTGTCTTGTAGTGTCTTTTCACTTAGCTCTTCATATATATGTTTTCTGGAGGAAGTAAACAGAACTCTCAGATCTAGGGAAATCATTTGCACTTCATTAGTCCATAATTTTAGATTTTATCTTGATGGTAGCATTTCCCTGGACCCCAGAAAACTGCATTAAGCAGCATGCATCGGATGTGGCCCTTCTTTTATTTAGCTTTATTAAAATCCTGATAACACAAGTTTCACTTGGATGAGGATGGAGAGGCTTTTAGTGTCTTTGCTTCCTTTTAGTTTAACTGAAGAGTTTTCAACCTCAGTCCATAGCAGAATTTTTAGTTTGGCATGAGAATCATCTATTTATTGTCTTGCTTTCTGGAAGGCATTCGTGCAGTGAGCCAGATTGTTGTCTATTCTGACACTGGGTTTTTTCCTGGCATGAATAAAGATACTTTTGTGAAGATTTTATAACTTACACGGTGAGACCTGTACCCGTTCTTCAGTGCCTGTGTGTTTTTACAAGCCCACTAAACCATCCACTCCTGGCTGAAGGAGCAGTCCAGTAGCAGGAATTGAGAACAGCTAGAGACTCATTTGCAAAGACTGGACATGAGCAGAGTGTCAAGGGAAAAGTTTGTTTTGATAGAATTGTATCTGGATGTAGCAGCAGCACAGAGTTAGGCAAATTTTGGCTAGTGTTCCTGCCAGACAGAGACTGGTGTGATTTGCACTACTTTAATCATTCTAAAGGTAACCTGGCCAGCAAGTTACATGCCGTGTCTTGAATGGATGAAAATTCTCATTATGTGCTATTGAGCTTGTGTTGGCCACTAGTAGTTCTGTTCTGTGCCAATTTATGCTTATCAAGTATTAAAGTACTGCCTTGACTTGGGATAGTTCAAGGAGTCTTTGTGAGATGTAATTTCATAACCATGTAAAAGACCTGGGGTTTGTTCCAAAACATACACATCCAACTAGAACCAGCTAAACATTTTCTACTGGCATTTCTAATAGAAATCCTCTCATTTTTAGAAGTTTTTAAGGATATTTTCATGACTTTTTGAAGACTTCTGTGTTGGTTACTTAGTTGGTGATTTCTTTGTTAGCATGTGCAAGTGTTCATTTATACTTTTGGCATCCTTATTTTACCATTGGCCTGTGTGGAGGAAAAGCTTTTTAAAATATGCCAGTGAAATGTTAACTAAGAGTAAAATGATCATATTTTAAGGTTATATTTTCTGGTTCTCATGGAGTGCTTACTTGGGATGAAATTGTCAGTGGGATGTTTTAATTCTACCCATCCATGTTGGCTGGTCTGAGAGCTCCATTTTGTGTGAAATGGCATTTTTAATTTGCAATTAAAAAATCTCCCAACCTTCTGTAAGTTTGACTACATGCCCACCCCTCTCTTTCTGCATTCAGGGGAACCTGTCATCCTCCTCTGGGGGATTTCTTACAAATTAAAGAAAGGAAAATTGGCCTGTAGAGATTCCACTGTAAATACAGTAAGAGAAATTATCTTATAACATTAGTGCTGTTAACTATACTATTCAAAGCTATTCAGATCACCTTGTTCTTGTCTTTGCAGGCATTCTTATTTCCAAAGTACTTCTACCCCTAATGATACCTTAAGAGAGCCAGATTAGTTAGATAGAAGCACAACTCCTCCCATTTCAGACTGCAAACACAAAATTGAGCTTGTAAACATACAGACTTGGCCTGTTGAATATCTGGTTCTAAATGTTTCATGGCCCTTGTGCAATATACCCTTGTAATTGAATTACAGAGAGAGGATAACATGTTATTGTGTTGTCTTCTGTAGGGTTCATAATAATTCTTATCATGTATTTCCAGAAGACGTTATTTTATTTTATTCTTGGCATTACAGACAAGCCTTTAATGTATTTATTCTGGACGGGCTCCTTGTGTAAGAGCTACTTGCTTAAGCAAGGACTGTTCAAATGGGTAAGGACATATCACTTGGGGCTTATTTCTGACACTTAGGCACAATACTGTGCAAGAAGAAGAAAACAAAGTGGAAATACCTTTTCATGGAAACTCACAGCCATGGTGGCATTTGTGTCTGTCCAAGTGCTGTCTTTACTCACCCAGCACCTGGGTCGAAGGGGCAGCATGACCACCTGTGTCTCTCCCAGCCTGTCTTTGTCATCCTGTGCATGGTCCCAGAGGGAAAGACAGCAATGCCTGTGCCCTTCCAAATGACAGGGCTGTGATCCTGCCTTGTCCTGTGTGGTAGTGGGTCTTTCCATGCACCTCCCATGCTGTGTGGCCATGCAATGCTCATGGAAGGCAGCAACGAGAAACAGGGGGTGCCAGGCTTGCAACAGCCCCTTATGAACGAGGTCATACCTCCTTGGTGGTAGCCCAGGAGGGGACAGGTCAGGTACCCTGTTTAACACAGGGAGCCTTTAGCATGACTGCAGTAATGTTGCAGAGGAACCCATGAGACTGAGTGTTGGACTTAACGTGAAGTTTGCTGAATGCCATGAATAAATTGTTCAGTGTTCAATGGGTATTAATTAAAAGCATGTGTGAAAGTAAAAAATTTTGGAGTTGCATATTGATAGGTCTGAGCTGTAGTTAAGCTACTTAAGTACTAACTAGAAGTGTATGTGATACAGTAAAAGATTTGCATAACATAAACATTGTGAGTATCAAGTTGTGGCCCATATACTTCCTGTGATATTATCTTTGCTAATCTTAGGGCTTAGAGCTGCATGCCTGACAAGCTACTTATACATTATAATAAACTGTTATTATACAAGCACCCGTGCAGAGTAACCATAGTTACACACACAGTACCTTTCTTTTGGTTAAAGTAAACACCAGTATAATCATTGGGGTCAGTACTGGAGCTTAGTAGGTTAAGTTTGCTGCCAGCAGTGAATAAAAGGAATGTATCCAGCAGTTCAAAGTAAAATTCACTCACCCTTTTATGAAGATTGAAATATGCTATTACAGTATATCATTACAATGATTTGTTTTATTTTTGTCTTTGTGATATGATTACTTTGAGTCATCAACATTTTTGTTAGAGAACCTGAAAAAAAAATCTTTAGTACCAGCCTCATCATCTCAGTAGAGTAGCTTGACAGTCCATTCTAATGCATTTTAACCAACTTATAAATCATTTTCTGGAGGCTAATGATTTATTACTGCTGTAATGAACTTCAGAGGCATCAATACATTAGTATCCACTTTGAAAAAAAGCCATTGTCAAGTCCTATTGGAATGATGATCAGTTTACTATTGTTATTAATGACCCTGATCAACTCTTTGAATCTATGGAAAACCCTGTTAGATGACAGAGGTCTTCCATTTGGGCAAAAATCAATGCATATGTAAAATAAAATTATGTGACTTTCTGGACCTTTTATCAGTGCCTGTGTTCCCATTGTCTGCAAAGATTCAGAACTGCTTGTAATTTCACCCAAGCTGGGGTGGTCAGGAATTGGAATCCCTGGAAATACTTTATATTCAAAGTTAAGCCATGTCACAGTTCTAGGAGAGACTGCTTGTTGCTTATTTTCCCTAAACACATTCCAGGTGTAGATATGTGCTGGCTACTTAATAGACATGTGATGTTTCAAATGGAATTCTCATTGCTATATCCTGTATTTTATTTCTGTGATGGAAGGGGTCTGTAATACAGGGAAGTTATATGCTACAGACTGTATGTACCAAGTGCTGGTTCTCAGCTTTCTGAAGTACAGTGCTTTTTCCCTTTCTTTTTGAAATAGAAAATAGACCTCAGTGGCTTGACCAAAATAGTAATTATCATGTTAGGGGTTTTTTTCAATGTTCAGAGATGTCAGAAATTTGACCTTTGAGGCTTTTAAATCTGACCTTGTTGCTTCTTTCCATTCATTAAGCTACAACCTTTGCTCTCTTGTCATAAAAGATAAATGAAGATTCACACAATCTTTATTTAAGAGAAGATTTATTGTTTACATTAATGTAGATTAAGTAGGAGCAAACCAATTATTTATTGTGCCAATCATGTCTTCTTGAACTTTAAGTTAGTTATCACAGTTCTATAATTACCATTTCCAAATGCTCATTGCAAACTGAAAACATTAATAGATTTTGTAAATGTCTTTGAACATGTTATTTTGTATGAATAAGTGGAAGATTATAGCTAAACTCTCATGTAATGATCTAGAGAAAGAAATTAAATTTTTAAATTCAATAGACAAAATATAGTCTTCATACACATAACATTGTCTTAAAACTATTCTTTTGCTCAGTATCTCCTGCTCTGAAAGCAAAAAATTAAATTTTCTGTTGACAAAGAAGTACATTTGTTGACAAATTAAAAACTAGGGAAAAATTATCAACTTAAGAGTTGTTTGAATTCTTCTTTTTGCTTATATAGCTGTTGATGAAGACATGGATAAGCAAGACCATACAGGTGAGAATTTTAACACTGAGATAGAAACCTGGGTTTTGTTACTGAGTTTGGTTTCATTTTCAGTTTTGTGAATGTATCCATCTGAAAGGAATTCATTTGAAATTGCACATTTAATGCTAAATTATAACTAACACAATGGATTCACAAAGTGACAGGAAGAAAAGAGGCAAGAATACCCTCCAGCATGTGTGCTACCACATCCCCTGAGATCTGGCTGAATCCAGCACAAGTGTTTTTTCAGACGTCTCAAGGGAAGGGTATATTGCACTCCCAGGAGTGATCACCTCTCTCCTTGCTTCAGGCATGATAGTGCCAGAGGCAGACATGGTACTTCTGGAAATGTGGGGAGGATCTTGCTCTTCCACCATTCATGTGCACCAAGACCTGTGGCTGCTCACTTTAGCTGTGAAGCTCAGTGGTAACCAGATGATGGTTTCACTTCTGGCACCTAGTGTGTGCTGTAAGGTGTGAAATGTATGTGAAACACAATCTTCCAAAGAGGAAGGAAAATCAGCCTTGGACATAAAAGATTGTGAGAGTAGTGCTGCTTTTAAACAGAATTCTGGAGATGGGCACCAGTGGCAGCAGCTTGGAGTCCATTTTGCAGAATATTTTAGACTAACATTAAAGCTAAGCAAAACCTATACAACAGTGGAAATCAATGTGTAAATTTAAATGTGAGTTATGTTGGGGGATCATCCTGATATGTTGTAGCATAACAGATCATACATTTCTGATCCTGACTTTTTGAGGCCTTGGGAGCCAAAGTATAGTTTAGTTCCTTGATTCACATGCAGTTCAGTGAGGCTTTGCTTCTTAAGCATGTCAGATGAGATCAAGCTTTGCAAATGCTCACAAGTTAACTAGCCAGACCTGCCATCTCAGAGCTACATTGGAAAATAACCCAAAGCCGTGTGTCGTGTATCCACGCCTCTGAGAAGGACACATGGAGAGATTGTTCAGGTCAGCCTACACACTGCAACTTGGGAGGAACAAATTAGGTAACAGTGGGATAGCAATTAGGAATAGCTGCTTCATTCAGCAGTTTTAGAAGGCTAAGTAGCATGGCACTCATTTCACTGAACATCTGTTACATAAATTAAATAGTTTCCAGGAGTTATCACAGAAATTGAAAGCTGTGTTCTAATTCCAATTACTTTACTTTACTGTTATTCCTAGTGTAAGTGGGAGCGAAACTGTATAAAATTCTCTCTTTAAAATGTACACCTATATCATACCTGCTGAATTCTTTGTTAAAATCAAGATTTAATTTAGTTATTAAGCATTTATTAAACATTTTCCTTACATTTAGAATGGGATATAGTTGAATCATCTCTCATCTAGCTATTAGTATATATTTTGTTCTATTTTATAACTTTTTTAAAATATGCTCTTGTATTGATGATTTCCCTAATTTAATTAGTTTAATTACTGAAACATATTGATTTCTTCCATGAGAAAACACAGTAACTTTGTTGTTACAAGAACTGAATTCAGAGAATGTAGATTTAAAGTACTCATTCTAATTTTTTAAAAAATGCATTTATTTCTCTGTGTGGGAGGGCACTTTGCATTTCACCAATATGGTCAGGAAAACAAGATGTCCACATGATCGTGTGCAAATAACTCATTAAGATTGGTAATTCTAAATATATAAGAAACTATAGCCCTGGTTTATATCCAGTCAATGTCAAAAGAAAGAAAAAAATGCTAGTTTTTTCTGTCCCTGAATCAGAATCTCTGTGCTAAAAACCATCACAGAGTACTCTAAAGAACCATTTTCAGATGCAGAGTTACCTGGTTTCATCTTTTTTTACAGATTCTCAAAATTCCTTCCAGGGGAAGGGGAGATTTCCTGTTGTACTTTCTACAATATTAATTACAGCATCTGGATTTGCTAGAGGCAGTAACAGAAAGATGTCTCTTGTTAAATTGTTGACAGTAAAACCAGAATATTTTCTTTAAAGTCAGTAAAGATTTTCACAGTAGTTGCCAGCTTCAGTGGTCCAGTCAGACTTTAACGATTATCATAAGTGACAACCACTGAGTAAGTGTAGAAATTGAATATAACTCTGCAATAAAAGGATGCTCAGATGATTCAGAATTTTAATCTACATATTCTAAAATTTCAGTCTCAGAATGCTGCCATAATATTATTGTTAGCAAATAGCATGAAATGAGGTGTAAGGAAAAAAAGCATTAAAGCAAAATAATTAGGAAATGAGATAAAGTTGAAAAGCATGGCTTGTATGTGGGCACAACTACTCACCTATATTTCAGCTGGGGAAATGAAAATTATCCAATGAATTTTAACACCTTGTAGAGTTCTCGTTTGCCCTTTGAGCATGTTTATTTTTGCTAGTCCTGAAATTACAGAATTAATTTCAAGCTGAAAAATTTGAGCATCACATTGATATCATTCAAAAGTACTTCTAGTGTATTCAGTCTACCAACATTGTTTGCAAACATATCAAGATTAATCGGTTACAAATCTGCTATCTTTTTCTAAAATTAAGGGAAGCATTTTGGATGCAAGGACAGCTTGTCAAACTCCAGACTGCAACAGATACGGAGGATGTTAGGCCGCAGTGTTAGAAGGATGAAGGCACTACTTCTTTGTTTCTTTTCATAATGTTGTGGTTTTTTTCTTTTTGTTGTACTTCCTAACTAGCAGTGGTAATTACTAACATGCAAAATATTTTTCATTCAAACATAAGACTTAGCATCTGTTCTGTTAAACACTGCAAATTGTAGTTGTTTTTCAGAATATTATAATACCACTGATGCAGTATGATATAAAGTAACGCTTATCATTTCTCAGTACTTTAAAAACTAAATTATTTTAGCAATACTTTGAAGAGATAGTATTACTTGGGCATGAGCAGGGATTTGACTGTTTGTTTGTATATGTCAGCCCTCCTCTCTTTTTTTGTGCTGGAATGAGCTTGGTTTAGGTGGCAGAGGTTGGTTATTCAACTAGAAATTATTTAAGAATTCAGTTATTCAAATTATTTAAGAATTCTATTAGCAAAATAGAGCCTCATTTACTATCCTATGGTTTTGTTGACTCTACAGTGGTGGCAGGAGTAAAATTTAATACACTAAAATTTAATACACTGAAAAGATTAATTGGAGTTATTGAGGAGATCAAGTATTCTAGATATGATCATATCTGAACAATCTCTCTTAAAACCCCACACTTCTTATGGCTCAACTTTGAGAATAAAAGTGGTCTTTTCTGGTGTCATAAATGTCAACCATAAGATGTGCATGTGCACTGTGTAAAAACAGTTCAGAATTTTTAAAATAAATCTCTACATTCTCTACATTTAAATATATTTTTTAAAAGTTTGCAATATTTTTCCCTAAATATTTTAGACATTAGAACTAAAATTCTTAAAAATAAGCTTTCATAAAAGATTAGGAGTAATTAAATGCATGGGCTTGATTTTAAGGTTTCCATAATGGGACGTAGTTTTTACACAGTGCTACAGAAAGGCACTTTAGTATCCTTACTTTTCTCTAACATGTTTGTTTGGGGTTTTTTTGGTTTTTGTTGGGTTCTTTTTTGTACAGCTCTCCCTAAAATCCTGGAATGTAAATGTAATGCCAATGCATTACATGCATAACTCTTTTATAGTTAATGATCAAGGCTAACAGAAGCATCTAAGTATGTTTTTCTTTTATTCTCTTGTCTTCCCAAAAATTGAAACAAACAAGCCAAGACTTTCATTAGTAATATGGTTTTAAGTGTAGCAACAGATGTATAATTTGTTGAAATGCCTCTCAGTTGAATGCAGTATGTTTCCTTTACTCTTCAGAGAAGGGGGACACTTGTAAACTCATTCAATTGCTTATCTGTAAACACCACTGGGGACCCTGTTTTGGCCTTACATTCATGATGAGCACGTCTGCTTTTCTCAGATGAAGAGTTAGACACTTAAAATGACAATTTCACTTACTGTAAATTACACTGTACATATGTAGCCTGTCTGTCTGAAAATCATTGGGCATCTTGACTACCAGAAAGGGTATGTTGCATATTTAAAATAGGATAAGGGAGGTTAATTGAAGGAATTTAACCTCTCTAGTTGCATTACTCATATCCCACTCTTTCAAAATAAAATGTACAAAAAGGCCAATGTATATGCTGAAGTTGAATTTTTTCCATTTGTTTTTTTCTTTTTTTTTCCATATGCTTCTAATTTACTTATTCCACTAGTTGCTCATGCATCCTTCATCATTCCTTCGTTGGTTATTAGTTATTAGTATTCATTAGTCCCAAGATCTATGTACTAAACCTGGGAAGGTAATTATGAAAATTGCCCATGCAAATTGGGTAAAGGCACACATAAATTACCAGTTAGAGACTTAGCTAGTAGTCTGCTTGCATATTTACCCGAATTGCATTCATAATTGCAGCAATTATGTGAACAGTCGTGGATGCAGTTCTGCACACGTGGCAATTACGTTCTAAAATTTCTTCATGAAGTGACTAAAATCATTACTTTGCTGAGAAAAGTATGGGAAGATAAGGTAGTTACAAAACTCACGATTACTAGTACAGGATGACCCTGTTCTAGGTTATTAATGAAACTTGAAAGAGCTGTGCTAACACCATATGGAGTTACATACACACTGGTTGAATGGTGGACTGGTGTGAATAGCTCAGCTAATATGAAGGCAGCCAGTGGCATGAGAATAAGAAAAAAAACTGCAGATATGCCATTGTGTTATTTGGGATGTTCCTCTGTCATGTCATTTTAAGATTATGTGAATTCTAAGCTTTCTAATTGTTAATTGTTCTCCTCCATAGTATGTGAGTACTTGCCTGGCTGAGAGGCTTCCAGGGTTACCTTCTGGCAGTGTAAAAGTTTGGCACTTAGATCCCATCTTACAGTTGGGTTCATTTTCTCCAATCACACTAATCTGGATTGGACCTGTTAATACGTGGAAAATTAGAACCAAGGCCTCTGTCAACAGATCTGATTTATGGTCAGCAGAAGAATTTGGGGATTTCAGAACAAGCTTGGTGTGCTCACAAGCCTGGGATATGTAAGCTCTGTTTTGTGCTCTATGAATGTTATCAACTATCATCATGTTTCATTCCAGGTAACAAACAGTAGGTTAGATGGTCCAAACAGAAGTTAGAAGTATACTATGACTAGACCATCATCCAAGAAGGAGAGGAAAGGTGAAATGCATCCTAGAGGTCTTCAGATTTTCTTTAAAATGGGGCAACTATTCATCCAGACTAAAGCGTTTCAACACTTTGATGAGCTTGTGAGGCTACACTAGGAAAACACCAGGGCCATTTCTTTGAAATGTTGTCTTCTCTGTGGACACCACCACTCTGAACACAGAGCGGTTACAGCCTTCTCTAGCTTGAGAAATTCTTTCTAAAGCCCAACTTTGCAGGATCTAGGTAATCTATCATGTTATCATTGTATCCATCAATTTCTTCACCATGGAGTCATCATTTCCAAAGCTTGAAAGTTCTTGTATTTCAGGGTGGCTTTCTTTAATGTCCTGAGCTCATGTTCTATAAATTTCTTTATTCACTATTTTCTCCCTTGAAAATAGCAATTGGTTCCTTCCTAATTTTCACTATGAAAATTTTCTGTATTGTAGTGAGTTTCATACAAAACAGGTGGGGTTTTTTATTATTTTTTTCTACTGTTTGTTAGGATATGCAAAACAAGTATCATATCATAACACATTCTTACCAAACACTCCTCTATGCTTCCTTGGCATTCAGGGATGGAGTTAAATCACTGAATGTATATATTATCATCAAATATTGTTTTCCCAGGTGCTGGTTGCTGCTCAGCAGCCAGTTGAAGGTACAAATTTGTAAGATGAAGGGGAAAAAGGGGGTTTTCTCAGCCAAACCAAGGTTGCAGCTTTATTTTAAAGATTAATGGGACAATAAGAGTTTCATAATCAAAAATAATAGACTGAATGATGAGTTTAAAAAGAAATAAATTGAGATTACCCAAAGTATTTCTTTTCAAAAAGTTATGGGTTTTCCTTTATTCTCTAAAGTTGTTTTGATAAATTGATCAGGCTTCATTAAGTAAGACATCCACATTTAGGAATATCAAACAAAGAAAATAAAGATATATTTTTAATTAAAAATATGGTTCCCCAGATTATCTTCAGTTGCATGCCAATATAATGGACATTAAGCAAAATAAATTTACTAATTTTCATCTTTTGAGACTGCTGGATATCTGTTCATCTTCTACATAGTTGAAAATAAAATAATTGAGATTTTTTCCTGTTTCAGAATTATAATATTGGACTTGGCAAGATGCAGATGGATAATTACACTGGAGATGTTAAATAGGTTTTAGAGACAAAATTGTAAATAATACAATACAGAAGAATGATGGACTTATTAGCATATCATTAAATTGCCTTTTCCCTGAGAGCCAAGCATATTTTTCATAGCTTACAAAAAGTGTCTTGCCCAGCAGTAACACATGTGCTTAACATTTGCAAAACCCACAATATTTGACAATGGCATTAAGTTTATATTGCAGAGGAAATTATGACAATACAGTTACAAATATCAGTAAGTTTATCACTTGATAACAAGATCATATGTATGAAAACCAATCTTTTCTGACTTAAACATTTTGCAGACCTTTTGTTTCAACTTCCATTAGTTCTATCACTCATGCTGAGAATTTACAGATTTACAGAGCTGCAACATAGCAACAGAAAGATTTGTTAAAAGATTCTTTCACTAATGTAATCTAAACCATTCAACTCATTTTTATTAGTCTAATTTTTTAAAAAAAGATTTTGTACTCAATGAAAAGTGGGATATGGTGTGTTTTTTCAGAGCTATGGTATCAGCCAGAAAAGATATCTTTCTCAAGGAAAATGAACTTAGTCCAGAAACACAAAATGCACACACAAACCCTGGATGACTTTGGGTTTCAGGATAATGTGCAGTCATAATTCTGTGCAGTTTAGTACCAGGGTGGCAGGAAGTTACAGGAAAGTTTCTCTGGTTTAGTGCAACTGCTGCATATGGGAATGCAAGAGTGAGCACAGCACCATGGATCCTACTGAAATGGCTGGCAAAACAGTTTGCTTAGACAGAGGTGGAATTTATCAATGGGCCTTAAGGGCACTGACCTGACTCTTCCTTAATCCAGCCATGCCTAAAGTTACTCATGTCCAGACTTTGCTTAATGATTAACTCTGTAGAAGATTTTGTTGCAGTCTCAAGGCCTTTTTTAAGTCACAGCCCCAGGCAGGACCCTATGGGTCTGGGAAATAATTTCAAAGATATTCCACATCACAGTGCCCAAGAGGAAGAATATAGAAAATGGACTAGGTCTGCCTGACTTTGGGTTCAAAAATCCAGCTTCATACTCCATGGGAGGGGAAACAAGATCCAGTAAATGTTTGCACAGAACGGCAGGAAATCTCATAAACTTAATGATGGGGGTAGTGAGATGACTAGAGCACATAGAGGACTCTGGTTTTAGTCCTTTCTCTGCCCACTGTGTCACAGAAATTTTCATTTGAGGTTCCTTCTGCCCTATATCTCTGTTCAGTAGATGGCATTGAAAAGACAGCCACTTTCCCTTGCAAAAACATTTCAGTGAAGTAGCATATTTAGATTAAATATCATCAACAGTATTTTAAAAATTCCTTGTTCTAGTTGATGTGTTGCTCCTTTGGGAAGGAATTTCTTGTGACTGAGATGAGAGATTGGTTTAGATCATTTAGGGTTTTCTTGTAGAGGTAGGAGACACAAGACACCCCAGTATTGTACCAACCCAGAACAGAACAGACTGGAGTGGGATACCATGGAGCAGAAGCCAACAAAGGTTACAGCAACCTCACACTGGCAACTCTGTTGTTGTTGGTCAGTCACAAGAGCAGAATGCTGCAAAGGCAACAGCAGCTGCCTGCATCCCCTTTTACCTCCTGCCCTACTCCAAGCACACTGTCAACATTATTTCCAAAGATCTAGTTTGTATTCCTAGACTTAATCATTTCATGTCCCCTGGATGCCTCTATTTTTATTGTATAAAAGAAGGCAAGATAATATTGTGTCTCTCAGGCATCTTTCTGACTTCATTTCTTTTGATGAAAGGCTATTGATTCAGGTGTGTTTGAGTGAATCTGTGAATATACTGCTTACTCAGGAGTTCTTTAGCATCACTAAAATAAATGTGAAATGCATGATTGTTTTCCATATGTAAATAACTATTGAAATAGAAAATTGTTCGTTTGTTATTCGCAAAAACAAACAAAAACACACACACACACACACAAAAAAAAAAAAAGCCAAACAAACCAACAAAACCAGTTTAGTGATAATACTGTTATCAGGAGTTGTGTGGTAGAATATCTGCCTTGTACCTCCTAGATTCCATTTGTCTGCTGTCAACCTATACCTGCTGTTAAGCATTAGACACTTTAAAAAAGAGAAAAAGATAACACAAATTATTCACCATTAATTCTTTAAAATGAGTCCCTATTAAAAGCTTAATTGTTTGCTGAGAGGGTCCAAATTAGTGGACTTTGCAAGATCAAACAAAATTGAAGATATTTGTCCAAATTAAAATGGAAACATGCATCCAGAATATACCAAATGAACATGTATGCTCCTGTAATAATAATTTTATTATCTTCAGCTTCCAGGCCAGACTTTTAATTATGACCCTTTATATCAGTGAAAACCATGTATTCAGGATTAAAAACCTATTTCTTTAACTAGTCTAGTTAAAGACTGTGGTTTGATATATTCTATGCTACAACTTTTATAAAAACCAGAGAACACTTCTAATAACACTTTTCTAATTTCATGGTTCGGTGCACAGTCAGTAAAGATTTAAATAATTCAGAAAGAAAGCCTATTCTGTTTCTTTATTAGAAGTTTGAGTCAGGCAAATTCTTTGACATTTAATAGGTTTTTAACCCTTTTAATAACTTCTTATAATGAAATTTATTGGAAGTTGTTTTAAATAAAGGGTTATTATATTAGAGTGAATAGCAGTCGGTAGTTTTTTATGATTAGTTTTGAGACCTTGGCCCTGTGTGACTCAAAGGATATTAAAACATAAAGTAGAAAAGAATGTTAATAGTCACCAAATTAACTGTGTACCAAAAAATATAGAAACTGTATATGACTGCATTTTTGTCATTATGTGATCGTACTATAAAATTTTACAGTCAAATTTTGAGTATATAATAGCTTTAAAGGGGCTTAATATCACTTACAGAACCAGTACTATATAAAACAACCTGAAGTGGTTTAATTTTTAACAGAATGATTTTGGAAAGATTAGTGTAGTAGATTTAAAAGGAGTGGGGGGTTTTATTATTTTTCGTTTAGGGTTCTCTTTACATGTGAGGTTTCTGCTGTTTAATTTTAAGACTGTTTTCCTAATCAACAGAAATTTTGAATGATCCTTTTCAACTTATTCTAAAAATGCAGTGGGTGTAGTATATAAAATACTCCTGTGTATAGTACTAGAATATTCCCCAAATACCCACTTACTTTAAAACTTAGTCTTTCATTATACACTTAGCTGATACAGAAGAGAATTATAAAAGTGAGATGATTAAAACACACCTTCCCTCCCTCTGTTAGGTGGTGCTTTGAATTACTCCCTTTAAATGTGTTTTGAATGGTTCTCTGTGGTCATTTTGCAGTAACCTTGGCTCTCATAAAAAATCGTTCTTTGCACTTGTTCACTCATAGGCAACAAGACTTGGTTGCACAAATGACTTCTAGTTTAACTTAATGGAAACAAAGACTGGATAAATTGTGAATCTTTGGGTTTGATCATTCTGTTCACCACAGGACATACGTGCCAAGTACCAGTTTTAGTCCCTCTAATCAGTAAACCCAAACTTCCTGTCAGATTTCAGACCTCCACATATTTGGGTCACTTTTTTGTTTTTTCTCTGGTGTATAAATACAGATGTTCAAGTTATCTCAAGTTGTAAGCTCTCTCATAGAAGAGCATCACCATGATGGAAAACAACAGATGAAACTGCACGGTTTGCTTTTTGATTCTCTTAATCTAGGATTCTAATCATCAACATTCATTGAAAATCCATGAGGTACCACTGCTTGATCACCAGTATGAACTGAATGAAAGGTGTTTAAAATTGATATTTCAGTGGTTTTAGACACTCTTTTAAATTTGAACGTAGGGTTGTATAGAACTATAGAATATCCTGTGTTGGAAGAGACCCACAAGGATTATTTTGTCCAAGTACTGATCCTGCACAGAACATCCCCAAGAGTCACACCATTTGCCTGAGAGCATTGTCCAAACACTTTTTGAACTCTCAGGCTTGGTGCTCTGACCACTTCCCTGGGGAGCCTGTTCATCATTTGTATGATGAATGTTGCTTGCACTTTGTAGCACAAAAATCAAAAATAAATTATTAGGTCTTTTTGGGTTTTCAATTGCCTTGATCAAACATTGTATCATTTCCCAAGCACAATCCCTTCTCAGTGTGCCTATTCTGACAAACTTGGATGGCAACTTTAATGTTATCTTTTCTTCCGTCTTGAAACCTTCACTTACAGAATCAAGTGATTATGTAGGAATTAACTTTTTTTCCTCTCTTTTTTAATGAGCATCTCTGTGTCACTGGAAAACATCTTGCAGATGTGCATTGGCTTATGGTAGAAGACAATTAAAATGCCTGAAATAAAAGCAGTAACATTTCTAAGCAAATTTCACAGCTTTTCAGGAGGTTGGCACAACCAGTGCTAATACTGTATTTTAGTGTAGCATTATTTGGGAGCAGAGAAACATTCAGATTTAATATAGCACAGGTAGTAGCACAAGTTTCCTGGGAATATAAATGAGAATACTACTATTAACTGAGGCCCCTTCTGCCTACCAAAGAATGTCCAAGATACCTACATGATGACTCAGATGGGTCATGCCAGTGAAGAAAGAAGCACACTGTGGGTTATCTTCGTAGCTAACCCTTGAGATCCCCTGGGGTTTTCTCCTTTTTTTTTTTTTAATTAATTGATTGAACCATAGATTCATAGAGTCTGAAAAATTGTTACTCTCTGACTTGCCTTGACCACTCAGACAAGAAGCAAAGAACTGTCAGGCCCTTCTGCAGTGTCCATCAAAATATTCACAAGAGCATTCAACTTGTAGAAAACTAGGCAAAAATCATTGCAAGACCTGATGATGGTAACAGTAATAATGTCTGCAGTGCCTTGATATGAATTTTCTCAGAGTAGTGAGATATGTGAACTTTACTTGCTTCAGTGAGTAAGCCCTGTGTATTTCTCCTTATGTTTTAATGTTTTCACCTCCAGTGAATTATCCCTAGTGTTTCTTGCATGTACTTGGACCTGTTGTATTTACTTTGATCTGTTAAGGCAACCTGTCTTTCTTCTTTCATTTAGTGATAACATTTATTATAAATTAATCTAAATAGGGAGGGACAATTGGGACTTCTACAGCTTTTCAGAGAGATGTTGCCTAATTATATCTAGAAAAATAACGTGAATTATTTTGCTAACAGCACATTCCCTTTGAAACTTCCTGTCTAATGCTTCTCAGAAAAAATTATTTGCTTCTTAAAGCTACATTCTGGGATGTTACATTGCCAGAGTCCTGCAATTTGACTCTCTCTGTATCTTGCATGGGTTAACCAGCTTTTATCAAAAAGGCTGATAATTCAGTTTGGGATTTTTTATTGCTATGTACTACATTCTGTGAGAGATGGAGGATTCTATCTGAATGCTGTGTCAGATGAAAATATCTGTGTTTTGTGGGCTTCGGAGCACAATATTTCAAGAAATATGAAGGTTATTGGATATAGTCCAGAGGACAGCAGAAAGAATGATCAGAGGTGTAGAAAACCCAGTATACAAACAAAGTCTTTCAATCTTCAGGTTTAGTTGTTTAGTCTAAAGAAGAGAAAAAAATGAAAGGAAATTCATAATAGCCTTCTAGTGTGTACAACTTTTCTGTAAAGAAGGAGAAAAACATTCCTCATGTCCACTGGGAGCAAAGCAAAAAGTAGTAGGTTTAAATTACAGCAAAGGAGATTTAGGTGAGACATTATGGAAAAAAGCCCTTTCCACTGTAAGGATAGTTAAGCACAAGAATTGCCTAGGGAGGTTATGAAGAGGTTAGACAAACATATGTCAGAAATGATTTAGGTATAGCTAATCCTGCTGTGAGATAATGTTGGGCTAAATAACCTTTTGAGGTCCCTTCTAGCACTATTTTCTGTGATTCTGTGATTAGGATACTGTACTCACATTGTCCTGCAGTGAGATTTTTCTTTAGAGGGATGATATCACTGTATTCAGCACTGTATGCTTTGCTTTGTTTTTACTCTAAGCTGATGGGATGAACGATAGTATAACGTTTAAAGCTCTTTAGCCTTATTCTTAGTACCTCTGGAGTTTTGAGCAGGGCATTAGGAGCTCATCTTCAACCAGACAGCCCTGTTCTAGTTTTGCACTACCCATGTGCCAAAAAAGGGTTTTGGTACGCACCTTAGATTTAGGGACTTGTACTGTCTTTCAACTTGCAGTCAAACACTTATATGGCTGAATGCTCAGTTTCCGCTTATAAGAAAAATGCAAACAGAAAAAAAAATTGCCATGAAAAGAAATGAATCATAGCTTCCCCATTAGTAAAACCAAAATAAAACCAGGCACGTTCTAAAGCTGCATGTAACTCAAGTTGTGAAACATCCTGGAACTGACAGATGGAGAATGATATTAAAGTACCAGATATTATCATTATTACCTCATCACAGAGACTGTTGAAGACGTCAGTTTAAGACTGTCCTTATCCTCTGTAACACTCAAAACTCTTTAACTTTGTTCTTCCATTTGGCATCCTGCCATCCGTCAGGATTTCTGTTCGGCTTTGCGTTCGGCAGGAGTGGGCTCGCAGTGTTGCCTCTGCATACTGAATATGGCTCCAGCACAGCTACACAGCGGTGGGCTTTGTAAAACTCCATCTGGAGGAACAAGGAATATGAGGTTTCAGATTTTGAAGTCGTTTAGAAGAAGTTGGTCATACATTTTGACAGAGAGTGTGTCTGATTAGTGTTACTATTCTGCACAGATGAGGTTGTCACAGCATCTGCGGCAGGGAAATACCATTATGCCACAGCAGTGACCTGAGTGTATAGTTTTCATGGCTGAGTGTGTTCTTGAACCTACAGAGGAGATGGGACAGTTCTTGGTTTTATTGATCCTTTAGGAACATGAAAGTTCATGTTTTCCACAGTGTGATTTCCCAACTTTTTGCATTTACGTGAGTAGCTGCCCATGCTTACTTGAGGAATGAGCAGTTTCCACTTTCTTAGACAAGCACACTTTTTCAGCAGGTAGGAGCAGGATGGGAGAAGGCAGGCTCTGCAGTGCATGGTAAAGAGGTGAGCCAGAAGTCTCATCTGCAGATGTGAATCGTGTGTGGATCCTGAGTGCCGCAGCTCTGTGCGATGGACTTACACTGGCTTGTTCTCTGCAGGCAGGTCCCTTAGGTGGGGATTTCTGGCTTAGCATCTGAAAGAGAAAATTTACTGTTAAACAAGCTTATTTGCTGCTCACACCTGGTTTTCTGAAGGTAGCCTGGTATTCATCTGATTTAAAAATTCAGGAGAGAAGTCGAATTCCCATGAAAAGAAAAATAGTGGGGTTTTTTTACTCCACCACCTCATTTGCAGTCCTCAGAATTTCCCTAGTGAAGGGTTCTCTTGCAAATATACATACACATGTATTTTGTATGGGGATACATTCAGTACTGTTCAGTTGTTGTATTATCTGAAAACACAGCCTATGTTCAGTACTGGAGCTAAATTTGTATCACAGACTATTTAAAAATATATGTTGTTTAAAGAAGACAAACACAGGTTGTTCTGTATTATCTATCTGATATTTGAAGCCTTTAAAGGAGAGATCTTTGTGAATAATAGAAGAATCAGACAATCACAGAATGGGTCAGGTTGGAAGGGACCACAGTGGGTCATCTGGTCCAGGCTTCCTGCTAAGGCAAGGTCATCCCAGAGCACATGGCACAAGATTCCATCCAGATGGTTCTTGAATGTCTCCAGTGAGGGAGACTCCACAGTCTCTCTGGGCAATCTGTTCCAGTGCACAGTCACCCACTCATTCATACAATAAAGAAGTTTTTCCACATATTCAGGTAGAACTTCCTGTGCATCAGTTAAAGCAACTGTATCATATTTTATTTGAGGGAAAGTGAAATGGTAGCCTTTGCTCTGCTTTTAGAGATAGAGAATTTTGAAATTCATTCAAAATAGGAGTTTCATATAGTGGTTGTTACTTTTCTAGAGCTCATAAAATCATTAGGATGCCTACCCTTCCTAAAAAACAGTCAAGCTTTTCCAGCCTTTCCAGTTTATTCTGCACCATGAGATGCTGCCCCATGAAAGCCCAAGGGCTCAGTCCCTGCAGGGTGAAGGGAGGGCACACACCCACACAGAGTGCTGCAGACAGGGTGAAGGGAGGCCTTTGGGGTGGGTTCTTCCTCCCTGTGCCCAGCACACGAGGCAGTGTGTGGGTTCCCATCCCCTTACTGCTTGCCCCATGCTGGCCAAGAGGAGCTGGAGACCTCCCAGCACTGCTCCACTTTTCCCAGCTGCTGCCCAGCTCAAGAGCTGGATCCAGAGCAAAGCATCTGAGCAGCAGTTACAGCTTCATGGGCACAACTGACTTGATACAGTTGTCTGCTAGAGGCAGAGATAATGACAGCTTCCAAGGCTATTATGCTTGGCAAGGAGAGAGCTGATACTGGAGGGAAGGGACCAAGAAATCAGTAGTAATTTAAAAATATAAAAGTCTACCAAGATTCAAATTTCAGCCTTCAATTGACTTCATCCACTGTGCTCTCTGTGCTCATCTCCTCTGGTGCTTTAGTAGTCATTAAATGAAGTTGGAAAACAAGTTCGTATCAATAGCTCTTTTTTACCAAAAGATAATTAATTTCTAAAATAACGTAAATACAAGTATAATTGTGATGCCACATTGTCAGAAGCCAATTCAAATGCTTTTCAGAGACAACAAGTACATGTAAAGTGGTAAGTATGCCATAACTAATGGTATTATTAGTTTGATTTACTGCCAACAAATCACCTTTACAAAAATCAATCCCCAAGCTCATAGAATAAAATAAAACATCTCCCTAAAATTGATACATTTTTACACTGTCAATAATAAAAGAAAAGGTGAAGTTACAGGTTTATCTTTACTTTTTCCTGTGTGTTACTGGTTGAAAAGTATCTTACAGATTGCTGTGATATGTGGGAGTGTGTATATGAGCAAGAGATAGGTTACAGAAGTCATGAGCTATAAAAAGATTAAAAAAAATAAAATCTGAGTGATCTTTAGACAATTCAGATGGCATGTCTAACAAAGACTGTCAGTAGAATAAATGTGGCTATGTTAATATATTGAACCACTAACACGTGTCCTTATCATAATGGAACTTACACAATGGTATCTCCTGTCAGATTCTACTTTATACATACATGCATGTTTGTCTGATGCCCAGAAAGACAACTGTATCTATTTCATTTCAGCTCTGAATTGATACTTCCATTTTAAATCACCCACAGAACATCTTAGCTTAAATCTGAGCTTCTCTCTGGTACTCCTTGCTATTTGTCGTGTTTCTGTACGAGTATACTGAAAAGAGGTTACAGACAATCTGCTGAGGTCTGTGTGCATGGTGCATTTGACCTCTAGACAAGAAAGGAGTTTCATCCTCCAGTGCTTTTAATTCTTATCCTTGCAGAGACTGAATCTGTTGCTTGCATTCAAATAGTATGTCTCGTTAATGCTAAGAAGCAGTGACCCACATAGCACAATGGATGCAATTGTCAATCCTGCGATTTTTGAGCTTTCCATTCATATGTCTTAGCAGCAAATCGACTCAGAAATCATTTAATCAGTCTGTCAATGCATCCTTCTTGTCAATGGTTTGAATACTGAAAAGTCCAGTTTCTCATTGGGCAGCACCCAACAGCAGGTAAAATAGATTTGGACCTAATACTAGATATTCAGACTCTGAAAATTCCCAGCAGCTCCCAAATCATAACTCAAACCCACCAAAATCCTAAATTAAAAAAGCAGGATCTGGAAGTTATCTTGAATTTTGCAGATGTTCGTGTTCTGGTCTAGGTCTGAACTTCAGAGTGCAAAGCTATCCTTGTGTGTTAGCATTTCAGAAATACTCTACACACAGTTACAGAAAGCAGTGCCCTTTTGCTCCCCCCATGAAAAAAACTGAGCTTCCATTGCTTTTTTTTTTTTTTGCTATTTCCAAGGGCTGAGGCTAGAGCCTGAATTCTTTATAACAGTCAGTGTTATGCAAATGTCAATCATATCCTTACTATGTTTATTTTCAGTATTTACATGTTTATTTAAGTACTTGCCATTTCCTTTAAGCCTTACATAGCCAATCAGGCCAACGGAGGTCTAAAGGAACAGAACACTTTATTAGTGATATGCTTAATACAGTTTTTTTCCTCTTGTAGATGCAAGATTTACGGAATACAGAAGGAGCCCAGTATAGTTCCCATCCTCAGATGGCAACCATGAGGCCAAGGGTTCAACCTGCAGATATTAGGCAGCCAGGAATGATGCAGCACGGGCAGCTGACTACTATTAACCAGTCCCAGCTCAGTGCACAGCTTGGTTTGAATATGGGTGGAAACAGTGTTCCTCACAACTCGCCCTCTCCACCTGGAAGCAAATCTGCAACTCCTTCACCATCCAGTTCAGTCCATGAAGATGAAGGAGAAGATAGCTCTAAGGTAGGCTTAGATGCTAGGATTACTATGTAAATGGTGGATATTTTTAGGACCTGCTAAATGATTGATATGGCCACAGTTATTAAGGTGCTACTTTATACATGATTGGTGGTTCACTGAAGTGAATAAAGGGTTATGAATACAGAACTTACAATATCCAGACAATTCTTCAGGCAGCTTGAGTAAATGACATCATTCCTCTTCGTGAGAGCAAACTGGAATACTGTTAAACACTGAAAGGATAGTCATTCCTTCAGGACTTTAATAAAAGGGGTTGAGTTTTCTCACTTGCATAGCAGGGATGTTTGTTCCCAGTTAAAGATCAAGTTACTGCTATAAAAAGTATGAACAGTCTGTGCAATATGCTAGTCTCTGCTACTTGGTCACAGGATGAGTAAACAGAACATCATAGCAACCAGAACAGAGAGATCCTATGAACTTTAAAAACCTTACCTTGAAAATCTGGAAGACCCTGTATGCATTTATACTTTTGAGAGGTGCTGACACTTCATCATGACATGTTTAAGCTTCATTTTCATGTCAGTACAGGAATGAAGTGATAAGAGTAATTTACATAGTAAATTTCTTTAAAGGATAAATGTCAATCTGTATAGCAGGTTTTGCATGCAAAAATTTCCTAAATCTCCCCAAAATCCCGAAAACCTCCCAGAAATACACAAGTCTATTATCTTAATTTTGCAGACAGAAAAACTGAGACACGGGAAGACTGGGACTTTGTACTAAGTCATCCCTTAAAGCAGCAATATAGCATGTCAAAACTGAGAACCTCCTTAGCCCTGTTTGGTGGTCACTAGAAAATAGCCATCCTGTTAGAGCACTCCTGCAGTGCAGTGTGTGCCACATGCAGAGCAGTGTGTACCACAGCCATGTCTGGTGGGGAAAACTTGCAGACTTGCAGGGAATGTGAAGAAAACATATTGTGAGTCACTGAGGAGGTATAATCCAGTCAAGAAATGTAAGTCTGATTTGTTTTAACGTTATATTGTTTTTCATGCCTCAAGCTATAAAATAATCATGTAATTGGAGACATATGTTTTACTACATTTTGAATAAATTCTGATTCCAAAGTTTTATTTCAGGACATTGCCCTGATTTCACAAACTTTAAGTTTTAAAAATTACTGAATAATTCATACATTTTAAATGAGCACTTCCTTACTGAGGGAGACTTTAGAATACAGCTATGTAAAAATAATTCCAGGCAACTTTTACTTTTTCAGAATAATTTATTTGCTACTCCTGTTGCATTGTTAATATTTTTACATTGCTAGGACTGTGCAAGATGCTCTAAACTTCTGGAGAAAATATCCGTTCAAATAATTAGGATTTCCTTTCTACTTCTATCAAGTAGAAAGGAACTTGATTTGAGCAAGTACTTATTTAACCTATATCTTTAACGTCCTTTCTCACTGTAGCACTTTGTGCTGACAAAGTGTAGGGTTGTGGTTTCAAACAAGCAGTAGTAATCTGAAGCTAATGTTTTTAATAGAGAAATACAAAGAACTGCAGACTAAGTAAAACTTAGTCCTTTCTTTGTGAAAGCCAGTTTATATAGTGTTCAACTTTTAACAAGGATGTTACTTTGAAAAACTCTTTTTAAAATTTTCTCATGCTCAGTCTAAGCAGAAAAAGATTACAAATGGCACAATGCACGACACAAAATTAAATCCAGTGTGCTAAAGTAGATACATTGCCTTAAAATAGATCTATCATTTTACTGCTAAGAGAAAATTTTTAAAGGTTATTACATTTGGTTAATATTGACAGAGGGCTTAAATTCTTCTCCATCTAGTATGGTTTAAATAGTAAGCTTGATGGGGAGCAGATAATGCCATACATGTCTTCTGTGGGATTTCTTAGGGCTTCATGAAAACACCTGAGGCTGGCCACCAATGGAGATGGGCAATGAGCAGCATGGCTGATCCTATGCAATGTTTCCTCTGTAGTCCCCTCTGTAAAAGACAAGAGAGGTTGAATAACCAGCCTAAGGAGTTAAGTATGTTGTTGTACTTCAAGACTTAAAGCTCTCTGCTGTGTATCTTTGTGTCACATTGCTCTTCCTGGAAGCTGCCAGTGAGTGGATAAAAATACTCAAAATAAACCAGTTTTCTATGGAGACCTTTCTCCCCAGATACACCAGTATTACATTTTATCAGAGTTGATTTGGAGGAGCCTGTGAAAGTTCTCACTCTAGAAACCCTCTTCCCAATGAAAGAAGGCACTTGTTGGGGACAGGAACAGATAGACCAGCTGTTCTGTCTCTTATGAGAACATATATCTTTTGACTGAATATAACTTTGTGGAATTTGGATTTCTCCCTTAGATTTATAAACTACCATGCAGTTGTGTGGTATTTAATAGATCAGGGCCAGAGCCCATTAGCCAGTCCTTCAGTAGGAGTGCACATGTTGCATCATGGAATCACTGTTGGGAGTTTACTTCATGGAGTCTGAGATGTTCCTGCCATGAGCACTGCGAAAAAACCAAGTGTCCCTGAACTCACCATGTCATTAATAGCAATAGTGACATTCTCCCTGTTTAACCAGAGGGACAAGATGTTTGCCTGTGTACCCACACTGATCAAAAAGACAAAGTGCATTTCCAAATGGAAAATCACCTCAGTGTCAGATGACCTCCCTCAGTTTATACCAGCTGAAATGTGTGAAAGAGAAGCCACTGGTCTTTTCGTAGCATATTTGGTAAAGAGGTCCCTAGTAACTATACCTATTTCTATTTAGGGAAAAAATACAGAAATCTCAATATCCTGTCCATATTTACATGAATTTATAGAAAGAGCATGATAGAAGGTATAAAAAACTTTATGTACACATTTGGACCAAAAGTTTAATTGTTACCCTATGAACCACTGATTCCCATGCTTGAAGGAAATTACCATTTCAGCTGAATATATATATATATATTCCAAATTCCAGTACTGAGCTTTACAAACTGATGTAATTTTTCGTGTACTGAGCTTCTCAGATGTTCATTCTATGATAAATATTCAAATTGTTGTAAGTCTTATCCAACATATACAGAACTAATGGCAGCAGCTGCTAAATATTATTTGGCAGTACTCATTCTCATAAAGACTCTTTCATATAGGCTGTTCAGACTTCAACTGTCCTATATTTCCTTGCTCAGAGAAAGGAAAAGGAGCTGCATTATAGAGGGCTCAGTTTCCCTTCATGCTATTGCTCTAAAAGCAGACAGCTGAGGTTGCTTGACCATAAGATCAGTGACAACTGTAGCATAATTGTAAGGTTGGATATACATTCAGAGAGCTGCTAAGACCATGGAATTGTGAAATGTAGCCTCAGACTAAGGGTATTGTCTCTGCACGGGGTGCACATCACTAAGGCTCCTTAGTTCTTCTAAATCTCATATGTGGGGCTATCATTAGAAAAAGAAAAAAGGGAGAACTTAAAAATTAGTAGTTGTAAGTAACTATGAAAACATTCTAAACAAAGCGGCCACTTAGCATATGCCTTATTCTGACCACCTCAACATTGGAATATTGCATTTATATAATTCTTACCATATTTCACACTGTTGGATTGTTAAACATGTACTTCGTTATTGCCAAGCATAATTGTGAGCTGCTGGAAGCATTACTGGTTTGTAAATAAGTATTTCTTCACAGATAGATAACAGGGTTTTCTGCCATGTTCATTTGCATATCACTTACGACAGAAATTCAAATAATGTATTTTAGAGGGAAGATACGAAGAGGACTGCAAGTAGCAAGAATTAAATAACAGAAACACAATTACTAAAGAACTGCTGCAGCATATTCTCCGTATGTGGCAGAGGTTTTACAATATTTACTTTATATGATAGGAGTTATAAGTGGAATTCTGTGTTGTCTGTTCAGCCTATTATGCAGATGGTGCTTGATTAAAATCTATTTTAAACTACAGCGATTACTGCAAGATAGTGTGCATAAAACAGCTCTCCTAGCTCCATTAAAGGCTTTGGTACTATTGCAGTTTATTTTAAATATGCTTATAGACATTTTCCAGGTTCTCAAGGGACATTTAGATATCAACGATGTTCCTTGCTTGATAGTTTTAAATCCTACACTAGATATTCTTGTGATCTATTATCTGTGCAACATGGTTAATGTACACTTTTTTAAAGTGAAAGATTATTGCTTTCTTGTGATAAATAAGTTAAATACATCACCATAATTAAGCAATAAGCCATGACAGGAGGTGGATTACCATGAGCTAACTACACCTCCAGGGATTTTGAGGCACAAGTCTATGCCTAGCAGAATATATATGGTTTTTATTTTATTTTCCATCTGTCTCTGCTTTGGTGGTTAGAAGAGGAGTCTATGAAGCTGATAGACTGATGGGAGCATAAGGTAGGCCATCATCTCAGCCATTTGCAAGGTTATTAGTACTGGAATTCTGGTATTCTTTTTATTTCGTTATTTTCATATAAGACAAACAGAATTTCCCCTGTGAGTACTCCATTTTTAACAGTTTTTGAAGTCTCTTGATCATTAAGGTTGGAGAATAAGTTTTTAGAGCTGTTCACAGAACAGCTTACCAGAAGGCACTTACACAAGTTTCTGTAGTATATCACCTAGTTTAAGGGTAGTTGAAGTAATGCAGTATCCTAACCCACAGAGAACTTTTAAATCTCATTGGTTCAAAAACAAACTGAAAGGAGAAAAACGTTAGCAAATCACACAGGTAAAATTTTAACTATAGAACTAATTATTTCAAAGCCTTCTTGCCCATGGAGTTTGCACTGGACTTCTGAAAAGTTTAAACTAATGTCCTCAAATTAGAGCCCTAGTTAATTATACTTTGACTGCTAGTTTTGTGTACCCTGTAGCAAGAGACAAAAAGCCGGATAACTTAATAAAGGGTAGCACAATTTTGGTTTTCCATATTTTCCAAATGCTGACAATAGGCTGCATGTCTATTAAGTTTTTATTAAAGTTGCAACTATTGTAACATAATGCTCAGAAAACAAGAAACTTCATTTTCAAGTTGTGGTCATCACTTTGTTGCTGTTTTGAGTAAGCCACAGAGGTTCAGACTGTTCACTGTAGTCACTTAGGTTCTGCTGGATACCACATAGTGAGGCATACAGGAAAACTGAAGTTATTTTTCTCAGAATGAGGATTTCCAGCCATTTTCCTCATGCAGTTCCAATGATTTGAACACCTGTATCCTCCTATGCCACTTGATATGCATTATTAAAAAATAATAATAGAAGGAAGTGAAAGAAGTCATGCCTAGTAGATCCTTAGCCTAGAGCATACCATTTATGCTCTTGATCTTCTCTTCTCTTGAAAATGCTTATGATGCACAGTGCTTTGGTCATGCTGACAAAAGAAAAAAGCCTTTGAACCCACTTGTAAGATCACACACCATTTCTACAGTTACAGTAAATTAAGTGATCATATCAAGAAAAGCTACTTTGCCATGAAGCTCCAATGTGTTGAAGAATCAGGTTATTGTCCCTTTATGTGCTTGTAAGTCGCTGAATCCTAGAATCATTTAGCTTGGAAAAGACCTTTAAGATCATTGACTCTAATTGTTAACCTCACAATTCCAAGCTTGCCACTAAACCGTGTGCCCAGGAGCCACATCTACACATCTTTTAAATGTCGCCAGGTAGAATGACTCCACCACTTCCCTGGGCAGCCTGTTCCAATGCTTGACAATCTTTTTGGTGAAGATTTTTATTCCTAATATCCAATCTAAACTTCCCCAGGGGCAACTTGAGGCCATTTTTTCTCATTCCATGACGTGTAACTTGGGTCAAGAGACCAACACTCACCTTGATACAACCTTCTTTCAAGCAGTTGTAGAGAGTGATAAGGTCTCTCCTGAGCCTTCTTTTCTCCAGGCTAAACAACCCCTGTTTCCTCAGCTGCTCCTCACAAGACTTGAACTCCAGACCCTTCACCAGTTTCACTAGGAAAATGGGGTGCTTTGGTGTTACACAAAAGCTCATGTGCAGGTGGTGCATAAATAAGGCATATGAGTTTTCCTCCCTGTACCATTCCTCTTTCACTCTTTTCCTCAAACCATTTGCTTTTACATAGGCAGATATAAAAACTACTCAGCTAAATCCAGAGAGGTCAAAACTGATCCTTTAAAGGGCTCTAAACTTTATATACTGGTAAAGGTTTTTTTCTTTAGACTTTAATTAGAAGGTGTGTAGGGAAATGTCTGTAACTTGAATTGCATGGTTCACAACTAGATTTTCTTCAAAGTCCCTGGAAGATATACCACAAGCTGTAGAAGAAATTGATTTGAACAATAGTCTGGGGTCATTCTGGGGAAGGACGAGAACAAGCAAAAGGTAGAAATGACGATGTTCCTGCGGTCTGCAGGGGGTTCATGTTACTGAACTGATACTCAGGCTATAGAGAAACTAATTTCATTTGAATTTTTTCATTATTTTCTTGTTATAGCCACTAGCAATAAAACTTAGAAAAGGTGAAAAGATGACCAGAGATTACAGCAATTATATGAAAGAGAAATATAAAGTATTTAAGGGAAAAAATAGCATTATCTGAAATACTTACAGGGAATTTTATACATTTGACTAATGCAGATAGTGTCAACATTTGGATGATCAAAGATAACAACAGAAATTCCATTTCTGCATGCAAAATCCAAAGTTTTTGCATCACAGAGGCTATAACAGTGGTTGGAGTGAATTAAACTGGCTTTTTTTTATAGTACTTTCCTAATTGTATGTTACAGGTCAATGGTGGCGAGAAGAGACCTGCTTCAGATATAGGAAAGAAACCCAAAACTCCCAAAAAGAAGAAGAAGAAGGACCCAAATGAGCCACAGAAGCCTGTGTCTGCCTATGCATTATTCTTTCGAGACACTCAAGCAGCCATCAAGGGCCAAAACCCCAATGCTACTTTTGGTGAAGTCTCTAAAATTGTAGCTTCAATGTGGGACGGCTTAGGAGAAGAACAAAAACAGGTACAATATGTGCTGTAGCTCAGAGGCTTTGTTTCAGGAAAGTGTTATCAGGGTCATCTGAGCACTGTAGGCAGTTTCTTTTGTTAGCCAGAATGAAACTTGAATATGTGCCACCTCAGGAACATGATTTAAAGAGACTGAGATAAGGAGAGTATAGTTTTATTTCATCTGTATGAAACCACTAAAAGAGTTTACCTTGTTTTGGGATGTGGCACAAGTTTTAGGATTATATTTAGGAATGTTTTATGCTGGAGTCTGTGGGCCTAGGATTTTACAATGTCATTGCCCTGTATGTGAAACTGCCATGTAAGAAGACCTTGCTGCCAAATCTGTGCAGTGGGAGCTGGCTGAGCTCTCACTTGCAGATGTTTCCCTTCCCCATGATCCCATGATGCCAGAAGTGAAGCTGGGCTCACATTTGCTCCCAAACCACCTGGCTTTTATGAAAGAAGTTAATGATGTATTGACCCAAAGAGACCTAGGGTGGATGCTGGCAATGGGCAGCCTCTAGCATATATGTGGGCTGTGGAAATCACTTCCTAAGGTTCCTCTGGCATCCATGGAAAGAAAGGCTTGGTTCTGCAACGAGGCCAGCAGAGCTGGACCTGAAACTGCAGAAATCCTTCCAAGTCAGTCGAAGCTGTGTAAAAGTGGGCAACTCTGGAAGCTCATCACATTTAAGTGGTGACAGCTGGTAAATACCATTGATCCTCACTGTAGAATACCATTGCTCTTCTGTTGTTATTGGTTGCATTTTTACTAACTGCCAACAGAATGCATTGGATTGATAAAGGAAGGGGAACTTCAAGAAAGCAACAGATATGGAAGGAAAGGATGTGCTGGGTGAGAGTTTTATTGGTTACAGGAGATGTGGATTTGGGTTGATGTTAGCACAAAGAGTGGAAAAGTGCTGGGAATTAACTGCATCTCATTCATTCATACACTGTTATTACAAAATTACAGTTGAAAAACTAAGGATTAATGAGAATTTTTTAATGATATTTTGGTATGTAAAATTATTTGGGCTTGGGAAAAAAAAAAAAATAAGAAGGGGTACTTTGCTATAACTGGGTGGTGTAGGTACATTTAGATCCTTGTTAAGGATACCAGTGTAAAAAGAATCAAGATTTGGCACTCAATAACAAACTAAAAAAAAAAAACCACAGCTTTTGTTATCTAGTATCCACCAATGAATAAGGCCAGCATTTGGAAGGTTTAGCTGAAGGAAAAGTAACTTTCTGAGCACAGGGATCAGAAAAGTCACTTGGACTGGCACATGAGTTATTTTCTTGTGTTGTGTTTTTCTTTTCCCGTTTTTAATATGACCAGCAAAGGCCAGCCTAAAAGACTGTAAAATGCACATTTCCTTCAAGCTTGTCATGTGAGTACTACCACCAAAATATTAAAGCCCTTCCGTAGAAATGTGTAAGAAAAGTGCATGAAACCCTAAATTTCCAGCTTTAACTTCAATTTCCTATTCATGGTTGAGAGCAAAATTTGAATAAGTCCTATGCTGTAAGAACAGAACAAAATTTATTTTCCTTATCTCGGTTGTTGTTAAGTTGAAATACAGATGAATGATGTGTTATGGAATCCATATGACACATGCATGTAAAAATGGCTGTAACTGTTTTTTTAAGCCAATTCTTTAAAGAGTTTGGGTTAGCATATCTTTGTTTCTTTTTTACTCATTTTGCCTATTCATTATCATCTATTAAGCACATTTTTAAAATTCCAGGCCCAAGCCCTTTCTAATCTAACACTGTACTAAAATAATAAAAGATAGTCCCCATGAAAAAAAAAAAAAAAAGAGAATGGCAATCCTATTTTCTAGAATAAATTTAAACTCATTTTTTATTCCATTAAGGATCTAATAGTACAAAGTAATGGTTACAAGACATCTTAACTGACTAGATAGTCTGTATTTTAAAGGCCTAATTTTTCAGATCCAGAGCATTAGTAACTGCTCTGAAACTGCTATGAAACCTATGTCTCTGCTAGGAAAATTGGACTCTAAAAATACAAATGATTAATGTAGCATTTGGTATTTGGCATTGAAAAAGATTCAGAAATTCAAAAATAGCGAAATAAAGAAACAATAACATCATTAGAGGACTACTTTATTGATGAATTACGCTTGCTGAAAAGGATTCAATTATCATAAAGCTTCTGGCTTATGTTTTGGAAGCTAATGCTTATTCTGGAATTTAAATAGAAATATGTTTCCAAATTATGTTTCCTGAATTGGAACTCCTTTTACTATTTAAATAGTAAATATAAATGAATCAGAAAGTAGAACATAATGCAGTTACTGAGAAAGAAGAATAGCCTTATGTTTTCTTGAAAGAATAGCCTCATGTTTTCATGAAATCTTCTTTGTTCCTATGATCTGGGCCAATTTTTCTGAAATGCATAGAATTCTTGTTTATTCTTGAAGATTGACCACAGAATAAATAAAAGTGTAGAAACTCAGTACAATAATGACCTAAGGGCAGTATATGTATGTCCAAGACTTTGCAACAAAATTTTGATAACCTGGCATATTACACTGTAGCTTGAAAAGCTTTGTGCAATTACCACATATGTTTTTCAAACTGTGAAGAACTAGGAAAATGTTGTTTGAGAAAATAGGATTTGAATGACAAAAAAGGAAATGGTGTTATGAACTAGCTGATGGTGGGTGCCTTACTGAAGTTAGGGGAGGGTTATGCTTAAAATGGATTGCACTCTGATACTCTTACCATGAGAATAATGCAATTTATTAGACTAAAGCAGATACCAGTTCACTTCCCTCTTATTTTACCATATGAAGACACTTGAATTTTTGAATCATATGTTCCCATTAATTTCTGTGTGTAGAAGGCCCTTTTGCAAACAATGCTGGTGTATTCCTGTATTTTGTTTGTCCAAGTCTGTCTACACAGAGTCTAGAAGTTAAAGGGAGTTTAGTGGTCATGGTGGACTTTGTCATGGACTTCTCAAATTCTGGATGGAGTACAATAATTATACATGATCAGATGCAGGTGCTGTGCATTTTCCTTCATTTTTCACTGTAAATGCTTTCTAAAATTGTTCATATTAATAAATCTGTGAATGGTAGGCAGCTGTAGCGGTAGTATGTTGAGGTTCATCCTCCTCAGTGCTGTGGCCATAGCACTGGCATTTTTTTTTTTTTAGTGAAATTTCCAGTTCCTCTCCTATGATCACAAATACTGTTTTCTCCTTAGTACTATATTTCTGTGCTTCCCATTTCTATAGCTTATCTATGTACATCTTTGCCCTTTGCACACTTTTTTACTGCAAAGGGGAGATAAACAGCCCCTAGGAAATAGGAATCAGCATGCTAAATGGTTGAGTCGCTGGCTTTCAGACAGAACACTGGTTTAAACTGGGTAAAAAGGCTATTTAGGTCATTTTCTGTCCTTAGATGAAAAAAGAAAGTAATTTTAAATCAGTACCAGATGTGCCGGTACTAAATGAACCTTAAGTTTCTAATTGGAGCCCTAGTAAAGCTGTAATAGATGTGGCAAATTACAAACAAAATGTTCTTGTTTACTTTAGTGTAACTTTAAAACTTCAGCCAAAGACCTTAATAAATGTTCTGTTACTCTAAAAATGGAATTGAATGTCTATTCAACATTCAACAAAATTAATCTCTGGTGTAACGTCAGTGACTTAACTGGAATTCTAGTAGGAATTAATTTGGCCTCCTATGAACAGCTCAGTGTGCATACTTGTGTGTGTGTATGTATGTGTTCCTGTGTGTTTGCTTCAACGTTGTGCTGGTCCTGCAGCTGGGAGAAGGAGGGATTCACCTCAGGCACCCAAAACTTAGCAATCAGAAGAAGCAGGTGAAACAACTGTTTGAGTGCTGTGACAGATGCTTTCTTTCAGGCTGCATAATTCATAGACAGTAATATTAGCTACAACAGTTCAGCTCAATAGCAACACCTCATTATTTTATCCCTCAGTATTTATTCCTATGGTTGACGCCTCATGAAATTACTGTTAATGTGTTTATATAAGGGCAGATCTGACACAAGTGGGAAGAATTTAATTTCCCACTCATTCTTTCCTGCTGATGTGTCCTCTTCCCCTGGTAGAAGTGGCAAGTGTAAATAGTTAATTTGCTTCAATTATGAGCCTGTCCTGCTAAATTAGAAGCAGCAGGAATATGAAGAGCCAGAATTATACATACGAGGCAGCTGACAAATCCTCCGAGCTCACAAAATCAAATCATTTACTCCTCATTGGTGCTCAAAGACCTACTAGATAAAACCTGCAGTTTATCCTTTAACATCTGATGGAACCTGGATTGTATGTTACCAATACTTACGTAAAACTAAGTCCCTGTGCATTAGTGTCAATGTTTGTGACGATTTTACCATTTTCACTATATCCCACAAGCTTTCAGAGGTTTTTATTTTGTCTCTAAAAGTAACCCAGACTGATTTGGGCATGAAAAAATAAAAAAGTGTGTATTATAAATTTCTCTTTTGACCACAGGGATGTTTTAGACACAGCAGCACATTATCCACAGCTGGGATGAACCAGGCAGATCAGGAAGGGGTTTACAAGTAATGCTGGCCAACACCTCACATCTCCCACAGCTTCTCTCATGATGTGAGACACCACAAGTGAGATCAAAGCAGATCCAAGATCAGTGTTTCAAGAGGTCTTGACTCTGCCTGTCCTCTGGGATCACCCAGCCTAGATCCTCCCTCCCAGGGTGTAACGGTGCCCTATCCCCTGACATGACAAATGAGATCATCCATCCCATGGCTGGAAGAGCCAGTATGTCCCCATTGCATTGCCATGTATGTGGGGGGCCTGGTGTCAGGATGTCAGACAGTTCAGGGGACTGGCTGCTGAAACAGCTTCAGAAGATGTGCAGACCATGAGGTCAAAGTAGTCAATAGCATTTTTAAAACAAATTTTCAATTTCTTCCCTTATATATGCTGATATGCTCAAACAGACATTTGTTTATCTATCTCTTATTCTCCCTTTAAAAACCCTTACTTGCTCCGTGCTAATGAAGCAATCTCCAAGGAGTAACTAACACACTTGTAAGAGGATGGGAATGTACCTCCAGTTCGGTAGATAAACAACCACAGAAGGTTTAGCTTTGTTTGATTTTTGTAAATGAGAATAGGAAGAGAAAGCACATCTGTGTATGCACACTGCCAAAGTGAATTATAGGCAAAATGGATTCTGGAACAGGCACAACACAACCTTACATCTCTCCTCTCAGCTACCTGCACCAGCAATGGTGCTTTCACTGGTGTTGCATCTTAGGTGTGTTTGGGAGATGCGCTGTTTTTCTTCACAAATTTCTATATTGAAATTACATCTCTACTCTTTGAAGGTCTAGACTGGGGTGTCAAGATTTCAAAACAACTGATCCTCATTTGGTTTATTCTCCAAATACACCTGGTCTATTCTCCTCCCTTCCTCTGAAGGCATCTGGGCTTAATGAGTTGGAACACAAATGGGCCAATAATAGACACACACTAAACTCAGATACAGCTCGTGTCTTTGTGCCTATACATAAATTTACATCTTCAGGTTCTTCTATAAACCTGGCTTCTACATGGCCAGTCCTTGAACCCCTTAACTTCTACTGACCTCAGAGGGGAGAAGTATCAGGCCCTCTGGAAGCACTCTAGAAGAAATTGAAAATTTGTTTTAAAAATGCTATTGACCACTTTGACCTCATGGTCTGCACATCTTCTGAAGTCATAGGGAACATCAGACAACCCCTGCTCAGGGTGGATTTCTAACATCCATTTGCAGCACACAACAAACACAGCTCTTAGAGAAATATTGCACAAGGCCCCTGAGTTATGAAATGTTGACTTTACCTCCACTTCACCTTCTTATTGTACTTGGAAGCAGCTGGGCCAAAAGGACCCTGGATTTCAAATACTGCTGTAGCAATGTGCATAAATAATAGCCTTAATTTTCAGCTTATTCTTCTTCCTCAGCTTTTGGCCATACATCTGACTTCAATAGGAACATGACTTCTATGTCATTTGCACATAAAACTGGATTTAGGCCCAATTATTATACCTCCATTCAGGCTCACATCCTTATTATTTTAAAAAGAGTACCAGCAGGTAGAAATAATCACCAGATAAGCCTCAACTTTCATCCAACATGCTTCTGATAAAGTGTAAAGTCCTGCTCCTGTAAGCTGAAAGCATCAAGACTATGAGGTCAGATTTAGGCCTGGCACAAATGGCTACAATTTCCAGTGTTCTCCATAGAGTCTCATTGTTTGTTCTAGAGCTGGATTTGGCCTGTGATCTTTCCCCGACATGCCAGAAAGACAGAATTCTTTCCCCTAAGCCTCTAATATGTCATCAGTATTTTTTCCATGCTCTGCAGTCAAAGAGACTACTGAGCCATATAGCTAGCCCTGGGCCTCTTTGTTACTGTATGTACTTAGATTAAAAATCAAATGGTAACATATTTCAATGTCCATTAAGCAATTCTGAGGATGTTTTTTTTCTGACTGCTGTGGGAATATCTTTCTCCATATTTCAGATGAGTGTGTGCAGCTCTAGGTGCCTTTGCTGCAAAATCAGGAGATTAAAACTAGAGATATGTCTCCCACTAGGAAAAAATTACAAGTTTTCTCTATGAGCCGACATATTTAGGGCCAGGAATGACAATCTGAATGTGGAATTTAATTCTGGATTGGAGCCTACTGTATTTTATCAGATGACATTCCTGTAACTGTAGTCCGTGAAAATGACACTCCCATGGGATATAACACTGCAGAGACCAAGAATACAAAATCAGTCTTGTTGCTTTTCAATTTACTATTTTTGCATACACTGTTTTGCGGGGTTTCTGGAACACTTCCACCCAAACAGATGTGGGCACCTTTACATCATTTTAAAAAGACAAATAAACTTGCTTGCAAGTCTCAGCTCTAAGGAGATCTCCACAAGATAAACAGAAAACTTCCCTTTCTTTGTCATCCTCATACCATCTATTTAGGTAAAGCCAGGGAAGTAACATGGTTCATCCCAATTGGCTTTGTCAGCTAGAAGGCACAGAGCTTTTGCAGACTTCCATGAAGCACAAATTCTGAAAGTCTCTTTTTCTCCAAAAATTATGAGTCAGTTTAGTTCACTGTCTCCAAGTCTAGTATCATCTCTAGTAACAAAGGGGACTGTAGTCGCAAGCAATAGTTTTCCATTTAGCACCTGATAGTCAAAACTGGATGTGGTTGCAGACATTTGAGTGCCAGTTTTGGCTCTTGTGATGACTGGGAGAAGGGAGATCTGTTCCCCTCAGGCAATAAGGGTGCAAGCCACAAGTGACAGGGTAGTAATCCCACTGCCTAGTGCGTTATGATATGTTGATAATCCTCCACAAGCAAGTTGAGAAGAAGTTCATTGTGAAAAAACAGCTACCCAGAACAAAAACCTGGCTTAAGACATTACAGGTATATTTCAACTATGTGTATATATATATGTATCAGTAGTGAACTTCATATTATAGAATACATAGAAAAGCACAGGAGACATAAAGCCTGCCTCAAGGAATTTATGATCCAAAAAGACAAGAGCTAAACAGCAGTTAAAATACATAAAGTAAAACATGACCAGAATTTGGCAGCATAAGGCAAAAATGCTTAAGTTCTTCTGTGGTTTTAATTTGGTGAATCTAGTATTTGTGAGTGGTAGTCCTATAACTTGCCACCCCTCTCTCTCCAAGTGGAATTGTGGTGCATTCAGTTTAGGGATGTGCATCACTGCTGATGAGAAGAGTTCAGTCCTTGCTGCAGGCTGCAGTAGCTCTGGTAGCCCACATGCATGGTCAGCCCAGGAAACCTGAGCCAAAGGTTGCTGGTGCAATGGCCTGGGGGCTGGCACCAGTCTGTGAGAGCCCAGGGCATTCGTTTTCCCTGGTGGACTAATTCAAATTCTCTCTTATGTACTTATATGCACAGAGTAGGGTTTTGTGCTCGCTCCTTTTTACGTTTTACTGTACAGTGCAAGGGAACTTGAAGCTGCCTTGGAAGTGCAATTAAACAAGGACCTGTGTACTATGCTGTCTACACTTGCATGTTTGGAAGAAAATAATGCCAGCAAGTTCCACTTAGAGACAAATGTATGCAGTCTTGGTGTTTTGGGGTTTCTATAATATGCTGAAGAGAAAAAGAATAAATTAAACTGACCTACCCTGCATATACAAAAATATGTCTTTTTCTGCCAACATTAATTTTTCCACAACTGGGATAATATAGAAAATAAAATACTGTGTAAGGACACAAATATGCTGCTGAATCAGAATGGGCCTTTGCTGCCTGAGTGACAATCAGTTGACGTTCAATTATCATGTTAATTGAATTAAAGCAAAGTGGAAATTGCCTAATTCTGTAACTATATGTTCCTGTCAAGTTTCTTATTTAATAATTGTTGCTTGCTTGACAGAGGACAGGAAAATGACCTTATAGGCGATTTCTGAGATGCTATAAATAAAATTAAATGTTCCCACTATACAATATAGATAAGCAACAGGACAGAACTTTGCTTTATGATACAGAAAAAAATGTTAATTGTGTTATTGGATATGATGTGTTTTATAATTTGGCACTGTCTTAGGCATGAAGCTCAAAATACCTTCAGCTATTATCTAGAGCACACTTGAATGATGACACAAGCCTTTTTCCTCCCCAAAAGCGCTGCAAGGATGCAAGTCTTACACTTACAACAACACAAAACTATTTAAGCCTGAGGGCTAAAAAATTTTCACAGCTGCAGAAAAAAAAATTTAAAAAGAGTTTGAGAGGAGCAGCTGACTTGTTCATACCTGCTTGAAGTACTGCTGAAAATGCTGAAGACACTCCTCACTTGCCCTGCCTTTATAAGCCCCCAGTATAAGTCCAGTCCAGCACAAAGCCAATAAATTGGTTCCACTGCCAGGGCCACATTCATTTGCCTTCAGAGAAAAATATGAATAGCCAGACCTTTTCGCTTTTTATGTTACCAAGTGTTTACTCCCTAGACAGGCAGAACTTATCCTAATTTTTAGTCTAGGCCATGACCGACCAATTTCCAAAACTAGCAGGAGGATCATCAGCCTACTTGCATGCTAACCTAAGCAGTGGGCACCTTCAGAAGGACATAGACAGTGAGAACTCAACCTGTTGTTCTCAGAGAAAACACCAGTGCTTTTCCAGAGACAAACTGGGGTGAGCTGATCACCTTCCAGACAAGCCAGCCTGCAGGGGCCATTCTTGCCAATGCAAAAATCAAAGCAGGCTGGGGTCATCTAAAACTTTTTCCCACCCAGTCAGGACTTTTTTACTATGATGACCTCCTGTTAAATCATTAAACTTTATAGTGCCAGGGGAGACATGGTGTTCATGTGATTATTATTCGTTCACCAAAAGATTGAAGAGAAGAGGTCAAGGCAGCGTGTACACTGAACATGGGAGATGTGTAGGTAGGACATAATTAAGTAACAGGGGTCTGATGATGTTTCTGTGAAGTAGTGATGTTTTAGATGGAGATTTGCAGAATTGTTGTTAGCTTCGCATTATTGAGTTAACCTTGTGCAATATGACTATTTGCAGGAAAAGTCAGGTCCCAGAGGTCTCTTTCAATTATGCTGTGACTGTAAGAGCGCAGCAGGAGTGTCTATTTTTTATATTTGTGTAATGCAAAATAAAACCCAATGTGAAAGCAGTGGATACATGATCTTTTGAAGAACATTATTCTGTGTAAAATTCTTTGTTCAGCTCTGGTTTTCAAGTTGGCTATTAGAGTGATGCAGAGCCATTGCAATATACAAAGCAGTATAACTTAGTCTTTGTTCTGTAGGTCAAGCTGAATGCATTCTAGCAGCTAGGAACAGACTGCTGACTAATTTTTTGTTTTCAAAACAAATAGCAATTCTCCTAATAATCACAAATGATCACAACTTAAGAAGCAAATTGCTACCTTTTTATTTTTATTTGCAGAACAATAGGAGATCAACAAACACTATATATTTATCTTAATCTGGAGAAATTACAAGGATGCAGAGATACAGTTGCACAGCTAAAACCAATCTTTTTCCCTTTCTGTCTTTATATTTACAATTTTAGAAGCCTAAGACTTCTCTGTTTCCATTATGATCTTTTGCTTCCCTGGGAAGCAGAATCTTTAATCTTTTTAGTCAGCCTCTCAGTTTTGCCAGCCTGTACCTGAGGTTTGTTCTGCGTCTGAAAACAAAGCATTGGTGAAACAAAAAATTGTTTCATGAGTACATTCTTTATAAGAACTGTTGTACTGGATCCTTCCAGCCTGACATTACCACTCTCCCTTTGTAGTCTGCAACTGCATTGTCCTCTGTGTGTACACTCTGTGCTGCCAGGTCCTCTCCATTACGGGACTGCTGGTTTTACTGAAGCATTGGAAGATCAAAAGAGAACACTTTAAAGTTTCATAAAGTTTATCTTTCTGGGGAGGAGACATTCATGTGTGCTTTTAGCTGTGAAATTCAGAAGAACACCCCAAAACTGTCCCCCTAAATAGCTTTGCCTATTTGAATCAATAGCCCAGTTAACCAGGCAGTGAGGAATGGGAGGGGGAAGGTGGGCAGTCTTTACTTTCCTCACGGAGGCTTTCCACAGGTGCCCAGGTTGTGCATTTGGCAGGAGAAGTGAACAACAGAGACACAAAGCTGCAGTTTGATTTTGTTCAATATTATGAACCCCAAATGCCCGTCCACATGTGGATTAACCTCTGGCACGTGACTTAAAATCATGAAACATAAAAATTAAAAAGCAAATTTTCTTTTCCTTTATTTTTCTGCCTCACTTTTAAACCTTTAGAGTTTTTATTAACTTTTCCTTTCAACAAGAAAGATGAGGAGTCAGCCCTGCTTAGTTACATGAAGCCCAGATGTATGCATGACTCCTAAATCTACCCCTTCAGGAAAAGACCCAAAACATGCAGTAGTGAGAAACTCATGACAATATTTGCAAACAGAAATGTTGCGTTGTTCCTAAATCTGTCACTGACATGGCCAACAGCAAGTCATTAGCTAGGCTTCATGGGTCAGAAGCTGGTTCTCCTCATGAGAGCTTTCAATTCTAAATACCTACACATGCTTTTCTAACATCATGTTACTGTAGTGCTATGAGGTCCTGCCTAACCCTACAGATAATCTTCAATCTTGAAATCTGGGCAAAATTGAAGTGATTCTCCAAGGTCTTTAATCTATTATGAGATTGTGCACATGCCACATTTAAAATAATTTGGTGGGTTGAGAGAAATGTGCAGAAATAGATCCATGCCTTTGAGAAGTTAATTAGACCGATATGGGATCAAGACTGGAATAATGACTAACATTTATTATCCTTAGCAGCTCCATGGGCTTCTTTGACTGCCCCCAACAGTTCACCCAGGGAAGAGACAAATTCTCTTGGCTAATCTGTGGTGCTGTCATCTCCTCCTTCATTTAGCTCAAACATGTTTCTTCAAATTCTCGTCTTCCCCAGAGGGTTTTAACTGGTCCCACAAGTGGAAGCCAGTGGGGAGGATCACACCAACCTTCCCCCATCCCCAAAGGTCCCATTTGAAACTACATCCCACACTTCACTTTGGGCAATTAAACCTGAGATGCTATGAGGGATATTGTTTTTTCAGTACTGCTGGTTAGTAAAATGGTGTTTCACAGTTGGAACAATATTTTCTTTAAAGTATTTGATGTTTATTATTTCACTCCTTAAGCAATATGAGGAGGAAAGGCTGTTTACTTAGAAAGACATTATGAAAATGCATGAGACACACCAGTGATATATAAAAACAAAACCAGATTCATTTACCAATGTGCCACTCTTTGTTTTTAGGTATACAAAAAGAAAACTGAAGCTGCCAAGAAGGAGTATCTGAAGCAGTTAGCTGCCTACAGAGCAAGCCTTGTATCCAAGGTAACACATAATATATATACATACACACATATACATAGTGACATATTGCAAACCATTTTCAGCTGAGCACCACAGTATTTAGTGCAAATAGCCCTGTTTATTATCACCTTAAACTTGCATTTAAGTTGCAAATGCTCAATAAACACAGTCATCTGTCCACACAAAGGTGTCTTTTCCCTCCTGGTCATCAAGACAGCACTTCAGTTTGGGAGTAGCATGCCAGTTCAACAGGGGAAGGAGGTAGTGGTTAACAGGCCTCCATATAACAAACATGCCAGGCTGCCACTGTGCTACTGTAAGGAAAAAAAATATATATATATGTATATATATCACGCACACAATGCCTGGGTTTGGTTTTGTGGGGTTTTTTTAGTGCTGCTTTTTACCCTGCAATTACAAAACAGAAATAGTCAAGTTCAGACGATACTGCAGATTTTCATAAGAAATGTGAATTTCCATTTTATGTCCAGCAAGCATTTTATGTGAGCACAGCATAGGTCACTCTAAGACAGTGGTGGAACGTTCTTGACTGGAACATACCAAATAAATAGCCAGTAGCAATTTTCTAAATAGATTTATTCAAACATTCTTAGTGCCCATAATTTTGCAGTAGACTCTTTAGAATTTGTAATAGACTTTTAAATATGCAGAAGAATGTGAAATTACTGTACTGAGTCAATGTGAAAAAACCATTGAGCAGTTTTAAAACTCATACCAGTTAGAACCACTTGTTTTGGGTCTATCAAAACAATTTTAGATATATTTTGTTTTTACTTATATAAAATCAATTTTAGAGGTAAAGAGCACAGTATGAAGGACTGGCATTTAGAACAGGAGAAGAACTTCTTGGTTAGTTTCAAAGTATTTCTGGGGCCCTGCACAAAATACTACTCTGTATACTATATTAATTTTTCAGGGGGTTTGCTATATGATTAGCTGTGCAAGGACTTTTCATGCATGTTTCTGCATTATCTCTGTATTTGGTCAGTGTTTGTTCTGAGTTTAAAAGTCTGAAATATGGGTGTCACCTAAGTCATTTTTGGCGGTTGTGTCCTGTAACTTTCCATTTTTTAGGTGCCATTATAAATACTCCTGCATTTAGTTAAATTAATTTACAGTATACCTTTCATTTCTGTATTAGGACTGTTTGGTTGGTTCCAGAAACAACCATTGCCTTCAGAAACAGTACCATGTGAACACAAGCAAATCTTTTTGAAATAGCTTTCTTATTGGCAAAAGATAGGTCTAAAAAGCTCAAAATATTCCAAGTTTTAACCCAGCTTTTCACTTGAGAAGATAACTTGGCTATCATTATTTAGCACATCATGGACTATTTATGTAACAATCTATGTGGTTTAATTTTGAAATGCACAATATAAAAAAGGGATTTTTTTTTTAAAGATAAGTATATCATGGCATTTTCTGAAGTTCATTTTTTAGAAATAAATTTGGAAGACTGTTGATCAGTTTACTGCATGAATCCATTTGTGCACATATTCAAATTTGTTGTTAGTCAGAAAAGCACTGAAGCATTTTCTTAACTTTTAAGCAATTATTTAAATTCTGCCCATAATGCAATGTTTTCCTCTAGTGTGGAAAGTATAAAAATATAAACTTAATGAAGCTGAGTACTGATTGCTTATTCCCATGAACACACTCAATGAATCTAACAGAGCTGGCATGTAACTAAAGCAAGTCCATTTTGGAATAAGGATGTAAAATAACCATTTGTAATATAATATCAGTATATTCTACATTATCATTATTAAATATTTATATGGCACCAGAAGAGTTGTAGTTCCTTAGACAAGCCTGTAAGCATGAGAAAATATATATAATACATTAATTAAGACTATTTGGAGTCAATGTGGTCTTTTATGCCCATGTTGTTTCATTACCATCCATAAAAACTACTTTTAGACAGTATTATTAAGATTCCAAGACTTCATTATCAAAGGTTTAGACGTGCCAAAAGTAACACAGTTTTTCCAAAAATTCTTTATTACCATATTAATAATTTGCTCACATATATATTTTATACTTTGTACCTCACTCTGTGGTATCTCACACTTATAATCAGGTGTTCACCCTGGATCCTCCTGAGTTATATTTACTGCATATGTTCTAACCTTGCTGCTTTATAGAATTTTCTGTGCTGCTCATCCCAACAGTGCTTTGGTGTAAAATTCTCACTAACACTTGGGAGCAGGAAGTTTATATTTTCCATAATTTCAAACACAAATCATTCTGAAATCAGGTTCTCAGTGATTTTGTGTGTTCTCCTTGGAAGATCTTTTTTCAAAGTATTTGAACAATATTAAGCCCTTCATGTTCATAGTAGAGGCCAAATGACTTCAAGGCAGCAGCTATGAGATGCTCAGTTGTGCTTCATATCTCCTCAAGACATGCTTTTGTTATCCAGATGTTATCCCATTATCAAAATTTCTTTCATATCCCCTCCTAGAGGTCTCTGTCTGCAGGAAGAGCAGGCACAAATAGGCAAGGGTTCTGCTCTGGTCACCTCTGCCCAGCTCAGCAGGTGCCTTACCCCTCCCAGAGCAGCTGCTTTTCCTGTTTCCTACCTTTCTGACACTGATTGTGCTAGTTTTTCCATTAAGTATTACTGGTTTTTAAACTAGTGAGCATACAAGAGTCTTTGTGCATGTTTTTCTGCATTTATTTGAAAGTCTTCTCTTTTTTGAAAAGCAAGGACTGGACATATGCCATGTTCTACCTCAGTGGTCCAGACATGGAACTGAATTCATGGCACCCATCTTGGCCATTTGAGAGTCCAGAATAGTCAAAGTAGAAGGTTACAGAGAAACAGGGTAGAACTCCTATTGCCAGGACACTTCCTAGCCTCTGCCTGACAGCAGAATAATGAAATTCACACACACTGCTGTTCATCCCAAGCTCTGGGGTGGAAGTGGAGCATCTGGTGGAGAGTGGCCTTCTCCATGACACTCAGCTCCATGCCCCGTTTCTTCTCCCCCTCCCCTCCCCTCCCCTCCCCTCCCCTGCCCCTCCCCTCCCTGTTCATTGTTTGGAAAGCTGAGCAGTTCTGTTTGGAGTTTGGCACACACTCACACACACAGAGGTCACACACAGCCATAGTGTGCATCATATCAGACTGTGTTATTTGACAAAATCATGGCTGAAAAGAGTGGAAGTGTCACCAGCAACTCTGGTAATAGGATTGCCAGCCCATCTCTAGTACACTTTTAAATGTTTTCATGATGTCTTTATAAGACATGTATGGCTACCAGTAAATAATGTAAACCTATGATTGTATAAATATGTCAGTGTGCATTAATTACCATTCATTTATATTTCCTGCATTTTCTCCTTTTTTTTATACTGGTTGAAATTAATGGGTGTGTTGTTGAGTTTGTTCATGTGTGTAGGAATTGATAGGTAAAGTAAAAACACATAACAAAGCATTATATCTTCTGCTATGCAGATTGCCATATTGCTTATAGTACTGACTAAGCCTTTGCATTGTAAACAAGTGTCTTTATATTTGCCCTTAGTTGCAACTTTTAGTACTATTCAGGTCCAGAAATGCAGTCTCTGGTATCTGGTAATTTGTACAGCATTACATAAAATGCTGTGAATTGCAATTTTACTTTTTTTCATAAAACAAGCACTTTTTCTAGCCTAACCAGCCTTTTTTTTCCAGCTGACATTAGAGTTTTTGCTGCATCTTTCAAATATATATATTTAATACAGATATATATGAGTAAATATTAAATACTTTCATATATTGCATATGTTCATCTATGAATATTTATAAAACAATATATGCATGTTATGTATTCAACATGCATAATATATTTATGGGCATATAAGTGATACATATATGTATGTTAATTATAGCAGTACAAATGTATCTGTTTCAATAGTACGAGAAAGATTTCTCTTCCCTGTTTTATTCTTTTAGACCAGATGAATCTTTAATTCTCTCTGTATAGTGACATAATTTCAAGTTTCATGAAGATATGTATTAGTGACTATGGCTGAAGCTGAAACCTCTCAGCAAGAGGAATATTATTCAAATTCAAAATATTCAAGCATAGTTCAAAACTTGGATGTTGTATCTAAGTCAAAGTGGTGTCCTCACTTGACTTTGAAGTGAGCACATAGGACATTTTTCAGTTTTGTGGACAGTGCAAATCCTTTGGACATGTAAAACTGCTTCTTGAAACATGTGGCAGACTTAGCTTTTCTGAGTCCATCATCTTGCAATTGTAGTTCATAAGAAAACTAAAGGTCACATCTGTAAGACTGACATTGCCTTAATGCCATTAGCACAGTAATTTGCAACCAGAGTTCTGGGGACCCAAAGTATCTGTTACACTGCCTCTGTTGTAATAAAAATGATCAGCCTAAGGTATTCAAGTCTCTTAAAAATGCAGTGGACACCAAAAATCAAAAATACATCAAAACATTTGACCTACTTGTAAAGAGCAATATGGAGACCATGATTAAAAAAGCAAATCAACAAAACAAATAAACAAGCAAACAAAACCCCAAGTAATAACAAAAACAGCAACAACAAAAACAAAATCCAAAAATAACCCCAAACTAAAATGCTAAAATTGGTATTAGTTTCCAATTTTATATATGCATGTGGTGAGACCACTTGCCTAACATATAAAAAAGCAAAAAAGATATATTAGGTCTCCCTGATCATTCATTTCCTAACTCCTAAATAAATGTGTGTGTGCAGGTGTGCTTTCTCCACAAATTGTTTTCTGTAACTGCATAACTTCATAGTGGCCAAGCTTCAGATTTAGGGGGACACTGTATCCTGGCACACTCCTTCCTGAAATAAACAGCTGCTGGGGTTTAGGACATTTCTTTGGGGAATAAAATTCTTAATATCTCTTGACAAGGGTTAGTGACTGAACTGTCTTGTCTCCTTGGTCAGTGCTTTAACAAGCTGGCTATTGCATGCAAGGAAGCAGCATCCCCTCTGCTGCTGGCAAAGAGGCACCTGCTTCTGAGAACAGCTTTCCCTACATTATATCTAGCCCTAGTCCATGCAGGTGTATTTTGGAATTTCATAAGCCAGTTAGGTTGTTCTCAGTAAAAGCATAAGAGAAAGAATAAATATAAAATACAGTTGTCTTTGATGCATGGGGTTTTTTTTTGGTTTTTGTAGCTATTTAAGTGCTACAAGGCATATGGCAATATTTCCCTTAAAGCAATAACAAAACAATCCCAGAATGATGACATACACGTACATGTTTTACTTTTTTCCATTAGAATCACTAGATGGAAAAACTATAATGAAAAGCTTCCAAAGCAGGCACTTCATGCTTCTGTGATACCTCATTCTTTCATTATTTCTGGAGTTATTTTGATGTAGTCAAAATTTTTCAAAGCATTGTAAATTAAATCCTTTATGTGCAAATATGTGATGTTATCAGAGTATCTGCTAAGTAAAGGTGTATTTATAAAACAGTTGTCTAATCTCATCATAACACAAGTCCAAACTTTTTTTTTTTGTCTAGCAAGGAAACCAATGATCTACTGCAGCTGAAAATAAAGAGCAAACTATTTAAGTTAGTGCCATGAATTTGATTTGAGGCTAAGTCATGTGACACTTTACATTCAGCAGTGCAAAACCTGAGAGATGCTCTCACATAATTTCTGCCAAAAAGTGGCAGAAATGTCTTGATCTTGATAGAAGCTGGATTTTGATTTGAAGAGGAACTGTGTTTTTGAAGTGAGTTAATAAAACTAGATTTCACTATTAGCCTAGTGCTTCCATTTGGGAAATTAAAACACTTGTATCAAATTAAAGTTGCATATCCTTTATCACATGTACCCAGGTTACATTCATAAAACGTCCATTTTTACTTACATATCCTAAATGAATCCATGACAATCCCCCGTAGATGATGACAAAATGTATATTTAGATTTGAAGATGTTCTTCTGAGCCACCTTGACTAATTATAGATGACAACCCATGGCTTACTCCTTTGTTTCTGAAACATCAAGAATGTGTCAAAAAGCTTTCTGAACTCTCTGGGGTCCCAGATGTTGTTATTGCATTAGGTGACTGGAATTAACAAAATAGGAATCGTCATTTGCTAAGAGCCTCTTGTGACTTAGGTAGGAAGGCAGCTGCAGTGCAAATATGCAGATGAGTTATCTACTGGGGTGGATAGAGTTAAATCAAAGGAATCTCTATAGGAGTTAAAGAGCTAAGCAGAAAGAGAAAGCAGTGCTAGAGAGAAGTCATTCTCTCATAAACATCTTCACAGGGATATTAATAAAATGGCTGAGCCCCATTCAGGCTAGAAAAAGGGATTCTTCTCAAGGACAGGCTTGGGGTTGGAAGTGACCTAAAATGTCAAAAACATTACAAACAGACAGGATTATGTGAACACAGAAAAGCTGAGAAAAGGAATAAACAATTCAAGATGCTCCTTCCACCAAAGACACAGCAAAGACAGCAGATGCAAACTTAAGCTTAGGTAAGCTTTGTAGGAGCTGCATAAATATGAGCCAATTTCCTTCTATCTGCCTCTTTAATGTCACAGTACTGAGGATAACTCATTTTTAAGCTGAGTCAGGCCTGCCTAAGTTTGATCACAGCCTGCACAGCCTGGACCATCCTGGTGCCAGCTGACATAATCGCTGCTGTTTCCTGAACGTAACCTTCATTCTGGTCACAGAGCCCAAAAGTTGTTGAATTCCTCAGCATGGCTCAAGGACAGACACCAGTCAGTAAGTGTGAGCATGGCACCATCATGGAAGGGAGCAGTGTGGCAACTATGTAGGTTTATGATACATATTCATGTAAAACCTGAATTAGATTTAGCTCTTTCCAGGCTCTGAAATACTCACATAGTACATGTTCTGGTCTGTAGAGAGAGGATGCCAGACCTCCATTTCTCATTTAAAGAGAAACACCTGTTTCTCATTTAAAATAGAACTATGTTACACTATTATGGCTTTGTAATAAAACAAAACAAACTTCTGAATTTGGAATATGCTGTGTTTGCCCACAAGTAAAGCTGCTTGCCTGCACTCTTTGTTTGCATATTGGCCACAAGGCTCTCTTTGCCCTTGAGGAGGTCTCCCAGCATATATTTAAAGGACACATAAGCATCTAGTAGGACCAAGAACATTTACTGAATGTTCCAAATATATTTTCTGAATATTTCACTACAAAGGAGGGCTTAATTGGTGTTATTAATAAAGAAGTGTTTTGATAATATCTCATCTGTAAACAACTGAAATTATATTGCTCCAACTGAAAGGCTTTGATCATTAATTTTTTGAAATCAATAGAACAAGAAAGAAAAACCCTTTTTCTCTGTAAATAGAACATCTCTGGTTTCTTTGAGACAACACTGACTTTTTAGTTTTACATTGCAAGAAGCAATATTATTTGAGCACTGCTTACTAGAATGAAATTATTGTAAAAATCTATTTAATTCCCACATATTATTCTATAGTAGATAAGAATTCTGAATATGAAGCATGTATAAATTATGTAAATTGAAGATGTCCATATACATCATGTGTGAATATATCTATGTAGTCCTACTTGCTGGCAACATTTCTAACAAAAAATTGCATTAACATGTTAACAAAGGAAATAAGTATAGGCACTTGTAGATTCTAGGTATACTTCTTATGGGTTCAGAGGTCAAAAGTAGTGATCATCAATTTAGAATGATTCTCAGCCTCTGTTAGTCAGATCCTAGCTGGTTTTCATGCAAAATGAAATGGACATCCAGACATTAATACTTAAGTGACAGTAACACTGTTGGGCTGTGATCCAAATTCTGTTTGAATTAATAATAGATTTTCCTTTAAATTCAGTAGTCTAAGGATCAGGCCCTTAGGGTACTGCCTTGTTAAAACATGTCCTTGCTTTACTTTCAACCACATGGATGTTTATATTCCAACAGAAATGGGATTAGAATCTCCAACAGTAGCCAGAAGGCAGACACAATTTGGAAAGAGAATCAATACCCATGTGTAGGTTTCAAGAGCTGTTTGGTTACACAGATACATAGGTGAGAGTTTGAAGTGTGAGCTTTCAAAATGTTTCAAAGTTTTCAAATTATATCCCAAAGGGAGCCGTGGAGATGCCAAAATGGCATCATCTAGGCTGTTTTTTCTGTAACAGAGCTAGATTGAACAAAATGTCTTTAACAAAAATAATTTCTCAACCACAGAAGTGAGTTGGATGGGATGAGGGAAATCCCAATGTCACTTGCCTCTAAGAACAGGCACACTCCCTGTGCCTGGCTGCAGTGTGGTAAGAATGAGCACTGGTCCTAGGGCAGTTCCCTTCAGAAAAGAAGCACAACCAAGTGAGCAATGCTTAACTCCTTATTCCTAATTTAATTCTTTAGTTTGGCAATAGAGCATAAGGAGTTTTGGAACACAGTAGGGGAACAGAGGTGCATGGGAAAGCTCTCTTTGCACTAAAATTAAAAGGAAAGTCATGGGTTTGGTGAAAATCAGGGGGAAGAGCTTGAATCAGCACTTTCCAAACTTTTTTGCAAAATTATCAACCCTTAATGCTTTCTCTTAAGAACAGCACTCATCTGTATCATCACACACTTCCTTGAAAATATTATACAAATAAAATAATTTTGTGGACCAAAGGTCATGCACCACCAGTAATCTTAGTTAATATAATTATATTTGTTATCATCAGAATTAAAGTAGTACTTATTTTGTTCCTTCCCTTTTCCTATGCCTCTTCTACTTTCACTAACTTGGGATTGCAAAATGTTCCTCCTTTTTTTTCTTCATGTTTCAGTAAAACAGCAGATTCTTTGGGGGGAGGGGGTGGGAAGTGGATTTGTGTTGTGCCTAAAGGGCAGTCATACTTTCTCTGTACGGTTCCATTGCCTTGGCCTACCTACCTTGTCTTCAACTTTTGATTTTTTTTTTTTTTTTGTTTATTTAATTTAGACAAGAGCATTAGGTGATGATGTTGAAGGAGAGACAGGTCCACAGGAAATCCTTCTCCTAAACTATGAAGAATGTGAATATTTACAGTGAGGCTTCAACTTGTTCTCCAGAACAAGTATAAGCCACTGAAAGAGCATAAAGGACTGCTATGAAAAACTAATTTGTCACCCTAGTGCATGTTCACTAACGTATGTGTAAAATACCACCACCTACCATTAACTAAATGTAATATTCTGTCACCCTCTAGTGGTGGGTCTACACCACCATTCTTCAGCTAGTAGTGATGGGACATGTTCTCACTACATGTCTAGTAGAAGCCTTTTTAGCATTTAGGAGTTACTAAGCCCCAGTGTTTGGTGGCCTGTGTGTATGGATTTGTAATTTTGGTCTCCATTGCATATATCTGAATTTTATCCTAGAACTCCGTCCTATAAAGTAGTGATGTAAATTATCTGTGTTGCTTTGGGGCAGATTAATTAGAGATTTGGGAGAGCTTTTTAAATTATTTGTGTGCTCTTCTCCTTGGATAAGTCAAGAGAAAATTGGCTGAAATCCAACCTGCAAAGTAGGGAACATAACTGTGCATTTGAAGCCCATATTGGACAGTCAAATCCGTTCTTTCTTAATTCAAATTTTTACCCATAGTAAAAGTCCTTGTCTAAGACTGTCTGATGCTGCACTGGACCAGTGCAATGCCCATCCTTCTCTGTGAAAGCAGCTACTGGGCCCAAAATCATAGTGTGGCCTATGTGTCATACATGCTTCTTTCACAGCAAAGTGACAACACAAAGACAAAATATTTTTCATCACCTATTTTATTAGCTCCAGCAATATTTACAAAATCTTTATTTCTGACCTAGCTGCACAAAAAAAGCTGGAAGTGCAGTATGCTGGAGAATGGCATTTAATGGGTTCATTTATCAAGATTCCAGTAACTGATAATACTGATGTGTTTTAAACTGATATTGGAGAATTTAATTTCAGATACATATGACTTACTTAAAGCATTCTAAGTTACAGCAAAATACTTTCTCTTAAACTGAAGTGTTGTGCTTTTTACTGGATCAAGAGGTGGTGAAACATATAGAAATCTGATTCATAGCTTGAGACAACTGAAACTGTCCTTTTTGATCACTTTTCAGAGCTCTTCTCAGAGGTGTGTTAAGTGTTATTCATCTCTGACCAGAGACCATGCAACTCCTCTTAACATAATTCAGCGTTTAAAGTATTAAATTATGCTATCTATATGTCTGTAATTTTATCAGTGTGGGCCATGCATCCACCACTTAAGTGTGAACTCAGAATTGTCCAACAATTAGACTGGTTCCCTGTATCTTTGTTAAAGGGGTGTATGGCAGTATCTTTGTAGTTACAAATGAAATAGAAGTGTGTATCAGTATGTCAGCAAAAGGCTGTTTGCAGCACTCACCTCACCAGGAGGATTAGTTTAGCCAGTCTTCCCTTAGACACTTCAGGAGCAATTATCCCTGCCTGGACCACACAGAGCCTGCCAGCTAGAACATGGAAAGACAAGCTGTTTCCATGGGGGGACTACACTCTCAGTAAAACTTCCAAGTCTCTCAAGAAAGAAAACAGTCTGCATCTCCTGTAATGTGTAATAAGCATGGGACACCCAAGAGGAGTCTCCTGACCATGCTGCTAATTAGCAAACCTTCTGAATTGCTGAAATTTCAGCACACATGCCAGTCGTTGCTTCTACACTCACGAGAGTGCTCTAAAAATACAACTGGGAAGAGAGGGGGGAAAACTCTTCCCATGTTTTCAAGAACATAAATTCAGTGTTTAAAAAATAATACCCAAATAATGGCGGATTTTTCAGCTTCTTTCAGGCTTTGATGTCTGCATCTGAATCCTGCAAACATGCACATAATACATATTGCACACGTGTACACCCACATGCAAGCAGAGCTAGGCAGATCCACAGAGACAGAGATTTGCATTAATTTTTTCATATTCATCTAATTTTCCTTCATTTACTGGAGAAAACAAGGGGGTTTTTTTGCTAATGGAACTGCAGTTATACATAGGGAAAAGGAAGTTATCATTCTCGTCTTTATCATCACATATAATGAAGCAATTTCAGTAACGCTCGTGTCAACGATTGTTGGTGATGGTGCATCCTTCAGAAAGAATTGAAATAGACTTCACTGGCCCTGGAGTGCTGAGAGTAACATGAAACTTACTCTGACTTGTAAACTGAGCAAACATGACACGGAGATTACAGAGTGAGGGCGTGTATGCCTCTTTCAGCCTTGCTTTGACAAAGTGACTTTCTCCAGAGGGACATTTCTGCCATTTTTTTCCAGCATGTTTCATCTTTCACTGACTATTAATCCCAGTATGACTTAACTTCAAATTATGATTCCCACCTATATGTGAGTTAATTCTTAAACTTTTTTCATCATTTATTTGAGCACACAGTTAGCACTCCTGATATCTAAGAAAATAAATGTATGAAAAACAATTGAGCAAACTGAGTTTAATCAAATGTAGCAAGTTATAAATATTAGAGCAAAAAGAATTATTAAAATTCATATTCATTAATGGAGAGGTTTTATTAGTAGTAACTTTAAGAAATCAGGCCAGACCATAATATTTCTGAAAATTGTGCAGTTTCTCATATTCTATGCAGTATTCTTCTAGCTTTAGACTAAAGATAACTTCCCTATATCTGATGCAGGCTAACATTTATATAGCCATAAGTTTTAAACAGAATTTTCAAAGCCTTATGAATTGGATTAATAAAGCATGTTTTGCTAAATGAGAAATTATTCAGAGTATTCCTCTTTCTCTTAATGCATGGCCTATGTAATATGTTTGATGACATGGATAGCATTCCAACACAAAATATTTGAAAAAAAGGCATTGGCACAGAAACTAGTGTATTTGTTCCATGCAGCAGAACAGCTGAGGATGGGGTTTAGCCTCTCCATCACGTTAACTAACTGATAAATAACTATCAGCAATATCAATGTATATGCTAAAAAACCCTGAAAATCTTATCCATGGTTTTCGGACGGGAAAACAAGACTTGTCAATAATCACTACAGAGTTTTGCTGTAACCCACCCTCCTTTCAACTAGGCCACAAATTCTGAGGACAGTAATAGTGGCTGCTTATGTGAAAAAATGTGTCAGGCTTGGTTGTCTTGGTTGTGTAAGATATTAGATTAGTGATGCAGTTCCAAATTTGGAAAAAGAATATGCCAGGCTAGACCAGGAAACAAAGGATCTAAATTACCTTTTTTTTACAATGTTGAAGGCAAAAGTGTAAGGTGAAAGGGACTAATTATTTTTCTAGAGTAATAACCAAACTCCATTTTGAGGAAAATTTGATGGTGCAGATAAATGTTTGCCTATGGTGTGGCTGTTAAACTCACTCCAGGGGGTAGATCAGCCGTATTTGGTAGCTTCTAAGTATTTTCTGATTTTTGTTTTCCCCAACAGAGCTACAGCGAACCTGTTGATGTTAAAGCCTCCCCACAACCTCAGATGATGAATTCAAAGCAGTCAGTGTTTCACGGGCCTGCCCAGGCTCACTCCGCGCTGTACCTCAGTTCCCACTACCACCAACAACCAGGAATGAACCCTCACATCACTGCCATGCATGCCAATATCCCCAGGAACATAGCGCCCAAGCCCAACAACCAAATGCCAGTGACTGTTTCCATAGCAAACATGGCTGTGTCCCCACCTCCACCCCTTCAGATTAGCCCCCCTCTGCACCAGCATCTCAACATCCAGCAGCACCAGCCGATCCCAATGCAGCAGTCCATTGGAAACCAGCTACCAATGCAGGTCCAGTCTGCTTTACACTCGCCTACAATGCAGCAAGTAAGTCGGAACTTTTCAGTTCTCTGGGGAATTATTTTATTTTTGGGGAGGGCCTGGGGACGGGAGTCATCCAGAAGCTGGCGTAGTGAGAGAGATTTAGATTAGCTTTAATTTTGCAGGTTCCAAACCCATGGTAGTGTAGGCTTAGTCTTTCAAGGGCAAGAACAAATGAATGAGCTTAACTAGATGATGGAAAACTGCAGTAGAAGTGTTGGTGCTAGCGACAGTGTCCATCATTGTCCATAGATCATCTGCAAATCTGTGACTTGAACTACCCTGCAACAGCGAAATGCAAACCTTTCATGAGTCACATTTTGCAAACAAAAGGCAGGCATGTCTAGAAAAAGATATGATTGTAGCTTATGCTGTTATGCTTATGCTGCCTGTGATGTGGAACTGTCAGAGGAAACATAAAGTAACCCAGGTTGTGTTGAACATGCTAGATTAAGTGAACACAAGCATATTACATTATGCTACATTCATAACTTCATTTTGCCAAATAGGTATACCTTCTGTTTACTGGAAATAAATGGGCTGTGTCCACCATCCCAATACAGGGTTTTTTTGTTTGTTTCCCCCCCCGCCCCCACTCTGAATGTTTTAGATAGTTGATTCTCAATATATTTCCTATGAGTTCTGAGTTAATGCAGACCATCCATAGTATTGTGCCTTCCAGGCTTACAGAGGAATATAAAGAGAGCAGATAAACTGTTGATTTCATGAGAGAAAATTTCCTTTTGTATTGTATGAGATCTGACTATCAATAATAATATCTTGCTTTGCAAAGTGACATTAAAATGAAAATTTTTGGCATGGAATTGCAAGAATCTACAAAATTTGTATACACAAAACTTGTCAGTACTGGCTGATAATACATAGTAATGAACTTGCTCCATGTTTTAAATTTCTGTAAAAATTCACCTTTGCTAACAAGGCATTTGCATTTGCTTTCCAAGCCAGAAACATTTAATTTCAAGACTGGTCCTTAGAGTTGGGAATATTTGAACACAAACCATAGCTTCTTGCTGGGAGAGTAGTTTAACAGGGAAAGAAATTTTCCAAAGCAGAAAAAAAATACCAAAAGTGTGGACTGACAAACTTAGTTGTTCAGAAGTCACAGTATGCTCAGGATGATTTTTATTTATTCGGAGACTTTGATCTTAGTCTAAGGAGCGGTTTGGAGTAATCAGGAAGGGAAAATTGTGAAGTGTTCACAATTTTTCCTAGTCCAGTTAATTTTTCACTATGAGAGAAAACAGACTCAACAGACTTATGACCACAGATATGTGGAGTCATGTATTCATGGAGGTTTCCCTGCAGTTAGTGTGAATGTTCCAGGAGAGCCATGCTCAAGTCTCAGAGAAACTCAGGATTTGACCCCAAGCCTGGGCAGCTGGAATTAACTAGAGGAATTAACTAGAGTCCTAGGTGGGTGAGCCAGGAGAGTCCGTTTGGAGATCCTAAGCCTGAAGGAATCCTGGTTGAACCTGCAGGCTCAGAGCAGTGAGAGACAAAGCAATACTCTGGTTCATTTACCAAACACGAAAAATTACATCTGTGACAGCAACCTGTTGAGATCCTATAGCTATGTCTCAATGAGTTTTTATTGCACAGTGATTCAGTCTTCCAAGTTCAGATTGTTTGCCAACTTCAGTGTCACTTGGATATTATTTGTCCAATGCAGAACTCCTTATGTCTTTTCCAGAATCGTTAAGCATAATTTATTCAATAGATTTGAAATCTGTCTCTATTTAGTGAATTCATAGTACAGTTGGGGCTAGCAAAAGATGTAATGCAGATGTTAGATACTTACATATTTATATATAAAACATCTTTTTTTTTGTATGAATAAACTCTTAGGCATTACTCTAAACTCTCTACAAAAGGTAATGTACTATGAATCTGCTAATATTTTATTTTGCCAAGTTGCAAGCTTGTAGCATAAGGTGTGTGCATCC